>CM035406.1:228426511-228999011 GCA_020310875.1 Ceratopteris richardii
ATCACTAATGCAAACCATGGTTCTATCTTAATCTTTTTTTAGTAATAATTTTCCTTGATTCAAACAAACAAATATATGATACTGGTATTTTAATTCTTATAGCTATCATGTTTTGAAATTCCTAACTCAAGCCCAAACAATATATATAAAAGAAAACTATTCTTGTGATGACCTCTGCACAACGTCATACCTCAATTCACTTATTCTCATTATTTCCCATATCATTCAATCGACTCATAATTATGATGCCAACAGTTTTGATTTACTCGTTGCAATTCCAAAACATAAAAAATATGGAAGCAATTTTTCTTCACTCAATCATGGATTTATGCAACATTTAATCTTTCATACCATTGTGTATTTTAAGATTAGTAGTAATTATATTAATGTGCAAACCAATCACAAACATCTACTTCTAATAAGGATAATTAATAAAATACGTCTACTATAGTATGGTTTAAATAAACCTCACACAACATGTGGATAAATATAGTCAAGTCTTGATTATGGACAAGGTCCCAAGAATTTTGGATGAAAGTCTTGGCAAGACCTAGAAGAGTCTGGAAACCCTTTGGATCCTTATCCACATTTAAACCCAATAGTTCCACATGGCATTTAGCTTCACAAATATTGTCTTACCAAATCTAGTAGCCTGCGCCACTTCAATTTTGATCCTACCGAATATTGATGCCAATTACTTATTGTGTCAATGGTATAGTGCCAAATTTGGTGCACCTCCTATTCTTATCTCATTAAGGAATCATCCGTGCAAAGTTGCTCACCATTATGACTTGTCTGTTACACTTATGCGTCCCTCGAGTAGTTTTGATGTGCACTCTTTCCCTATAAATGGGCATTTCCCCATGTAACCACATGTGCATGATATACTCATATGTGTTAGTACTTTTGTACTTAGGAATTCTCTTATAGCTTCCACTTCATTCATTCTCGTACTACTGATCATCTATTGACAATGAGCTTTTCTATCCATCACATGTCTCTATGCTTTGCTCTCCTTCTTTTCTTTCATGTGTACTTCTATTCATGTTTCCTTACTCACTCACACACCCAACAATTGTATGAGAGAAAAACGTTCAAGTCCTTCTCAACCTATTGTTTTTTTACAACATCATTGCATATAATTCAAATAGTGGAAATCAGTTCTAAAGCATAGAAATATGAAGTTCAACACTTGGAGATCGTTTCTAGCAGATGTGCTAGGCTTTTACCTCCTTTTTGAAACCATTCATATGGTCAAATTTATTGATGTATGAAACACCACAAGAACTAAGCTAATAGTGATATTAGAACACCTCTGTAATCATTATTAACTTAGTAACACTCTCAATTTGAAAACTTTACCACCAGACTTAGTGAAATAAAAAATTTCACTTTTCAAAAATGTGCACCTTTTCTTCTAACTTCAAATCTGATCTTTATTAGCTTGATTCGTACAAATTCTTTTGATCTTTTGCTAATAAAACTTCTTGCTAATGTCAAGCAATACATATCAAGCAAGAATTTTAAGTAATAACTTCAAAATCTTCTGAATTCACTTCAACATTTGCACTATGTCTGAAATCTGAAAAATGACTTCATTGATTTGTCATACCTTCACTGTTAGACTCATTTCTCTAAGTATGCATCCCCTTTTGTAAAGATCTTTTGACCAATTGTAGTAGAAGGTAGTAGCTTCAAAATGAGCTATCACTCATGAAAAACGTTACACTCTACTGTGAGATCTGACCTTAAGAAGATCACGGAAAAGTGCGCTAGAAAATTTGTAACTGTCAACTAACTTACACACTCAGATATGAAATCACTTAGAATTCAAAACACAAGAGGAATTAGACCAAATCCTTTTACACAAACATGTGTTAACTATATGTGTACAAAATGGCTTGGCCTCATTCTGCTCATAGCCATGGAAAACTCTCATACACTGAGTAGTTCCTCCTCAACATCTCTCTCAGAAAAAACCCGACTTTTCTCTATTCACTCAAGGATTACAAAATTGAGTTCTCTCAATGTTTTTGAACTCAAATTAACTTATATACATGTAGTTTATATAGTCCTAGACTCAACTCGTAAGTTTTGAAATTCTATGTCAAGACTAGACTTTAATTTTGCACTAAATTACAAGAGTGAATTTATCCCTTCACTTAGGCTTAGTTTTCTGAGTGCTTTGCCTTCACTTCTCTTTGTCTTTCTTCTTCCTTCATATCTCTTCATAAATTCATGTCTAATTAGTGAGTGAAATCCCAATAGCTCCCCCTAAATCACTAATTAGCATGCTCTGACTTCTTCATGTAATCTTCTTCTCTTTTATTCTTGCCATCTCTTTGAATCTACTTGTCTTTACTCCATCCAAGCTCTTTGTCATAATATCTGCAATCTGATCTTTTGTAGAAGTGTATACCACTTCAGGCTCCTTCTCCATTACCTTGTCTCTCAAGAAATGATATTGAATCTCTATGTGCTTTGTTCTTGCATCAAATACAGGATTTGCTGCAAGATATAATGAACTCATATTATCTCCATGTATGATAGGTATACCTTGATCAATATCCAAGCTTTTGAACAAGGTCTACATCCATATCACTTCTTTTGCTACTTCCACAAGTCCTTTGTACTCAGCTTCTGTTGATGATAAAGCCAATGTATGTTGCTTCTTTGAACACCAACTCACAAGTTTATCTCCTATGTATATCATATACCCATGTGTTGACCTTCTATCATCTTGACATCCTGCCCAATCTGAGTCACTATATGCTCTCAACCTTGTATCTGATGTAAATGGATAATATAATCCTTCTTTCGAAGTTCTTTTAATATATCTAAGAACTCTTTGACCTGCAATCCAATGTGGATCCTTTGGACAATGCATAAATTGAGAAAGAACTCCCACTGCATAACTAAGATCAGGTCTTGTTAGTGTAGCATAAATCAAGCTTCCCACTAAAGATTGATACTTTCTCATATCTTTGAACTCTGCACCATCATATTTGCTGAGTTTATGATTGACCTCTAGTGGTGTTGATGCCTCTCTGCAATTCTCCATGTTAAAATTCTTTAGAAGATTCAAAAGATACCTTTCTTGTGATACATATATGTCATGTTCTGCATAAGTGATTTCCATTCCAAGAAAATATGACAATTTTCCTAGATCACTTATCTTAAATTCCTTCTCAAGTAATCTCTTCACCTCCTTAATTCCTTCATTTGAAGTACCTGTAATTATAATGTCATCTACATAAATACAAATGTAGATCATACCTTCATCTGTTCTCTTGATAAGTAAACTTGCATCTGCCTTTGAACTTTGATATCCAAGATCATTAAGATACTTCACGAGTCTATAGTTCCAAGCTCTTGGAGCTTGCTTCAAACCATAAAGTGCTCTTCTCAATCTGCAAACATAATTTGGAAACTTGTAATCTGCAAACCCTTGAGGTTGCTCCATGTAGACCTCATCTGATATATATCCATTAAAAAATGCATTCTTTATATCCAATTGACTCAATTTCCATCCTTTTGATGCTGCAATAGCAATGATTGTCCTTATGGTTGACATCTTTGCTACAGGACTGAATGTCTCATCATAATCTATGCCATGAGTTTGAGCATAGCCTTTAACCACCAATCTAGCTTTGTATCTGGCTATTCTTCCATCTGCATGCTTCTTTATTTTGTAAACCCATTTATTTCCAATCACTTTCTTACCATTAGGTTTTGGAACAAGTTCCCAAGTTTTATTTTCTCCAAGTGCATCAAACTCTTCCTTCATTGCTTCTTTTTACCTTTTGCTTCATCATAGCTTTGAGGCTCTTCATCTTCCTTAATCAAATAAGCATAGGTTTTCTGAGTCAAATAAGAAGTATCATAAGAATACCTTGTAGGTTGTTTCCTCATTCTGGTTGATCTCCTTGGTTCACACTCTTCATGTGTATCTGGATATACTTCTTCATCAAATCTTGGTTCATCTTCATTTCTTCTATATGATCCAACTCTCGATGTGCTTGCTTGCATATGATCTTCATCTCCATCTACCTGCATATGTGATTTACCTCTTTCACTTCTTCTTACCTCTTCTTCAAATGTTTCAAGGTTACAATCTTTATCTGCATACCAACTCTTCTGTTCATCAAATGTCACATCTCTAGAAACAATAAATTGTTTGGTTAGAGGACTCCATAGTCTATAACCCATCTGCTTTTCATCATACCCAATAAACACATATTTTTTAGCCTTTGGTTCAAGCTTATGTCTGAGTTGTGATGGTACATAAGCATAGGCAATTGATCCAAACACCTTACAATGATCAAGTGTTGGTTTCTTACCCTACCATGCTTCATAAGGGGTAATTCCATTTAGAGTTGCACATGGTAACCTATTCACAAGATATGTAGCTGTATTTACAGCATCAGCCCAAAGATAATTAGGGAAATTCTTTTCTTTTAACATTGCTCTTGCAAACTCAACCAATGTTCTATTCCTCCTTTCTGCCACCCCATTGTGTTGAGGTGTATACCTGCAAGTTACTTCTCTCTTGATACCTGCATTCCAAAGATAATCATTGAATTCTTGGGAGAAGTATTCTCCCCCTCCATCAGACCTCAACCTTTTGAGCTTTTGAAATGTAAATCTTTCTGCATATGCATGAAAATGTTTGAAAGCTCCAAATACTTCTGATCTTTCCTTTAAAACATAAATGGTTATCCACCTTGTAGCATCATCAATAAAAAGAACATAATACCTAGAACCATTGATTGATCCTTCTTTTGTTGGTCCCCATACATCTGTATGTATGAGCTCTAGCAAACCATCATGCTTGAAACCTTTCTTCTGAAATGATAACCTGTGTGCCTTTCCCATCTGACAAGCTTCACACTTGTAGATCATATGTTGGCTTTTTACATTTGGTAGCCCTATTACAAATTGATTCTCCACCATGGTTTTAATTCCTTTTTCATTGAAGTGTCCTAACCTCTTATGCCACAGGTCTAACTCTGTAAGTACTTCATCACCATGTGTGATTAGGGCTTGACCAACATTCCCTTGCACCTTGAGAGTAAAAAGTCTACCTTCCTTTTTACCACAGACAATTTGATTGTATCCATCCTCTGGATCTTCAATAAATACCCCTTCATTTGTAAATCTGACTTGAAAACCTTTCTCCACTATTTGTCCCACACTAATCAGATTCTTTGGTATTGTTAGGACATACACAACATTTGTTAGCAAATCAGCTCCACTCCTACATTTCACTTTTCCTATTGAGTGCACATTATGTTTTGTATTGTCACCTGTTTGTACTGTATGACTTGAAATACCTTCTTCCAATTCTGATAACAGTTCTATATTACCTGACAAATGATTTGAACAACTAGAGTCAATATAAAATACCTTGAGATCCTCCTTCTCTGATGTACTTATTGAATTCATCATCAATGTTGTATGATTGTCATTCTGTGTATCATTTGCATAGTTGTAATAGGTAGTGTTATAAGACTGATTCTGATTCCAATTTCTTCCACCACCTCTACCAAAAGTTCCTCTTGAATTCTGTCTTCCTCTTTGAAAATGATTATGAAACCTTCCACCTCTTCCTCTGCCATTATTACTTTGATTTTGATTTGATCCTTGTTGGTTATGCCAACAATCATAGGCTAGATGATTGCTCAATCCACAAATCCAGCATGTCTTCTTGTTATTGTTCTGATTTCCTCTACCTCTTCCATTTCCTCGACCTTTACCTCTGCCAATACCTCTTCCTCTTGCATAATTTGCTTGAGTAGTTAGCTCTTCTTCATCCTTTGCTTTACCTTTCTCACTTCTCTTCTTATTCTTTGCATACATAGCAGAACTATATCCTTTATCTCCATCTGACTTCAAGTCTTGCTCAAATGTGAGCATCACTCCAAGCAATTGATTTAATTCTGGCACATAATGATTTAATGAAAGTTCAGTTGAGAGTACAAAAGGTTTCCACCTCTCATCTCCTTTCAACCCTGCAATCAATTGTGCTATCAACCTATGATCTTCAATATCCTCATCAATAGTTCCAAGACTATCTGCTAAGTCCTTCATCTTAGTGACATAATCACTAATACTCTGATTTTGCTTTTTCTTAAATGTGGTGAACTCTGACCATAAGCTAGCCTTCCTAGCTTTAGTAGTGTTTTGGAAGTGATCTTACAAAGCATTCCATATTTCTTCATTGGTTTCTAATCCTCTGATATGTGGTAGCAAATGATCTGTGATAGTGTTATATATATAAGCCCTTGCACTTGCATCTCGCTTCTGCCATAGCTTCAAAGCTTCTAGTTCTTCTTTCCTTGGTTGAATCTCATCTTGAAATTTAGGCTTTTCTTCTTCACCTGTCACATATATCATTAGATCCTTACTCATAAGTAAGGCTTCCATTCTCATTACCCAAGCAGGATAATTATCTCTGTCCAATTTGTCAATAGATACATGATCTGCCATAGTCTTCTTATTTCTGCTGCAACCTGTGAGTATAAGGTTAAAGTATGGTACCTTTTGTAGATCTTTACCCTTGAGAATAACCTCGAAGCATTCCTCTGATGTCTTTTGTTGTTGAACACCTCAGCTTTCACCTCTTTAATGAAGAACTCTTCAATTCCTCTTGTATCTGCTCCTCCTTTCACTCTTGAGGACCTTTCTGCTCTCATACCACTTGTTGATGTATGAAACACCACAAGAACTAAGCTAATAGAGATATAAGAACACCTTTGTAATCATTATTAGCTTAGTAACACTCTCAATTTGAAAACTTTACCACCAAACTTAGTGAAATAAAAAATTTCACTTTTTAGAAATCTGTGCCCTTTCTTCTAACTTCAAATCTGATCTGTATTAGCTTGATTTGTACAAATTATTTTGATCTTTTGCTAATAAAAGTTCTTGCTAATGTTAATCAATACATATCAAGCAAGACTTTTAAGTAATAACTTCAAAATCTTCTGAATTCACTTCAACATTTGCACTATGTCTGAAATCTGAAAAATGACTTCATCGATTTGACATACCTTCACTGTTAGACTCATTTCTCTGATTATACATCCCGTTTTGTAAAGATCTTTTGACCAATTGTAGTAGAAGGTAGTAGCTTCAAAATGAGCTATGACTGATGAAAAACTTTACACTGTACTGTGAGATCTGACCTTAAGAAGATCAGGGAAAAGTGTGCCAGAAAATTCGTAACTGTCAACTAGCTTACACACTGATATGAAATCACTTAGAATTCAACACACAAGAGGAATTAGAACAAATCCTTTTACACAAACATGTGTTAACTGTTAGAGAAGATGTGTACAAAATGACTTGGCCTCATTCTGCTCATAGCCATGGAAAACTCTCATACACTGAGTAGTTCCTCCTCAACATCTCTCTCAGAAAAAACCCGACTTTTCTCTATTCACTCAAGGATTACAATTAACTTATATATATGTAGTTTATATACTCCTAGACTCAACTCGTAAGTTTTCAAATTCTATGTCAAGACTAGACTTTAATTTTTCACGAAATTACAAGAGTGAATTTATCCCTTCACTTAGGCTTAGTTTTCTGAGTGCTTTGCCTTCACTTCTCTTTGTATTTGTTCTTCCTTCATATCTCTTCATAAATTCATGTTTAATTAGTGAGTGAAATCCCGAAAAAATTCACCATCAAAGTTATAGTTTGTGAGCTGCATTTCAACTTGCATTTTAACTTTGTTGAAGTCAATATCTTGCTACTTTTTAGTTCTTTGGTGCAATGGCAAGCAAAGATGACTTGTTATGCATGCTTTAAGCTGAGGATAAGCTTGATGGAACCAACTATCCAATGTGGTCATGATGAATCATGTTCTTGTTGCAAAGCAACTAAGGAACATAGTGGTAGATGTCAACAAGTGAATTGGTGGTTCTTCTACTATGCAGCCTCTTGTCATAGATTTAGGATATTCTTCAAGTACCATGACCATGACTTCTCCACCTATGCAAGATCAAAGATGAGATAGAAAGGATGATCAATCTCATTGATTTCACTTTCTCTGAAGCAACATATCGTTCCATACATCTGCTCATGCACTACCTCAAGACAAGCTTGGGATACACTTTCTTCTTTGTATGCCATGCATAATGAAGCACATGTTTCTTTCTTCAAAAAGCAATTCAAAGATGTATGCATGGCTGAAAATGAGTCAATGGATGTATATCTTACATGAATCAAGGATTTGAAAGAGCAATAAACAAACATTGGTGAGATAATTCTCGATGCATCACTCATTGTTGTATTATTGAAAGGATTTCTAGAACCTTTTCAAAGCTTTGCTGCATTTCCTTGTAAAAGGAAATCCAAATATGTATACTTTTAATGAGGTTATGTCTATTCTTTTTCAAGAAGAGCAATCAAGCATGAATAGAAGTGATTTGCTTGAAGGAACACAAGCACTTGATATTACACAAAGGGAAAAAAGCAAGTATGACTCAACTTTGGATTCATCAAAAGCAAAGCCTCACTCATCCTCTTCCATTTCCCCCTCTGTTGATGGTGATATGCAAAAGAAGAGGAGATTCAAGTATTATTGAAAGGCTGGTCATACCATTGATGAATGTAGAAAGCTTGCTAAGCATAAGGAAAAGAAGAAAGAGTTCAACATGTCTATTGTTGCAAATACATCTAATGCAAAGAATGATGAAGCTAATCTTGATCAAGATTTTTAAGTAGGTTTGTTATATGTCATTATGATTCATCATCACATTCTACATGTATAACTTTGGATGAGGCTGGTTTGGATTGTTTTTTGATGTAGTGCTTCGAAGCATATCACTTTGTGCAAATTTTTTATTTTCATCTTTGAAAGATGCACCCAAGAAAGGACATGTATTTGCAAACAATGCTTATTATCCTATTATTGGAGTTGGAGAAATTTAGCTTACATCTGCAAATGGAGGTATCTTTTGGGGGTTCGGATGATACCTGGCCATATTTTTGTATTTCTTATTATTATGACTAAAAGAAAATAAGAGATTACTTTATAGCGACAGCATTAATTTATTTACATTAAGGTGATTTCAACATATAATAGTACATGCTAAATCCTAGTCCTGTGGAGGACGTGCACCACTATTTTTGTTGAACAATTTGTGTGTCAAATGCATGGTTGAGTAATGTTGGCCTATCATGCATACTCTCGATGCAGTGAACTCCTTATGAGTGCAAGAATGGTCCATTGAGTTTGGGCAAATTCCTTGTTGCTTCTTTGGTCTCCACTTCAATGTTGGTCTCTGATTTCGTGGCGTTTGATTTCGTTGCATTGCCCTTTCTTGATTTTTGAATGTAGTCCTTGACCTTCTTCTATCCTTAGTTTGGAATTTCCATGTTATAGTTGTCTGGGGTTGTCTTCTCTCCTTGAGTATTGTCTTGAATGCCTGGTTCCACTTATATGATGCTTCATTTAGCTTTTCCATTTCTTGATTGGCTTGTTGTCTGACCGCTTTTGGAATCTAGATGCATCATTGTGACTATTGAGCTTTCACCAATAGCTTTGGAAGCCATGCACATAGAATTCTAGAATTATTCCATGGCGATACAGAATCGCTACTATGTCATTGTGTTTCTAGTTGTTGATTGATCCATTACTTCTTTTGATTTTCATGCTATAGCAATTGATCCTTTTGAATCCATTGGAATCGTGTGTTAGATCATTGTTGTACTCTTGTGGTTGACATCCACATAGGCTTTTCACTTTTCTTGCTAATGTGGTTGGATGAAATGTCCTCACTTACTCTTTCAGGCTCACTTCCTAAGGAACAATTGGCGGCATAAATTTCTAGATTTTTTGTGTTTCTTGCTCGATAGTTTGCCATGAGGATACATTCCTCTCCTAGTAGATATCTTTCATCTCATTGTTTTATCCATTCTTTCCTTCTCCGAATTCGCTCTAGTGCTTCTATTCAAGCTTCTTCCCTTATTCTCTCCTCTTCTTTTTTTTTATTTTGTGCTCCTAAGAGTCTTGCTAACATTCTTTCCGTTTAGGCAGTACATCTCCATCTAGACTGGCTAAGTTAAGTGCTCCGATGGTTGATATTCAATTTATTAATAGTGGTCCATATCCACGTTGTGATAGCTTTTATGCATGTTGTTTCAACGTGTATACTAACACTAGATCTCCTTCCTTTAAACCCTTATCTTTAATACGTGCATTGTAATATGTCTTTTGCCTTCTTTTCATTGTGTTGAACCCATAAAAGTCATATTGGTCAAAGTCACCATCAGTCAAAGTCAAAAGTTCAAAGTCAAACCGATCAAAGTTAACATGTTCAAGGTCAAAGTTAACATGGGCAAAGTTAAAGCGTTCAAAGTTTGGATGTCAAGGTGCAGAGGTAGTGCACAAGTAATTGTTCACAAAGGTTATGTGCTGCAAAAAGTTGGTTGCAGGTTGCAGAGTGTCTTTCTATAATTTCTCCAAGGTTCAAAGTGTTTTTAAAGTGTTTGGAAGGTTCAAGTGAACCCTCTTTTAGGTGCACATTTGAAGAATTAAAAGGCAAAATGTGATGGTATGTGAAGCGGTAGCGTACGTAGAAGTGAAAGTATTGCCCGCTAATTGAAATTTTTGTGTTGACTGTCCACTTTTGGAGACAATCTTGGGACATCAAAGTGAGCACCAAGATACTTTAACAGTTAGGAGCGTACGTGAACCGACACTCAAATCAAGGCAAAACATTATTCTTGAGAGACTAATCAAGGTGAGCATAGTCTAGACTAAGCAAGGGAGGAGCAAGATTCAGTCACAGAGAGTGCACGTGACACAGAGAAGTGAAGTGCAAGATGTGCAAGGAGAGGACTTAGAAGTGTGAAGAGAAGGTTAAGCCATACAAGCAAAGGTCACAAGGTTCCATTGAAGCTATACGTGCGTCAACAGAAGGTGCCCATCCCTCCCCCTATTGGAAGCTTGAGTGCAAGGTGTGCACAAGTGCAAGCTTGGAGAAGGTGGAGGTCTGGTGCAGAGAAGGTCGGCGGTAGCAAGAACCTTGAGTATTTTGTAACTTTGATAATTGTGCACACTTGGGGATTTTGATAGAGGGCATCTGGATTGTATTGTACATCACCATTGTACTTTTTTTCCCTTATAATCAATCTACAAAAGCTTCCCATATCTGTATCTTTCCCCCTTCTCCTAGAAACACTCAAACCCCTTTTTGCACAAGAATCCCCCAACAAAATTTGGCACACCCGGTGGGACATAAGGAGGCTTGAGCATAGGAGGAGCAATAATGCAGTGTGGGAAAAGCATTATTTAAGAGCCAACAGTGCTACAGTACTACTTCATTGGGTTAAGAGGTAAATATTCTTATTAATTATCTCATCCTAAGAGGATTATGAATAGCTCATGACTGCAGCCCAGTCTCAAACATTGAGGATCACTTGCAAAGCAACAAGAAGGAAGGCTGCTAGAAGATCCCCTAGTCCACTATCGTCAACATCATCAGTAAAGAGCATGGTAGGTCAGGTACATTTGGGGACTCTACTTTCTAGATTAAATATAAAATTTCCTTCTTTCAAAGTCTTGGCTTAGGAAGATCCGAACAAGCACATTAGGAGATTCTTAGCATTATGCAAAACATGAGGTTTGATGGGAAGAGAGGATGCCTTTTTTATACTCTTTCCTGCCAGATTAGAAGGGTTAGCAGATATATGGTTCAACCAGTTTGCTGAAAACCATTTCACCACTTGGGATTTAATGAAAGATGCATTCAAAACTCAAATCCAACATGGGAATACTACAGAGATAATCATAGAGGAGTTAGAAAACTTGAGACTAGGTCCTGGTGAAACGTTTCCAGAGTTTGTAACTAGGGCCAAGGCACTTATGTCTAAGTTGCCAGATCCTCCACATGATTTCTTTATTAAGAAATGGTTAGCTAAACCACTTCCAGTGACTACACAATGTAAAATCAAGGAATTAGTGTTGCCAACAGCTCCATAGAGGAGTTCATCAATACAGCTACACGACGGGAACAAATAAGGCAATAATATGGAGCAAGTTCTTCGCAACTACCTTATTCTGCAGAAATTGAGGATCTAGTTATTCAACTAAGGAAAGAGTTGGAGAACTTAAAAAGAACTAAACCTCAAAAGGAAGAAGAAAATGTAGTAACCTTGTTGAGGCGAGAAATCGGGGCCCTCAAACTACAAAAGGAAGAGGAAGCCCAAGCACAAGAAATAGCTCAACTTCAATAGAAATGCGAATATGCACTCACTTGCGATTGTGAATGATTATAAGGGTTGTTTCTATGCACATAAATATCTGTTTCCATGTGAATATTTCTCTTGTGTGTGAACATTACAGAAAATTACTAAGTGAAAATGAATAAGTCAAAAGCGTAGTGTGGTTTTTATCATGTACTAATAATTTTTACGACCCTAACCCCGTGGATCTTGCTGTGGAACTTCTTTCTAGGTTGGGCAGATTGATGATTTTGGAGAATATATGAAGTGAAGAGAAAAGTTACTGAAGACCCAAAGTATAGAATACCCCATGGACATTTCTGTGGATCTTCCCTCCATATTGATGATTTCAGAGATTATATGAAGTGATTGTGGACTATTGAAATAAAGAGAAGAGAAGCTAAAGTCTGAAGTAAAGCTTGGACCAAAGATCGAAGAAAGGTTGACTGAAGACTGAAATCGAGTCCCGTGGGCGCCTTCTTGCACTGTAGCGAGAGGCCTACCTTATATTTGGCCGATCTGCACTGTAGCGGCGGCATATTGTATCACCATACCGCACTATAGCAGTTTGTTGTATCATCGACCCGCACTGTAGCGGGAATATTTGTACTATTGAGATTTTATTGGACGAGTTCAGTTGCGTTTGCATTGTATCATTGAGCTTGTCTGCACATCGATCTCGTGACTTCTGTGTTTTAGCGTGGTACTTGGATTTTCTCGCTCCCGATGCCTACGGTCTTATGCGTAGGCATGCACGCTCGTCTCTTCTGAGAGGGTAGGGGCCTTACATCGATCGCCACACCAGAGAGAGGGCGAGGCGCCCAACGTGCAAACACTGCTCACTGGACGTGGGAACGACGCATAGCAGGGGCCTGATCCAACCCCACGCTAGCTCTTCCCATTCACCTGACTCCTTCCCGACACCTGAACCCGATGTGAAGTGAGACGGTTGCTCGATGATCCTTGACACATCACCCACTCCTTGAGAAGACACACAGGAACCTCAGCGCTAGATCAGAGACTCCAGGTACCAACATTTCAGGTTCTATGATCTTTTTTGCATTGCTTCACATACACACTTTAAACAGAAAGATTGTTTGGTTGCCTGAGTTTGAGCATTCACATTTTGCACTAGTTTAGTTCATACATGTTTGCACTTTTGCTGTTTTCTTAGCTTAGATAGAACGTTAGATACATTAGGAAGACATCATAAGAATGACGGAAAAAATACATTGAGATCTTTTGGGAATTAAAGAGAGAAGAGTTAGATTAGATTCAGGCCTAGAAGAGAGCGATTAGATTGAACTCCACCTCCTAGCTCGTGACCCATCGTGTTTCCTCTCTGATCTCTACTATGAGCTAAGAGAGATAGTAGAGCCACTCACACCGGACATTGTTCTGAGCTCTAGGACAGACCAGAGAAGAGAGATGGAGGAAGTCTTCAAGGAATTAGCGATAGAGAAACAAGGGGCTCGTGTAGTCCAAGCGGTTTTGAGAGAGAAAGGCAAGTTTACGGGCCTGAACGTGACTGAATACCTAGATGTATTTGAGGAAAAAACATGGATCTATGGTCTACTTCAAGAAGTGTTTGCACATTATTTCACACGGGTGGTTTCAAGGTCTATCCTAGCATCTATTACATCACACATAGCAAAGCCCTGGGCCGAATTCAGAAAAGAATTACATAAGTTGTTTTATTTGGAAGATTTTTCCCAACATAGTAGAGAGGGGTTCCTACGGTGAGTAAACTCCCCAAAGCCCACTGCTTTCCTGACTCATCTATTAAATGAATTCTTGAGTAGACATGCCCAACTTCCACAGGCCGATCTAGATGCATTGAAGCTTGACCTAGTCATTTCCTTCCTTAAGATCTTAAGTCGTGAAGACAGGACTGAGGTCGAGAGGAGGATAGAAGAGCCTGGCAAGAGGTTTGGGTTGACAGAATACTGGGCCGTAGTGAGGAGGGAAGTGGAAGCAGTTGCCCTGATGAGGCAACACCAAGTGGTATATATGATAGACCTACAGTAGTAGCTCCATAACCACCTAGGGAAGCTCCACTTTCAGCAATCCCGAACATGCCTGTAGCATCAGCTTCTGCTAATGTTGCATCCACTTCATGATCACCAATGGAGCTACATCTTGAGATTGTAAGTCGACAAATAGAAAATCTTAGGATGATGCAAGCTTCCATGTCTAATGAAATGGCTAGCATTCATAATAAAGTCTATTCTATGGGATATCATGACCCCACTCTTCCTCAAACAAGTACTAGATATGCAGATGCAATACAGAGAGGTACTATGCCCATTCCGAATATGCAGGGCTATGTGATGTCTCAGCCTACACCTCCATTGCAGCCTGTTGCCCAACAGACACCTGCACCACCAGTGTAGCCTACATTTCAAAGAAACACTAGACCTTTTGAGAGACGAGCGACTGGTGGGTTTGGAGGGGCAAAGAGATGTGTATGGTGTGACGCGCAAGAACATTTCTCCTATTTGTGTGAAGATCTTAGGCTAGCAAAGGAGCATCAATTGGTAATATATATAGATAAGAAGCTTTGTGATTTTAGGACCCGCCTTCCTCTACCTATGAATTGGGGAAAGGGGGGAATGAAGAAACTTTATGAGGATCTATCTGGCAACAATGCAAGCACATCGGTTACACAACTAGAGCTGGTAGAGGAGGGATAGGAAGAGGGGCCTAGGCCTCGACCTAAAGAAACTATTCTATTGAAGATTTAGTGAGGGCTAGGGATGCGATTATGTAGAAGAGTGCCTGGAAGTCTCCTGTTGATCAATTCTCGGTCTATTCACATATAGTGAATGTGGAAGAAAAGAGGAAGAGGGATGAGAGCCAGGAAGAGGCTGGACCAGAAAGGAGAGTTAGAAGGAAGCAAGGCCAAGAGGTTGAAGAGAAGGCTAAAGAGCCCGAAAAGAAAGTACAGTTTAATGAGCCTATTGTTTCAAAGGAAGCGGCAAAGAAGAAGGAAATAAAGGAGGGAAAGAGGCCAGTTGGGCCAATTAAGATTCAAGAGCCACTTAAAGAGAAAGAGAAAGAACTAGAGCCCATTCAGAAGACTGATGAAACTCAAGAGAATATTCAAGGGAAAGATAAAGGGAAGAAGAAGAAAAAGAAGAAGGCCCCAAAGGCGGTATTAATTTCTGAGTTGGAAAAGAAAAATGATGCAAGAGAGATATTAAATGATATTCTACTAAAGAGCCAAGTGACCAAAGCCTGAATTCAAGGACAACCTTATTAAGTTGATAAAGAGAAAGAGGTTTCCACTACCTGAAAATGTCGAGATGGAAGAGGCAGTTGAAGATACCCAAGTGACAAATGAGGCAGTAGCATTGAGTGATACTTCTGATGACGAGGATGATGAGATAGCCAGGTGCCATAAAAATTTCCTAGGTCCTATTACGCCTGATGACGAGATGAGAAGGACAGAAAGTGAGTATACCAAGACTTTTTGGGAAAGAGGCACACCTGCAATGAAGGTGAAATTAGGAAGCAATGAGGAGTCATGTTTTGCTTTGGCCTTGATTGACTCAGGGTCTGAAATCAATATGATTTCTAAGAAGCTTTATGATCAGTTTAGGTGGCCAATAGATAAAGACCATGGATGTAGGATGAGGATAGCAGATAATGGTTCTAGAGCACTCCTTGGGGCATGCGCCTTCGTGCATGTGATGATAGGAGGGATTTTTGAGGAATTTCACTTCTTCGTCCACGACTGTTGTTCATATGAGGCTATCCTTGGGAAGCCCTTCATAGCTGAGTTGCGAATGGATACTAAGGTGATGGATGATGGATCTGCTTATGCCAGAATCCGTTCTAGATCTAGACTTCATTCTCTGCAAGTTATGAGAGTGTGCCAAATCATTCAAGAAACAGAAAGAATATAAGAAAGAGACCCATTAACTCTCATGATCATGACAATTGTATGCCTGTTGGAGAGTATGGAACTTCTACTGAGCAAACTCTATGCTAGGATCCACTATTGAGTGAGACAACAGTGGGAATTGATTTGATGTCTCGCGTGATTTTGTACATAGTTTTGAGATTTTTTCCATTTATTCATCTGCATTTAAGTTGTTGTGCTTACAGAAAGAGGATGTTTCAAATAAGTTTAGAAAATTTCATGAAAGACACTATAAAGATTTAGGAATCATGTTACCTGATGAGAGGATTGAGGATGTGATCTAGTTGGAGAGGATTTCGACTACTCTAGAAGAGCTTGAGCAGGCATTTGAGAGCAATGAGAAATAAAAAATCATTATGCTCAGTTCTATCCAAGAGTATGAGATGATTGATGAGTTCATGAGAGAGCATGAAGTAAATGTAAACACGAAGTATAGGACTGTGGATAAGAAAGTGAAACCTATAGCTCAGCCATTGCCAAAAGATAGCCATGAGAAGTATCTATGAGTGTCAGATGACTCTATGCTGAGACGATGAGAGCTCATAGGGCATCATTTTACTGATGAGACTATTAAAGAGATCAAGTTTGGAGAGAAATCATTTCTGAGAGAAGAAGAGAAAAAGAAGTTCATTGAAGTCATCAAGAAACACAAAAAAGCTTTTGCACTTTTCCCACATGAGATAGGCTGCACGAACCCGAAACAAGTACCTCCCATGATTATATTTACAGTGCCACATATACCATGGAATATCTGGGCTATACAGTCCCAAAGGCTCACTTGCCTGAGCTAATGAGGCTGCTAAAGGAAAATATTTCCATGCAGATATTGGAATCATCCTCGGCTCCATATTTGAATAGGTGGTTTACAGTGCCTAAGAAAAATGGGAAGCTTTGTTTCATTTAGGATCTACAACCTGTGAACAAAGTCACAATTAGAAATGTAGGGACACAACCTAAGGATGAGTTTGCTGAAGCGTTTGCTAGGCATTCCATCTACTCTATGGGTGATCTATATTCAGGTTATGACTAGTTTCAGCTGGCTATTGAGAGCAGAGATATCACGACCATGAAGACTCCATTGGGCCTTGTACGCATGTGTACTTTGCTGCAGGGACCGACAAATTTTGTGGCTCACATGATGAATGCCATGAACCTGGTTTTACAAGACTTTATACCATCTATGACTATGCCATTCATTGATGATGTTTCGATAAAGGGATGTGAGGAAAGAGTGAAAGATGTGAGTTTAGATATTTTTGGATGTAGAAAGTTTGTTAGTGATCATATTTCTGACTGTGAGAAAATATTTGAGAGATTTGAAGATGTGGGGCTAACACTTTCTTTAGAGAAATCTGTTTTTGGCATTGATGAGGTCCTCATTATAGGACATCTGTGTGGACACTATGGCCGCAAGCCATACCCGCAGAAAGTTGAGGTCATTAGCATGATCTCTGAGGTGTGTTGTAATGTTACTGAGGTGAGAAGGTTTTTGGGAGCCTGTGTATTCTACATGATATGGATTCCTCACTTTGCTCACGTTGCGAACCCCTTATATGACCTTTTGAGGAAGAGAAAGAAGTTTGCATGGATAGAGAAATAGTCAAGAGCTATGCGTAGACTAAAGCAGCTACTAATTGAAGCCCCAATTATGAAGCGTGTTGACTACTCAGGTCAGAGACCTATCATTTTGACCGTTGATACCATTCCTATTGGTATAGGCTGGGTCATAGGACAAGATGATGATGAGGGGCAGAGATATGCAATGTGCTTTGGTGCTAAGATTTTGCACGACATTCAAAGAAAATATATGCAGATAAAGAGAGAGCTATGGGGATTGGTGACTGCTTTAAAGACCGATAAAGAGTATTTCATTGGGGCAAATGTGGTAGTAGAGACCGATTGTCTCCCATTGATTGGCATGATAGCGAACTGTTCATCTCCAGACATTTCTATGCTTAGATGGATCTCTTATGTAAAGTTTATAAATCCTACCTTTGTACACATAGCCGAGAAGTTGAATATAGTGGCTAATATGCTTTCAAGAGTGAAATTTGATGATGAGTCTGATGATGATGATGAGGTAGAGACAGATACACACATGATAAGATATGATCCATTAGTATATGTATATGAGCAGTTCCATGAGAGTGAGTATGATGGTGAGTGGAGAGATATAGTAAGATATCTGAGTACATTGAAACCTTCCCCAGGCTGGTCCACAAATAAGTATAGATCCATCACAAAAAAGTCTTACAACTTTTTCTTGAAGGATGGACTTATTTGGCGACATGCTGAGGGCAAGGTAAAGAGTCCACAGAGAGTACTGAGTTCGAGGAGTCTTCAGAGCAAGGTAATGAGAGAGATGCACAAGACCTTATGGGCAAGTCACAAAGGATTCTATGCTACATACGAAAAGATTAGAGAGGCCTACTGGTGGCCAGGTATTTATGTGGGTGTGAGCGATTTTGTAGACAATTGTGCTCCATGCCAGGTGCATTCATCAATTAGGCACTGATACCCATTACATCTGACTTACCCTCCTTGTATCCATTACAAGTGGGTGGTCAACCTTGTAACCATGCCCAAAGGAATAGATAAGATGAGATATATTGTACTTGCCAGAGAGGACTTGACCAACCATGTGGAAGGTCGAGCTCTCCGTATGAAGATGACTTATAATGTATGCAAATTCCTTTTAGAAGAAGTGATCTCAAGATTCGGTTATGTTGAGAAATTGATCACGGACAGGGGAGAGTTGGATGCGATATGTATGAATTTAAGAAAATAATGTAGAATGAAGATAGCAAGTATCTATTATGGGTTTGCATGAAGCACAAATGACTAGAAATTATGTGAATGGAATCAGTTAGTAGAACAGGGACTTTTGAGAGTGAAAGCTTGGGAATGTGATGGCATGCTTAGAACGAGTGCATGTATATGCTGATTGATTTGAACACTTAGTGAGTGGGATTCTTTGGATCCTACTATTTGTTTCTTGCGAGATCTTACCCCCCCATATATATTATGATTTATGAAATCATACTCAAGCCAGCTTATATGTGTGTGCATGTTGTTAGCACGCTACGATGGGCTAGTAGGTGGGTGGAACCACCTTGGTCGGCCGATCAAGGCCACGAGCTGTAGCTAGTTTCATGGTAGGCCTAACCTAGATGTTGTCATGCACCTGCATGGGTCGGTAGGCGGGTGGAGTCACTCTGGCCGGGTGGCCAGAGCCAAGAGCTCAGGTTGATTTCATGCAAGGCTGACGTGTATGTTGTGCGCTATGTTGGGTCGACGACAGGTGGGGTAAACTTGGTTGGGCGGACAAGTCCATGAGTCGCACCTGATTTCGACATAGGCCGATTTGTGAAATAAAGACAAAAGAAAAATGTTGAGCTGAGATGAAGGGAAAATAAAAAGAAAAGAGAGAAAGAAAAATAAAAAAACAAAATAAAGAAAAAGAAAAAGATTTGATGGAGAGTTGGATAGTAGGAGATAAATAGTGGGAAACAAGGTATATTCTACAAACTGGGTTAGTAGGAACTTAGTATATGCTAGTACTTAGGATGAGTTGCTGGATCTGAACCAGTTGAACAAACAAAAGATCTAGGAAGCCAACGGTTTATTCATATGGTTACTCGTCTCATTGCGGAAGCAAAAACATAGTATGATGTTTGTGAAGGTTGCATCTGCTTAAGTTTCTAAAATTTGTACTAATCTTTATAAAGCTGCATGGAATGCATGAGATCAAGTTTTAGTTTTTGAAAAGAAAGACATAAAAAAGTAAAAAAGTGTTTCAAAAGAACCCTGATATGCTTCTGTTGAATTTTCTAGGTTGGCCCATTGGGACGATGTGCAGGTTTAGTGCGGTGTCGGGAAGATTTACATCTTCCAGTTGATGACCAGAGAAAATGAAAACAACTTAATTGGTGAATTCTAAACCTCTTTTTCACTGTTGAACAATTGTTCTGGATTGAATTAACTACTTTTGAAGTGTTTGCAGGTACAAGAAATGATGAAGAAAATATGTTCATATTAGGGTTACCCTAATTACTCATTTAATGAGTGTTTTAAATTGATACATATCAGACATATGAGTATATACCTCTAGGTTTTCATAAGTTTATATAAGTTAAGTCAGTAGGATTAATCCAAAGGATCTTAAATGATTCCATTGGGTTAATGTTAAGGGTTTAGATGATTTATCATGGGTTAGAGATAGGGTTTTAAAGGGTTTTCATGAGTTTCTGATGGGTTTAAGTAGGTTTTCTAGGGTTTTAGAATGTTTTAAAGGTTCAAACAATTAATATTTAAGGAAATTAATCTATAACTAAACATTGGTTCAATAACAAAAATTAAAATATGGTTTAATTAATTATTTAATCATGTATGTGCATTTAATACTAAGGTTCTAATTAATTAAAAGCTTAACCTAAGCTTAACTTAATGGATTTATTTAATTGAGAAAATTAAGGTAATAGAATAAAAATAATAATTGAAGTGGATAATTAATGAGCAGTGTATGTGAGTACTGTTTAAAGTGTGGTGTGGGTTAAGTGTGTAACTAAAGTGGTTAAAGTGAATAGTTTCAAAGTGTGGTAGTTGTGAGTACAAGTTAAAAGAGTGGTAGAAAAAAAAAATATGCATTTAAAGTGTAAAAAAAGGTGTGTACAAAGAGTGGTGAGTGTGAGGGTAATTAAAAGAGAGGTTGTGTGAGAAAAGTTAATTAAAGTGTGGTGATTAAGTGTGGGTTAAAGGATGGATGAGGAAATAAAGTAAATCCAAAAGAGTGGTAAAAACATGATCTCTGTGTGTATAAATATGTGGGCTTTGCTCCATATTTTGATAATGTTTTCATTACAGGTATCAAATTCTTCCTCCATTTTCCCTCGCTCTAAATTCTGTAGAGAGAGTATTGTTGATGAAAACTTCTTCTGGTAGGTCGTGTGCGTAGAGAGAGAATCTGAGTAAAAAGGCTAGGAAGCTTCTATCGACCAAGAGTTAGAGAGCTATAATCTGCCTGCTCAGTCATATGAGAAGTCTTTGGTTGATTTAAACTCTTTCGTCTCTGTTCTCCGGGCAACATCTGCAGCACGCAGAGGATGTGTAGAGCATGGGTACAGTGGAGCACTGAGAGAAGGTAGAACTGGATGCCGATGCTGGCTGGAACAAGTGAATCTAGAGAGAGAGAAGCAATTCTCTCCCTTCTCCACGCTGGTAGAGGTCTCTGGAGAGGAGTGCAAAGAGAGAGGCGGTAACTTCTGTCCTGGCGGCACTATAGCATACGTGCAAAAATAGAGAGAGAGAGAAATTATTCTCTCCCTCCCTCCACGGCGTTGTGCGCGGTAGCGCGCAGAGAGAGAGAGAGAGAGAGAGAGAGAGAGAGAGAGAGAGAGAGAGAGAGAGAGAGAGAGAGAGAGAGAGAGAGAGAGAGAGAGAGAGAGAGAGAGAGAGAGAGAGAGAGAGAGAGAGAGAGAGAGAGAGAGAGAGAGAGAGAGAGAAAGGAGAGAGAGAGAGAGAGAGAGAGAGAGAGAGTTAGAGAGAAGTAATTGTTAGATTAAATTTAATTTTATTTATTTATTTGTTTGTTTAAATTTAATTGTTAGATGTTAATTTAATTTTATTTATTTGTTTGTTTGTTAGATTAATGAATAATTAAAAGTAATTATCTATGTTTGGTTTGTATTTTATGTAGTTTATCATTAGGTGATTAGCTTATGCATGAAGATATATACATCTATGCATGTGACTATACATATAAATATTGAATTATGTTAGAGTATAGTAATGAGTGATAATGAATGTTCATGAAAATGAATATACATGAGTACATATACATAATAGTGTATGATTATGAGTATATTTGAGCATGTGTTAGCATATACTAGCATGAGTGTGTGCATGAGTAGGTAATTGAATGAATGAATATGGTGGAGTATATGCATATTAAGATATGCACTAGTGTATGCATGTGCGTAAATGCATCTAAGTGTTAGTATGAATGTGCATTTACCTAATGCTAGCATGTGCATGAATGTATGTTAGCATGCATGAGCATGTGTATGCTTTAATGTATGTGAAGTATGTCTTCTATGTTTCTTATTGATTTTTTGTAATATTACTAATAGGATAATGTTTTCATTACAGAAACATTGAAGATGACAGAGAAATGAAGTGCAGTGAACTCATGTTTTTTGCAGTGTCGAGAAGCATTGAAGATTAATGAGCAATTGAAGAGCAAATGAAGTGCAGTGAACCTAATGTTTTTTGCAGAAACATTGAAGATTACAATCAATTAAAGTGAAGTGAAGACAATTGAAGTGAAGTGGCAGCCTAAAGATCCAGTTAAACCTTATCTTCCTGATTTAGTCAACTATCCAATTGACTAGACATTTATCCAATTATCTAGACTTTACATTTGTATTAGCTTATTAATTCATTTATTCAAACAGTTTAGCATCATATTGTTTCATTAGTTTTTCCATTACTTTCCTTGATGTCTTCTAAGTTAGTTCATGAGTCTGAGCACAGTACTATTGAAAATATTGAAAATATTGAAAATGTTCCGCCAACTCTAGACAGACCAGAACCCTCTAGCTTACCTGATAGTTTAGTAGAAGAAACCATGATGGAACGCGTAACAGAAGAGTCACTAGTTTTAATCTCATATGAGGAAGTTGTTGCTAGGTACGAGGCTGCCCGTCCTTACGGACCATAGCTATTTAAACTATTTAAAGACCTTAGTTTTAGTCATAGAAATAGGTAATTTAAATGGTTGTGTCATTAGAGCCCTTAATTCCATAAGCCTGAGTTTGCTACAGACACCCCGCGTGTGCCGAACAATTTAGGCGGATGACTTGATCCACCATCCGAGCATCTCTCACGACCTGACATTGGTGAACCCGACGTGAACAAACGGCATTGCAGCTCAGGTATAAATTTTAAATTTTGCATTGCATATACATTCATACAATTTTACATCAGTGCGGTTGTGTCTTCATCCCTGGAAGCTGTGGCATTTACGTGAGCTTGCAATCTTCTTGGTTTCGAGGGCTGGTCTGGTGACCTGAGCGCCTCCACAAAGATTGGCAAGTAGGAGAACCTCGTCGCGCCACCCTTTTCGTCGACATTAGAAGCAAGAACGTTTGCACAATCATCCATTAGCAACTGATGTATTAGATTTTGATTCTATTAAAAATTGTATAAACTTATACACAAGTCACTCTTTAAGCCTCTTCTTCGATTCAGATTCCAGGTATTTATATTTGGATTCTTTTTGCTTGCACATAATTAAATGAAAATGACATCTAATGTAGAGAATCTTCTGCATGATATGGAAGCACGATTAATTTCATCTATAGATTTAAAGATTAATTCCAAGTTTGAGTCCTTAAACTCGTTTCTTTCAATCTTAACTACAGTAGTATCTGATTTTAATGCGAATCTTAAGTCAATAGATACTCAATTTGATCACGAGTTTAGGAATTTAGAAGGAATTCTTCATTATGAACTCTCAAATTTGAATGAAAATATGGAAACAATAGCAAATCATGTAAAAGAAATTTCATCATTCAAAACGATTGGTCATGAAATTGCAAGTTTAAAAGAGAACATTGAAAGGTTAAACAATCAAATACACGAAAGTGCTACATGTGAATGTAAAGATAGATATCAAGTACGAGTTCAAAGTAGATCTATGTATTCTATTGACCAAAATCCTTTACCCGATCATAGAAAAGTTGATCCTAAGGCTTTATATCAAAGACCGAAGAGAACGGTAAGATGCTTCTGGTGTGACCAACTAGGTCATACTTATGGGAATTGTATGGCCTATGAGAAAGCATGTAGCCGACAATTGGTATTAGAAAGTGAACAGAAAATATGTGATTATCAAACGCATCTACCATTGAGATTAAACTTAGGTAGAGGAGGAATGATAGACTATTTTGACCAAGGAAAATTTAGTCCTAAAACCAAACTTCAAAAACAATGGAAACCTAAGAGTCATAAGGAGAAAAGCAATGTATGTCAATTACATTCTATGAACACCAAGATTGTGCCTAAATGTGAATGTTTGGACAATGATCAAAACCTTATTAAACCTAAATCTATGAATAACATTGATCTTCAAATTAAATCTAAGGACCAAGATATATTGAAAAAGTTTAAGAAAGAAGAAGATGTAAAGATAAAGGATGATGAAAATGAACAATCAATTGATGGAAATATAGATATACAGGCGGTTAAAACAGAACCTAAAGTCATAGAAATTGACAATAAATGTGATCAAAATAAAAATGATGAAAGAATAGTACAAACATCTGAAGACGAAAATCTTCAACTTCAATCAGAACATGACAAGAATATGGGAAAATGGGTACAAGAAGCCATATGGAAGATTGAAAATAATATCAAAAACTCATCTAAAGGTAAGAAAAAGGAGAAGAATTTAAGTGAATAGTTTTATTGTGATGGAATTGTTGATTGAAGATAAAACATTTCAAATTTTGATTTTGCTTGCTGCATATATGCTGTTTTCCTAAAAATTGAGAAACATATACCTAAATTGTTTAGTTTTAATGTTTGAAAAGCTAATTACAAACTTATGATTAAGTTTACATTACGATTTGTTTAATCAAAAGAATTCTAAAATATGAAAACACAAAGTTTGTTTCAAATTAAACAAAAACATGTTTGTAATTATGCTTGCAAATGATTTTGATCAATATGCTTGTCATTTCCTAAACTTATGATAAATTTATGATTTTTTTCTTTCACAAATAAGAAGAAATCTATTATGAAGAACGATTATGAAGAATATTATTATGATGAATATTTTGCACAAAATGATCTTTGTTTACAACAATTATGATGATATACTTTTAGAAGGAAGAAATATACATGATATAAATATGATTATGATTAATATGAAGAACATGAAAATATGATACAATCAGATGATGATTTATTGATATACCATATGATGAGTAAGAGGAACTTTTATAATCCAGATATGAATTTTTCATTGATATAAAAAAAATAAAAAATAAATAAATAAATAAAAAAATAAAAAATAAAAAATAAAAAAAATTATAAAAAAATAAAAAAAAATGATGCTCATTTATAAAGATACAAGTTAAAACTTTGAACATTTTGATTTTTCCTAAATTTTATGAACTTTGTTTCATAGGTTGAAAAACCTATTTAAAAAAATTAAGAATGCATTATTTATGGTAATTATAACCACTATGAATTTCTTATGATGAAATTTGTGACATGATGAAGATGAATCTGATAGAATATATGAATTTATATTTGCAAGATAAATGATAATGAAGATTACTTGTTTTGTAGCTTCTATTTTATAAGTGATTACAGGTTCTGAAGATGCATTGATCAAAGCAATTGAAGATGTTATGCCAAAAGTTCTGATGAATTTAAAGAGAGCAGATTGAAGATGAAGCAGATTGAAGATAAAATTGATTTTAGGTCGTATTTTTCTTTGTCTTAAAATTTTGTTTTACGTATTTTATTTGCATTCATATAAACTAATTTATAAAGTCTGGAATGAAGAATATTAATTTATAAAGGACTCTATTTAACCATATTAGGAAAATAGACATAATTTATATTTCTACATTTATAGATTAAGTGAGATTTGTTAAAAATAGAAGGATTTGTAGTTCATTTAGATAACGAAAGTAGTTGTATATATGTAGGAGCATATTGTTGCATGATACATGTCTGTGAAAACCTAGATCTTTCTTGTCCATGCAGCTAGATCCTTAGCTCGGATTAAGGGGTTAAGCCTTTCACCTTTAAAACAAAAAAGTAGCGAAAAAAAAAAAAAGAATATTGACATGGAAGTTATACCTTCTTCCACCCCAAAAAGGTATTTACATTTATTATCGATATGAAGTTTACATCATATTTATATGAAGAAAACTAGTTGTGATAAAACACATCTAGTGATTAAAATTGGGCATACAAGGCGGTTGTTTGTCCAAGTAGATTTAGTAGATTTCTTTGGCATGCTTGATTGTTCATATGTGAATGCATATATATGACGAAACTTGCATTTGAATGAATGAAAATGAATTCTTTTTTATAATCTTTACATAGTTTATAAATGGATGAAATGTAAATTAATGTTTGTTGACTGAACAGGTTAATAGTTTACCTTTATACTTTAATATGTTCATTGCCAGATGTAATTGAAATAAACTTCATGTGCATGTTGAAAAGATTTAAAATTTGATGAGATTAAATATATTTAAAAAAGAATTGATGCTGTTCTATGATTTAATTTCAGGATAATCATTGAACATGCTGCTTCCCTCAATCTGCAAGTTGGCCCATCGAGGACGATGTGCAGGTTTGGTGGCGGTGGATGTCGGGAAGATTTACATCTTCCAGTTGATGACCAGAGAAAATGAAAACAACTTAATTGGTGAATTCTAAACCTCTTTTTCACTGATGAACAATTGTTCTAGATTGAATTAACTACTTTTGAAGTGTTTGCAGGTACAAGAAATGATGAAGAAAATATGTTCATATTAGGGTTACCCTAATTACTCATTTAATGAGTGTTTTAAATTGATACATATCAGACATATGAGTATATACCTCTAGGTTTTCATAAGTTTATATAAGTTAAGTCAGTAGGATTAATCCAAAGGATCTTAAATGATTCCATTGGGTTAATGTTAAGGGTTTAGATGATTTATCATGGGTTAGAGATAGGGTTTTAAAGGGTTTTCATGAGTTTTTGATGGGTTTAAGTAGGTTTTCTAGGGTTTTAGAATGTTTTAAAGGTTCAAACAATTAATATTTAAGGAAATTAATCTATAACTAAACATTGGTTCAATAACAAAAATTAAAATATGGTTTAATTAATTTTTTAATCATGTATGTGCATTTAATACTAAGGTTCTAATTAATTAAAAGCTTAACCTAAGCTTAACTTAATGGATTTATTTAATTGAGAAAATTAAGGTAATAGAATAAAAATAATAATTGAAGTGGATAATTAATGAGCAGTGTATGTGAGTACTGTTTAAAGTGTGGTGTGGGTTAAGTGTGTAACTAAAGTGGTTAAAGTGAATAGTTTCAAAGTGTGGTAGTTGTGAGTACAAGTTAAAAGAGTGGTAGAAAAAAAAATATGCATTTAAAGTGTAAAAAAAGGTGTGTACAAAGAGTGGTGAGTGTGAGGGTAATTAAAAGAGAGGTTGTGTGAGAAAAGTTAATTAAAGTGTGGTGATTAAGTGTGGGTTAAAGGATGGATGAGGAAATAAAGTAAATCCAAAAGAGTGGTAAAAACATGATCTCTGTGTGTATAAATATGTGGGCTTTGCTCCATATTTTGATAATGTTTTCATTACAGGTATCAAATTCTTCCTCCATTTTCCCTCGTTCTAAATTCTGTAGAGAGAGTATTGTTGATGAAAACTTCTTCTAGTAGGTCGTGCACGTAGAGAGAGAATCTGAGTAAAAAGGCTAGGAAGCTTCTATCGACCAAGAGTTAGAGAGCTGTAATCTGCCTGCTCAGTCATATGAGAAGTCTTTGGTTGATTTAAACTCTTTCATCTTTGTTCTCCTGGCGACATCTGCAGCACGCAGAGGATGTGTAGAGCATGGGTACAGTGGAGCACTGAGAGAAGGTAGAACTGGATGCCGATGCTGGCTGGAACAAGTGAATCTAGAGAGAGAGAAGCAATTCTCTCCCTTCTCCACGCTGGCAGAGGTCTGTGGAGAGGAGTGCAGAGAGAGAGGCGGCAACTTCTATCCTGGTGGCACTATAGCATACGTGCAAAAATAGAGAGAGAGAGAAATTATTCTCTCCCTCCCTCCACGGCGCTGCGCGTGGCAGCGCGCACAGAGAGAGAGAGAGAGAGAGAGAGAGAGAGAGAGAGAGAGAGAGAGAGAGAGAGAGAGAGAGAGAGAGAGAGAGAGAGAGAGAGAGAGAGAGAGAGAGAGAGAGAGAGAGAGAGAGAGTTAAAGAGAAGTAATTGTTAGATTAAATTTAATTTTATTTATTTATTTGTTTGTTTAAATTTAATTGTTAGATGTTAATTTAATTTTTATTTATTTGTTTGTTTGTTAGATTAATGAATAATTAAAAGTAATTATCTATATTTGGTTTGTATTTTATTTAGTTTATTATTAGGTGATTAGCTTATGCATGAAGATATATACATCTATGCATGTGAGTATACATATAAATATTGAATTATGTTGGAGTATAGTAATGAGTGATAAAGAATGTTCATGAAAATGAATATACATGAGTACATATACATAATAGTGTATGATTATGAGTATATTTGAGCATGTGTTAGCATATACTAGCATGAGTGTGTGCATGAGTAGGTAATTGAATGAATGAATATGGTGGAGTATATGCATATTAAGATATGCACTAGTGTATGCATGTGCGTAAATGCATCTAAGTGTTAGTATGAATGTGCATTTACCTAATGCTAGCATGTGCATGCATGTATGTTAGCATGCATGAGCATGTGTATGCTTTAATGTATGTGAAGTATGTCTTCTATGTTTCTTATTGATTTTTTGTAATATTACTAATAGGATAATGTTTTCATTACAGAAACATTGAAGATGACAGAGAAATGAAGTGCAGTGAACTCATGTTTTTTGCAGTGTCGAGAAGCATTGAAGATTAATGAGCGATTGAAGAGCAAATGAAGTGCAGTGAACCTAATGTTTTTTGCAGAAACATTGAAGATTACAATCAATTAAAGTGAAGTGAAGACAATTGAAGTGAAGCGGCAGCTTAAAGATCCATTTAAACCTTATCTTCCCGATTTAGTCAACTATCCAATTGACTAGACATTTATGCAATTATCTAGACTTTACATTTGTATTAGCTTATTAATTCATTTATTCAAACAGTTTAGCATCATATTGTTTCATTAGTTTTTCCATTACTTTCCTTGATGTCTTCTAAGTTAGTTCATGAGTCTGAGCACAGTACTATTGAAAATATTGAAAATGTTCCGCCAACTCTAGACAGACCAGAACCCTCTAGCTTACCTGATAGTTTAGTAGAAGAAACCATGATGGAATGCGTAACAGAAGAGTCACTAGTTTTAATCTCATATCAAGAAGCTGTTGCTAGGTACGAGGCTGCCCGTCCTTACGGACCATAGCTATTTAAACTATTTAAAGACCTTAGTTTTAGTCATAGAAATAGGTAATTTAAATGGTTGTGTCATTAGAGCCCTTAATTCCATAAGCCTGAGTTTGCTACAGACACCCCGCGTGTGCCGAACGATTTAGGCGGATGACTTGATCCACCATCCGAGCATCTCTCACGACCCGACAGCGGGCGAATGTCGAGATGAAATCCCGCAGGGAATGGGTGGAGATCCATTGCTTGACATCAACATTATGTGTATGTTGTGTGAGTGGGTGTAAAACTTGAACACTTTGGTGCCATTGCTAGGTAGGCATCAGATTGAGAACATAATACATATATGCATAGGTTTCACAATCGGTAGTCATAAAATATAATGTGTGGTTAACAAAACCATGATATGTTCTTCTAGATTAAAAAAATATCTTGTTAGATAATCAATCTTACATTATGCTTGAGGTGGATTTCTTTACATCAAACAACCATCATTTAGAATGTGTCAAAGATATCCATTGAAGAGTCTTCACCAATGTTCATTTATGGTATTTCATAAGGATATTTTATGGATCGATTACTCATGTAAAAGCCTAGAGTTTTTTAGTTTTGTAAAAGGATAAATAAAATATTCAATTTTGATGAATTCAAGGGATTGATAATCAATCAATCACCTACAATTAGGCTATTAGATTTGACGTCACTTTTCCTCGTTTATAGGAAGATGATTTCTTCATCACAACTACCAAGCCCACTTAGATTTGAATTCATAAACCACTTGTGAAGAGTTGAGGAATGCTTCAAATTTCTATATAAAGACTCTCAATTAATTGTATCGTTGGTACATTTTGCAAGCCTAAATGCTTGGCCAAATCACTTAGGATTATATCTCATTCTATTTCAGCTCAAATGGGAAAATGTGTGGGAACACATGTTTGATATTCTTCACTTTATCACCATGGATAAATGGTAAAGGAAAAAAGTATGGGAAAATTCAAAATTCAAATGACTTGTATGTGTATAAAAACATCACTTTCTAGTCGCGGGGATATGAGCTATCATTAAGAGCTATTGAGCTGCAACTTGGGGCATACCTTGAGCTCTACTATTGTAAGAGTAGTCCTCTACACTTCCCATGTATCATATGTGCATTATCACTTACGAATCGATACATTTCTTCATGATCATTTCTATGTACTCTTATCTATCATTTATTCATTATTTTAGTGGCCTTGTAGGATCAATTTCTCTACGTATGCACCATCATTTGATGCACTTTAACTTTATATAGTTAGATTAAAGTTTCTAGTATATACTTACAAAGTTTCATCAGATTTGTTTTAGTAGATCTCGAGATATGTATTCATGAAGTAGTCTATGTTTTGCACATCTTCTTGTTCCTCAAATGTCGAGATGACCCCCTAAGGTTGTTAAGCTTATTGTTCAGTGTGTACTCCCTCTAAATTCCTAAAATAAATTGTATTAGTTAGCTATACACTTGAATTACATATATTCATCTAGTCAATTCATACAAGGTTGTGAGCTTTGAGCAAAACATTGAGCACTTATAATCCCAAAATAGAAAGTTTTCTCACAAGTCTAGTACATGCAAGTTATCGGACAATTGTTGATAGGTTTAGTAAACAAGCATATTTCATTCCTTGTAAAAATACTCTTTCTGCACCTCAAGCTACTAAGTTATTTATTAAATGTAAAATAAAATACTTGATTATGATGTTACTACTACATGCACTGGTAAGAAATATCATAGATATTTAGTTAAGTATAAAAATCACTCACTTGAAGAATCTCAATGGATTCTCAAGACATCACTAACTCCACATTATGATCATTTGATTTCTTCATATTATTTGTAGTCACATTAAATTACAATTTTCAATTTCCATGCATGTGTTTTTACATGGAACATGCTTATGATTGTTTAGTGATGGGACATCTGATTGGCCATCTTATCAATTGAAGTTAGTTGCTTGTCAACTAGGAGGCATGTTTTATTTATGGAATAATGGAATGTTATATGGATTTTAATGTCTTGAGGTTGGTAATGTGATTGTGTATTGATTTAGCAGGTGAAGAATCCTGAGGGCATGAATGCATGTGGAGGGGGGATTACTACAACTAGATTTGCATGCTTTTTCTAACTCTAACTGGGCTAGTTGCTATGACACTTGTGTGTCCACTAGTGGTTTTTGCTTCATGCTTGGTAGCTCATGCATATCTTGGCTAAGCAAGAAGCAGCCTATTGTAGACACTTTGAGTTGTGAGGCTGAGTATATGGCACATTTCAAAGTGACTGTTGAGTGTGTGTGGCTCAGATGCCTTATGGCTGATTTGGGTGTTGGTCAGTCTTCTGCCACCACCATCTTCACTGACAGTCAGAGTGCATTGATAGTTGCGAGGAACCCCGTGTTCCATGCTCGCACTAAGCACATTAAGGTGCATTATCATTATGTTAGGGATGTTGCGAACATTTGTTTTATGTAGGGCACAAGTTTCAAATTATGTAAATACCTTTGGGAAGTCTTCAAATACTTCAAGAAGACTCATATTATTCATAAAATGTAGCAAAAATACCACGTGAGTTCTAGAACATGGTGAGTCAAATTAGTGAGTCACAAAGGAGCTTCAGTGGTGTCCTAGTGGAAGGTCGATGTGGCTAGTTCTCAAAGTCCATCAATACTTTGCTTATTTGAGCACTTGAGTCATGTAATACCTCCATCCAAGTGTCTACCACGAATTTAGATGTATTAGGAAGGTTTTAGATTAGTTTCCCATGCTATAAAAAGAGGAGAAAAGTCGTGATCTTGTGGGACGTCCAAGAGAGTCATATGTGTATCTCTACACTGCTGTAGTTTTGTATGTAGAGATTGCAGAGCTTGTATCTCTCTCATTATATATCCAAATTACATGTTTGATAGCTCATTGGAAAGCTCTTACTGTCTACTTTTTTCCTGTAAATTTTCATAATCATTGGATTTGTGAGCTGAGAGCAATACTCTCTGCAAGTAGTGTGTGTTCTCTGTTTTTTATCCCTGCTGAAGGTCTCCATTAAACCTCAAACTTGCAGAGGTCATATCTCCTTGTGTATGTATCCAAATCATGTGTTCTTTGGCTTGTTAGAAAGCTCTTTAAGTCTACTTGTATTCTAGAATGTTTCAAAGTCATTGGAGTTGTGAGTTAAGAGTAGTAGTCTCTGCAAGTGATGTGTGTCCTCAGGTTCATCTCTGTTTCAAGGTCTCCATTAAAGCTGCATATTGCAGAGGTCATAGCTCATTGTGTATTTATCCATTTGAGGTGTTCTATATCTTGTTGGAAAGCTCTTAGAGTCTAGTTTATTTGTGTGAAACAGGTTTAGAAAATTCAAAGTGAATAAAGAGCAATTTGCTCTGCAAGAAAATTGGTCTGTGCATACAAGTTTGTGAAAAAGTCAACTAGGTCCTGTTGGGTTTCACCTACTTCTAGCTGTACTTTGGAGATCAATAAACTCCAACATTGGTATCAGAGCAAGTACTTGGAGGCTTGGAGAAGGTTATCATACCTTGACAAATAATTTGAAGCTATCAAAGAAGCAGTTCATCATCAACACTACACAAAGGTAGAAGAAGATTGCAAGGAGGCATCTGAAGCAACATCCAAGCAAAGAAAGGTGCACATACCTCATTTACAAGGTAAATATTATATTTCTTCTCATCACACACATTGGAAAGGAGGCTTAAAGGAGGAAGCTTAGCATTTGTATTATGGGAGACCAACATGCACAAATAGAGAAGCTTGATAAGACCAATTATCAAGCATGGAAGTTTAGAATCACAGCATACTTGCAAGGTAGAGGCTTGTATGGTTTGATTGACGGCACAGATATCAAACCCACATTACCAGAGGACCCAAATCAGCAACAATTGAGGGAGTTTAGACTTTGGAATGAGAGAGACAAAAGGGTTATATTCATTTTATCACAAAATATTCAAGATTCAATGGTAGGACACATACAAGATCTACACACAAGTAGAGATGTTTGGCTTGCATTGGAAAGGTTGTATGCTACAGGTACAAGAGCAAGGAAGATTCAACTCAAAAATGAGTTGAATAACATAAAGAAAGATACAAGGACATCGGTCAATGATTACATATTGAAAGTTAAAGAGATTGCAGATCAACTAGGATCAATTCAAGCTCATGTGGAGGACGACGACTTGGTTGCACATACTCTCAATGGACTCAAAGATGATGAGAGATGGAAACCCTTCATTACTTCAGTTTATGTTAGAGGAGAATTACCAGATTTTGATCAACTTATTGCCCTCATGGTCACGGAGGAGATGAATCTAAATGGTTCTACTTCAAATCAAAAAGGATCTCAAGGACAAGCTCTTTATGTAGGATCATCAAGAGGTGGAAACAGAGGTGGAAGAGGTTCAAATAGAGGTTGAGGAAGAAGGAGCGATGATCAAAGGACTTCAAGTGGCTTCTTCAACACAAGAGGAAGAGGAAGATCAAGCGCTAGAGGTACGAGAGGCTACTACAACTACAACCAAAGACAAAGGAGTGAAGATAATAAGAACAATTGCTATATATGTGGAAGGTATGGACACTATGCCAAAGATTGTTATCAAAATGAAGATAATCAAGGTGGTAATCGAAGAGGAGGCTATTCAAGAAGAGGTAAACAACAAGGAAATTATGCAGTTGAAGGTAAAAGTGATGATTATGATTCTCTTCTTATGATGAATGTAGAAACTAAGATGAATTGCAATAGCGATGTATGGTATGTAGATAGTGGTTGTTCTAATCACATGTCTCATGATGCTTCATGGTTTTCTAATATGCATAATCCGTCATGTAAAGGTCATGTTGAAACAGGAGATGATACAACACATAAGATTATGCAGGTTGGAGATGTTGTTATGAAGGATAAGAGCAAGACAAATTGCTTGAAGGATGTACTTTATGTGCCAACGATCACTAAGAATTTGATGTCGGTTGGTCAAATGGTAGAAAAAGGTCTACAAGTGAGATTTAATCATGCAGGTTGCTTCATTGAGGATCCAAAGCAAAGGAGGTTAATTGCTAGAGGTCAAAAACAAGGTAGATTGTTTACATTCAAGGTAAACCCAAATCATACAAACTATTTCTCTTATGGTATACATCGAATAGCAGAGCTTGATCTATGGCACAAAAGGATTGGACACATGAATGTACACAGGTTAAAGGAGCTATCAAAGAAGAGGATTGTTGAAGGATTACCTGATCTTACTAAGCAACATATGGTGCATCTTTGTGAAGCATGTCAAATGGGTAAGCAGAGTAGACAACCTTTCAAGCATTCAAGCTATGTAAGTGATGGTTTGCTAGATCTCATACACACAGATGTGTGGGGACCTACTAAAGAGGCATCCTTGGTTGGTAATAAGTACTATGTATCATTCATTGACGATCATAGTAGAATGACATTTGTGTATTTTATTAAACATAAGAGTGAGGTCTTTGATTGTTTCAAGAAGTTCAAATCATATGTCGAAAAGCAAACAGGAAGGTATATTAAGAAGCTAAGATCCGATGGAGGAGGAGAGTATTTCTCTCAAGCTTTTACTGATTTTTTGTATGATGAAGGTATCAAAAGAGAGGTTACATGCAGGTATACTCCACAACAAAATAGAGTCGCAGAAAGAAGAAACAGAATCATAGCAGAAGCATCTAGAAGCATGCTTAATGATATGTGTTTGCCTAATTATTTTTGGGCTGAAGCTGTTAGCACAAGTGTTTACATTATGAATAGAGTTCCGACTGCTGGAGTTCATCATTTGACACCATATGAGGTATGGCATGAAAGGAAACCAAGTGTAAGTCATTTGAAAGTATTTGGCTGTGTATGTTATGTACATGTACCTAGTGAGGTGAGATCTAAACTTGATGCGAAATCAGAAAAATGTATATTTATTGGTTATGCAGATACTCAAAGAGGATATAGATGCTATAATCCTCATACCAATAAGTTTGTTGTGTCGAGAGATGTAAACTTTGATGAATCACTTTCATGGTATGCAGATAAGAATTGTTTGCAGGTCATGGATGAAAATGAAGAAGGTGTGGTTGAAGGAGATGAATGCATAGTTCAGCCATCAGGAAGTTTAAATGATGAAAGGAGTGGTTTAGATGAAGAAAGAGGATCACCTTTCAATGGAAGATTAAGGCAAGAGTCACCTCCAAGTGTTAAAAGTAAAGGTAAACTCAAACTTGTTGAAGTTAATGATGAAGGAGAGGAAATTAGTGATGTATGTGAGTATGGAGAATCATCAAAGGTTCCTAATAAGAAAGGAAGAGCATCTACATTGGAGGTAAGAAGAACTTCAAGAGTAAGTAAGCAACCTCAAAGGTATACTTATGAATCTTTCATGAATACTCATTATGCTTTTATGACAAAAGTTGAGCAGGAAAATGAACCCACATGTTATGATGAGGCCAAAGGAGATGAAAAGTGGGAGAAAGCAATGAGAGAAGAAATGGAAGCACTACAGGATAACAAGATTGGAATTTAGTTCCAAGTACACCAAAGCAAAAGGTAATTGGTTGCAAGTGGGTTTTTAAGATTAAAAGAAATAGTGATGGTAGTGTGTCTAGATATAAGGCTAGACTTGTAGCAAAAGGATATAATCAAACTCAAGGTGTGGACTATGAGGAAACATTTAGTCCAGTAGCAAATATGGCAACGGTGAGAACTTTGTTGGCTTTAGCTGCAAGTAAAAGGTGGAATATATATCAACTCGATATAAAGAATGCCTTTCTTAATGGTGAGTTAAATGAAGAAGTGTATATGTCACAACTAGATGGTTATGTGGATGCAAAATATCCTAATCATGTATGCAGGTTAAAGAAGGCATTGTATGGTCTTAAGCAGGCACCAAGGGCATGGAATGCAAGGTTGGTAAAGTATCTTATGCTGCAAGGATACACAGCGAGTCATGCTGATCCTTCACTTTATGTAAAACATGTAGATGGCATGTGTGTCTATGTATGCATTTATGTGGATGACTTGTTGATTACAGGGAATGATGCAAAAGCAATTGATGAGATAAAAGGTAATTTCGGAAAGGAATTTAAAATTTCAGATCTTGGTTTGCTCAGATACTTTCTTGGGATTGAAATTGTGTATAGCGATGAAGGTATGTGGTTGATACAAAGAAAGTATATATGTGATATGCTGAAAAGGTTTGGTATGCAAGAATGTAAATTTGTTTCTACTCCAATGGAATGTAATGTAAAGCTAAGTGCAAAGGAAGGTGATGAGTTGCATGATATGAATGTATATAGATCCATGGTAGGATCTTTGATTTATGCAACAAAAACTAGACCTGATATATGTTATGCAGTGGGAGTATTGTCACAGTTTATGCATGAACCTAGAGTACCTCATATGCATGCAGCGAAAAGAGTGCTTAGGTATTTGAAAGGTACCATGAACGAAGGATTATTTTATAGTCATGATGCTGATCTAACTCTTAAAGTCTTTAGTGATGCAGATTGGGCTGGAAGCAAAGATGACAGAAGATCCACAAGTGGATATGTGGTAATAGCAGGAAACAAGACATTAACATGGAGTTCAAAGAAACAGCCTACAGTTGCTTTATCTTCTACAGAGGCTGAGTATAGAGGCTTAGCATTGGCTACTACTGAGGTTATGTGGTTTAAAAAGTTGTTTCATGACTTGAATGTGCAGGTTGATGTACCACTGATATATGGGGATAACTTGAGCAGCATTCATATGACCTCAAATCCTATTTTTCATGCTAGAACAAAGCATATAGAGGTTCACTATCATTATGTTCGAGAGAAGGCCATGAACAATGAAGTGCAGGTTTCTTTTGTTGGAACAAAGGATCAAGTTGCAGATATCTTCACCAAATCCTTGGATGGACCAAAGCTTCAAAGATTCAACTATATTCTTGGCATGAAGGAAATACCCTTTGAAACTTGAGGGGGAGAATGTTGCGAACATTTGTTTTATGTAGGGTACAAGTTTCAAATTATGTAAATACCTTTGGGAAGTCTTCAAATACTTCAAGAAGACTCATATTATTCATAAAATGTAGCAAAAATACCACGTGAGTTCTAGAACATGGTGAGTCAAATTAGTGAGTCACAAGGGAGCTTCAGTGGTGTCCTAGTGGAAGGTCGATGTGGCTAGTTCTCAAAGTCCATCAATACTTTGCTTATTTGAGCACTTGAGTCATGTAATACCTCCATCCAAGTGTCTACCACGAATTTAGATGTATTAGGAAGGTTTTAGATTAGTTTCCCATGCTATAAAAAGAGGAGAAAAGTCGTGATCTTGTGGGATGTCCAAGAGAGTCATATGTGTATCTCTACACTGCTGTAGTTTTGTATGCAGAGATTGCAGAGATTGCAGAGCTTGTATCTCCCTCATCATATATCCAAATTACAAGTCTGATAGCTCATTGGAAAGCTCTTACTGTCTACTTTCTTCCTGTAAATTTTCATAATCATTGGATTTGTGAGCTGAGAGCAATACTCTCTGCAAGTAGTGTGTGTTCTCTGTTTTTTACCCCTGCTGAAGGTCTCCATTAAACCTCAAACTTGCAGAGGTCATATCTCCTTGTGTATGTATCCAAATCATGTGTTCTTTGGCTTGTTAGAAAGCTCTTTAAGTCTACTTGTATTCTGGAAAGTTTCAAAGTCATTGGAGTTGTGAGTTAAGAGCAGTAGTCTCTGCAAGTGATGTGTGTCCTCAAGTTCATCTCTGTTTCAAGGTCTCCATTAAAGCTGCATATTGCAGAGGTCATAGCTCATTGTGTATTTATCCATTTGAGGTGTTCTATATCTTGTTGGAAAGCTCTTAGAGTCTAGTTTATGTGTGTGAAACAGTTTTTGAAAATTCCAAGTGAGTAAAGAGCAATTTTCTCTGCAAGAAAATTGGTCTGTGCATACAAGTTTGTGAAAAAGTCAACTAGGTCCTATTGGGTTTCACCTACTTCTAGCTGTACTTTGGAGATCAATAAACTCCAACAAGGGAGAGGTTCTCTATTGGAGAGATCAGCTTGCCATAGGTGCCCACGTAGGGAACATTGTAGACCCTTTCACGAAGGGTCTACCTAGGGAGAAGTTTGAAGCTTTTTGCAAAGCTTTGTGCTTACTTCCTTTTGTGGATTGATTCCACATAGCTTGGCACTTCCTTATCATTGCATCACTGTTCATAGCTCCTTGTTCACCGTATTAGTCGTAGGGGGATTTGTTGATATATTTAGGTAGTGATGTGTGTGAATACACTAGGACCACTGGGGCACTTTCTTCCCTCTTTAGGAGTTTTTTTCCCTCGGCTTGTATATACGCCTATAGCCCTAATGTGTTACTTATCTTTGTACATTCTAGTGGTAATACATTCAGTATTGTGTGTTGTGCTCCAAGCTTCTTCTTCTTCCTTGTGTTGTTTGCATGCTTTTGTAGATGTCTAACACCAACATAATGAAGGTGGTGGGTTGTGAGTGTGCATGTGATGAGATCTCTATCAATTGGTTTTAGTTTCCCTTAAGCTCTCTTTGAGTTCACTCATCTTCTTTGTCCATTGCCTCTTCATCCTTTCACGGACATCCTTCCAAGATCTGGTTCACTTTTTGTTTGTGCTCTAAGTCTCACTATTGTTATGGAACTCAGTGCTGGAACTCAAGGTCAAGCACAAGCATGGAAGCACATCAGAAAGGTGGAAACACACAAGAAGAAGGAGCAAGTAGGGAGCTCCAAGAAGTACATGTCAAATTTTTAGAAGAATCCCCTATAAAAATAGTGATTTCCATCACTAAAAACCATTGTAAATACCATTTTCTATTTTTCTAACTCCATTTTGTTCAAGCCGAGGAGTCCCCGAGTTTGAGGAGTATTAGAAGTATCATCCTATCAATTTTCATAATTTTTAGACTTTGTTTGAGCCCTCAAATAAGCCCTGGAACCTAATTTTGAACTAAGCCAGACACTAGGTCTAGACAGGGCCAAAACTAGTCAAAAAACTATAAAAAGAGCTAGAGAGCTCATTTTTGAGGTTATCTTGTTAGAGAATAGAGCTTTTGTAAGAGAACTCTTTTGCAATCGAAGCTTTCCATTGTTCCTCTCTTTGATCTTACTTTGTGCGCGTGTGTGTGTATGTGTGTGCATGTTTGTGTGCTTTCACTCACGCACTTGTGCCTTCACTTGCTCGTGGTCTTCAAACAACTACTCACGTCTCCACGGATTGACAAGTACAGGAGGTGGTGCTTACGGTTGAGCTACACCAAATTTTGGCACCGTTGCCGGGGAGAGAGCTTTGAGGACGAGTGTTGTGATGGTAAGGTCGTAGATTTGCGACGTTGGAAGGTAAAAAAACTGTCATTTTTGTTCATTTTTTTATTTTTCTTCTTCATCTTCATCATCATCACCATCTTCATCTTCTTCCATCTTCTTCTTCATAGAAATTTCTTATTATTTAGTGCATTTTCGCCATTTTCATACCATTTTTCATGCATTATTGTGTGAGAAGGAGTTAGGAGGTGCAAGGGAGAGCAAGCGCTGTGTTTTTTCATGATTTTCTACACATACAGAGCTCGCCATTGCTCGACACTCAAAAATTTGAATTTCCCGCCAAAAAACACGATTCTGTGATGAAAATCGTGATTCTATGAAAAATTCAAATTTTTTTGAAAATCGCGATTTTCTATTTCCTGCCTAAAAGCCCTCTGAAGGAAACACGATTCTGAGGTCATTCTCAGAATCGCGACTCTCTAGTTGTGCTCAGAATCGCGATTCTCTAAGTTTTCAAAAAACACGATTCTGTGGTTGTGCTCAAAATTGCGATTCTCACAAATCAGGATTTTCAGCCAAAAACACGATTGTGATCAAACGCGATTTTCTGTTGGCAATCGCGACTCTAAAAACACGATTCTCTGTTGGCAATCGCGATTCTCTAAAAACATGATTCTCTAAAAACATGATTCTCAAAAAACACGATTCTCTAAAAACATGATTTTCTATTGGCGATCGCGATACTCTTGAGATTCACAGAATCGCGATTCTCTGATTTCATAGCATCGCGATTCTCTAATTTCATAGCATCGCGATTCTCTGATTTCAGAGCATCACGATTCTCTTATTTCACAGCATTGTGATTCTCAGATTTCATAGCACACGATTCTCTGATTTCATAGCATCGCGATTCTCTGAAATATAGCATCGTGATTCTCTAAATTATAGCATCGTGATTCTCTTGGTTTCACAGGATCGCGATTCTCTGATTTCATAGCATCGCGATTCTCTTGGTTTCATAGGATCACGATTCTCTAATTTCATAGCATCACGATTGAGTCTAATTTCACAGCATCGCGATTCTCTAATTTCACAGCATCGCGATTCTCTGATTTCATAGCATCGCAATTCTCTTGGTTTCACAGGATCGCGATTCTCTAATTTCACAGCATAGCGATTCTCTTGATTTCACAAAATCGCGATTTTCGCACAAAATCGTGATTTTTCCATAAGTGCTTGTTTCCCTGTTTTGACCCCCAGGAGCCTGATTTGACATAACTTTTTCATCCAAAGTCCATTTTTTGAAGTTGACACTTAAGCGGGACTAGGGAACCAAGGGGACTCCAAAGGATTTTGAACCATACCAAGGGGAAATTTTGGACTCTTAACCAAAGCTTATGAACCTGAGATCTGGTAGACATCTAGGCAAGGATAGACAAAGCATTAGATCTTCTCAGTCTAGTGTCAACCATACAGCTAAGTCTTAGGCACAACAACTAAGCGGTTGTCCTTACGTACTAAACTCTGACACAAGTGACTCAGAAATGTCTTTTAGCATGGGGAAACCTGCAGGTGGCTCAGGAACTGCCCATCTACAAACACCAGAAGGTCCCTATAAGACACAATTGGAATATATTCGGACCAACTGATTAGGTGCTCGCATCTATGAGGATGGCCTGAGGCGATCAGTGGTCCAACTCAAAAATCCAGATCAACCCTTTGGACTTGAACACCCGGTGGTCAAGTTCAAAGAGGGTTCATACATTGATAAGGAAGGAACCATGTATGTGGTCACCAACCTACCAGATAGGACCAATGAGTTTGGAAATATCATTCATGAGAATGAGATAGGAGACCTAGAACAAGGAAATGTAGGACAAGGACCCTAGACGCCTAGAGGTAAGTCAGTTTTGACCAGAGTGATCACTCCCGATTGGATCCCTCAAGACAACAAAAGCATAGAACTATTCTTGAATAGAGAAACAGAGGAAGCCTTTTGGAGATTCAAACCAGATCAACCTAGCCAACTGGGCATAGTCATCATCTATGAATTCAAAGATCCTGAGATACTAGGCAAAGTTGTGTACCTGGATAACACATCAGAGAAGATATTCTTGGTAACAGAACATGATAGACATGCATATACTTGGAAGAGTGAATTGATTTTCCCTCCACCAAGATCCAATGTTTCCCATGGCCTCCAAGGAGTAGGATCATCCCAAGCTCATGAAGCCCAGAGAGAAAGAAACATAGAGAGACCTGAGTTAAGTTTTGCACACCCTGTGGGTAGGAATAGATCAGGAGTTGAAAATGAAAGACCTGAAAGAGAGAGACATCAAGCACATAGGCAACAAAGAGATGAATAGGATTTTCCATTGCTTAGACCCCGAGAGCACACAAGAACCCTTAGACCCACTTAAGTGATCAAGGCAATGAAAAATTATTTTGACGGAACAAGAGATCCTTATGATCATGTGGCTGAGTTCAAACAAGTGTTAAGAGCTGAACAGGTTGAGGATTTGTTCACCCAGTACGAGGCATTTGGTTTGACTCTTAAGGGCACTACCTTAGCCTAGTTTCAACCACTGAGTAGTCGCAACTATCACGATATAGGTCAGCTCCTAGACGAATTCATTGTAGAATTTTCCAAGATTGGTATCAGGCATAACACATCATCTTTGATCCACAGTTTCAAGCAGACACCCCAAGAAATAGTGTGACTAGCAGGTAGAAGATTCAGTCAGTATTTAGAGAGATGTCTTGCTCCAGTGTTACCCACACCAGCCAAACAAGTGGCTTTATTTTTAGATGGCTTACTAAGCACCAAGTTAAGATCATATGTGTACTTGAAAGAGCCTAGATCCATAGAAGAGTGTGTGCGGACGTGCATTGACATAGAAGATAACTTGGGTGAGGAGTTAGGATTGTCCAAACTCTATAAGGAATCTGATAGTTCTACTAGTCATACTTCAAAAATCTCCATAGAAATAGATGAGATAGCTGAGCAAGTTGCCAAGAAGCTCAGAGTCCAAAATAGACAAACACAAATAGTCACCTCATTGAACCGATGTTATACCTGTGGAGGGGACCACAAGGCTAACGTATGCCCAATGCAAAACCAAAACATTAGAGAAAGGAATGCTCCATATTGCACTATTGAGAGAAAATACACGAACCACACGGCTCAAGATTGTCCCTACAATAGGCAGGCTGTTAGACAAACTTATCAGCAACCTTACCAATAAGGTAGGTATCAGAACCAATACCAACAGCCATATTATCGACCACAACAGCAATATCAGGCACAATATAGGCCACAACCAGTCTTGGGAAACCAACCACCAGCTCCTGTCAACGTGATTCCAGTCAAGTATGCCGTGGGAGAGGAAAATCCAAATAGAGCATTGGTCCCACTAACCCCATTGAGACCAGATAATGACCCTCATGCTCATAGTTCAGACTACTCCCATGAAGGTAGTCCACATGCTTATTACATTGAGTCGCCTGAGCATAGTGAGATTTACTCATATCAATATGAGGTAGCACCTATGGAGCGAAATTGGGAGCCATAATATTCTAATGTCATGTACACAAATCTTAACCCTAGGCCCCAATTGAGACAAATGAGACCACAAGACCCTAGAGGATCTTGTTTCAGATGTCAAGGTGACCATTTCATTCGTGAGTGTCCCCACCCACCATCTCCGAGTCAAGGTCAGGCTCACAATAGAAGCTTTTTGTCCTGAATGTGGCAAAGACCATCTTCCCAGAGATTGTCTAAGAAACCCCTCCAGTGCACCCAAGATTACACCCATTAATGTGGTAGGCTTAGTGGCGGATTCAAGTTCAAGTAGCAGTAATGTGGCTTTTGTACAGACAGTTACTAGGGCACAAGTGCTAAAACAGGATAAACCAATAGAGCAATCAGAGTCAAGCGAATCGGGAGAACCTAGTAAGAGGAAAACAAGAACATGGAAGGATAGCAGGGAGAAGACGAAGCATGGAGCAAGAGGCTCAGGACTATGCTTTAGTTGGAGACAACTCATATCGAAGAGGCAAGGATGGTTATCTAAGGTTGTGCATTCACGAATCAGATTATTTGAAAGTCTTAGAAACTGCACACAGCGGTGTTGCAGGTAGACACTTTGGTCCTGATCGAGCAATCAAGACCATTCTATTCTGAGGACTTTGGTGGCCCACTCTTCATATGGATGCTCATACCTATGTGAAGAAATGTGACACATGCCAACGTGCACAATATCCAGTTAGAAAAGAGGAGATGCCTTTGAGGCCGATGATAGGGCGTGTATTTTCGAAGTGGGGCATAGACTTCATATGTCGAATGATGCTCAGACTATGGCTAAGTTCTTATTTGAGAATGTGTTCATGAGATATGGGCTACCAATAGAGTTAGTGAGCGATAGAGGCACACACTTCTTGAATGAGGTCATTGAAAATCTTCTCCAAGAATTCTTGGTGATACATAAGAAGTTTTCCCCTTATCACCCACAAGCTAATGGACAAGCCGAGAGAACCAATAAGATCCTCTGTAATGTATTGACAAAACTCGTAAATAATAAACGCTCTGATTGGGACAAACAACTTCATCATGCTGTTTGGGCTTATTGAGTTGCCTACAAAACAGTATTCAATGCCACCCCATTTCAGATGGTCTTTGGACAGAATGATGTGCTACCATTAGATTTCCTAATCCCAGCTTTAAAAGTAGCACAAGAGCATGAGTGGAATGGACATGAGTTGTCCTCCAAGATCTTTGATCTAGAACGCTTAGGTGAGACGAGGCTACGAGCGGCAGCAGGCATCTACACTGCAAAGAAAAGGAAAAGGCATACTTTGATGCACACATCAAGGATAAGGGACTGAAAGAGGGCAATCTAGTGTTGGTTTATATGCTAAAGCAACATGCCCGTAAGTTGGAAGAAAGAGGATACGGACCATGATCATTAATAGAATTTCCACTAGTAGTGCAGTTCAGTTGGCCACTCTAGAAGGAGATATCTTGCCAAACTATATTAGTGGATGTAGAGTCAAGTTATACCAAGAACCTCTTACAGAGGATATGCTTACGAGACTCAACACTGCTAAGAAGCGAAAAGAAGAGGAGCTAAGGGTGAGGGAAGAAGCATAGGCAGAGGCCAGAGAGCGTATTAGGCGAAATAAGTTAAGGTGACTAGGCCTAGATGTCAACTCAAAAGCCCCAAAATATCACATGGATATGTGCCAAAAATCAGGCATAATTACCTCTCAAGTCATTGACCGACGTCCCTTTGTGACCATAGAGATAGGACAAGGAAAGGGTGCAAGGACTGTGAAAGCATTGATTGACTCAGGTGAAGCAAGTAGTGCAGTTAGACTATCCTACTGCCAAGACTTGGAGTTGAACATCAATCCCATAGAAGCTTATCTCATAGGATTGGGAGGTGTGGAAACCCCTTGTTTGGGCGAGGTGGAACTTCCCATCTACCTTCAAGATGTTCCAATGAAAGTCAAAGTGCTAGTGTGTCAAGATGAGAACCTTACAAAACCACTTGTCTTGGGTCAAGATTGGATATATGACCATGCAGTTAACTTAAAACTAAGAAGTCAAATTCTTCAAGTTTGGGTACATGAACAATGCATTACGTTAGAATTAGAGAACTGCATGCTCACAGATCATGGCACCACACACTCACTTAGTTCCTCTAAGACTAATCTTCACGAACAAGATGTTGTATGTGTCAAAAGCTCTATGATCCAGAAGGACTCAATCATTGAAGGAGAGTCACAAAGGCAAGCAAATTCTCCTTCTTTTTTGAAGAGTAAAGCATCCACATGAGTTCAACCTCAGAAGCAAGCGAAACAGTGCAAGACAACTGGTATATCAAATAGACAAAGAGCCTTCAAGGGTAAAGTAGTCTCAGACATAAAGCAGATCTGGGTACGCAAAGGAGAGCAACCACCAACCTTGCCATGAAAATTCCCATCGAAGCAGGCCAACCATGCCAGAACAAGAACCAAGGAACAAGGACAGGCTCACTCAGAAGGTCTCTGGAAAATGTGGGTGCCTAAGAAATTTTTGGCAGCTCAACATGGGCTATCACACATGTGGGTACCCAAGAAACTCTTACATGCACAATGCCCTATGCTCTCCTCCATGCAAAAGGTCCCAACAAAGAAGCCAAGGAGGGAAAAGGGTCAGAACCAAGCATAGAGACTGAAAGAAGATCAAATCACCTTTTCAACAATGGTAAGAAGACAATTATCAAGGATATGGGTTTGGAAGCCAAGAGCACCCAAGGCCCCCACAGAACCAAAGAGTCAAACACAAAGGATCAAAGCCTCAAGAAACCATCCAAACATGGAGCAGCCAAAGGAGATCACTAAACAGTCAAAGACCATTCTCAAATGGATCCCTATAAGGAGAAAGGCTCAGTGGTCATCTCGAGATCCAATGGATACCTTCAAGAAAGCAGGCATCAACATTCGCAAATAACCTCGAAAGTCTCGATGAGCGACAACCATGTGCTCCTTGCACAACCCTATCTTTTGCACCATTCAAGTCATGCATTTCCAAAGTATGCATTAATATAGGGCCACATTACATGGCCATGCATAGTTCATTTGAGAGTCCCATGCACAAGAGCACATTGACATATATCACTTATTTTTTCTGATACTAACATCTGTCGTCTTGTTTGGTGCCATTGTTCCAAAAAAAAAAAAGAGAGAAGAAAGAAAGAGAGAGAGAGAGAGAGATTTTTTTCCCAGGTTTGGTTCATGGAACGTGAATGAGTCATGCTTAGTTGAAGGTGGAACCATTGATTATTGGGCAGTTATCAGTTTTGATAGAAGTGTGTCTCGACTAGCAGATGATATAATTGTTGCCTTATCTGGTAGATGTCAAGAACTTGGCATGAACATGGCATCCACATCTATGGTTTCCTCTTACGATGGTAGGAGTGAAGAGATGGAAGGTCCGGAACTTGAGTGATGCTTAACTACTGCATGTACGAGAGAATCCAGGGAGATATCTGCAAGGGGTAGTTCTCGTACCCTGCAAATCTTTGTATGTATACTGGATGAGAAGACTTCTGCTTATGACAGGATCAGCCACTCAAAGGATCTCATCAATGGGCCATCAACACAGACATTCATCAACAATGTTCCATCCCAAAGGCCGAGTGTACAACACGAAGAGATGAACATCGATCGACCTTCTCCATGGTAAGTATCTTTACTTTGGAAACATCATAACCATCATAGCTTAGGAAACCTCTTCATCGGCATACCCTTGAGCACTTAGCTGAAGAACCCCAATTTTTGCGCCATACTTCTTCCGATGAATTTTCCAAGTAAGCATGCATAGGGCTACATTACAAGGCCGTGCACAAGGCACATATTTTCCTCAACCCATGCACGAACACACTTACCCATCATCCATTATGGGTTATGAGTACTTGGCATGAATACTATGAACATCAACTTTGGAAGATCTAGAGGACATTGACGGAGACTCACAACGACACAGTCATGCTCGAATCCAATGAAGATGTACATACCAAGGCACTATAACTAGCAAAGGCTCGCAGTGCCAGAGGAAGAACCGGACAACCAACCCTGCCACATCTGGAAGCCAGACGACTTTTGTTCATACAGAAGGGACACTCCCTCTCAAAGCACTACTTGGAACAACCACTACAACAAGGGTCTATCAGGGACGACAGACTCGAGAGGGGGGGGGAGTGTTGGAACTCAATGCTTGAACTCAAGGTCAAGCACAAGCATGGAAGCACATCAAAAAGGTGGACACACACAAGAACAAGGAGCAAGTAGGGAGCTCCAAGTACATGTCAAATTTTTAGAAGAATCCCCTACAAAAATAGTGATTTCCATTACTAAAAACCATTGTAAATACCATTTTCTATTTTTTTAACTCCGTTTTGTTCAAGCCGAGAAGTCCTCGAGCTTGAGGAGTATTAGAAGTATCATCGTATCAATTTTCATAATTTTTAGACTTCGTTTCAGCCCTCAAATAAGCCCTAGAACCTAATTTTTAACTAGGTCGGACACTAGGTCTGGACAGGGCCAAAACTAGTAAAAAAACTATAAAAAGAGCTAGAGAGCTCATTTTTGAGGTTAGCTTGTTAGAGAATAGAGCTTTTGTAAGAGAATCTTTTGCAATTGAAGATTTCCATTGTTCCTCTCTTTGATCTTACTTTGTGCGCGCGTGTGTGTATGTGTGTGCATGTTTGTGTGCTTTCACTCAAGCACTTGTGCCTCCACTTGCTCGTGGTCTTCATATTGGTCCTCACGTCTCCGCGGATTGACAAGTAATGGTGCTTATGCTTGAGCTATAATTGTCAATGCTCTTCTCTTGACCTATGCCTTTGCCTTGTTGTATCACCTGAGCTCAGATTACTAGTTGCACTGGGGTTGTAGTTATCGTACTCTCACTAGAGTCTACAACCAAGCCAATAGTATTGATTAGTGTGATTTTTTGTGCATTGGCTGGATTCTTTGGGCAATCCCTTAGGAGGTGTTTCTTACCTCAATCTGGACAAAAGCCTTGAATGGTCACTAGCTAGGATTGTTCTGGTGTAGGGATTGGAAAATCTTGAATGAAATTATCTCCTTGGCACTTGTAGCATGAGCCTCTCCGTGCTTGGGGTCTCACATATCTTGTTTGTGGCCTAGGGTTAAGGTTTGCATACATCACATTCAAATACTCAAGCTCCTAACTAGGTTCACTAGGGGTTTCATAAGGGTAAATCTCAGTGTGCTCTGGTGAATCCAAGTAGTAAGCCGATGGACTATCTACATGTGGGGATTCAAAGCTTCGAGTATTCAGATCACTTTTTGAAATCAATAGGGGTGCGGGCACTCGGACTCTACTCAAGTTGTCCTCATCTGATGCATACTTGATTGGCATCACATTCGCTAGGGGTGGAGGTTGCTGGCCTACCATAGGTTGAGGTCTTTGCTGAGCTTGGTATGGGGGTTTATATGGTTGTTGGGGTCTAAAGTATTGTTTTGGTTGGTAATGATTTGGGTATCTTCCTTATTGTTGATATGGTTGTGGGTAATTTTGCCTAATCACTTGCTTAGTATAAGGGCAATCTTGCATAGTGTGGTTAGTGTATCTTCCCTCAATGGTGCAATAATGGCTATTAGGGTTTCCTTGGGGTTGAGCCATGATTGGGCAAACATTAGCCATGTGGTCTCCTCCACAATTGTAACATCATTTCACTGAGAGCAACCTAGGGGTATGCTTGCTTGAGACTCCTAATTTCTGAGCTACGTTTTTTACCAATCCATCTATCAAAGTAGATGGTTTAGAAGTGAAACTCGTAGCACTCTTCGAGTATTTTTAAATCATTGAAAGCTCTAACTAATCACCCAAGTTATCCTCTATGTCTATACACATGTGCACACACTGTTCGATGATCCTAGGTTCCTTCAAGTACACATATGACTGTAATTTGGCACTTAGCAAGCCATTCAAAAATAATGCCACTTGTTTGGCTAGTGTGGGTAACTCTAGAATAGGACACCTTTCCAAGTATTTGTATAAATCTTCTTCTAGCTAGTTGAATAGTTTCTTGAGTTTTTTGCTTGAAGATATGTATTAGGGATGAGGTATTATGCATGATACAACTCTTGGAGAATTCAATAGTCAATGCTTCTAGCAACTAGTATATATTCCTGAAATGACCTTGATGTAATGGTTGAAATCATGTCAAGGTTGTTTTTTTTAGAGTAAGCCAAAATCATTGTATTGGGTGAAAAAATCGTCAACTTGTTCAACTCTTAATACTTGTCTAAACTCTGCTACATGATTGTATGGATCTCTAGTGCCATCGAAGTAGTTCTTCATGGACTTAACCAACTGAGTAGGCCTCAAGATCCTAGGATGTTCTCTTGATCTTGGAAAAGGAAACTCAATCATACTCTTTGATGTCTCAGACCTCTACACCTCTCTTGATCAATGCTCTCTGTCTCAAATCCTGATCAAACTGTTCCTAAGAGGTTTGCAAAGCTCACTTCAAGTATTTCTCTAGTTCTTTCCTTATGGGTACCTTGAAACTAAGATGATCCTACTCCTTGTTGGCAATGGGACACATTAGATCTTGGTGGAGGGAAAATCAGTTTTCTCTTCCATCTCTCTGCATGCCAACCATACTCCGTTACTACAAACATTTTCTCTGGTGTTATTTAGGTAGAAAACCTTGCTTGGTGTGTGAGGATCTTTAAACTCGTATATTGTTACTCCGCCTATTTTGTTGGGTTGATCCAGTTTAAATCTAAAAAAGGCTTCATTGGTATCCCTCTTCAAGAATGGTTCAATGCTTTTGTTATCTTGAGGGATCCACTCTAGATTGATGATTCTAGTCAAGATGAATTTGCCATGAGGTGTTCGAGGCTCCTTGCCTTAAATCCTTGTTTTAGGTCTCCTATCTCATCCTCTAGAATGAAAAATCCAAACTCAACTGTGATTTCAGGTAAGCTGGTGACCACATACATGGTTCCTTGCTTATCAATATATGAGCCCTCTTTGAATTTGACCACTAGGTGTTCAAGTCTGAAGGGTTGATCAGGGTTTTGAGCTAGACAAGAGACCTTCTCAAACCATCCTCATAGATGTGAGCATCTAATCGGTTGGACTAATATATATTTGAGGAGATGGTGGATAGCTTCCAGAAATGAAATGGTGCTTCGAATCCCTGCTTCACACCAGCCAAAAAAATTTGTGGAGACCCTAATAGATCCCTTGAGCTTCCCAACAATCACAAATAATCACCTAAGTGCTTTCGAGTATGATTCTCTAATCAATGGATCGAAATAGATGAACAAAAGATTCAACAATGAGCTAAAACTTGCTATTTTGGTCTTTACACATACTCAATAAAATGAACAATGCTCTCAACCTACTGGCGATTCATCAAATTTCTTTTGGAAGTATCTAATATACTTTGATAGCTACAATCACAAGTTATTTTACTCGAAATGATCAATTTTACTCAGAGAAATAAACTTAGCAAGCTAAGGATGTATCTCAACAATTTCAGGCTTCAACAGTACGCATACCAGTAAGCAACGTTGTGATGATATCTTGAAATTGAATAAAGCAATGGCAATGAATCTTTGTAGCAATAACATAGATGGTATGCTGAATCTATACCACTTTAAATCACATCAAATGATCAAGTATGCACTAAGAACCATGTCTGAGAAGATCATTGTTCTGAGATGAACTTGAGACTCGCAACAAGTCTTTGATAACCTGTAATATCTTCAAGTAGCTCTCCCTCATGAGAACTAAGCTTGTGATTGAGTTCCATTGATGTATCTACAACTTTAGTGTTCTCCATCTTGAATTTAACCAGCATATCATGAATATACTTCCTCTGAGTAATAAAGACACCAAAATCTGTATATTCAAGTTCTAATCCAAGAAAGTATGTTAACAAACCAAGATCACTAATTTTAAACTCTTCCATCATGTGAGCTTTGATTTGCTTGATGCCATTGGCATCGTTCGCTATAATGATAATGTCATCCACATAAACACATAGATAAATAACTTTTGAGTTAGTCTTCTTAATGAACAAAGAAGAACCTGCTTTGCTAGCAAAAAATCCTTGGTCCTGCAAATATGTGGCAAGCCTATGGTTCCAAACTCTAGGAGCTTGTTTTTAACCATAGAGTGCTTTCCTTAAATTGCATACATAATCTAGTTTTTCCTTTTCTTCATACCTTGGTGATTGAGCCATGTAGACTTCTTCTGAGATCCATTCATTAAGCAATGCATTTTTAACATCTAACTAATACAAGTTCCAATTCTTTGAAGCAACAATACTTACTAAAACTCTAACTGTTGGCATCTTAGCCATAGGTGAGAAAGTCTCCTCATAATCCACTCCATGGGTTTGAGCAAACCCCTTTGCTACTAGCCTTGCTTTATACCTGTTGATTGAACCCTCTGAATTCTTTTTCACATTGTGAATCCAGCTGGATCTCATTACCTTCATGCTTGGATTTTTGGGGACCAAATCCCAAGTGTTGTTCTCTTGAAGTGCTTCAATTTCCTCCTACATAGCTTCTCTCCATTCTTCCTTCCTATTGGCTTCTTCAAATGAAGAAGGCTCTTCCAACATATAGTCTTTAATCATGTATATAGAAGGCTTGGTGACTAGTGATGTGTCATAGCCATCCCTTATGGGTTTTTTCTCTCTCCCTTTGAGATCTTCTAAGTGCTTGATTGGATGACTCTGGAATGTCTTCCAATTGTTTGAATTTTGTCTTGCCCTTGGACTTCCAAGCTTTGAAGTCAGTCTGTTCTTCATATTTTGAGTTGACATCTTCTGATATTTGTGGTTCTTCTTGAGTCAAAGTTGGAAAATCATTTTCCAGGTCATAGGGTAGCTTTATTTTCCTGCAATCATCTTCAAGCCATGAATTATTTTCATCAAAAACCACATCCCTACTAATTGTAAATCCTTTTTTAGTGGGATTATACAACCTATATCCTTTTTTATTTTGTTCATAGCCAATGGATATACATCTTTCAGCTTTTGGGTCAAGCTTTCCTCTAATCTGTGAGGATATATGTGCATAAGCAACGCACCCAAATATTTTACAATGGTATAAGGAAGGTCTCCTACCATTCCATGCCTCATAAGGTGTCATTCCATCCAAGGACTTGGATGGAAGCCTATTAATTATGTGGCTATGGAAACAACCTTTGCCATAAGTTATTTGGAAGTTTCTTTTCATTCAACATTGATCTTGCAGCCTCTACTATTAGTCTCTTCCTTCTCTCTGCCACTCCATTCTGTTTAGGAGTGTACCTTGTCGTAACCTCTCTTTTTATGCCTCTTTCCTATAAGAATGAGTCAAATTTATGTGAGAAATACTCACCACCTCCATCAGATCTGAGCCTCTTCAAGCTTCTACCTGTTTGGTTCTCATCTAATGCCAAATACTTCTTGAAACAAGTGAAGACTTGATCTTTATGCCTCATGAAGTAAAGAATTGTCCATCTACTATAGTTATCTATGAATGAAACATGGTACCTTGATCCTGAGATTGATGGCTCTTTGCTTGCACCCCACACATCTGTGTGCACAAGCTCCAAATAGTCTTCATACATGTATCATTTTCTGTTGAATGGTTGCTTGTGTGATTTTCCAAATTGGCATGCTCCACATTTGTAAATCATGTGTTGCTTGGACACATTTGGAATGCCAAGCACACTTTGATCCCTGCATATTTGTTTTAGTGTCCTTTCACCTATATGATCCAGTCTCTTATGACATATCTCTAGTTCACATAGGGTTTGATCTTTGTAATTGAAGAGAGAAATATTTTTGGTATCTTCAACTTCAAATGTAAAGATCCTATCACATTTCTCACCATTAGCAATCTTCTTGGAACCTTGTTGAGGGTCCTCCACATATGCTACATGCCTTGTGAATCTAACCTATAAGCCCTTCTCAACAATTCGCCCAACACTGATTAGGTTTTTTGTTATGGCTGATACATATAATACCTTACTTAAGAGGTTCATGTTACCATCAGTGCTTTACCATTTCCAATCTTCTTAACAGAGTGCCTAGTGTCATCACCTATCTGGACTTCATGCTTCCCTTTAGGTTTTTCAAGATTAGATAGCAATGCTACATTTCCAGCTACATGATTGGAACAACCATAATCAATATAGAATAGATGCTCATCATCTTTACCTTGCTTGGATGTCATGTTCATGATTAATAGAGAATCCTCTTGGTCTTCTGTATAGTTGTTGTAGTCTCTTCTACCTCTAAAGCCTCCTTGATATTTTTTGTTGTGTCCTTGGTTGTAATTATAAGGGTAATTGCTTCCTCCATTATTGAACTTGCCTCTAGATTGTCCATAGCCTCCTTTGTGGAAGCCTCTTCCTTTCTCATTATTTGTGTTCTTGAAACACTCCTTTGTGTTATGATTGGTCAAGCCACAGATATTGCAAGGTGAAGAGTTGTATGATCTCCCCCTGCCTTGCTTTCCTCCTCTACCCCTTCCTCTAGTACCTCTTCCTCTACCTGTGAAGTTCACTTGAGAAGTATTTGACTCTTCTTCATTCATTTGCCTTTATCTTCACTCTTATTTCTATCCGTGTAAAGGGCAAAAGATTGATTACCTCTAGAGTTATCTCCATTCTTGTTGAGCTTTGTCTCATGTGTGAAGAGTTGCCCCATCAATGTGTTGAGGTCAAGTATCTGCATGTCCATCTATAGGTCCATTGTTGTGGTGAAGGACTCCCATTTTTCATCAGCTTTGATGCCATTTATGATTTGCCTTACTATTTGCTCCTCTTCTATTTCTTCTCCAATGCTCCCAAGTTGGTCAGCTACATCCTTCATCTTGGTCACATAATCAGCTACACTTTGCTTTGGTTGCTTCTTCAAGGTTGTGAACTCCATCCAAAGTTGGTTCTTCCTAGCCCTTGTATTTGATGAGAAGTATGAAGAAAGTACTTCCCAAGTCTCTTGGGAGGTCTTGAAATTCCTAATATGAGGTAATACAAAATCAAATATTGAGTTAAGTATATAAGACTTGGCTAGAGCATCCTTTGCACACCATGTAGTTTGCCTTTCTTGCTCTTCTCTTCTAGGTTGATGTTTGCTTCTGAATATTGGCATTTCTTCATCTCCAGAGATGTATCCATAAAACTTCTTCCTCAGAGGTAAGCTTGCATCCTTAGGGACCATGATGGATAACTGCCCCTATCCAATTTGTTAATGAATGATGGAAATCCATCTCCCATTTTGCTTTGATGTTGCTCTGATACCACTGTTTGAGGAGATGGTGGATAGATTCCAAAAATGAAGTGGTGCTGCAAATCCCTGCTTCACACTAGCCAAAAACAAGTTGTGGAGAGTAGATTAGACCCCTTGATCTTCCCAACAATCACAAATAATCACTTAAATGCTTTGGAGTACGATCCTCTAATCAATGGATCAAAACAAATGAATAGAAGATTCAACAATGAGCTAAAACTTCTTATTTTGGTCTTTACACATGCTCAATAAAATGAATAGTGCTTTCAACCTACTAGCAATTGATCCAATTCCTTTTGGAATTATCTAATAGACTTAAATAGCTACCAATCACAAGTTATTTCACTTGAAATGCAGAGTTGTGAAAATATCTTGAAATTGAATATAGAAATGGCAAAAAAACTTTGTAGCACTAAACTAGAAAGTATCTTGAATCTATACCACTTTAAATCACATCAAATGATCAAGTATGCATTGAGAACCAAGTCTACGAAGATCACTATTTTGAGATGAACTTGAGAGAGAAGTGAAGTAGAGATGTGATCAACATATATGTATTAAATCACATAGAATTACAATGACATTGGAAATGTATAATTGCACAATATGAGGGTAGTGAAGGAGCTATAGAGTGATCTCACTGATGACAAAAAATCCCTCTAAATGATCTCAAAATTAGGCACATCTCATGTGGGATTTTGATCCATTTTTATAGCTTAGAGTTGGAGCCAAATTGTTTGAATTCAAATTCAAGCTCTTTCCATAAAGTGAATCCTAAACTTTAGGACTTCCTTTATCATCAATCACCTACCAAGTAATTTGTGAATTGATTCCTCCTAACTCCACAGTTTTTACAGGGGGATCGTCATATGTGACTCTAAATGATTATATGAAGTAAAGGCTAATTGCCCAAATATGTAGGTTTGGATTAATTTTCACCAACAATATACTCCAATTAAATCTTATAGGGATCTTCTTGTGTCTCTAAATAAGCCATGCTTGAACTACCTATGGATTGTTCCATGCCAAATGACATTTTTGAATCACTAGTCTTAGAACTTAGCACATACAGATAGTCATTAAGTTGTTGAGCCCATGAACTAGTTGTGTGATTGGCACTCACTATAGAGGATCTGATGCTTTTTCTATACCAATCTAGGTGTCTTCCTGATCTAAGGTTCATATACCTTATCTATTAACCCAATTTGTTCTTTTGTCACAATTGCTTGTTCTTTTTGGGTTCCCCTTTTGGGTGTAGAGTCTTGTCCAATTAGTCATGTCATCGAGAATACTCATATTATATCATAATTTGATGTGTGATTGATGAATTTATGTTCTTTCCCGCTTAGAATTTTCCAAATTAATATTCTAGTTATACTTGCAATTAAATGATTAGGTTTTTCTTGTACTTGATTCATGCCTCGCACAACCCTACTCAATCAATACCTCTAATCACACTTACCCTAGGCTAGGTATTGACTAAGGGGGTTAGGGATTCTTCCAACCTCAAGTCTAGTGCCCCGAGAAGTGCTTTGATGATTAGGAAGTGTGCTCCCTAAGTGTGATTTGAATGCAAACTAGCCCTCTGCTTGCTCAATAGCTGCAAGTGCCAAATGATGAGTTTTACTCTTTGTGGCGATTGATGGAAACCTTCATCTTGGGGTGCATGCATAGACATTCCATATCTGTTGGTCCCACTACTACTATTGTGGAAGTTGACACTTGCTAGAAAGCTCAAAAAACACATGAAAACATAGTACATAGAATCATTCTCTCTCTCTCTCTCTCACTATCACAAAAACAATGAGGGGAAATGAGGTAGAGATGGAAATATGGTGAAAAACTAAAAGTTCACGGAAGAAGGAGATGGAGGTGGGATATGGTGAGGAAGCTAATGATGATTTAAAAACTAAGAAGAGGTAAATAAATTACATAATTACTTACCATTCCAATGTCAAATCTCTATGTCTTACCATCACATGCTCGTCCTCAAGGCTTGATCCTTGGCAACGGTGCCAAAGTTGATGTCACTCTAGCAAAATGTCACTCTACCACCATGAGCAAGTCAGAGTACAAGTGTGTGAGTGAGAAGCATACCAACATGCACACACACACATACACACAATAACGCAAAGACATGGAGGAATGGAACCTCTAACTAGCCAAAAAACAAGTTTACAATGTTCTTAACTTACTTACATTCCCAAGAGTCTCTCCCAATTGATCTCTCTAGCTCTTTTATAGTTTTTGACTAGTTTCAGGCTTGTTCAGACCTAGTGTCTAGCCTAGTTAAAAATTAGGTTCCTAAGCTATTTTGGAGGCTCAAAGGAGCTCTAAAAATTATAAAAACTGGAATGTACATAGATCTAGCACTCCTCAAGCTTGAGGACTCCTAGGTGTGAACAAAATCGAGTTAGAATTATCAAAAACGGGATTTTACAATGAGGTGGAGTGATAAAAGTCACTATTGATAGTTGTTGATTTGAAAAGCAATTTTTTGACCTATTCATCGGATCTTTGTTGGCTTCCTTATTGACTTGGTCCTGATTTTCCTTCTCTCTATCAGGATTCTCTTCAAACTGAGTGTGTCATGCTTCCTTTTCTTGACAAGCCTCCTAGACTGTTTAGTTCTAATGCCCAAGGAAAAAGTGATTATACAAGACTTTATTTTGTTCAAACCCCTCGGAATCGGTCCAATTGGATTACCTGGAGCCCATAATTATCCCTCGAGGAATTCTTCCTTTGTATATGTACTAGTTCATATGCTTCCCGGCAAACGCACCAAAATGTTTACTCATTTGGTCCAAGGGAAAGTGCCTATTCTCAATGATATTTTGCCTATTTTTGTTTTTTTACACTATCACCTTGTTTCACAACTATCCTCAAATCTATACACCTTGGAAGTCCCGAGCAAAAGCACCGAGATGAGCAACTGGCTCCTTTTCCCTTTTCAACCTCTCTTTCTCTTCATACACCGTCACTACCCTCAGTCACCCTTTCTCACCTATTTTTTTTCTTTTTCTTTCACTCACACACACACACCCACATTGACTTTCTCTCCCTTTCTCTCTATCTATTTCTCAATATCATCCTCCCTTTTACTTTCTTTCTCTCACTTCCTTCTACACACATGCATTTACACATGCATTCTCACCCAAACTCACGCACATATATTCAAACACACCATGCTCACATACCCACTTACTATTATACACCTATATTCACCTGCACACAAAATCGAACCTGTATCTTCAACCATACACACCCACGTGTACCCACATATACTCGCACACACATATTCTTTTACCCTATCACACATGCCATTTCTCTCACCCTTGGTCTCACTCTCCCCCTTTTTTGTTTCTATCCTCATTCACCCCACCAAGTGCAATAATCAATGGTGCAAGGATTTCAATGCTTTCAAAGCAGTTTCCTCATATGCGCTTGAATTTGTGAGTGAGTTTGCATGACTGAATGAGTGAACAGAAACGACATCATCATTGGATGCATATGTAGAACTTGCTTCAATCCTGATGGGACTAGGACATTAACTCACATCCTATGTCATATAAAAGACAAATCCCTAACAAAGTCAGTGGAACTGCCATCGATCACTTGCCCAATGCTCACATTCGGTTGCACTATAGGCCGGGGATTGGTTGGCACACATCCGCATACTGCTCACACACTTTCTTCTCACGTGCAGAATAACGCAGGTTTATGCTTGCGTTCAAGTTTGAAGAATAATGGTTGTAGCTTTCTCTCTCTGACTACATAAGCATATCAGAATCACCCCCGATCTCTCTTACTGATTCCCCTTGACACTTCAAATCTCTACACACCATTACTCCTTTTACAAAAAAAATTGCCTCATACCATTGTGCTTATGAGGAAGCCGGAAAGAAGATGCACGTTACACATCGGGGTCAGCAGGTATGCAGGCTTGTCTCAGGTGGTGTACTCTTTCAAGGGGGTGCATTCAAAGTGAGCTGGTCTGTCAAAAGTCGTCACATACCAATCACACAAGCAAATCACGTTCCCTTCCAGGCGATCATCGCCCTCTCCTCTCTCTCTCTCTCCCTCAGGAGTGGGGAATAATTTCATAGGTAAATTTTATTTTGATTCACACGTTGGCCTACATTGTCACTGGATGCGATTTGTGGACCTGACCACCCGATCAGGTTGATTCCACCCATCTACCAATGCAATGCAGCGCACAACACACAAACACACAATGATAACACATAACATATATCAGCTAGCCCATAACGAAGCTGGATACGGCTCGTGGTCGTGACCACCCGACCACGATGGTTCCACCTACCTACCAACCCGTTATGGCGCGTAGCTAAGACATAAACATATACATCCCAAGCCTATGGCGAAACTAGCTGCGGCTCGTGGTCCTAACCACCCGGCTAGGATAAATCCACCCACCTACTAGCCCACCATAGCGCATTGGTACGATCACAACAACACAATATTTTTTCTTTTTTTTTTCTTTTTTTTTTATCTTTGTTTTTACACAGTTAATTAGTTCACCCAAGTCCTGAGAATTAGGGAGAGGAAGAAAGGGACTTTCCCACTTTTCCCACACATGCATGCAAACATATACACTCTAGCCTTTGACAGATCAACCACCTCTTTACTCCATTCTCTCAATTACAGACACTACATATGTATTCATCGAGTTGACTTTTCACTTGGTAACTACAGCCAGCTATGCCTTAGTCCCTCGTATACCTATCCTTAGGTGTCCTAGAATGTGAGTGTCCGGGATGTCTCATGTGGTCTCACATCGTACTCGTATCCCGACAACTTCCCTAGAGCGAGTCAGGCTCAACTTCAGGAGCTCCATCATCACTTCCTATCGTTAGCACATCTGCCCAAGCCCACGTGATATCGTTTTCCTCGTTAGGCATTTCCCTAGAAGAATCGAAATAGTAATATCGATCTCCCGCCCATCCTACATGTCGAGTCAGGTATTCCTCAAAACACTCAATGTAAAATGCAACACCCAAACCCTGGTTTATAAAGCATACCAGCCAATGCGCTTCCTCAACATCGTATTCCTTCTCAAAGTCGTCGACATCTATGTCCATGCGGGCGAATGTTTGGTCCGAGAAATATATCCTTAGCTCGTACAAGTAGATTTGCGTTATTTGATCTGCCATTTTGTTACTTAGCTCCTAACAGTCTCTGCATAACACAAAAAATGTTAGAAGTCCAAAATTCCTAAGCTAGCAAGGAAGAAAATTTATAACACACAAATCATAGCTTACATATGCGCATATATATATATAACTATACGTCTATGTACAAGGAGTCTACTTCGTCCTTCTGCTTGAATCTCGTCTGGCTTCTCCTGTCCTAATGTCACGTGAAATATGGTTTAACTCGAAGCGCGTTAATCTTCACGGGAGCATATTCTTCTCCTAAATCTTGAATTTGCATGGAACCATTAGAGTTGAGTTCCACCACCTTAAACGGTCCTGCCCATCTTGTCTGTAACTTCCCCAGGAATTTATAATATTTACTATCATAAACTAGCACCAAATCCCCTTCTTGAATCACATAGGTCTTGAGATTCTTATCATGCCTCTCCTTATGTCTCTTCTGAATAGCTTCCAAACTTTGTTGTGCGATGAGTCTCTTTTCTTCCAGCTTGACCAGTTGTATGTACCTTTCCTTTAATGACTCTTCCTCTCCCAGCCTAGCCTCGATGGCCACCCTTAAGGTCGGAACTTCTTTTTCGATGGGAAAGATGGCTTCCTCGCCGTATACTAGGGAGAACGGAGTGCTCTTGGTCGACACTCGGTAGGATGTTCTATACGCCCACAAAGCTTCCAAAAGTCTCTCATCCCAGTCTCTCCTATGCACAGCTACTGTCTTTGTTAGAATCTGTTCAAGAATTTTGTTGGTGACCTCCACTTGTCCATTTGCCCTCGGATAATATGGAGTGCTTTTTCTATGTTTGATCTTATATAATTCCATTAATTCTTCAATCAATTCGTTGACAAAATGTGTTCCTCTATCACTCACTATCTCCAACGGGCATCCGAATCGAGTGATAATTTGTTCGTACAAAAATTTAGCTACATCAACAGCTCGGTCAGTCTTCAGAGCTTTGGATTCTACCCACTTGGTAACGTAGTCAGTACAGACCAAGATATACCTATTAGACCGACGTCTTGAGGGAGGATCAATAGGCCCCACAAAATCAATTCCCCATTTCTCAAAGGGCTTAAGAGCGAGTACCGGCATGAGAGGAGCAACATGTGCTAATGTGGGTTTGCCCATTCGTTGGCATTTGTCGCATTTATTACAGTATGTGTGCGAGTCTTTGAACAGCGTTGGCCACCAATACCTAGCCAATAAAATCTTTCTTGCCGTCAGTTCACCAGCAAAATGCCCACCGCAAGGTTCGTCATGCAAAGCCCTCAACACTAGGTTTGCTTCTTCTTCCTCGAGACACCTCTGATAAATGCTCTCATGAACAAAATATCGATAGAGTTGCCCCCCAATGATGCTATGGTGCTTCGCCAATGCTAACAGTTTTTGCTTCTCTCTCTTGCTTGCTCCTGGTGGATATTTAGTAGTGCACAAGAAATTCACCAAGTCGGCATACCAAGGTACTTTAGCATCAACCTGGAATAGATGCCCATCAAGAGCATCGTCGGGCACACCAGAGATTGGCTCCTCATTAACAATTCGAGATAAATGGTCAGCCAATATATGTGCTTTGCCTGGTTTGGTTACCACTGTGAACTGAAATTCTTGGAGGAGTAGCATCCACCTCATCAATTGCCCTGATAGCTCGGGTTTATTAATGATATACTTAAGGGCTTCATGATCCACATAAAAAGTGAAATGCTTTCCCATCAAGTAATGCCGATACTTGTTCACCGCAAAGATCATCGATAGGCATTCCTTCTCCGTAGTCGTGTAGTTCCTCTCAGTGCTATTCAAATTGCGACTTGCGTAACAAATAGGGTGGTCCAACTTCTTTTCATCGGCTTGGCATAGTACTGCTCCAACCGCAGTATGAGAAGCGTCGGTATGCACATGGAATTCTTTCGTCCAGTCGGGTGCTACCAAAATCGGTGCATTTATCAATTTATTTTTGATCAATTCGAATGCAACTTGACACTCTTCAGTCCATTGGTATTGTTGGTCCTTCCTCAAAAGATTCGTCAGTGGTGCCGCTAAGGATGCAAAATTTAATATAAATCGTCGATAATAATTCGCATGGCCCAAGAGTCCTCTGAGTTGCCGCAAGTTTTGAGGAGGTGGAAGTTGTCCAATTTTTTCCACTTTATCCTCGTCAACCGCGATCCCTTTTTCGGAAATAACATGTCCCAAAAGCAATCCTCTTCGTACTCCAAATGTACACTTTTCAGGATTTAATGCGATGCCTTTTTCGATGCTTCTTCTTAAAATAGCTTCGATCCTCTCCATCATGTTTTCATCATTGCCCCTGATCGCAAAGTCATCGAGGAATATCTCCATCCAATCCTGCAAGTAGTCTTGATATGCAGCTATCATTGCCCTCTGGAATGTGGCCGGTGCATTGCATAATCCAAATGGCATCACACGATATGCGTATGTGCCCCATTCCGTGGTGAAAGTAGTTTTTGATTGATCCTCTTCATGGATTTGGATCTGGTTGTACCCACTGAAACCATCCAAAAATGAGTACAATTTATGGCCAGCCACTCTGTCCAAGATTTGATCAGTAAACGGCAAAGGGAAGTGATCCTTTTTTGTGTGCTCGTTCAACGTACGATAATCTATGCAAATACGGATTTTCTTATTTTTCTTCGGAACCACTACAATTGGTGATACCCATTCGTTGGATGCGATGGGATATATGAATCCTGCTTCCAATAATTTAGTCAATTCCAACTTGATCAATTCCGAGTAGACTGGATTTGTCCGCCTAAGTCGCTGACATACTGGTCGTGTGCCTTCTTCCAAGTCTATATAATGTTGGCAGATTCGGGGATCAATTCCTCTCAAATCACTGTATGACCATGCAAAGGCCTTGCCGAAATTTTTGAGTGTCATTTTAATACAATCTCGTACTTCATCTAGTAGCTCTGACCCCACGCGCAAGAACTTTTCTGGAAAAACTTCCCATTTTTCCAACTGAGCTTCTCGCGAATATTCCTTATTCCTTGATGACACTGTGATTGGAGTGTGCTCTCCGATCACGCGTGCGTGGTTGGCGAGTAAATCATTGGTTTGTTCTCTTTCGATTGAACCTAATTTCTTTAGTTCAGCTTTTGCAATGGCTTCCGACACTTTAGACTTACTCTTCGCTTCCTTTTCCAATTCTCGACTTCTCCTTAGAATGTCTACTTCTAGCATTCTAACTCTTTCTCTCAATTGTTGCACTTCCATTGTCGGAGCTAACTCCAGTTTCAACTCTTCTTTTGAAGTTCCCTTCCCCAGGGATTGAGTAGATTTATTTTCCTTTGCGTCTATACTCAACATGTAGTACTCGAATTCACTTGTATGTGTCAACCATCCTAGCAACTCCTGATCGGAATCGTCGTTATAGAGCAATGGATTTTGATACTCTCCCATCTTCGTGTCTTGATTCTTAAAGAGCTGCAAGTTGAACCCGTCTTGAAGCAGATTCTTGTAGGTGTCCGTGTTCAAAGAAAACCTAGCTCGTGCAATCTCGTGCCTTGCTTTCTCCTTCTCTTTCTTTTCCATCTCATCGACTATTATTGTTTTCTTCTTGTTGCTCGAGGGTGGGGATACTTGCAACTGAATCCGATCAGACTTTGGCCCTATTGAAATAAAACCTGTGCGCCAGTCATGCACACATTTGGCTTGCACCAGCCATGGCCGTCCAAGTAGGATCGAGAAGGTAGCCTCTTCTTACTATCAGATAATCAACTTTAAACTCTAAACCGCCCACAACTGTGCTTACATTCTTCAAAAGACCCGCAGGCTTCACTTGTGTTTGATCCGCCATTCTCAAGGACATCGGCGTTTCTTCCATGTGGTTGAGGCCCAAAGCTTTCATCATGAACTCATTCATAAGGTTGACTGCGGCTCCACTATCTAACTGAGCACCAGGGACTGCATATCCTTTAATCTCGACCGTCACAGCTGGAGCATTTGAGTCAATTTGCATCGTAATACTTTGAATGATCCCTTGGACATCTTTATCTAGTCTCTTTTTCTCTCGAGCTTTCCTTGGCTTCTTGATATATTCGTTGTAGAATTGTTTCCTATAAACAGGTGAACATTTTAGCAATGTGCGAATATCCAGCGTGACTTCCGTATCAGCAAGCAACTTTACAATATCTACTTCTTCCGAACTTTGTCTTTCCTTTCTACACTTCGGAGCCCTTAATCTTTCGGGGAATGGTGCTATGCCTGGCACAAACTCCTTGGTCACTGGTGGAAGGATCTCAATCTCTTCCCCATCCTCAAACTCTTGCTGCTCCGCAAATCCTCCAACTTGGTTTTCTACCTCTTCACGCTCAACGATCTTCTCTTGACTCCCTTCTTCACCTTCGCCTCCTGGATTCTTCTTGGAATACTCTTGAGTCCTTGTGACTACTGCCACAGTTGGATCTTTATGTGGTTTCTTGGCCTCGTAAGCATCCACAAAGTGCATTGACAAGCTAGAACCTTCTTGAGGGTTCGGTGTCTTGAACACTACTCCGATTGTAGGAACGTGCTCTTGAGCTCTCGATGTGTAATGCATCTGAGTATCAACATAATTCGAGGACCCTACTGGTCCTTTTTCCTTGCCGGCGGTAGCTCTTCGTTTTGGACAATCTTCATCAAAGTGGCCCTCCCCACTATAGTACCTATATAGTGGGGTATAATCAATTGGTTTCTTTTCGTTTGGACATCTAGATTGAGTATGGCCAAAGCCATGGCACCTCCAGCACTGGATTGGACCATCTCTCCTTTGATCACGTGCGGCTCCTCTTGGATAGTCTCCTCCTTGACCTTGAGCACCATATCCATATGTCGGTCTGTTTTCCCAACGAGATGTAGGTGGGACACTTTGAGCGGGCAATCCCGTGTAAGGTCTCTCTCTTGTATCTCCCGATTTCATGGTCCTCTCCTCATAGGCTCTCTTGTTATAACATCGGTCCTCCGTGTGATTTGTCCTTCCACAAAAAGTGCAACGCATTCTAGGTGGTGATCTATCCGTGAATACTCTTGAGACTGTAGGGCATTCTGAAGCCAAATGGCCGTAACCATGGCACTTTCCACACCATGTGTTCGATCTAAACACTTGGTTGGGGTTTGTAGTTACCTCTGGTTTTATTGTGTATGTTTCCTGGGTGATTGTGGCAGCTTTTATAGCTTGCGTGACGAACTCTAATATTCGTTCTTCGGTTAGCGCAGGCTTTGTCTCGCCTGGCGTGCTAGTGGCAGCTACAAAAGCTGGGGTCGTCAATGCGGGACTTCCTTGGCTCGGATCTTTCATTGGTATGTTTCCTGGGCCTCCCATTGGCTCGTATAAGAGTTCCATCTTCCTTTGTTGGCATAATTGTACTTCCTCCCAAAGCCTTGCTTATTCCTTAGCATCCATTAAAGTTGCAGGTCTTGTCAGGCTGATATGTTGCTGTGCCGTAGGATCTCTCAATCCCGAAATGAATCTTCGTTTCAATGTCTCATCGTTCGGGGCATTCGCGCCCATCTTTCTTACCAACGTTTCCATTCTTTGAATGTAGTTATCGATGCTCTCATTGACTCCTTGTCGCAAGTAATCCATCTGTTGGGCCAATCTATCTTGGAAGCCTTGTCTTCGAAACTTTGTCAAGAAGGCTTCCTTGAGCATCTGATAAGTTCCACGCTCTTGTGGTGTCAGATTCCCATACCAATTGGCTGCCTCATCACGGAGAATAGCCGGAAAAATTCTCAACCTTTGATCCTGGTCCACTACGTCATTGGCTTCACAAGTTACCTCAAACAGCTGGATAAAACTATCCGGATCTTCGTCCCAAGCACCTGAAAACTTGGTGAAGTCCCCCAAATGAACCGAAATCCGTTGAGCCATTTCAAACAGAGGTGTGATGTCGATATCACTTCGATCCCAGAAATTTAGTGCATGTGGCCTCAGGATCCCTCCTTCAAACTTCCGCACTTGATTTGCGACTCTCCTACGGGAGTACACGTTTTTGGCCGATTTCTTTGAACCAATCGAGGTCCGCTCGCCTGGCGGTTCCCACCTTCTCCTTTCTCTTTCAAGGGCTCTTCTCTGAGCGCGTTCCTCTCTTTGAGTTTGTGTTGCTCCTGACGATGAGCTCCCCTCGCTCATGTACTAGATCTTGGGGTCCGCAAGCTCGGCCAACCTGTGGCGCTAGGCGAACCTATGGCACTCTCTTATAGAGACGTACTAAGCTCATTCCCGGCAAACGCACCAAAATGTTTAGTTCTAATGCCCAAGGAAAAAGTGATTATACAAGACTTTATTTTGTTCAAACCCCTCGGAATCGGTCCAATTGGATTACCTGGAGCCCATAATTATCCCTCGAGGAATTCTTCCTTTGTATATGTACTAGTTCATATGCTTCCCGGCAAACGCACCAAAATGTTTACTCATTTGGTCCAAGGGAAAGTGCCTATTCTCAATGATATTTTGCCTAATTTTTTTTTTTTACACTATCACCTTGTTTCACAACTATCCTCAAATCTATACACCTTGGAAGTCCCGAGCAAAAGCACCGAGATGAGCAACCGGCTCCTTTTCCCTCTCAACCTCTCTTTCTCTTCATACACCGTCACTACCCTCAGTCACCCTTTCTCACCTATTTTTTTTTTTTTTTTTCTCTCACTCACACACACACACCCACATTGACTTTCTCTCCCTTTCTCTCTATCTATTTCTCAATATCATCCTCCCTTTTACTTTCTTTCTCTCACTTCCTTCTACACACATGCATTTACACATGCATTCTCACCCAAACTCACGCACATATATTCAAACACACCATGCTCACATACCCACTTACTATTATACACCTATATTCACCTGCACACAAAATCGGACCTGTATCTTCAACCATACACACCCACGTGTACCCACATATACTCGCACACACATATTCTTTTACCCTATCACACATGCCATTTCTCTCACCCTTGGTCTCACTCTCCCCCTTTTTTGTTTCTATCCTCATTCACCCCACCAAGTGCAATAATCAATGGTGCAAGGATTTCAATGCTTTCAAAGCAGTTTCCTCATATGCGCTTGAATTTGTGAGTGAGTTTGCATGACTGAATGAGCGAACAGAAACGACATCATCATTGGATGCATATGTAGAACTTGCTTCAATCCTGATGGGACTAGGACATTAACTCACATCCTATGTCATATAAAAGACAAATCCCTAACAAAGTCAGTGGAACTGCCATCGATCACTTGCCCAATGCTCACATTCGGTTGCACTATAGGCCGGGGATTGGTTGGCACACATCCGCATACTGCTCACACACTTTCTTCTCACGTGCAGAATAACGCAGGTTTATGCTTGCGTTCAAGTTTGAAGAATAATGGTTGTAGCTTTCTCTCTCTGACTACATAAGCATATCAGAATCACCCCCGATCTCTCTTACTGATTCCCCTTGACACTTCAAATCTCTACACACCATTACTCCTTTTACAAAAAAAATTGCCTCATACCATCGTGCTTATGAGGAAGCCGGAAAGAAGATGCACGTTACACATCGGGGTCAGCAGGTATGCAGGCTTGTCTCAGGTGGTGTACTCTTTCAAGGGGGTGCAATATTAAAAAGAGTTCATCAGCAGCTGCATTGTTCAAAACGATAGTAAAAGAAGGAACATCACAATAAATGAACATGCCTCATTGATAATCATGTAGCATAATGGTCTTAGTTCATATAGAAACTTGAGCTCGATCAGATTACCATCACAACCATAAGTTTTGTCATCATACCCAGCCTCTGTCCCAACACATATGCACTATCGCCAAATTGCCAAGCCTGTTCACGGACCATTTATCAAGGCAAGGAATATTGAATGAAGCATTAAAAGGGAATTTTTCTAATATGCAGGTATGGGAAAATATCCCAAGTCACAGGCTAAGTCGAAATTCCACAGATTAAACCAGTTCTTGTATCAAAATCGTGAGCAAACACTTGATCCCTTAGTCTCCTTGTAGGGTAGAACTTCCAAAAAATTAAAATCAAAAGCCCATCTGCTTTGCTTGCACATCCGCCTCCAGTTCATACTAAGTAGAACGCACTAGACGCAACCAATAATGTATAGGAAGAAGTGTATATTTAAAGCACTGTGAAGAAACCTGTCTTCAGGAGAAGCGAGATTTATGTGCAATAGTTGTGTGCCCTATCCATGCATAGCCCTTCCAATCCACCATTTGAAGAGCGGAAATCAGCTCCAGCACATCCTCTAATCTTTCTTCTTCAGTGTTCGATGCGTTTCGGCTAGCAGTAGTACACGATCCTTACCCCCATTCGGTTGCTCTTTGTCAAGCGAGAGATATCAGAGTAGAGGGTTGGAACCCGCGCGCTCAGAGAATCATCGTCTCCCCTCCCCTGCTCTCGATGGCCCCTTTTCTAACCACCACCACCCCTTTGTTCTGCACTGAGAAACGAAAAAGCGCTTCCCTTTTCTGTTTCTCTGTCAGAGCAAAGTATAAACGGACCTGCCCCTCTATAACTGAATGCACAATACCACAGAGGGCGGTAGATGCTAACGTCTGCACAACTGTCAAAGTGCCATTCGTGGCAGCATCTAGGTGAGAGAGAGAGACTCAGAGACCACGACAAATATATACTCTCTTATCCGCAAGGTGAATGAATTAACACGTGAATGTGAGGGAGTGATCTCAAATTCACAATCGAGCTGAGAGATTCTAATGCCCCGGTTCACTTAGAATAATCAGGATTCACGACTGTATATGAGTTCAGGGCAAAGACTCTATTGCTGCTCCTGACTCTGGACAGTATTTGTGTGCGAGTGCGCTTGCATATCCCCAGAGCGACCATACATTATCACAAGAGAGCTTGCAACAACATCATTACCCTCCATCTAATTCTCCCTAATAGGTTGTTTTCTCCATGCTAAGATTTGTGACACACAATCCAGAACTATGATATGCCTTACCAACTATGTCAATACCTAGTTGGCCATATAAGGGTGAGAAGAAGCCATCAACAAACTGAACGAACCATCATGTCACATAGAACGTAATTGCGATTGGTAGTAGAATCACACATCCACTCATGAACTTTTTGGACACTCATCCCTGCAACATTGAAGCATAGGCCTGGAGAAATCGCAACACTAATCTGTTTCGAGGCTAAATATATATGCCTGATTAGGGACATTCTCTTGATAATCCACTCCCCAACAGATAATATATTAGCTCCAACCCATGAAGACACAAAAACACCAACTCCAAACATGAAAAGGATTGAAGTAACAAAGCCAAGCCCTGCCAATTTCGAATGCCAAGCTTATTCTCCCTAAGCTGAAGATGAAGCATTTTCCCACGTGATAGAAGGGTTGCTTCTCCAAAAAACAGACAACATTCTAGAGAATGTAACCTTATTTGGCAGAGCTCCTTCCATATGCATTTGACAAAATAGTGCAATTGCATCTTGCACAAGCCCAACTTTAGCATGAGAAATAATCAAAGAGGACCATAAGAGCACACTTCGCTTCTGCAATCTGCAATAAGAAGATCCCACTGTCACCGGAACCTCCAAATCGAAGCATTCTTCACAATTTCTTCTTGTTCGAGTTCTGGCCCTTTCTCGTTCAAACAGCCCATGCTTGACTTCTCATTATAATTCGTAATTGATACCCCTGTTTTTCTTTACGAATGCCTCCACATGCTTCTCATCAATCATCAAATCCAATCTCCAAGTACCTGAAATCAAATGTATTTCCTGCCAAATAGAACCACATTAGCGCATTAAAACCAACCATTTTCTACGCTAACATAGACCTCCTTCGTTATTTCCAACACTTACCTAGATTTAGTAGCTCTTGCCATGCATGAAGAATGATGATAGAGAATCATATTCAATTTTCATATCCATCCTCTACATATAGATCCATTCAAGGATTTCAAAGACAAACCTCCTTTCCTCATTGAAACACTGTTTTTTTTGCATGTCCATGAGAGACTTCTATTTCTTGTTTCTCGCTTGCCCACTTTAACCAAAATAATCTCCCTTGGTTCTAATACCAGATGTGATAATGAATATGGAGAGTGCCAATTGTTGTGCATGGAATTTACCTCCCAAGATATAAATAGCCAGTGCCCCATGCAAGCCTAAAACCATCTTTAAGATCCAAGTGCACTTCATATGGCCACAATGAAAGGTTAAAAGAAACATCATGGTTCCTTGATAGATCTTTGGATACCCCCCATCTTAGGATGTTGCACAAAGGGGTCCTTCTCCGCGGAGACACATCAAGTGGTAGGCTATCGATAGCCTAAAACTATAACAAGAGTGTTGAATTGTGGGACCATAGAGGAGGCCAAGAAACTATGAAAATTTTTTCTCCAAAGATATTTGCTTTAACATCCTTTTGGTGGATTTTAAATAAGATGAAACTAAAAGGCTTTGGTGTGCTAAATAAGAGGAGCAAGGAGGATATGGAGGCAGAAAGAGAGAGAGGAGAGGAGAGATGCACACACATGTGTGGGATCCTCAAAACCCACATAATGATCTCCATGAGGCAATGCTCTATAAATGTCATATTTATGTGAATATAGGGGTAAGGTCACATGATCCTTAAATCCCCAACCATCTCCCAATTAAGGATCAATGTGAACATAAGTGGAAACACGTACAAAGAATGATGTAGGACTATACAATAATGTACAAGAAGAGTCCAAATCTCAATGCATACCGATCATCATATACCAACTACCTCAAACAAGGTGTATCCATGCACCTCAGACTGCTCTAGAATCATACTGACAAGAGTCGATCTGACATCTGATTGACACAAGAACTGATGAAATTATTGCAAAGCTCCCACTTGCTCTATGCCTATGCCAATCATTGAATGACTTACAACTCCAAGTGCAAATGCTCCAATAGCAATTGTAATATTTGGTCTCAAGCATAATGACTTGTACATCAGACTCCCAAAGGCTGATGAAACTTGTGCTATCTTGGTTAACCTAAGCATGTCAGCCATGCCTATATCCAAGGCATCCAATGCACCATCATCAAGAATAATGTGTCTTGACATATCCATAGCATGAGCAAATCGAAGAATGAATGCATAACTACTAAATCCTCAGAATCCAAATCAACCATCTTATCAACCAAGGATGTGTCTATCTATACACCCTAAGAGCTTATATGCTCTATCACACACTATGTTTCATAAGAGATATCTTGCTCTACCACACCAAGTGTATCATCATCCTCACATGTGCTAAGTGCACAACATCAACACCAAGATCAAGCTGATGATCTAACTCTAATTGAGTATCGTCACAATGCTCTATGTCAACATCCACATAATGCTCTAAAGCATGCAATTGATCCTCCAAAATGTGCTCCACATGAACATCTATATAATCTACCAAAACATGCTCTAAAAAAGCATCAAGAGCATCTAAAACATTCTCTATATGTGCATCCATCTGAGCAACTGAATCCTCCCATACATGTGTATCATGAATTTCAATAGGCCTATCTATAGGTAGAAAAAAAATGAGACATGACAAGTCTCACATCGCAAATAAGGCTGAAATCCCACTTAGGTGGAGCTATCTCTCACATGAAGTATCTGTAATGGATACATGTGACCAATCCTCACACCTCTGACAAGCATGAGCTATCCCAACTGCAACTAAAAATGATGCTCATCGAGGATTGCATAACATATGCTCTCTTGTAACTGGCTAACTAAAATCAAGATCATAGAGAATGAAGGCACATAATGTACATGTCTGAGTATAATTGATGCTCTACTTGGTAGCATACGACATACATCTCTTCCACCCTCAATGTCATATGTCATACCATCAGGCATGTGCACACATCAATGACTCTCATGTGAGAATTGCCAAAAACAATCGTGATGTGGAGTTACATGAAAAGTGGCTAATGCATCAACCAACAAAGCCATATGTGTGCTATCCAATGATAGGAGGAATCTTGATATGAACCATAGAAGAAAGTGATATCACCATCACTAGCATAATCAACTACCGTAGAATGTCATGAAACCACTGCGTGACCTGCATCACATGCATATCTTTGACATCATCATCACATTTTCCTGAAGCAACATTGTCGATTATGGCCCTCATGACCATAGTGCCAACATCAAATTCATCAATGTGATCAATGTCTCACATGAGTCAATGGACTTGCATACATATCATGTAGTCTGTGTCATAATGCACTACTTGTCTCCTCATGCATCACATAGTCATATATAGAATTGACAAGTTGTAATCCGATAACGAAGTTGGCCAATGCATCCATATCCATCCTTACATGGTCGAGCATGTCATGATGCCTATGTGTATGCACATACATGTGTAACCTTGCACGAACCAATGTATGCCACATCTAAGCTTTCCATCTTAGAAAGTCAATGCCATCAAATTGAGAAGACAAGATTTTGGCAATCCAAGAGTCTAGCAATGTAACAAGAGACTAGAAGTAATACTCTATCTCTAATAGGATCACATTTGCATATCCATATAATTAACTCACATCACAAATGTCTCCTGGGAGAAGAAACCATGTGAATCACCTATCACATAACCATGCATCTAGCATGCAAATAAAATGATAAGCATACACTTGCTCACCAAAAATCCAAACTAACCAAGTAGTCATGAAAGAATCATGGAAAAAATTGACCAAGTATCCACTATAAATTGAGCAATAAAAACAAGATAACCAATAGAAAAAGAACAATGAGTAACCTATCACCACCTATCACTGATCCAACCAAAGATAATGGAAAATACAAATAATACAAAAATGGATGAATATCTTGTGACCAAGTCCAAGTGAATGTAGATAAGCAATGATCCAAAGCTATCACACAAGCATAAATGATCTACTACTAGAGTACTCTTCAAGCATAAAAGTGGATAAAATTTTGGTAGCATCTCTTATGTAAGATGGACTCTAAACCAAAATGACCATGTGGGAATATGCCATCCACTAATGTCAAACCATAGTGGCAATCATATATAATGATCAATGATAATATTGCTCAATGCAAAGCCAACATAGGTGATAAAATGATATATAGTGGAGGCTCCAAGTGGATCATGTACTTGCATAAAAACAAGAATACAAGTACTAACCAAGATCCAAAATCAAATATCATAAATTTTATGCAACATGCAAGCTAAGCCATATCCACTGGCATAAATGCGATATGGACCACAATGCCACTATATATACATTGACAATACTATGATCAAACTCATGATGGCATAAACTTGAAAGATAACACAATGCCATCTCACATGCCAAATGCTTCACAAGATCATGCTCTACTAGCATATGGAGGAGCTACCACAGTGATCATACATGGTCAAATGGAAACCAAGACCAAAGTACAAGTGCGCATACACACTTCTCCCAACAATCTTTCCACCAATGGAGTTTTAAACCAAAATCTCAAAGGCAATTTGAAGATAATTTCAATCTTCAACTCATTAGGGTTGCATAAGAAAAATATGACAGTCTATACATTGCATTTTTTATGCTCCAAAATTCAAGGTCTTCCTCTAAGCTTTCTAGCAAACTTGAAGATCTTTTACTTTGCTACATAAAGATACTTAGAACACCTCAATCAGTGGTGTGTAGCTTAAGATATACACAAAACAAGCATCTACTATCAATTTCATCTTCATCTGTAGCACTATTGCTCTATATTCTGCATTTTCAATGACCTAGCACTCAGAATCTAGACTTTTATTCTTCTACAAAATTGTGTGGCTTTCTGAAAGCTAGGCATAGCAAGTTGCATCACTTCAATCCTACTTCTAAGACTCAAGTTACAACAAAAAAACTGGCCTACTTTCCAAGTGATTGTAGATTCATCTTCTACATATGCCTGAGTTTTTTGAATTTTTGCTGAACTAAAACTCAGAACTAGATTTTGCATCCTTGTGAAGTTGTAAGTCTTTGTGTTAGCCAAAAATAGAACTTTAAATTGCACAAATGCAAGCTTTCTAGCTTGATTTATGGCCAAAATATTGAGCAGCTATCAAGAGGTGGCTACTTGCACATTCACCTCTTCTACCCTAAACTTCCATTGAAGCTCCTTGCACACAAGTCTTTAGCAAGCTCTGATACCAATGAAGGGGTTTGGTGTGTTGAACAAGAGGAATAAGGAGGAGATGGAAGGAGAGAGATGAGTGGAGAGAAGTGCACACATGCATGGGAGCCTCATAATGATCTCCATGATACAATGCTCAATAAATGATATATGTATATGAATTTAGGGGTAAGTCACATGATCTTTACATCCCCAACCAAAACAAAACTACACAGTTAGTAGATATTACAAATGGGCAATCAAAATTAAACAAAATGAGTCCACTTGGCTTTCGATCTCTAGCATTCAAGGAACTAAAAAGGTGAACCTCCAAAGAGCTAAAAAAATTTGGACCAAAGGCTTTCGGCTATGGATAGACGTGGTGAATCAACTCGAAAGGAACTGTATAATATTTCAAGACATGGATTAGAGTCATAGAGTTGACTATGAGGATTGGTGCCTACTAAAACAAAGGATGAACGCTTGGAAGAATTTGGAGAGTCAACTCCTAATGGCTCAAGAAGGTCCTTATCCTAAAGGTATTAAATGAAAAAATGGTATACGATTGTAGATATCCCAAGAATCCACCAGATTTCTTTCAAGATCTCAATAGGAAGTGGTGCCTGAATTGGTCTTGGATATTATGGATTTTCGAATTCAATGATCTTTGGAAACCTTTGATGGAATGAAAAAGAGTGATTGTCCTATGTGAATCCTATGTAAGGGAATCTAGAACAACAAGAAGGCTCACAAAGTTTATGGTGTCAAGTGTTGGTGTAAAAGGTTCCATGGTAGGTGTGAAGACCTAGCATACATGCCCAAATCATGACATCATATGGAGGAGAGTGAGAGAGTGGTTTAAGCTTGTTTTCTCTATTGATTAGAAACAAACCTTGCTTGGGGATGTGGTTGAACGCTCCTCTTCCCTATGGAATGCAATTAGAAGCAAGGTCATGTGGAAGATTTGGTGAGAGTTTTCCTTGGCCAACTTTGACAACCCACATCAAGAATGGTTGATATAGCCCTAGACTTTCTAACTAGAAGGATTAGAAACTCCAAGAGCCTCCCCCTCTTTGAACACCTTAGAGTCCTAGTATTTGAGAATAGCAACCTTTAAAGAAAATGGCTCCCACATGAAGGAGGTCCAACCATCATAAAACTCCCTAGTCTCTCCCAATAGTTCTTCCCCTAAGTAGGGCATCTTGGTCTCTAATCTTATATAATTGCACTTGGTTAAAATAAAATTACAAAAAGTATTACTTTATGAAGAAATCTTTATCTTCTCCAAATTAAAGATATGGATAATATATCCTTTCATTTTTATGAAATTAGTGCTTTCTTTTCTTGATTTAAATCATTAAAATGAACATAGATGATGAGATGAAGGAAATTTATTATTGTGCAAACCTACCTTCATGGATACACTTCAATCAACCATACACTATAGTACACCTAACAATAAAGCAAGCTAAAATCAAAATTTTTATCTTTTTTATGATTGAAGAAATTCAAAAGAAGTCTTTTGTTGCCATAGATAATAGCGATGCATGTAGGATTCATGATTCTCAATGTGGAAAGAATCAACAATGTGGTAGAAGCAATACTAGAGGCAAAGATGGTTAGCATGACAAGCATAGAGTCTAGTCTTGTATATGAAAGTTCAATGCTTTAATTTTCATAGTAAAGGCCATTTAAGGAATATGTTCATGTCTCAAATAATGCGAAATAAAAAGAGTAGGTTGATGGACATGTTAAATTGTTAGTGAAGATAGAAGAAATCAATGCCCACTCTTATGGTGCTCATGTATTTTCATTGGATAATACTACAATCACTTAAGTTCTTACAAATGTATCTCTTTCTCACACATGGTGATTGGATTAATCTACTCCATTTCATGTGACACCACAAAGAAAATGTTTCCATAAGTATGAAGCAAAGTCTCTTGGAACAATCAAGGTTAGAGAGCCTTACTAGCATGATGTGGTTTCGATTGGTGATGTTCTTGTTAAATTTGTAGAAGGCTCAAATATTACTTTGCATAATTTTCATCATGTTCCTAAACTTTTATGAAGAATTAAGTTAGTTTATTAGCTTGATGAAATTGGATACAAAGCGCTCTTTTATGCTCAATCCTTTTGTACATTGGAAGTGTTCGAGTTTAATGTCTGTAGAAGCATATGAATAGCACAAGAAGAAGAAGAAGAAGAAGCTTGGAGAAAAATACAATTCTAAATGCATTACCAACTAAATGTTCAAAGATAAGCATCCTTAGGGTTATAGGCATATATAAAAGCCGAGGGAAAAACCTCCCAAAGAGGGAAAAAAGTGCCCCTATGATCCTAAGTGTGTTCACATGCATTACTATCAAAATATATCAACAAATCCACCCTAGCAATAAGGCACTGAACAAGGAATTGGCACTCATGTACAAGGAAGTTCTAAGCTATGTGGAATGAAATCAATCTACAAAAGGAAGTAAGACCAAAGCTTTGGAAAAAGCTTCAAACTTCTCTCTACGCAGAGCCTTTAAAGGTCTACAACATTATACTGTGTGGGCACATAAGAAAAACTCATCTCTCCAATAGAGAGTCTCTCCTTGACATAATGATAGTACACATTAATGTGCTTTGAGCGAGCATGGAACATAGGGTTCCTTGCAACTACCAATGTGCTATGACTATCAATAATGATTGTCATGGCAAAAGAATAAGCAACACCCAAATCATCCGAAAGGTGTCTGACCCATGCATACTCAAGAATCATTTTGAAGCTACCTGAAGTATTTTGATGGTGATGCACCGTGGTGGGCTCTCCTTCTTGATATCTTTATATAAAAATATCCAAGGAGTAGAAAACCAAGCTCTACACACCACATACAGTACTCCCCATAGCAATTGCAGAATGCAAAAAACAGAGTACAAAACAAACATGAACACAGATTTCTTAGGTGTTACAAATGTGGTCAAACTTGTAGTGTGTGGCTGATCAAGCCACTATATGTTTTGTTAAAGAACATATAGAAAAGTGTTTGGTGGCCATTTGGCCTTTCACACAGACACTAATAGTAACAATCTCCCACTAAAGGCCAATATGGCCAAAGTGACAATGGGAGAAAGATAAAGAGTACCTGACTGTTAGTATACAAACTATACCTCCCACTTGATGGGCATGTTACAAAGTATACAAGTAATTGTGTAAGGTCATGAATCAAGTAACCTCTATCAAGTGACAATAGTGTCAGAAGCTATCTTGTGGTAGAGTTTTAGTCAGATCATCTACATCATTATCTCGAGTATGAACATTCTCAAGAGTAATGTGCTCGGAATTATAGGCTGAAAATTTAGTATGAATGAAGCTCATTTAATGTATCTTTGAGAAATCAATGGTTGATTTAATAAATGTTTAATAGCATGTTGCTCTCTTTTGATTAGAACTTTAGAACCCATAAGGTAATGATTCCAAATTTTTAAAGCATGCACAAAAGCTAAAAGTTCCTTATCATATGTATTGTAATTCTTTTCAGAAGGTTTAAGTTTCCTACTTTCAAATGCAATGGGATGATCATTTTGCATTAATAGAACACCAATACCTCAACCATTAGCATCTATAACTACATGGAAAGGTTGTGTAAAATCTGGAAATGACAAGATAGGTGCATGTTTGAGTTTTTCTGAAGGTTGTTGTTGTGCGAATCCACATGCAAATTTTACCTTTTTCTTCAATAATAATGTGAGCAGAAGTGCTAAATTAGAAAAATATTTTACAAAATTTCTATAAAAACTAGATAACCCCAAAAAAGAGTGTACATCATGTGAGAAGAGATGGTGTATACCTCCAAATGATGAGCGTGATGTTGCAAAAACCTGCTCTACACCTGCCAAGATGACTTCAGGGATAACAAGTAAACACCTTGAACTTGCTAAGGCTGCATATAGACCACCTTCATGCTTTGAAAGATCACTCTCAAATTGATACATCAACATAGATAACTTAATTCAAAACACATGACCCAAAACTTGCTAGTTTGGGATGAGGTGCTCTCTAGAATTTCACTCAGAGTTCATAGCCTGCTTAGAATCATCTAGAGATATCTTTCACACTTTAAATTAGATACATGAAGAATCTAAAACAAAAAATTTGATGATTCTAAATGAACTATACTCAGAGAATTTAATTTAGGAACATTGGGGTGTCATCCTGACGTTTCAGGGAACATCTGCCTCCATACATAGGTCAATTCAAATAGATGTAGCTCATAGAATATTGATGCAATAATGATGAAAATTGATATATGCAACTAAACTTAAAAACTTACCTATACCAATTTAGATCTCATTGAAAGACTGAGTATACAGAGAGAAATCAATGATCAAAGTTGACTCAAAATGAGAAAATAGACCTACAATAGTAGTTGAAGAGAACTCCAAGATATAGCTAAAATATCAATTTGTATTAAACATATGATACATGAATTGATTGGAGATGAAACTTCAAAGGATGAGCACAATGTGTGCCTCACAAATAGTATAGCACTTGGACATGATCTCCTCTAAATGTATCTCGAAAATTTGCTCTGATCTGGGACTCCTTTTTGTGTGTATATATAGAGAATTTTGAATTCAAACTTAGGAGAGATGCTACCTAAAAGTTCCCTTATATTAGGGAATCTCATCTTATCAATTCCTTCAACTTTGGCCTTGAGATTAGCACCTAGCAAGGTCATGGAATTCTCTTCTTACTTTTACTTTTGATGAAGTTAATTTTCAACTATCACGAGATAGTTTCTATGGCTACTCTCATTGAGAGTACGCACAATATCATTACACAAATGATTAATCAAGCACGAGGCCTAGATGAAAATGCACCAACTGCTCCCCCTCAAGCCTAGCATGCTTGAGCCTTCATTCTTTCTTGATTTATAGCAATCCAATAATTCCTTTCAATTTGCTTAGCTTAATACCATCCAAAGATTTTGTCAACATGTCTACACATTGAAGATTTGTAGATACATAAGACAATTGAATGTCCTTGCTCAACAACTTCTCTCTTACATAGTGATAGTGGACTTCAATATGCTTTGTTCTAGCATGGTATACAAGATTAGCTGCTAAGTGAAGTGAGCTTGTGTTGTCACCAAAGATGCGAGGACTTAGAGTATGTAACCCCAAATCTGAGTACAGACCTTTCAACCACATTGCTTCTTGTGTTGCATTGGTCAAACCTCTGTATTCAGCCTCGGTAGATGATCGAGCAATAGTTTCTTGCTTCTTTGAAGACCATGAGATGAGCTTTGAACCTACAAAAGACAAATAACTTGATATACTCTACCTATCAGCCTTTGATCTAGCCCAATCTAAATCTAAGTAGAGTTTGAGATCAACTTCTGAAGTGAAGGGGTAGAAAATCCCTTCATTGATGGTACCCTTCAAGTATTTCAGCACTCTCTTGGATGCTTCCATGTGTGGCTTACTTGGCTTGTGCATGAATTGACTGAGTATGCTAACACTATAGCATATGTCCACCCTTGTGAGAGTTGCATAGTTCAAGCTTCCTACCAAGCTTTGATAGCTTGTGATGCCTTCAATGATTTATCCTTCATAAGAACTAAGATTATGGTTCAGCTCCATGGGTGTACCTACACACTTAGTATTCTCCATTTTAAATTTAGAAAGCATGTCATGTACATACTTCCTTTGAGTGATGTATATACCAGAATCTGTATAGACAAGTTCAAGTCCAAGAAAGTAAGTGAGTGGTCCAAGATCACTGACCTTGAATTCATCCTTCATTCCCATCTTTATGTGTTTGATTCCATTGACATCATTCCCTATAATTATGATGTCATCAACATATACACAGAGGTATATGTCATCTTTTGATCCATTCTTCTTGATGAATAATGATGTATCTCCTTTGCTAGCCTTGAATCCTTGATCTTGCAAGTAGGTCACTAATCTATGATTCCAAGCTCTTGGAGCTTGCTTCAAACCATACAAGGTCTTTTCAATTTGCACACATGATTTATATGATGTGCATCTTCATAACCTGGTGGTTGTGCCATATAAACTTCTTCTAAATTCCATCCATTGAGGAATACATTTTTTACTTCCTAGATGCAGCAATGCTAACAAGTACTCTAATGGTAGGCATTTTAGCTACATGTTAGAAGGTCTCTTCATAGTCTATCCCATGGGTTTGAGCAAACACCTTGGCTACTAACCTTGCCTTATGTCTATTAATATGACCAACTGGATTTCGTTTAACTTTATAAATGCATGTTGATCCAATCACCTTCATTGATGGTTTGTGTGGAACAAGTTCCCATGTGTCATTGTCCATAAGAGCTTCATTTCTTCATCCATTGCTTCTCTCCAGTTCTTCTTGCTTTGAGCTTCTTCATAAGATGTTGGTTCTTCATTGTTAAAGTCCTTAGCCATATAGATTGAGTTGTGACCAAAGAGGTGTCAAACCCATATCTTTCTGGTTTCTTCTTTTCTCTCATTGATCTTCTGATTGGTTGAAAAGAGTTTTCTAAATCTTGAGCTAGGTCTTGCATCTTAGCTTTCCCTTTGATCTTCCATAGCTTCAATTTCTCCAACTCTATCATGTCATCTTCAAAATCACTATCTTGAAGATGCTTTGGTTCCTTTGTTGGAAGAGATGGAAATTCTTCTTCCAAGTCACAGGGTAGCTTCACTTTCCCATCATCATCAAACCAAGATTTACTTTCATCAAAGACTACATCGCTACTAACAAAGAACCCTTTGTTAGTGGGATTATACAATCTATATCCTTTTTTATTTTGATCATAACCTGTAAAGACACACTTCTCTACCTTGGGATCCAATTTACCTCTCACTTGAGAAGGAATATGAGCATAAGCTAGACATCCAAAGATTTTGCAATGCTCTAAGCTGGGTCTTCTTCCATTCCACATTTCATAAGGAGTCATACCTTCTAAAGACTTTGATGGAAGTCTATTAATAAGGTATGTGGATGTTGATACTGCCTCTACCCAAAGATAATTGGGTAGATTCTTTTCATTTAGCATAGATTTGGTTGCATCTACTATGGTCTTGTTCCTCCTTTCAGCTACTCCATGGAGTTCATGTCTGTACCTGGTTGTTACCTCTCTTTTGATGCCTCTTTCTTGTAGGAAGGCATCAAATTCATTTGAAAAGTATTCTCCACCACCATCTGATCTGAGTTTCTTGAGACATTTTCCTGTTTGGTTCTCTACAAGTGCAAGATACCTTTTGAAAAAAATTGAAAACCTCATCTTTATGTTTCATAAAATACAAAATTGTCCACCTACTGCAATCATCAATAAAAGATACATAATATCTTGAACCTGAAATGCAAGATTCTTTGCTTGGACCCCACACATCTGTGTGAACAAGATCCAATAGCTCTTGATGGATATAGCCTTTCGTGTTGAAAGAGTGTATATGTGCCTTGCCAAATTGACAAGCTATACACTTGTAGATCATATGTTGCTTTGTGATGTTGGGCAATCCAAGTACACTTTGATCCTTGCATATTTGTTTCAAGGTTCTTTCACCAATATGAGCAAGCCTTTTATGACGTACCTCCAATTTAGAGAATGTTGGAGGTCCATAGCTAAACAATGCTATGTTCTTGGTGTCTTCAACTTCAAAAGTGAAGAGTCTTCCTGTCTTATCTCCTTTTGCAATCCTTTTAAGTCCTTTATTTGGGTCTTCCACATATGCTCCATGTCTTGTAAACCTAACCTGCAATCCTTTCTCCACAATTTCTCCAACACTTATCAAGTTTTTGGTTATTGTAGGTACATATAATACCTTGCTTAGAATATTCATGTTGCAATCTAATGTTTTAACATTACCTATCTTTTCCACTGAATGCCTTGTATCATCACCTATCTGCACTTCATGTTTATTCTCGAGATCTTCTAGATCAGAGAGCAATGTTACATTTCCTGATACATGATTGGAGCATCCTAAATCAATATAAAAGACATGATCATCATCCTTACCTTACTTCAATGATAGGTTCATGAGTAGTAGTGAGTCCCATCGGCTTTGTTGTTCAGTGTAGTTATTGTAATCTTTCCTTCCTCTGAATCCACTTTGATGATTGTCATTGTTGTTGTAATAGGTATGGTTGTATCCTCCATTGTATCTACCTCTACTTGATCCATGGACACCTCTATTGAATCCGCTTCCTCTAGAATTTCTTGGATTCCTATAACATTCTTCAGTAGTGTGATTAGAATAACCACATATGTTACAAGGTTGAGATGTTTGGGGTCTCCCCGTGCCTTGCTTTCCTCATCTACCTCTTCCTCTAGCTCTTTCTCTACATGTGAATTTGGCTTGGAAAGAGCTACCTTCATCTTTATTCTTCTTAGTCTTTGACTTATCCTTAGCTCTAGCCCTATCAGAGTATAAGGCAGAAGATTGATTACCTCTTGAGGACTCACCATTCTTGTTTATCTTTGCTTCATGTGTGAAGAGTTGGCCCATCAAGGTGTTGAGGTCAGGTACTTGCATGTCCATGTATAGATCCATCGTACTTGTGAATGATTCCCACTTGTCATCAGCTTTGATGCCATTGATGATTTTCCTTATGATTTTCTCTTCTTCAATCACCTCTCGAATGCTTCCCAACTAATAAAAAATTTCCTTCATCTTGGTGACATATTCAGTCACACTTTTGCTGGGATTTTTCTTCAAGATAGTGAACTCCATCCATAGTTGGCTCTTCCTAGCACTAGTGTTTGAAGAGAAGAAGGCAGCAAGCGCATTCTAGGTCTCTCTTGAGGTCTTGCATCCTTTCACGTGAGGTAAGAGAAAATCAAAAATTGATTTCAGAATATAGGACCTATCTAGTGCATCCTTTGAACACCAAGTTGTAAGCCTCTCTTGCTCTTCATGATGGTTGCCCTTTGCTTCTCATTGTTGGCATGACCTCATCTTCAGATATGTATCCAAATAGATTTCTTCCTTGAAGATAGGCTTCCATCCTCACAGACCAGGTTAAGTAATTGTTTCTATCCAGTTTTTCAATGGTAGAAGGAAAACCATCTCCCATGTTGATTCAACTTTGCTCTGATACCATTGTGAGAAGAGATGGTGGATACCTCCAAAAGATGAGCCTCATGTTGCAAAAACCTGCTCTAAACCTTCCAAGATGATTTCTAGGATAGTAAGTAGACACCTTGGATTCATATAAACCACCTTAGTGCTTTGGAAGATCATTCTCAATTTGATACATCAAAACAAATAACTTAATTCAAAACAGATGACCCAAAACCTGCTATTTTGTAATGAGTTGCTCTCTAGAATTTCGCTCAAAGCTCACAGCCTGTTGAGAATTGTCTAGATATATTTTGCACACTTTAAATTAAATATATGATGAATCTAAAGCAAAAAAATTGATTACTTTTAATAAACTATACTGAGAGAATTTAATTTAGGAACATTGGGGTGTCATCCCGATATTTCAAGGAACATCTGCCTGCATACATAGGTCACTTCAAATAGATTAAGCCCGTAGAATATTGAAGCAATAATGATGAAAATTGATATCATGCAAATAGACTTAACACTCTACCTATACCAATTAAAATCTCATCAAAAGACTAAGTATAAATAGTGAAATCAATTATCAAAGTTGGCTGAAAATGAGAAAATAGACATGCAGCAGTAGTTGAAGAGAACCCCAAGATATAGCTAAAATATCAATTTGTATTGCACATATGTTACATGAATTGATTGGAGATGAAACTTGCAAGGATGAGCAGAAACTGGGCTTCACAAATAGCATAGATCTTGGATAGAATCTCCTCTAAATGTATCTCAAAAAGCTGCTCTAATCTGCGACTCCTTTTTGTGTGTATATATAGAGAATTTTGATTTCAAACTTAGGAGGGATGCTACCTAAAAGTTCCTTTACATTGGGGAATCGCATCTTATTGATTCCTTCAACTTTGGGCTTGAGATTAACACCTAACAAAGTCACAAAATTCTCTTCTTACATTCACTTTTGATGAAGTTAATTTTCAACTATCATAAGAGATAGTTCTATGGCTCCTCTCATCGAGAGTACACACAATATCATTACACAAATGATTAATCAATCTCTAGTCTTGGATTAAAATGCACCAACACATCATTCATAGATTGAGGTACAAGCCATTCTTCAACTCCTTTAATTTTCATTGGATCTACATGAACGCCTTGACTAGAAACAATATGTCCTAAATACTCTAATTTTTTTTGGAAGAAGAAATCTTTTCAAGATTGGCATAAGTTTTTATTTTTCATGACAAATTAAAGACTATTGCTAAATGATTTTTATGGTCATTGTCATTCTCACTATAGACAAGTATATCATCAAAGCTTAGTAATCAAGAAAAATGTTATTCATCATACATGCAAATGTAGCAGGTGCATTGGTGTGTCTAAAAGGCATTACCAAGAATTCAAAGTGACCAATTTGAGTTCAAAAGGCAATCTTATAAATGTCATTTTGTGTTATTTGTATCTTATGATACCTAGATATGTGCTCCACAAAGTTTGTCTAGCAAATCATCTATCCTAGGAATAGGATATCTATTTTTAATTGTCATTTTATTGAGTGCTCTATAGTCAATGAACATCCTATATGTCTTTTTCTTCTTCTCCACTAGGAGAATAGGTGCTCCAAAAGGGAGAAGAACTAGGCCTTATAAGTCCTTTGTGGAGTAGATCGTTAACTTGATTAGCTATTTCTTTTTTATGTAAAGGTCCATGCCTATAAGGTGCTTTATGGGGAAGAGAACTACCAGGAATTAAGTCTATACTATGATCAAGAGAATTCCTAGAAGGTAGTATTTTAGAAGGAAAATCAGCCATAAAGTAATCCTAATATCAATCCATAAATGATTTATATGCATTAGGAAGTGTATGTGTATACTCAACTATGTTATTGACAAAAAAAATACATGATTTGTAGCCGTTCCTAAGTGCACTTTTTACTTGAGTATGATTAATTAATGGAAATAGTTGGAACTCATGCATTGCAGACAAAGAAATATCTTGATTGTTAAACTTAAAACTCATTGTGTGTGTATGATAATCAATGCATGGATTATAGCAATGAAGAAAAGGCGTACCAAGTACAACATCATAGGACTGCAAAGGAGCAATTAAGAATGTGCATTTATCTACATATGAACCTATACAAATCTAAACATTATGCACTTCACTTGTAACATTATATCTATTTCCTTGAAATGAAGCCTTAACTTTATACATAGAAGGCAGTGGAGGTAATTGGAGATCTTGCACTAGTGTATAAGAAATAAAATCATGTGAATTACCATCATCATGTAAAATATTAACAAATTTACCATTAATAGTACCTTGCATGCAAAGCAAAGAATGAATAGAAATTTTGTTACCTAAGGTACTTAAATATTTTTCCAATGCCTCTTTGGTCCAATCAGGCTAGGTGTCTTCATGAACCACCTCCATGTTGTGTACTTTGGCTCCGATAAGTTTCATATCATTAGTTCAGAACTTGCATTTAGTTTTAGTATGACCAAACTTACCACAATGCCAACAAATGATACGAGGCCTTTTTTGTTTGAGCATCCATCATCATCATTTGAAGAGTTGGAGGTTTGGTAGGGTGGAAGGGGATTGTCTTGTGGACTGGTGAGAAATTGTATTAAGGAGGGCACTAAAACATAAGAGGGTGCTAAAAAGTTGTGAAAGGGTGCTTGAAAGGAAAATTGGGCTTGATTGGTTGTTCTCGTCCGCGTGTTTGTTGTTAGTGAATGGACTTGGTGATGGACTGAAACTCCTTCTCAGCATCATGTGTAAAAGAAATAGCTTCATAGAGGGTCATATGACATAGTGTGTTTAGCTTGGCTTGGATTCCCATCTCCAAACATCTTCATACTTCCACTGCAAGGTATCTTTAGGAACCATTTCAAGTGAATGAATAAGTAGTGGTCGTTGTCAAAAGCATTTAATATAGGTAGAAACAGTATCTCCTTCTTTCCATCCAAAAGCTGTCCATGATCAGGGAGCATGTAAGTGGAACTGGGGAGGAAGGAAGGAGTCCTTGATCTTTTCTTGAAATGTGATCCATCTAGTGGGACAATCGATGCTATACTACAAAACATTCCACCATAACTAGGCCTTACCCACCAAGTAATTAGTAACAAATTTTACTTTTTCAACTTAGAACCTGATTCATCAGAATAAATATCATCAAATGAGGATAGCCATGAAAGAACAAATTGGCCATCCTTTTGCCCATCAAATCTAGAAAATTGGAATTTTTTGGTACCAATCTTGGAATGTGTGCCTTCCTCTTCAGCGTTGATAATGGCCTTCACCACCCTAAGTAGGTTGTTGTCATCACTCTACATTTTTTGCAGTGTAGCATCACATTCTTTTATCTCGTTTTGATCATGTTAGAGTTTGTGTTGAAAAAGTTCCAAATGTTGCTCAATCAATACCCTAGGTAGGGGTGATGTACTAAAATCCTTGATTTTATGGGTAGGATCCATGGCCTTATATAGAACCAAAACCTATTACGAAAGTGATGCTGAATCATGAAGGAGTCTTGGGAAATGTGAAGGAATCCCGAGAAGTAGACCACCACAGATGCATGCAGGCTTTGATACTATTGGTGATCAGATCTTGTAGATGCACATACACAAAGATAGTATAGAAATAAAATATCTCAAAAGCATACATAGAATAGAGAGAGACAAGAGACTAAACACAAGATTGGGTACAATCTCCCCCTACATACTCTAATGGATGAGTCTATCAGAGTATGTGTACTTATAGGTAATTTCTTCATTACGTCATGAATAGAAGATATGAGGGTTGCGCTTCAAAAAGCATTCATTTACCAAAATCTGTTTTATTTACAAATTTGTCACTTTCTAAGTGATCTACTATTTTTACAAAAAAAATTTAAAATACTATGTTTTAGCTATCTTCAAAAGTATCTAAATAAATCCACGCACATTCATGCCCTCATGATTCTTTGAAAGAACTAGGAGAAGCTTGTAGGAGGTAGAAAAGTGAGTTGCAAAACGATGAACTTTGGTGCAGCCAACCGACACAAGACCAGCCCTTGAGCTTATTGAGACTCAAATAGACCTTATAAAAATGCGATAAGTGCAATAAAATGCATTATGTACTTCAGAGCATCAAGGAGAAAGAGTCGATACAAAATAGATAGGTTTGCACATTGACTAGCTCAAAAAACTTATTATCTTTGGATGAGACAATCAACTTCAAATGTTCATAGTGACCAGCATGATTACAATTAGAAACAATCCTTGAGGAATGATACACATAGGTTTGAGTGTATATGATGCATAAGGTTATAAGAAAGAAGCAAAATATGCTTTTGGAATGAACCAGACACTCAACAGTGGTACCTCCTATTTTTCACAAATGCATAGAGGTAGACATTGAAACAGAAAAACTTAGATTTCTCCCAATCTACTGAATTGCATGCTTTGAAAATTTATACATAAAGTAGAAACTAATACCTTTCCAATGAGTTCTCTTGCATCCAATTTTGAGCTCTGTAGAGAGAGCAGCAGCCTTTGCAAGCTTACTGTTGTTGAAGAATATGATGTAGAAAAATGAAGGAGCAAGACAATGATGGCCACAAATGTATGTATATTGCTTCCATGTAATGTAGTACAACTGATATGAAGTCTTTATGTAGACTCATGAAGTGCTCCATCACTTCTACAAGTGGATTTTGAATTCAACTAAAGGCGGGATTAATTGTTGGAGGGAATCAATTAACTCTCCTAGAATCTAAAAAAGTGAAAACCTAGTTTAATCCATTTTTTGGTGATTGATTCATTCATTGATTGCAACTCAACAACCTCAAATTCGTGGAAGATTATCTCTCTTTTTCTACTTACATGTGTAAAGCTCTGGGATTTTACAATGGTAAAAGATCCGTGAAAAATCTTTTAAAAAAATACAATAAATGACCATAGGTAAAAGAACGCTTCTATGGATATTCTTTTGATGTAATCCAAGCGATAGCTTTTGATGTAGATCAAATCCACCTCAAGCATGGTGTAAGCTTGATGTTCCGATAGCTCCCCCTCAAGCTAACGTATGCTTGAGTCTTCATTCTCTAATAGGTTGAATACCTTTCATAGCTTTGAATCTACAAATATTCCATCAAGTGCCTTCGTCATCATATCTATTACTGCTTTTCAGTTGGAAGAAAAGAAATGTCAATCTCTTTAGCCATGAGCTTCTCCCTGATAAAGTGGTAATGAACCTCTATGTGTTTGGTTCTTGCATGGAGAATAGGGTTTGCTACTAGATGCATGGAGCTGACATTATCTCCAAATATGTGAGGTTTGGAACTCACACGTCCCAAATCTATATACAATGCTTTTAACCATATTGCCGCTTGAGTTGCTATGGTCAAACCTCTGTACTATGCTTTAGTTGAGGATAAAGCAATTGTTGGTTGCTTCTTGGAACTCCACGACAATAGCTTTGAACCTACAAATGCTAAGTAACCAGAGGTACTTTTTCTATCATCCTCAGCTCCCACCCAATCTGCATCTAAATAGATTTTGATATCCAAATCTGAAGAGTAAGTATAGAATATACCTTCATTGATTGTACCTTTGAGATACTCAAGTACTCTCTTAGCTAAATGCACATGTGGTCTTCTTGGAGAGCACAGGAATTAGCTTAACACTCCTACACTATATGAGATGTGTGCTCTTGTATGAGAAGCATATATCAAGCTACATACCAACCTTTGATATTCTTTCATGTATTCAATTTTCTCACCCTCATAAACACTAATTTTATGACTCATCTCCAGGTCTAGTGTTCTTCATTCTGAACTTAAGAGGTAGATCTTGAATGTATCTCATTTGAGGCAAATACATTCCTTCATCTGTGTATATCACCTGCATACCTAGGAAATGTATGAGCACACCTAAGTCATTGATTTTGAACTCCTCTTGCATGTGTCTCTTGATCCTTTGAATGCCATTTAGCTCATCACCTATCACAATAATATCATATGCATATACACATAGATAGATAATCTCATTGTGATCCCTTTTGATGAATACAGAAAGATCTGAGTTCCTAGGTTTGAACCCTTGATCTTGAAGGTATGTAAGCAACCTGTAATTCGAAGCTCTAGGAGCTTGTTTCAATCCATACCATGCTTTCTTATGTCTACGAACATAAGATGCATGATTAGGGTTTTTAAAACCTTGAGGTTGTGACATGTATACCTCTTCACTTATCCAACCATTTAGAAATGCATTTTTTACATCAAGTTGGAGGAGTCTCCAATTTCTTGCAGCAGCTACACTTATCAATGTTCTGATTGTCGTCATCTTTGCAACTGTTGAGAATGTTTCCTCATAATCTATACCATGAATTTGTGAGCACCCTTTGGCAAATAATGTTGGCTTGTACCTACAAGCTAATCCATCTGAGTTTCTTTTAACTTTATATATCCATCTGCAACCAATTACCTTTTGATTGGATGACACTAAAACCAAATCCCAAGTGTCCATCTCCTTCGATGCATCTATTTCTTCTTTCATGGACTTTTTCCAATTAGGGTTTCCCTTTGCCTCTTCAAAAGTTGAGGGTTCCTCTAAAATTGACTCTTTTTCCAAGTAGATTGAATGCTTTGAAACAAATGTGAAATCATATCCATACCTTTTTGGTTGTTTCCTCTCTCTCGTTGATCTTCTAGGAACTTGCTTAGAGCATTCTCCATGCTCCTACATCTTTGCTTTGCCTCTTGACTTCCATAGTTTGTAATCCTTTTTGCCTTCATCTTGGTCATCATCTATATCACTTCTTGGACCCTAGACCTATGCATCATGCTTGCTTCCTAATTGATGAGAATCAGAATCAAGATCATATGGTAGAGTTAACCTTTGTTTGTCTTCATCATACCAAGACCTGTGTTCGTCAAACACATCTTTACTTGTAGTGAATTGCTTGGTTTAAGGATTATAGAACATGTAACCCATCTAAGTGGAGTCATACCCAATAAACACTACCCTTGTTGCCTTTACCTCTCACTTGTGATGGTACATGAACATAAGCTAAACAACCAAACACCTTGCAATGTCCAAGACTAGGTTCTCTTCCATGCCATGCTTCATAAGGGGTCATACCTTGAAGTGATTTGGATGTTAGTTTATTGACAAGGTACACAACACTTTAAAATAGCCTTTGCCCATAGATAATGTGGCAACCTTTTCTCTTCAAGTATTGTTTTGGCTGATCCAACCAATGTCTTGTTTCTCCTCTCTGCAATTCCATTTAGTTGAGGAGAGTACGTGGTAGTCACCTCCCTTTTGATACCTTTATCTTGCAAGAACTCATCAAACTCTTTGGAGAAGTATTCTCCCCCTCCATCAGATTTGATCTTCTTGAGTGATCTACATGTATGATTCTCCACATGACTAGATACAGTTTGAAACAGTCAAACACTTCATTCTTACTCTTGATAAAGTATAGAATAGTCCGTCTACTATGGTCATCAATAATTGAGACATAATACCTTGATGTTGTCAATGAAGTTTTTTGACTTGGTCCCCATACATCTGTATGTACTAAGTTGAATAAGTTGTTGTGGATGTATCTTTTGTGGTTGAATGGTTGTGTTTGTGCCTTTCCAATCTCACATCCATCACACTTGTTGATCATGTGTTGCTTTGATATGTTTGGTAGTCCAAGAACAATCCGTGCATATATCCTTCAAGGCTCTTTCATTCACATTGGCAAGTCTCGTATGCCACATTTCAAGCTCACTTAGGGTTTGAGACCCAAAAGTGAATAGAGCTATGTTCCTCGTTTCTCCTACTTCAAAAGTAAAGAGCCTATCATGCTTCTCACCTGTGGCTATCTTCGTGAAGCCTTGACATGGATCTTCCAAAAAAGCTCCATGTTGGGTGAACCTAACTTGCAAGCCTTTTTCAACTATTTGGCCTACATTTATTAGGTTTTTAGTGATAGTGGGTACATAGAGAACCTTACTCAAAATGTTTGTCTTGCCATTGGAAGCTTTCACATTACCAATCTTCTTCACATTGTGCTTTGTGTCATCCCCTATTTGAACTTCATGTGTATGCTTTGGACTTTCCAAATCAGATAGAAGAGCAATGTTGCTTGCAACTAGATTTGAACATCCTGAATCTATGTAGAAAAAATGATCATCTTCTTTACCTTCTTTGTGGCTTAGATTCATTACAAGCAATGAGTCTTCATGTGCTTGATCTTCTAAATAATCGTTGAAGTCCCTTCTATTATAGCCTCTATTGTTATTGGTGAAGTTGTGTCCACCTTTGCCTCTAGTGTTGCCATATCCACCTCTTCCACTTCCTTTCTGGGTCTTCCCATTGAACCACCGATTTGGAGTGGTGTGGTTGGTCTTATCACAAATGTCACAAGGTTGACCATTTTGACCTTTGGCTTTGTTATGCTTTGGTCCTTTCTCTTTCCACTTGTGTTGGCAGTAGTCAGAGGCATAGAAGACGCGGAAGCATGTGAAGACATAGCAGGACGAAGTAGTCGAGAGTCAATCGAATCAGTTTTTCAAACAAATATGTTTAATATTACTTTTTCAAACACTCAACATTGATTTTCATCACTTTTGTACCATATGTAACATAGAAAAACCCTTTGTTGTAAAGTGTAGCTCCATTTTGTGCAAGTCGAGGAGTCCTCAAGCTTGAGGAGCTTAGGTAGAATGAGTGTACCAATTTTGGTTATTTTTAGACACTGTTTACACTTTCAAATAGCATCTAGAACCTATTTTTTAACTATGCCGATTATTAGATGTGAAACCGGTCAAAACTAGTCTAGAATCTATAAAAAGAGCTATAGAGCTCATTTTTGAGGTTAGCTTATTTGAGTAGAGAAGAGCTTAGAGCTATAATGAGCTTGTAAGAGTGTTCTTTAGTAATAGAGTTGATTTCCTACCTTCCATTGTGTCTTGCTTGTCTCTTCGTTGTGTGTGTGCATCTTTATGCTTCTCACCATCACTCTCACTTCATCTCACATTCACGATCTTCATATCACTCCTATCTCTTATGCGGATTGACATTAAGGAGGTGGAGCTTCTTAACGTGGTTCTCACCATTGTGCTATAGCAACACCAAATTTGGCACCGTTGCCGGGCATCAAGTCCAGGACGAATGTGCGATGGTAAGAGTATAGCAAAAAGTGGTGTTGGAAGGTAAAATTTTCAGTTTTTTTGTTGTTTTTACTTAGTTTTTGGTGTTTTTTCGCCTCCCCTACACTCCGTCTTCATCACTGCATCATCTTCTTCCACTTCAAAAAAAATCAGAAAATTCACCATATCCACCCATTCTCCTCATTTTCCCTCATTTGTGCATGCGAGAGAGAGAGAGAGCTTTTGTGCTTGTATGTGCTTTTGTGTTTTTGTGTTTTCTTGCAGGTACAATGCTCGAGAGCATCAGGAAAGCTGCAAAAAGATAAGAAAATCACTTTTTGTCAGAAAATACCGATTGTGTCAGACCATCGCGATCGTCTGCCAAGTTCAGAATTTGAGGTAAGCGAGTTCACCACGCTGTAGAGCATCCTTGCGCATATAGGAATCCACACTTGCATTTCAAAAATTTGCATTTTGGTGGACCATTGCGATTGGCTCAGACCATCGCAATTGTGTCACACCATCGCGATTGGCTCACGCCATCGCGACGGCTCAGCCGGACCATCGCGACGGTCTCATGCCATCGTGACGGTTCACTTGAACCATCGCGACGGTCCTTGACCATCGCGACGATCCCGTCAACCCCATGCCATCGCAATTGGCTCATGCCATCGTGCCGATGCTACCACGTGGCAAGCTAGACCATCGTGACGATACCCTCAGACCATCGCGATGCCTTGAAATTCACACCATCGCAATTGGCTCAAGCCATCGTGCCCCATGACCATAGCGATGGGCTCACGCCATCACGATTGTCCCGTTGACCATTGACCGACACCATCACGATTGATCGCCAATTTGACCATCGCGACGGTTCATTCACACCATCGCGATTGTTCACTTCAGACCATCGCGACAGTTCGCACCTTCGGACCATCGGGATTGTGCCATGCCATCGCGACGGTTCATTTGCACCATCGCGATGGTCCCAGACCATCGCGATTGTCCACCCCAAACACAATTTTTAGGGTTTGATTTTTTGGGCCAATTTGGGGCTATTTTTTGAAAATTTTTGGGTGATTGCACTCATAGGAGACCCCTTAGCTCATAGTTGGAGAAAAACCTGTTTGTCAATTTTTACCCCCGAGGGCCTGAACGGTCATATCTTTTTCATCCGAAGTCCGTTTTTTGAGCTTTATAGCTCGTTAGAAAGCTCTTTACGAGTACTAGAAAGCTAATTTGAAGTTAAGCTTGTTTGCACTAGAAAGACAGGGGGCATTGAAATTTTGGGCAAAAGGGAAGGGACCTTTAAAAGTGTATATATTCAAGTGCTTGATCATCCATTTGAGAATTGGTCTAATAGTGAATTTTACAGGTCTAGCAAGGACAATCAAGGGCAATCAAGGCAAGGCAGTGAAGGACGCAAAGCTTGGGAAGGGCAACTTCTTTTTTTTTTTGAGAGAACTAGAAAGATTAATATTGAAAAGATAAAAAATACAGAGGGCAACTTCTTGGGCAACATGGCAACCAACAAATCTGACTCAAGGTTGGAAGATTACTCAACCCCCTCAGTCAATTATTAGCTTAGGATAAACGTTAGCATTGTGGATTAAATTAACGACGATAGGAACACATCAAGTTCAAGAGATTTAATTTTTCAAGTCCAAGACTAAAGTAAGGGTGTGTGATACGAAAACCTAAAGGAAAGAACCTAAGTCTGATGGAACAAGAACTCAAAAGTACCATAGAAATTCGACTTTTGACGCATACATCTAGACAAGAATCTAAAGGATTTTAAAAAGAATCAAGAAAGTAAGAAAAAAGAATCAGTGACAATCAGAAGAATCGCGAAGAAAATTCATGAACCTTAGATCAGGAAAGCATATAGGTAAGTCAGATTAACGAGGCCTTGGATCATCAGAAGCGAGTGCAGGAACCATTGCACGATTGTGGGCACAACAATTGAATAGTAGTTATCCCTACGAGTTGAGCTCAGATACGAGTGAATCGGAAATGGCTTTTAGCACGGAAAGACCAAAAGGAGGGTCAAATGTAGCATATTTGGAAAGACCCGAAGGACCCTATAGAACTTAGTTAGAATTTCTCCGAACCAACCGCTTAGGTGCTCGCATCTATGAGGATGGTTTGCGAAGACAAATGGTGCAAATGCACAACCCTCATCAACCCATTGGATTGGAACGTCCAGCGGTGAAATTCGAGAGAGACGCATACATACACAAAGAAGGGACGATGTACATCTTAAGTACTCAGTCAAATAATACCAATGAGTTTGGTGTAATTTAGTTAGAGATGGAAGCTAAAGCCCAAGGAAAAGAACCATTAGAAGAACCTAGGACACCTAGAGGGAAATCTGTACTGACAAGAGTACTAATCCCAGACTGGACCCCTCAGGACAACAGAAGCATAGAGTTGTTTGTAAATAAAGAAACTGACGAAGCATTTTGGAGGTACCGGATGGAACAACCTAGTGAGGTAGGCTCCATCATGATTTATGAGTTCAAGGACCCAGATACACCTGGAAAGGTTGTATAACTGGATGAAACTTCAGAACGAGTATTTGTGGTACCAAACCACGCTAGAAATACCTACACATGGAGAGGTGATTTAGTATTCCCTCCATCTCGAACAAACGTAAATGTGAGCCATCAAGGGGCAGGAACATCCTCAGCCCATGGTAATCAAAGAGAAAAAAAAAAAGAGAGAGACCTGAAGTAAGTTTCAATCATCCCATAGGGAGAGACAGAACCACCATAGACATGGACAGAGTGGATAGACAAAGAGAACCTAGGATACCAGGTGGTAGAGATGATTTTCCTCTTCCTAGACCACATAAACACCCAAGGGTATTAAGACCCACTCAACTAGTAAAGTCAATGAAAAACTATTTTGATGGGACAGGAGATCCCTATGACCATGTTGCAAAACATGGTCATAGTGCTACGAGCAAAACAAGTAGAAGATATGTTCACGCAGTATAACGCTACGAGCAAAACAAGTGCTACGAGCAAAACAAGTAGAAGATATGTTCACGCAGTATAACGCATTTGGACTAACATTAAAGAACACGGCGTTAACTTGGTTCCAACCATTGCAACAAAGGCAATTTAGAGATATCCATCACTTTTTAGAGACATACATCATGGAATTCTCTAAAAGTGGAATCAGACATGATACGCCTTCGTTGATTCATAGTTTCAAACAGACCCCTCAAGAAACTGTTAGACTGGCAGGACGTAGGTTTAGACAATATGTGGAGAGATGCCCAATGCAAGAGCTACCCTCACAGGCCAAGCAAGTGTCATTGTTTCTAGATGGCCTGTTGAGCTCTAAACTACGCTCCTATGTGTACTTGAAGGAACCCAGAACGCTAGAGCAGTGTGTAAGAATTTGTATAGACATTAAGGACAACTTAGGAGACGAGTTGGAACTCTCAAAAGTCTATAAGGACTCAGATTGTTCCTCTCTAGCATCTTCAAAACTGTCCAGCTCAATAGAAGACCTAGCAGAGAAAGTGACCCAGAAACTAGGAGTTTCTAGTAAACAGATGCCTAGGTTAACAACAATTAAGCGTTGTTACACCTCTGTTGGTGATCATATGGCAAATGTGTGTCCAAATGCAACACAACCACAAGCCAACCCTAGTGGCCAATACTGTACGATTGAGAGACGATACACGAATCACACGGCTCAAGGCTGCCCATACAACAAACAAGCACTTAGACAAAGCTACCTGCAAGCATACGCACAACCAGGTAGGTATCAAGGTCAATATAATACTCAGCCTCATTACTATAGGCCTCCTCAGAACTACCCTTATCAGGCTCAACAGAGACCACAACTTGTCTTAGCTTAGCAGCCACCCCCACCAGCTAATGTCATCTCAGTTAAATATGCTGCTGCAGAAGACCTCAGTAGGGCTTTAGTGCCTTCATCACCCCTGATCACAGAAAGTGACCCGAACTCAAACAGTTTTGACTCTACTCATGTAGATAGTCCACCCGCGTATTACACAGAGTCACGAGAACATGTGGAAACATATGAATACGATAGTCCACCATTGGAACCCAGTTGGGAGCCCGACTACGCTAATGTGATGTACACAAACCCGAATCCGTGGCCCCAATTAAGACAGCAAAGACCACAGGGCCCTACAGGACCATGCTTTAGGTGCCAAGGATATCATTTCATAAAGGATTGTCCACATCCTCCGATAGCAGGACAATCACAATACTATAACGTACAAGGCTTTTGTGCCGATTGTGGTAAGGAGCATATCATAAAAGAGTGTCCGAAGAACCCCGTGAATGCTTCAAATGTGACACCCATCAACGTGATAGGAATTGTGCACAATGCAGATGGATCCAACCTTACATATGTGCCTATCCAAGCTATAACAAGAGCCCAGGCGCTCTTACAGAATCAAGAGCCTAACACTGAGAAAATAGCTGGAACTAGTGAAGTTGGAGAATCTAGTAGTAAAAAGACGAAATCTTGGAAAGATTCTAGAGAAAGGATTAAGAGAAAATGGAGTAAAAGGATAACTAAGTTGGAAGGAAGTTTAAAGGAATCGAAAGCCAAAATCCTAGAATTGACTTCACAGGAATTGAATCAAGAGAACCTAGCTCAAAAATCAGGATCAGTTCTAGCGGAACCCATACCCAAAAACTTAGACATGATGTTTCATGCATATCAGGCTAGATTAAAAGAAGGACCCTAGATAGCGGAAATGAGTAAGAACTACCCTCGAGTAGACTTAGAAATTGAGAGAACTAAACTTTGCATGAAGATGGTAGAATTAGCACAAGCTATGTTTGAAGCCTCTAGATATCTTAATTGGAACAACATGGCAAAACTGGAATTACACTTTCAAGGATTAATGGAGATGCTAGAATACCTGATCGATAGCAGGGAGAAAAAGGATCAGTATAGGAATCCTATTGCCTCAGAGACACAGGAAAGGAATGCACCATCCCTGTCTCAAGTACCCAACACAGAGGGTGAAGACAACCTGTCTTCCATACATAGATACTCACATGAATTCCTAAGAGAAATCCAAAGAGAAAAGAACAAGGAACTCATCCTCCTATTCAAGAAATAGATGACTTGCAGGAGCAATTTCCCCAAGACATCCCCTCTATTTACGATGATGTAGAGGAAGAGCAACTGAGTGAACACACAGGTTTTGAATCCAATTCTTTACAAGAATTACCTCAGTTCGTAGGATCTTGGGAAGCTAAGTCTATTAGCATGAGAGCACCCACGATAATAGTGAGGAATGAAGAATCAGTACTCCCTAGAAACACGGAAGTGGTAAAGAATACCAAAGTACAATGTCACCTCACACTCGAGGAGTTGTTAAAGGTTAAACCATAATTGTGGAAGCATGTAGCAAATCAATTCCCTGAGCTTGCTACTACTCCCTCACAGATAGGAACACCCAAGAAGGTACAAGAAATACCCGTAGAAAAGATCGGAGATGTAAGAGAAGGAGAGGAAGGTAACACCTATCTTCCAATAACCCATCAGGGATACACCACCAGAGCCATCTTAGATTCAGGAGCCGGAGTAGCCATCGCTACCATCGCTTTATGGAAACGTTGGGGTAAGCCAACATTAAAACCCACCAAGATGAAGCTACAAATGGCTGACAGACATATAGAGAAACCATTAGGCTTACTAGAAGGCATATCTCTCACCACCTGTGGTGTGGAGTTTGAGCATACTTTTGCCATTTGTGATTTTGCAAAGAATCATGCTTACGAGATGATTCTAGGACAACCATTCATGCATCAGTTACAAATTGTACAAGATTGGGGAGCTAATTCTTTGTACTTGCAACATTTAGGAGTGACAACCAAAGTCAATCTTAAATACTATTCCCATAGAGATGTAGCCCCAATACAATGGAATACCATCCATAAAACACAAGAAGAAGCAGAATCAGTACACTCATTGGAATCAGATCCTTCATGGTTGCATGAGGATACTCATCTATGGATGTGTAAGGTAGCAAAACAAGAGGAAGAATGGTTAGAAGCCAGGACCTTAGGTTCAGAACAACATCCACGAGCCCTTCAAGACCCAGCTTACGCACCCATAGTATTTCTAGAAGAAGAATTCGAACCCCATGGTTAGGCAAAAATCCTAAAACCATGGATGTAGCCATCAATGAAGAACAAAGGACACCCCACTGTGACGAGGATGGCTATGACATTTCAGTCTTCACAATAGAGCCAATCATGTGTGATTTGATTATTGAAAAATGTGAACCTAACACTGATGCATTAGAGGATGCGAGTGATTTCGATCTAGAGTCAATTATTATGGATCCACCCTTTGCATCAAATGAGGAATATTTATACGAGGTAGAAACTTACCCTCAGAGACACGAAGAAATTATGAATGAGGTGAGGTTAGCCACACAAGTGACTGCCAAAAGTGAAGGAAAGAAAATAAAGAAGAAAGAAACCATGTCAGAAGAAGAAGAATCTGTGTTTGAGGTTCCTGAGAACTTCAAGAAGTATGAGATATAAGATAGAAGAATCATGGTACGAATGCCTAACAGAAAAGCTGATGTTGGAGAAGTATATGATAATCAAGAGAAAACCAAAAAAATCATAGTCGCCATAGAAGGAGAAGAAGAAAAATGTACATACATAGTGCATGATTTGACGAATGAAGAAGAAGAAGAATTAGTTGCCCTATTGCGCGAATATAGAGATGTTTTCGCTTGGAGTTACAAGGATTTGAAAGGAGTAGATCCGGATATATGTTCTCATCAAATCCCTATGACTCCAGATGCAAAACCTACGAAACAGAAACCGTACACATACAATGACAACTACGCTGCAAAGATTAAAGAAGAAATAGACCGCTTGATAGAAGCAATATTCATTTACGAAATTGAGCATACCGAATGGGTATCCCCCATCATGGTTGTGCCCAAGAAAAATGGAAAATTGTGTATGTGTATTAACCTTAAAAAAGTTAATGCCGCCACGATTAGAAACAGTTATCCTCTTCCTATCACGAAACATTTATTGGAAAGAGTTGCTGGCAAGGAAGTGTACATCTTTCTTGATGGTTTCTCAGGCTATAATCAAGTAGCCATTGCTCTAGAAGATCAACACAAGACGGCTTTTGCCACAGAATGGGGCATATTTGCATTTCATGTGATGCCTTTTGGCTTCACAAATGCACCCGCCACTTTTTAGCGACTCATATGCCATGTTTTTAAGGAATTCTTACACAAGAATTCGGAAGTTTATGTTGATGACTTATGTGCTCATTCGAATATCAGACATACACATATCCCAGAACTAAGACAAGTATTTGACAAATGTCGAGAATATCAGGTTTGTTTGAACCCCGAAAAGTGCGTTTTCATGGTCAAACAAAGAAAAATTCTAGGACACATTGTGTCAAAGAATGGAATCTCTACAGACGAAGAAAAAGTAAAGGTAATTGCAGATCTACCTAGGCCGAACAATGTAAAGGAAGTACATGCATTTATGGGCCATTGTGGTTATTACAGATGATTCATACACATGTATGCAATCATAGCCAAGCCTCTGTACTCTCTTTTGACCAAGTTTGAATGGACAGATGAATGTGAGAATTCATTCAATGAACTTAAACAATGTTTGTGCTCAACACCTATATTGACAACCCCGGATTGGAGCAAGCCATTCCATGTACATGTGGATGCATCCAACTATGCTATAGGATGTGTTAGCACAACCCACAAATGAAGGTAATATAGATCTCCCCATAGCTTACGCGAGCAGACAGTTGAATGCAGCAGAAAGAAATTACATCACTACGGAACGAGAAGGATTAGGAATGATCTACGTCATGAAGAAATTCAGACATTATTTGTTGGCAAACAAGTTCAAATTCTTCACAGATCATCAAGCATTATTGTACTTAGTCAATAAACCATGTAACACGGGAAGATTGATACGTTGGTTTCTATTACTCATGGAGTATGACTTTGAGGTAGTAGTCAGGAAAGGGAAGACACACCTTAGAGCTGACCACCTTTCAAGATTAACCACAAGAGAAGCTCCTCAAGGAATAGTGGATGAATTACCTGATGCATATTTGTTTAACCTTGAGATAGTACCAGAATGGGCTAAGTCGATAGTCCCTATTCTCACGTAAGGACCCAAGAATCCTAGGATAAGGATCAAGGAAGGAGATATTACCAAGTCACAGAGATATCAAATAATAGCACGAAGTATATATAAACAGGATAATCAAAAGATTCTTGCTTGTTGTGTAGATGAATCAAAACATGCGAATTGGTTGCAATTAGCACATGCAGGTGCATTAAAGCAACATCACTCGAAACATCGTACATTGCAGACTTTGCACAGACTAGGAGTATATTGGCCTTCTATGGAAGCAGATATCTACAAGTTGTGTAAAGAATGCCCTGTTTGTTGTGAAAGACCACCAGTAGAACATGCTACGTGTTGATGAATCACTCACGAATTTGACATACAGACAGATATAAAAGAAAAAGAAAAGAAGCAGAATCTTCAGAAAATCAAAAGCCTCAGTTGTATAGCGTGCAGAATCAGTCCGTTAACCAGAATTAGAACTGTACGAGTAACAAAGCAATAAACCGCGGTGGGTGCAATAATGCTCGCATAACGTGAATTAAAGAATGAGAGCGGGAAGAAAGCAGAAGAAAAAATGTATATAAGCACCAAGGATTGAAGGACTCGGATGCTGATGAGGGATGATGTGAGGATGAGAAGAAGAGGATTACGAGAGATCGCGTATGAGTGAAGAGAAAGTGAGAAGTTCTCAGAAGACGCCATAGATCGCGTTTGTATAGATGAATAACAGAGACCTGGAATGTCAGGTATTCATCTGAGAGGGATGGTAATAAGAAACTACTCAGTGTAGGAGAGTTTCTACAGCTTGAGCAAGAAGAGGCCAAGCTAATTTGTACACATCTTCTCTAATAGAAAACACATGTTCATGTGGATGTTTGCGCGCAATCTTCGTATGTGAAGAAACCTGAGTATTTTCGTGTTATAGTAAAAAGTTCATTAACCATTAACAGCTATAGTTCATTACTAAACGTGTCCCTCGGTATTAGCTCAGTAAACGAATGTCTCGGTCAAATATATCTCAGTAAACGCATTGTCGATCAGTTATAGTTTTCTCAGAAAGCGATTTTTTGGTAGAACAATGAAGTATATCTCGCAGTAGAATTCAAAGCTTTGTATGAGAGATAGCTCATCTTGTAGCTAGATGTCTCCACTTTGAGCTGATCACAGTTTCCGGTGGAATGGATATGTACACACAGTGCAAAGTCTAACTGAAAAGTGGCACTTCAAAACTGTGAAGTTTTCTTTAAACTTCAAGAAGAAGTTCATTCAGTGAAGGAAGTTCACGTATCACTTCCTTACTTCGCATAAGTTCATTTGAAGTAATCACGAGCAGAATCAAAGTTCGTTCCAGTGATATTCCGGTAAAATTTTGGTGACGTCCCAGTGATAGTCCGGTGAAGTTTCGGTGGAATCCAAGTCGCAGTTTAACACAGTTAAGCGACAGTAATCCTGCTAAGCTACTGTTGATTACAGAGGTGTTCTATATCACTTTAGCTTAGCTCTCTATTCGACGGCACGACAATTTCCGCAGGCCTCACAAGGTTCAAGCCTTTGCCGTGACGACCATCATCAGCGATATCAGAGCAAAAGATAATCGCCAACAAGTGGTATCAAAGCAGGTTAGTTCCACGAGCGGCATAAGAGCCAAAAGACTCTCAAAGGCAACCTAAAGCAAACAAGAAGATCATGGCAAATCATGTCCAAATTGATAAACTGGACAGAGATAATTATCTCGCGTGGGTAATGCGTATGGAAGCCTTACGTATGAGTAAGGACTTAATGATGTATGTGACCGGAGAAGAAAAGAAGCCGACCTTCGAAGATGATAGCCAACCGGAAAAAGAAGAGTTAGAAGCTTTGAAGCTGTGGCAGAAGAAAGATGCAACGGCAAGAGCCTACATCTACAACACTATTTTAGATCATCTACTACCACACATTAGAGGTCTGGAGAAAGCAGAGGACATATGGAGCGCATTGGAAGACCACTTCCAAAATACTACGAAAGCTAGAAAGGCTAGCTTATGGTCCGAGTTCACAACATTCAAAAAGAAGCCGAGTCAAAGCATTAGCGACTACGTCACTAAAATGAAGGATCTAGCAGATAATCTTGGATCCATAAAAGAAGATGTCGAAAATCACAGATTGATAGCGCAACTGCTAACAGGGTTGAGAGGAGATGAAAGGTGGAAACCTTTCGTACTCTCAACTGAACTTTCTTTAAATCACTTTGTGCCAGATTTAAATCAGTTGCTTGGTTTGATGCTCATATATGAGCAGGATCTGAAAGGAGATGGAGATAAAGGACAAAGCTCTGCAATGTACATGAAGAACAAGAAGAAAGACAAAGGTAAGTCAAAAGATGAAGAAGAGTCAAGCGCCCAGGCTTATTATGCTAGAGGTAAAGGCACGGGCAAAGCAAGAGGCTTTGGAAGAGGAAGAAGTAGTCAGAATACCAACAAGAAAGCTTGCTGGATTTGTGGACTAAGTAATCATCTGGCGCATGACTGTTGGCACAACCAACAAGGATCAAATCAAAATCAGAACAGTAATAGCAGAGGTAGAAGCGGAAGATATCAAGGTAACTTCCAAAAGGGTAGACAGAATCAAAGAGGAGGCTATGGTAGAGGTGGAACAAGAAGTTGGGGACAGGGCCAATCCTACAACACCACCTACAACAACCTACGCAAATGACATACAGAATGAAAATCATACATCATTGATGATGAACTCAATCAGCACATCTGATAACGAGGATCTAAAGGTATTTTACATTGACTCTGGATGTTCTAATCACTTGTCAAGAAACATAGAACTGATGTCAAAACTGGAAAAAGGAAGTTCGAGTCACACTGTTCAAACAGGTCACAATACAAGACATAGCGTACATTCAATTGGAAAAGTGAAGTGTAAGAGTGGAGCAGATTTGCTAACCAATGTTTTGTATGTTCCGACAATACCAAAAAATCTGATTAGTGTGGGACAGATAGTTGAGAAAGGATTTCAGGTCAGATTTACAAACAAAGGAGTATTTGTAGAAGATCCCGAGAATGGATATAATCAGATCGTCTCTGGTAAGAAAGAAGGAAGACTCTTTACTTTAAGAGTACAAGGGAACATTGGCCAAGCGTTGCTCACATGTGATGAAAAGGTGATTACAAAACTTGATCTCTGGCATAAGAGATTAGGTCATTTCAATGAAAAAGGAATCAAAGCTATGATTGCGAATCAGTCTGTACTGGGATTACCGAACGTACAGAACCAGCATATGATTCACAAATGCGAAGCCTGACAGATGGGAAAAGCCCACAGGTTACCTTTCCAGAAGAAAGGATTCAAACATGATGGTGTGCTAGAACTCATACATACAGATGTATGGGGACCAACAAAGGAAGGATCTATCAGCGGATCAAGGTATTATGTCCTTTTCATTGATGATGCAACAAGATGGATAACTCTTTATGTTTTGAAAGAGAAATCAGAAGTGTTTGGAGCTTTCAGACATTTTCATGCATATGCTGAAAGACTCACAGGTCAAAAGCTTAAAAGACTGAGGTCTGATGGAGGTGGAGAATACTTCTCCCGAGAGTTCAATGATTACCTTTGGAATGCAGGTATCAATAGAGAAATAACCTGCAGGTATACACCACAACAAAACGGTGTAGCAGAAAGAAGGAACCGAACTCTTCTCGAGTTTGCACGAGCTATGCTGAAAGAAAAGAACTGTCCAGATTATCTTTGGGCTGAAGCCATAAATATAGCTACATACTTGGTAAACAGATAACCGTGTACAGCATTAGAAGGAATGACCCCTTATGAAGCCTGGTGGGGAAAGAAGCCAACACTTGATCATTGTAAAGTGTTTGGATCAGTCGCTTATGCTTATATACCGTCTCAACTGAGACATAAGCTTGAACCGAAAGCAGAGAAATATGTGTTAGTCGGATATGATGAAAAGCAGATGGGTTACAAGTTATGGAGTCCTCTAACCAAACAATTTACTGTTTCCAGAGATGTAACATTTGATGAACAAAAAAGATGGTATGCAGATCAGAGTCATACAGCTGAAGAATTTGAAGAAGAGATAAAAAGAAAAGAGAAAGGTAAATCAATCGTACAGGTGAATAAAGATGAAGATTATACACAGGCAAGTACGTCCAGGACCGGATCAGGTATGAGAAACGAATCCAGATCAGGACCGGATCAGGTATGAGTATTCAGATACACATGAAGAGTTTGAACCAAGAAGGTGAAACAGGAATAGGAGACAACCGGAAAGGTACTCGTATGATACATCTTATATAACTCAGAAAGATTATGCATATATGGTCAAAGATGATGATGAACCTCAGAGCTATGATGAAGCTAAAGGCAAGAAGCAATGGGAAGAAGCAATGGAAGAAGAATTCAGCGCACTGGAAGAGAACAAGACATGGGAGCTTGTTCCTAAACCAAATGGTAAGAAAATAATCGGAAATAAATGGGTTTTCAAAGTTAAGAAACTTGCAGATGGAAGGATAGCCAGACATAAAGCGAGGTTGGTTATGAAGGGCTATGCTCAGACGCATGGCATAGACTATGACGAGACGTTTAGTCCGGTGGAAAAGATGTCAACCATAAGGACAATAATTGCTATAGCAGCATCAAAAGGATGGAAGCTAAGTCAACTAGATATAAAGAATGCATTCGTGAATGGATATATATCAGACGAAGTCTACATGGAACAACCAAAAGGTTTCGTAAGTTCCAGATACCTAGAACATGTGTGCAGACTAAGAAAAGCACTTTATGGACTGAAGCAAGCTCCAAGAGCTTGGAACTACAGACTTGTGAAGTATCTCAATGAACTTGGATACCAAAGTTCAAAGGCAGATGCAAGTCTACTCATCAAAAGAACAAAAGAAGGAATGATCTACATTTGTATTTATGTAGACGACATAATAATTACAGGTACCTCAGATGCAGGAATCACAGAGGTAAAGAAACTACTCGAAAAGGAATTCAAAATCAGTGACCTGGGAAAGTTATCATATTTTCTAGGTATGGAAATCACATATATAGATCATGGTGTATATGTTACGCAAAAAGGGTATCTCCTAAACTTACTGAAGAAGGTTAGTATGGAGAATTGCAGAGAAGCTTCAACACCGCTTGAAATAAATCATAAACTCAGCAAATATGATGGTACAGAGTTCAAAGATATGAAGAAGTATCAGTCGTTAGTAGGAAGCTTAATTTACGCTACGCTAACAAGACCGGATCTCAGCTATCCGGTGGGAGTTCTTTCACAGTTTATGCATTGTCCAATAGATCAACATTGGGTCGCAGGACAAAGAGTTCTTAGATATATAAAAGGAACTATAAAGGAAAGATTATATTATCCTTTTACATCAGATATAAAGCTGAGAGCATACAGTGACTCGGACTGGGCAAGAAGTCAAGATGACAGAAGATCGACACATGGGTATATGATATACCTAGGAGATAAGCTAGTAAGCTGGTGCTCAAAGAAACAACATACAGTAGCTTTATCGTCAACAGAAGCCGAATATAAGGATTAGTAGAAACCGCGAAAGAAGTAATATGGATGCAGACCTTGATCAAAAGCATGGGTATTGATCAAGGTATACCAATTATACATGGAGAAAATATGAGCTCTCTATATCTTGCAGCGAATCCGGTGTTTCACGCAAGAACAAAGCACATAGAAATTCAGTATCACTTCTTGAGGGAAAAGGTAATGGAGAAGGAGATAGAAATAGTCTACACTCCTACGAAAGATCAAATAGCAGATATCTTGACGGAAAGCTTGGATGGAACAAAGACAAGCAGATTCAAGGAAATGGCAGGTATAAAAGAAAGAAAGATATATGAAAGACCGGAAGAGGTCAAATTAGTGACTGAGGGGGAGCTCTTGATGAATCACTCACGAATTTGACATACAGACAGATATAAAAGAAAAAGAAAAGAAGCAGAATCTTCAGAAAATCAAAAGCCTCAGTTGTATAGCGTGCGGAATCAGTCCGTTAACCAGAATTAGAACTGTACGAGTAACAGAGCAATAAACCGCGGTGGGCGCAATAATGCGTGCATAACGTGAATGAAAGAATGAGAGCGGGAAGAGTGCAGAAGAAAAAATGTATATAAGCACCAAGGATTGAAGGACTCGGATGCTGATGAGGGATGATGTGAGGATGAGAAGAAGAGGATTACGAGAGATCGCGTATGAGTGAAGAGAAAGTGAGAAGTTCTCAGAAGACGCCATAGATCGCGTATGTACAGATGAATAATAGAGACCTGGAATGTCAGGTATTCATCTGAGAGGGATGGTAATAAGAAACTACTCAGTGTAGAAGAGTTTCTACAGCTTGAGCAAGAAGAGGCTAAGCTAATTTGTACACATCTTCTCTAATAGAAAACACATGTTCATGTGGATGTTTGCGCGCAATCTTCGTATGTGAAGAAACCTGAGTATTTTCGTGTTACAGTAAAAAGTTCGTTAACCATTAACAATTACAGTTCATTACTAAACGTGTCCCTCGATATTAGCTCAGTAAATGAATGTCTCGATCAAATATATCTCAGTAAACGCATTGTCGGTCAGTTATAGTTTTCTCAGAAAGCAATTTTTCGGTAGAACAACGAAGTATATCTCGCAGTAGAATTCAAAGCTTTGTATGAGAGATAGCTCATCTTGTAGCTAGACGTCTCCACTTTGAGCTGATCACAGTTTCCGGTGGAATGGATATGTACACACAGTACAAAGTCTAACCGAAAAGTGGCACTTCAGAACTATGAAGTTTTCTTTAAACTTCAAGAAGAAGTTCATTCAGTGAAGGAAGTTCACGTATCACTTCCTTACTTCGCATAAATTCATTTGAAGTAATCATGAGGAGAATCAAAGTTCATTCCGGTGATATTCCGATAAAATTTCGGTGACTCTCTCCATCATCTCCATGCTTGTCTACTGTGTTATGAATTCAAAAGTTCAAGTTTTCCAAGCAAGTCGATGCTTGGCATCGAGTTTGTGCTGATAAGTCATTGTTTTCATTCTCTGAGTTTTTATGTGTTCTCAAATCTTTTAAAAACATGAGGTTTGTGGAGCAACTCGATGCCTGGCATCGAGTTTCAGCATAAAGTCGATGTGTGGCATCGACTTACCACATAAAAGTGGTCTTGCTCATGTCTTGTGTTCATAGGGTAATTCTGGTGCTGAAAAAGTGGCTAAAAAAGCTCAAAGTCGATGCCCGGCATCGACTTTTGGTTGCAAGTCGATGCTAGGCATCGAATTTTCATTTTTAGACACTCAAAACTACTAAAAGAGGTAAAATTTCTAGTTTTGGGAAGTCATATAGGGTGATCTTGTGAAGTCCATAACTTGAGTTTTAGAGCTCCGTTTCTTACAAATAATAGCTTGTTGGCAAGCTCTACTCTTCTAGTTTTAGACACCAAAAGATATTTGAGAAATAGTATTGGAGCTAAGAGAAATTAGCAAAATACTGAAGGTATGTCATTTCAATGATTGGAAAGCTCTATAGAAGTAAAGTTCTCAGTTTTGGCTATCATTTCTCAAAGTTTGGAGTGGCAATGAGTTAGTGGTGACCATAGAGGTGTTCTAGTGTCACATTAATTCATTTCTTGTGGTGTTTTACACATCAACAAGTGGTATCAGAGCAGAAAGGTCCTAAAGAGCAAAAGGCGACAAAGGTACGAGAAGTTTTGGAAAGTTTTCCATTAAAGTTTCAAAGGTGAAGCATTTGAAGACACAAGGCATCAAAAGATTACTTTCAAAGTATCCTCATACACAAAGAATCTCAAAAGGTATTATCCTTTATCCTTTAAGATCACAAGTTGCAGCAGAAGGAAAGGAGTATGGCAGATCATATCTCCATTGACAAACTGGACAGAGATAATTACCCCGCATGGGTAATGAGAATGGAAGCCTTACTTATGAGTAAGGATCTCATGATATATGTAACAGGTGAAGAAGAGAATCCAGTATTTGAAGATGAAAGCCGACCAAAGAAAGAAGAACTAGATGCTTTAAAGCATTGGTAGAAGAAGGATGCAAGTGCAAAGGCATACATTTACAACACAATCTCAGATCATTTGCTACCACACATCAGAGGATTGGAATCATCTCAGGATATATGGAATGCATTGGAGTATCATTTCCAAAGCACTACTAAAGCACGGAAAGCAAGTCTATGGTCAGAGTTTACAACATTCAAGAAGAAGCCAAGTCAAAGTATTAGTGATTATGTCACTAAGATGAAGGATCTAGTAGATAGTCTTGGATCCATAGATGAAGATATTGAGGATCACAAGTTGATTGCTCAATTACTGACAGGTTTGAGAGGGGATGAAAGGTGGAAACCTTTTGTCTTATCAACAGAACTTTCATTAAATCATTATGTTCCAGATTTGAACCAGTTGCTTGGTTTGATGCTCACATTTGAGCAAGACTTGAAAGCAGATGGAGATAAAGGACAAAGTTCTGCAATGTACATGAAGAACAAGAAGAAAGGAGACAAAGGAAAAGCAAAGGATGAAGAAGAGTCAACTTCTCAAGTTTATTATGCAAGAGGTAGATGCACTGGTAGAGGAAGAGCAAGAGGTTTTGGAAGAGGAAGAGGTAATCAAAATAACAACAAGAAGGCTTGTTGGATATGTGGATTGAGTAATCATTTGGCTCATGATTGTTGGCATAATCAACAAGGATCAAACCAGAATCAAAACAACAATAGTAGAGGCCGAGGTGGAAGATATCAAAGTAATTTTCAAAGAGGTAGACAAAGTCAAAGAGGAGGCTATGGTAGAGGTGGAGGAAGAAGTTGGGGACATAATGAATCCTACAACACCACCTACTACAATTATGCAAATGACACACAAAATGAAAGTCATACATCATTGATGATGAATTCAATCAGCACATCAGATAAAGAAGATCTAAAGGTATTTTACATTGACTCTGGATGTTCTAATCATTTGTCAAGAAACATAGAATTGATGTCAGAATTGGAAAAAAGGGATTTCTAGTCGCACAGTTCAAACAGGTGACAATACAAGACATAGTGTACATTCAATTGGTAAAGTGAAATGCAAGAGTGGAGCAGATTTGCTAACCAATGTTTTGTATGTTCCTACAATACCTAAAAACTTGATTAGTGTGGGACAGATAGTTGAAAAAGGTTTTCAAGTCAGGTTTACAAATGAAGGAGTATTTGTTGAAGATCCAGAGAATGGATATAATCAGATTGTCTCTGGTAAGAAAGAAGGTAGACTCTTTACTTTAAGAGTACAAGGGAACATTGGTCAAGCTTTGCTCACACATAGTGAAGGAGTGATTACAGAACTTGATCTCTGGCATAAGAGATTAGGTCATTTCAATGAAAGAGGAATTAAAGCTATGGTTGCTAATTAGTGTGTACTAGGATTACCAAATGTGCAAAGTCAACATATAGTTTATAAATGTGAAGCATGTCAAATGGAAAAAGCACACAGGTTACCATTTCAAAAGAAAGGATTCAAACATGATGGATTACTAGAGCTCATTCATACAGATGTATGGGGACCAACAAAAGAAGGATCTATTAGTGGCTCAAGGTACTATGTTCTTTTTATTGATGATGCTACAAGATGGATAACATTATATGTTTTGAAAAAAAGATGATAAGTGTTTGGAGCTTTCAAGCATTTTCATGCATATGCAGAGAGAGTCACAGGTCAAAAGCTTAAGAGACTGAGGTCTGATGGAGGGGGAGAATACTTCTCCCAAGAGTTCAATGATTATCTTTGGAATGCAGGTATTAAGAGAGAAATAACATGTAGGTATACACCACAACAAAATGGTGTAGCAGAAAGAAGGAACATGACTTTGGTTGAGTTTGCTAGAGCTATGCTGAAGGAGAAGAATTGTCAAAATTATCTTTGTGCTGAGGTTGCAAATACAGCTACATATCTTGTGAATAGATTACCATGTGCAGCTCTAAATGGAATGACTCCATATGAAGCTTGGTGGGGTAAGAAACCAACACTAGGTCATTGTAGAGTGTTTGGATCAATTGCATATGCTTATGTGCCATCACAGCTTAGGCATAAACTTGAACCAAAGGCAGAAAAATATGTGTTCATTGGTTATGATAAAAAGCAGATGGGTTATAGGTTGTGGAATCCTCTAACCAAACAATTTCTTGTTTCTAGAGATGTTACATTTGATGAACAGAAAAGTTGGTATGCAGATCAAAGTCATACAGCTGAAGAATTTGAAGAAGAGGTAAGAAGATGTGAGAAAGGAAAATCAATTGTGCAGGTGAATAGAGATGAAGATTATATGCAAGGAAGTACATCCAGAAGTGGATTAACAAGAAGAAATGAAGAAGCTCCTATATTTGATGAAGAGGTGTATCCAGACACTTATGAAGAATGTGAACCAAGAAGGTCAAGCAGGACTAGAAGACAACCAGAAAGGTATTCTTATCATACTTCTTACATAACTCAAAAGAAGTATGCATATATGGTCAAAGATGATGAAGAACCACAGAACTATGATGAAGCAAAGGTAAGAAGCAATGGGAAGAAGCAATGAAGGAAGAGTTCAATGCACTGGAGGAGAACAAGACATGGGAACTTGTTCCTAAATCAAATGGTAAGAAAGTAATTGGAAATAAATGGGTTTATAAAGTGAAGAAGCTTGCAGATGGAAGTATAGCCAGATACAAAGCTAGACTGGTGGTGAAAGGCTATGCCCAAACTTATGGCATAGATTATGATGAGACATTCAGTCCTGTAGCTCAGATGTCAACTATAAGGACAATCATTGCTATTGCAGCTTCAAAAGGATGGACCCTAAGTCAATTGGATATAAAGAATGCATTCTTGAATGGATACATATCAGATGAGGTATACATGGAACAACCTCAAGGGTTTATAGACTCCGGGTATCCAAATTTTGTTTGCATGTTGAGGAGAGCACTCTATGGATTGAAACAAGCTCCAAGAGCATGGAACTATAGACTGGTGAAGTATCTCAATGATCTTGGATATCAAAGTTCAAAAGCAGATCCAAGTCTACTCATCAAAAGAACAGAGGAAGGTACAATCTACATTTGTATTTATGTAGATGACATTATAATCACAGGTACTTTAGATCAAGGAATCAAGGAGGTAAAGACATTACTTGAGAAAGAGTTTAGATCAGTGATCTAGGAAAGTTATCATACTTTCTTGGTATGGAAGTCACCTATACAGATCATGGCATATATGTATCACAAGAAAGAATTCTTCTGAATCTATTGAAGAAGTTTGATATGGAAAATTGCAGAGAAGCTTCAACTCCACTTGAAGTTAATCACAAGCTCAGTAAATATGATGGTGCAGAATACAAAGATATGAGGAAGTATCAATCTCTTGTGGGTATTTTGATTTATGCTACACTAACAAGACCTGATCTTAATTATGCAATGGGAGTTTTGTCACAATTCATGCATTGTCGAAAGGACCCACATTGGATTGCAGGTCAAAGAGTTCTCAGATATATCACAGGAACTATAAAGGAAGGATTATATTATCCTTTTACATCAGATTTGAAGTTGAGAGCCTATAGTGACTCAGATTGGGAAGGTAACCAGGATGACATAAGATCAACTCATGGCTACATGATATACATTGGTGATAAGCTTGTAAGTTGGTGTTCAAAGAAACAACATACAGTAGCATTATCATCAACTGAAGCTGAGTACAAAGGACTTGTGGAAGCAGCTAAGGAGGTTATATGGATGCAGACATTATTCAAAAGCTTGGGCATTGATCAAGGTATACCTACAATACATGGAGATAATATGAGTTCACTTTATCTTGCAGCAAAACTAGTATTCACAAATTCACAAGTGAAGGGACAAATTCACAAGTGTATTATATTTGTAAAGTTAGTTCACTTTAGTTCTAGAAGTTTTTTAAAAGTCACGGGATAGAGAAAAACTATATTAGTTAGTTTGTATCAACTGACCCGAAGTGGAAGAAAGTGATAGAATGTGAGAAGGAGTTCATTTTGTATGACTGAATAGAGTCGGGCTTCTCTAAGTGAGAAAGCACCTATAAAACTTCTGAGTTTTTCATGGCTATGAGAAGAAATAGTTAAAGTTCTATGTATAAGACTCTCTCCATCATCTCCATGCTTGTGTACTGTATGGTGAATTCAAAAGTTCAAGTTTTCCAAGCAAGTCGATGCTTGGCATCAAGCTTCTGAGAACAAGGATCTACCAGGCACATTCATTTTGTCATCATTAGTAAATGATCCACTGTTTAAGAAGTTTTATCTTTCCAAAGATTTGATTAGAGCTGCAATCAAGATACATGGAATGCATACTCCGACAGAGCGAGAGAGGCTGATTCTAGAGCCAATGAAACGTGGAGATGTCATCAAGTGGGAAGATATTTCAGGGATCACACATGAGCTCTCTAAACCATTGAGGATATGTATGCAACATTTCGCATTCCCTGCTCAAGATCGATTCACCATGCCCCACAAATGTATCTCGTTTGGACTGTATTTATCTTGTATTGGACCCCAGACAGTTGATCTTGGTAGCTAGATCGTTGATCAGCTATACTTAGCACAACACCGTTGGGAGAGGAAAAAGGTAATTCATGGATGCTGCGCTCTCACAAGAATTATTTATATGTGTTTGGCATACGACTTGCCAATCGATCGTGCAATGACAAGTGAGGAGTTGAAAGCATTTAAAGGGACAGCAAAGAAAGCTAGAAAGTCCAACACGGGACGAGTAGGAAAGCGCATGAGAGGAACCATTCCATGCCTACAAGTTCCGGAATCACCGTCACCGCAACCCTCTCCAAAACAGTCTCCGACAGAAGCCACTCCAACTGTACAACCCATTCGCATATGGTTATCAAGACCGGTTATAACGGAGGACACTATCAGCACAGTCGCTCCTCAAGTAGCCACAGCCCCAGGTCCTCCCACCACTACAGCAGAAGTTCCCACCACTATTCGCGTGGAAGCATTTTCTTTTCCGATACCCAACATGGAAACGGAACCCATAGATACAAACTTTGATTTTGAAATGCCAGATGCCTTTTCAAATGAATTACAGTTTTCTGAAGGCCAGATTTTCTCTCAAGAATATGAACGACCAAGCTACCTGAACACTCCCCCGGATCAACAACAAGGACAAGTAGTATCCAACTCAGAAGATGAAAGAACAGAAACAGATGATGATGAGGGTGATGATGAAGCCCGCCAGGGCACTCATGAATCTCAAGAGAATTTGCAGACCGATACACAGGAACATCATACTGACACCCAAGGTGACACCAGCATACATGAAGATGAGACCTTCGAAACAGCGGCATACACCTTAGCAATCAAGAAGTTATATCGCACCATGGAAAAAGTTTGGGCACCTAAGAAGTTAACTGAGGAAGAGAGCCAAGTAGTCATAGAACAAGAACTTGTCACAGGCGGTTTCGAAGAAGTATACATCAAAGGCTTCAGGGAACTTGTTAAATTAGTGGGATCGAACGAAGCATTAAGATATTTGCAAAGAAAACCACTACCGCAATTTGACCCTCAAAGCGTATGACTATTATCAAAGCCAGGTTAGTACATTCGTGTACCCATAGATGGCCAATCTTCAAAACAGGTCAGGGAAGCCCGTCTCATCCCCGAAGGCTCCTTAGCAGAAGACACCATTGTCATCGACTCCTCGCCCCACACTATTGTTGTACATACCACCGCTGTGACCGAAGTATCCACCACCCCAACCGCTCCTCTATCACCTCCCATCCATCCACTCTCACCCGTACACTCTACTTCTCCCAGAACATCCACATCTTTGGATAGCGAGGTAGCAGAAGCCTTTGTTGCATCCATTCCTCTAACCCTTTCCGCACCCACCCAACCTAGTTTTCCTCCTCGAACATCCACCTTTACATTCACTCCAATTCTCCCTCCATCCTTCCCTTCCTTCCACACACCTCCAAGACACCTTTTCCCATTCCCACCTCCATTGACCTTCTCCCCCATCTCACCCCCCCACCCACCGCAATTCCTCTTTCCCCTTTCCACCAAGCAGTCCAAGAGAACCCCTCTGTAAATTATTCTGCCACTTTTGTAAACCCTGTATTTACACCCACGCACGCACCCACTATCACTCCATTATTCACAATCACGGCACTTGACACCACCTCCAGTGACATGGACATCTCCCACCCACCACACCAACAGTCACCTCCACTATTGCACCATCATATTTAGGCACCACACATTTCTCCACTGTTACCACTGCATCCACATTCCCATCCTTATTCCCCCTTCCCATTGCATCAACACCCTTAAACACAGCATCTGCATTCAACGCACCATTAATATTATCACCCACTATAGACACCGCATTTTGCCAGATGTTCACATGCATGACTCAAGTGAGAGATGAATTTGCATCTCTTGGCAATAATTACCGGATGCTGCAGCAGACAACGAATGATCTACAGTCGTAGCTCAATTCACTATCCATCGAGAACGCCTCACTAAATACTCGCTACCAAGAACTACGAGAGGCATATCATAAAATTGAACTAGAAAGTGAAGAAAAGACAAAAGAGGCCATCACTGTCATAGACAACTTGTTGCGGGCTCAGACCATTCGCAATGCGACACTTACTAGGAACATGGGACTACTCAGACGCCACTTGGCAGCAGCTAAAGAAGAAAATCAACGCCTACAAGAACAGAACAGAGAGAATTTGGAAGCTACTCTAGATCAACCAGACCAACCATTGAGCCCCAATCGTTTTAAAGCTATTCCTTTAGAATCTATGAAAATGTTACTAGATGATCATGTCAGATTGCTAGATGAATACGACAACATGAACGAGGAGTTCCAGAAGCTCAAAGAAGAACACAAGATATTGCAGTTAAGAGCACCTATACAACAAGGACTACCAGCTCCTACGGACCCATCTCTTGCCATCATTGAGGAACTCAACGCATTACGGGCCGAGATATTAACTCTTCAATCCACACATAGCAGTATATGAAGCACCACCAAGGCCAGACTCCCCACTGAAACTACCAGCCGAGGAGGAAACAATGACTATTCCGGTGGAAGAAACTTTTGAAGAAGCATATGAACCCCAACCCATCGCAGGCAGAGGAGTCACGGCCGAAGGCCAGACGAATTTTGAACTTCCCACTCCCGCATGGATGAAGACGGTTGAAGAGCTTGGAAGAACCCACTCAGCACAGGTAGAGGCGTAGTTACATGCAATGGCAATGATTGAAGAACAAATTTTACAATCTCCATACTTTGCTCATTTGGCCCCTCGCAGATACATATTTGGGCATGAGCTACAATACAAGCCATATCAGCTGGCCATAGAAAAAGAAACAGGCGAAAAACCCTTCCACGCAGCTCAGTTTGAGCCTGAAGATTTGCCACTAGATGCGCAGTGAGGAGAAATCTATCAACCAGATTGGCGCAAGGATTTATTACAAGAATATCTAGAGATGATGAGTACTTGGGTCAAGGCACCACTACATTTAAAGTACAACCCATGTTGGGGACCAGTGCCACGTCGTCGCTCCTAGAAGGCATTTGCCATTAAAGTACAGAACAACAAGCAATGCCAGGATTGGCTCAATTACCCTTATTTCAGGCCACCCACAGGACCACCAACAGTTGGATACATGATGGCAATGATTTTTCATTGGCTCCCTCGCTTAAAACATATGGATGATGTAGCACCGCATATGACTGTCAAAGTCTTTGACATGATGCACATGGTATTCAAAGTCTTCCGTCGCCTCAAGGCACCACATGTGAACACCACGGGTTTTGAGCATGGAAACCAAGATCTACCATATGACATGAGCACTACACCATCGCTCTGGGTGTGTTACGCCTGGCACTGTCGAATTAAATACTTACCGGCATGCTATAAGCAGACCTTCGAAGAAATGTTCACAACCGGTTTCTGGGAATATCACTCAGAAGTGTTCATCAGCAGGCCTACGCATTTGCTTCAATTATTTGCCTGCGAACAGATGGTATACTCCACACACTACAGACTCCTACCATCAGATGAACCGCAACCAATAGATTGGGAGAAACTCGAGGCAGATCTGGCCTGAGGAATTCGCATATCAGAGCACACCCTCACTCATGACCTCCTATAGAATTACATCCGATAGACCTCACAACAAGGTTCTGTCGAGGACGATAGAAGCGAGAGGGAGGGGGGTGTTGGCAGTAGTCAGAGGCATAGAAGATGCGAAAGCATGTGAAGACAGAGCACGACGAAGTAGCAAGGTGCCAGTCGAATCATTTTTTCAAACAAATATGTTTTATATTACTTTTTCAAACACTCAACAGTTATTTTCATCACTTTTGTACCATATGTAACATAGAAAACCCCTTTTTGTAAAGTGTAGCTCCATTTTGTGCAAGCCGAGGAGTCCTCGAGCTTGAGGAGCTTAGGTAGAATGAGCGTACCAATTTTGGTTATTTTTAGACACCATTTACCCTTTTAAATAGCATCTATAACCTATTTTTTTACTATGCCGGTCACTAGATGTGAAACCGGTCAAAACTAGTCTAGAATCTATAAAAAGAGCTAGAGAGCTCATTTTTGAGGTTAGCTTGTTTGAGTAGAGAAGATCTTAGAGCTATAATGAGCTTGTAAGAGTGTTCTTGAGTAATAGAGTTGATTTCCTACCTTCCATTGTGTCTTGCTTGTCTCTTCGTTTTGTGTGTGTATGTGTGTGTGTGCATCTTTATGCTTCTCACCATCACTCTCACTTCATCTCACATTCACAATCTTCATATCACTCCTATCTCTTCCGCGGATTGACATTAAGGAGGTGGAGCTTCTTAACGTGGTTCTCACCATTGTGTTAGAGCAACTTTCTCTTGCTTGTGAAGTTGGCTTGGGAAGTCTCCTCTTCATCTTCTTCCTTCTTCTTGCCTTTCAACTTCTTGTCCTTCTTATCTACATATAGAGCACTAGTTGAATCACCATGATAGAAGTTACATTCCTTTATGCTATTGTTTCTTGATTGAAGAGTTGTCCAAGAAAGATGACATCATAAGATGTGGTGAAAGATTTCCATTGCTTATCACTTTGAATCCCATTGAAAATTTGCCTCATGATAGCCTCTTCTTCAATCAGCTCTCCAATGGATGCTAATTGATTCACAACCTCCTTGACCTTGGTAACAAACTCTGTGATGGTTTTTTTAGGTGTCTTCTTCATCTGGTTGAACTCGTTCCAAAGATGATTCTTTCTTGCTTTGGTACTAGTAGAAAAGAAAGTATCTAGGGCATCCCAAGTCACTTGAGATGTCTTGCATCTCTAATATGTGGTAATAGAAAGTCAAAGATAGAGCTTAGTATGTATGACCTTGCTTGAGCCTCCCTTGCGCAGCAAAGTGTGAGCATATTTGTCTCCTCTTGTGTAGGTCCTCCTTTGGATCATGGAATAGGCATACCTTCATCACGTGCTTCAATTCCATAAAGATTTCTACCTTGCAAATAGGCCTCCATTCTGATTTTCCAAACCGCACATTTGTGTCAATAGAGCTTTTCAATCATTGAGGGAAAGTCATCACCCATCTTGATCTAGCTTTGATACCACTGAAAGAAATTGGAGAAGCTTGTAGGAGGTAGAAAAGGGAGTTGCGAAGCGACGATGTTTGGTCTAGCCAGCAGGCACAAGACTAGCCCTTGAGCTTATTGAGACTCAAATAAACCTTATAGGCATGTGCTAAGTGCAATAAAATTCACTACATACTTTGAAGCATCAAGGAGAAAGAGTCGATACAAAATAGATAGGTTTGCACATTGACTAACTCAAAAAAGTTACTATCTTTGGATGAGACAATCAACTTCAAATGCTCATAGTGACTAGCGTGGTTACAATTAGAAAACCTCATTTTGGAGGAATGATACACATATGGTTGCATGTATAACATGCATAAGATTACAATAAATAAGTAAAATATGCTTTTGGAATGAACAAGTCCCTCAATAGTGGTAACTCCTGTTTTTTAGGAATGTGCAGAGATAGACCCCAAGGCAGAAAAATGGAGATTTCTCCCATTCTACTAAAAGAAATGCTTTGAAAATGTATAAACATAAAGTGTATACTAATATCTTTCCAATGATTCCTTGCGCATCCAATTTGAAGCTCTGTAGAGAGAGCAACAGCCTCTCCAAGCTTACTATTGTTGAAGAAGATGATGCAGAAAAATGAAAGAGCAAGACAATGATGGCCACAAGTGTATGTATATTGCTTCCATGTAATGTACAAGTGATTTGAAGTCTTCTTATAGATGCTTGAAGTGCTCCACAACTTCTAACTTCTAACAATGAATTTTGAATTCAGATGAAGGTGGGATTGGTTGTTGGATGGAATGCATTCACTTTCCTACAATCTAGGAAAAGTGAAGATCTAGTTTGATCTACTTTTAGGTGATTGATTGATTCATTGATTGCAAATCAGCCAGCTCAAATTCATGAAAGATAAGTTCTCTTTTTCTACTTTTACATGTGTAAAGCTCTAGGCTTTTACAATGGTAAGAGATCCATGAAAAAGCTTTTTTTCAAAATACAATAAATGAGCATAGGTAAAAGAACACTTCAATGGATATTCTTTGGATATAATCCAAGTGATAGCTTTTGATGTAGATCAAATCCACCTCAAGCATAGTGTAATCTTGATGTTCCAACATTCTTCACCTGCTGAATCAAAAAACAATCACATTAAAAACTTCAAGTCATTAAAATCCATATAACATTTCATTATTCCATAAAGTATAATATAGACGTGATCAAGCATACTAAGATACAATGTCACCTCACCTTAGGTAAAACCAAAATTATGGAAGCATGTAGAAAATCAAATTCCAAAAGTAACTAAGCCACCTCTCAAGTAGGAATGCATAAGACAATCCCAAAGATACCTTGGAAAAGATAGGAGACATGAGGGAGGGAGAGGAAGCAAATACCTAGCTCCCTATCAGGGCTATACCACCAAAGCCATATTGGACTCAAGAGTAGGATTTGGCATTCCTACCACCTCCTTATGGAAGCATTGGGGCAAGCCATCAGATAGACCAATGAGGATGAAACTACAAATGGTAAACAAACACATTGAGGAACCTCTAGGATTATTAGAAGGGATAACTCTCACCACTTGTGGTGTGGAGTTTGAGCACACATTCTCCTTCTGTGATTTTAGCAAGAACCATGTCTATGAGATGATTATAGGTATACCAGTTATGTGAGAATTGTAGATTTTGCAAGATTGGGAATCAATTATTTGTACTTGCAACATCTAGGAGTTACCACTAAAATCAATCTCAAGGACTAGTCACATAGAGAAGTACCCCTTGTTGACACTCAAGGTCAAGCACAAGGCATAGGAATGTTGTTGCGGAGTTTGTTGAAAGGAAAGGTGTGAGACCATGGGTAGAAAAGTACTCTTAAATGCATACAAAGTTCGCCTCAACATGCGAATCAAGGCACACATATGATATCGAAGTGCGTCAAGAGATCCCATATCATGTCCGACCGTAGAGACATTGTGTGACAAAGAACTTCTATAGCTTCATTTTTCTCAGCCTCTCTTCTCTCTATCTTTCTCTCTCGTTTTTACTTAGAATTATGTTCTTTTGCCCACTCTCAGATTGATAGTAGATCATGATGATTTAAGGTTCATTCCTGCCTAATAAACGTATGTGCATACATATTTTCCCATGCGATGCCTTTAGTGCTAATAGTATCTTCCCAATCTTCTTTCTACTGTGAACCATCAAAAAAAAAAATCAGAGAGTCATTTCTTCTCTTCTTAAGCATTCGCCAGCCACTAGAGCACGTCTCCAAAACATATGCGTGTCTCAGATCAATGCACTTCTTCTGATCAATGGAGACACACGGAGCAGGAGAGGTCCTCTTCAGAGTCGATCAACACCGTAAGATTAATTGCTGGAGGAGAGACTTCATGAATTGATAGCTAGCCCTCTCCGTCTTCTCTTTCTTTTCAGAAGTATATATGCAACATAGACCTCACAGCTTCACGCTCGTTCTTCCCTTTTTTCCCCATACTGTTCAAGGACAATCCACATAACATGCACCTCCTTTTTCAGATAATCAAAGATCAAGAAGAATCCTCAATAGTAGTATCCACATCATCTGTGAAACACATGATCAAAGTCCAGATGATTTTGCTCAATACTTCAATACAGATTTGGAAACCAAAATCACCAAACTGAATTGATATTGAGCTGCGATCAAGTCATATGCTCCTCCTTAGAAAATTTCAAGATATCTCTTCAACGTTACTTTTTGCAATGTGTCAGACACTTCTCCGTCATGGTATATAGGCACTTCAAATTCACCTGTCTTAATCAAAGCTCAAGGATCTAAAACATTGTAAAACAAAACACTAGGAATTTTGGAGTTCTCAGAAAGAACGCCTTGTTATCAATATGTCAGCAACCTACAGATCTTAGTATGCATAGAAATCATTAAACGTGATAAACAATTACCAAAGCAACATTGAATAAATCCAAGAAAGCAATATCAACTTCATTCAGACACAGACAGAGTAAGATTATCCTTATAAAAGGAACATATGGCATTGGTTGTCACTTAACTTTCTTACTCAGAGAATAGTAATTTATTGACGTGTCTTCCTTAGAACAACTGACGCAAAGAGACATTGTGGAATACCTCATGAAAATGATCAATATAATATGCTTGTGCATCGTTATTTATTAATAACAAACTTGTGCGCGATAAGACAGAATGGTATTTCCAAGTAAATGTGCAAAATTATGATGAACTATATAAAACTAATTGATAGCAAAAACACAAAATACATGCTTATCTCTAGAAACATTGTTTGCATAGAATCCGTCAGCTTTCGAGTGATTGATTTTGTCGCAGGAACAACATACAAAAGGAGCATCATATTTTGATTCACTGAGAGGATGCTCAAAGAGAAGAAAACGGTTCTGTGAAGCTTTTCATTTCATCCTTCATATCTCCTCTGTGTGCGCTTGGTGTACCCATCCGATCTTCCTCCTGCCATCACGCTTTGACTCCTCTATTGATGAGCTGCCACAAATTCCCCCTTCTAATTACTGAAAAAAACTCATGCGCATGTCTTCCTTCCTCCTTGAAGGAGTCCAACCCTCCACAAATCATCATGCGTCCGATCCCTAGAATTGTCCTTCATGCATGGATTCTCCCCCGGATCAGAGCATGCAGCGCCCTCTTTCTCTATCAGTGGCCCTTCTTGCAAAGGCAATAATCGCTGTTGAAAAAGAAGTTGTCCCTCCTCTCCTTAGATGCCCTTCTTCCTTTTTCCTTTTGAGCCGGCTGAACACATCTTCCAAGCGCAAAATCTCCCCCTAGCCAGCTCCTCCCGTTCCCTTCTCTCGATGTCTCCTTTTCTTTTTTTAGTAGTTCACGTGGCCTTTCTCCAAAATCCTTCACAAATGGCCCAAAAATACTTCCGGATCTGCCCATTTCGGGCATCACGTGAGTCCCCATTTCAGCCATTCGAGAATGAAAATCAAAGTACTTATCAAATTGATTAAATAAGCACAAGGAAATACATTTGCAACCCTTGCGATAAGCATAAAGATAATCCAAAAAAATTATGAAGCCAACATGAGCCCAGCTTAGATCTTCAATGACAATGTCCACGCCCATGTAAATGAACACAACTTGTAGCCAAGATGTATGAGAAATATGGGAAAAGAACAACCAAGCAACGTTCCAGGTTTTGAAGGTTGTTTACTGCTAATCCAACATATTTGAAAAGCAATTTGCATATGAGAGCCACTCCTTCCGATCAAATCATAGGTGTGGTCTTCGAATCTCGACCACATCCACCCCCTCTGAACCTGTGCATCCTCCGGATGCACCACCATCGATCTTGGTATCTGCAAGTCATTGTGAAAATTCAAGTGCACGGGTTAAAACAAATGTGCCTATGCACGTCCATATATGGGCCCTACATATGCATATTCTAGGTGCATAAAAAACATCATGGTGCAAATAAGAGAGGTATCAGGCATTCGGTGTTGAGGCTTTACACTCATATCGAACTCATCGGCTTGGCATATATATACAACTCTTTACAAGTGCAATCAATCATGCAACTACAGGTTTTTGTTTTAAAATACTCGTACTCTTTACATTTCATTTATGCATGCGTTAGGTGCATGAAGAAAAAACAAAATGGTGCGAAAATCAAAGTTTCATGGTATCTAAGCAAGGAAGCTCACATCACTCTCAACTCCACTCTCCTACAGATGCAATCACTCTTCCTTACTCAGATCTGTTCTCTCTTATCACTCAAAACTTGATTTATTATTTTTATTTACAATGATAATTTACCTATATAATTCATGTGCAAATGGACGTGCTTCTATTGGAATCAAAAGATGTGCTTTCTACACATTTCTACATGCATATTTGGCATGCAATGCATCTCACAAATGGGTGCCGAAAAAGATTTTGGTGAACAGGAGAACTAAGGAAAAAGACAAGGCTTTCCTGAACTCTGCTTTACTCTCTATCGCCTTCCTTCAATCTTCTTCTGCATTCAAACACTAAACACGTGATAAGAAATGTCAATCCATCAAAATACTCATATGTACACATGCAATCCATGATAGCACTTCACGTATATCTATTTTTATTATGGTATGTATAAGCAATTGAAAAACCATTGCTCTTTTCATGATCTATTCGAATTCGTGATTTGCAATCAGCTCCAAATCTTCACCTGTACTCATAAACTCAGAAAACACATCAGTAGCATCATAATTAAAAAGATTATTTGAAAAAAAATTCACCTACTTAAATACTAGATGCACTTACTTCTTCTACTTGTTTATATATTTATTTATTTATTTACATATTTGTATATATATATATATATATATATATATATATATATATATATATATATATATATATATATATATATATATATTTATTTGTATTTATTTATTTATTGATGCATTTATATATATATATATTTATTTATTTATGTTTATATTTACCCTTATCCATCTCAAAAAAAATCAAAACATAGTTACTAAGTATTTACATACTTATATTTACAAAAGTCACTTTTGAATTTCTTGTGAATTCAAGAAATTTCTTTTCAATACTTTTTCACAGATAAATGCTCTCCAAAGAAGCTATGTTTAAAAACAAGCCATCTTTGAATCTCATCAATCAAGGTTGCATTCATAAATACAGTAAATATGTATACAAGCCACCTTATTTGCTTGTCTACCTCTTGGCGGCTTGTTTGGTCTTTGTAACCCTCAAAGAATTTGGATATCCATGTTTCAATTATCTGAGCATAAGTACCTATATTTATGATTCTTTCAAATTCATCATGTGCAGAGTCAGGAACACATGTATATGAAGTTTGAAATTTGTGTATGTTTGGTTCATAATTGAAATTTACTTGCAAGCATGTATTTTCTTTTATTTCATGCTTGAGATCATTTATAGGAATTTTATCCCTTCCATTATCTTCTATCATGTTTCCATCATCGTTAAGATGAGGTTTTTGAATAGAATCATTTGAATCCCACTTCAAAATGGAAGTGTTCATCATGCTCAGACATCAAAACACAGCCATCTTTATTCTCCATGGTAAAATCATTCCTTTCTGACTGAGTTCCGAAAACTATGAAGTCTGCTTCTTTCTCCAACCTTTCCAGGAACTCTCCATCCTCATCACTTTCCAAATCCACTTGCCCTTCCTCATGGAGCGATTCAATGTCATCAAAATTAAGAAATTCATATTCATCTGAATCACTTAACTCCCCCTTTATGTAAGAATCTTCATAGACTTTATATTCATTCTCACTAACCTTTTTAGGGCTTTGGATGCTGTCCGATGTCAATTGAAATTTTTCATTCAAAAGCTCACTATAGTGTTCTATACCTACTTCAGTTCTCTCTTGCCTATTCTCTTCAGAGGATATGCTTAGACCACATTCTTCATCCATCTCGTCGATCATTGACTCTTGGTCAAGTGCATCCTCACATACGAATCCTTGTACAGCTACAATTGAATCAACGAATTCTTCATTCGATTCATAGTGACTAAATCTAGCCTCTTTAGTGGAGTCATAAATTTCTATCTTTTCATACTCACCCTCACTCAATACAGATTCTTCATCAGATTTTTCATGCATTTCTATGAGTGTTTCATTTAACATTTCATGCTCAATCGTATCCTCATAGGAACTCAACTCAGCATGATTGCTATTGGCATACATATCAATGTATGAACGAGCATTCAACGACTTCTTTTTATCCTTCTCATGATCATTCTTATACCCCTCTTCGTGGAGTGTAGCATCATCTACATACATTTCACTCTCTAGAACTTCAATTAGTGATTTATCCTCTATCGTATAAGTAGGATCATTGTCCTGCATCTCATGACATATATCTAATGTAGTATTACTTAGAGGAATATCAGAAACTTGGTCTGTAATAGAGTTATCCTCATGACAAGCATCATACTCATCATGTTTGGCATGCATATCACTTTTTAGAGGACTACTTATTGACATCTCCTCAATCTTGACATCATTTCTATTGACAATTTCTTCATGTTCATCTTGAGACATTGTAGACATCTCTGGCTTTTGGTTTATTGTATATCTTGGTTTAATATTTATATAATTACTTCCTATGAGATGTGAGGAGTTTGTTGGACCAGAAGCGTCATATTGATTTCTTGTTTGAGTATCTTGATTTTTTACTTGATCCGTTTTTTAATTAATTTGTATTTGGTTAGCTTCTCCCAGCTCCTTTACTCCTTCCCTCATTAGGGTTTGTACTTTTGGCACATTTAAAGATGTATTTATTGTAAAAACATCTACTGCCCCATAGCATCTTGAATGTTTAGGATTTGTGCCATTTATTATTATTGGTTCTTCTTGAAGAACCTCAATATGATTATATATGTGGTTTCCAGTCATACTTCTTTCTTTTTCGACCAAATTTTCTAAGTGTTTTTGAATTTGCACATTATTCTCAAAATTTGGCATGCAAGAAATATGTGCATCGGCTATATCCGCATGAAGATCTAATTCCCAATCATTTCGGAATTTCTTAAACATTTGCTGCTTTTTAACATATCTTGTTACAGCATCATGAAGGAGTGTACAATCCTCAGTGAGCCCCGATTCGAAGTCTAGGTCTTGCAAAGAAGAAATTAGTTCCTCTCGGGCTCTAACATCTATTGCTTGTAGGAATAAGAACACCCTTTCATGCATTAGACATCTTTGGTCATATTCGGACATATCTTCAAATTGTTTCTCGAACTCTTTTTTAATTTCTAGGATCGGTTGATCTTTGGGCATATGAACCCACCTGAGGAAAGATCTATGAGTCACTTTATCAAGGTCCTCTAGCATAAACTGCTTGAGGAGTTTCGCTTTGTATCGAGACCATGTCGTTTGATTTATTTGCATTATTTGGTCTCGCACGTCATATCCTGACACATAGATAAAGTTTTTGCATAATTCTTTTTCCGTCATCGAAGCTAAACCGACACCTAAGTACTTTGACTCGAGCTCATAATCTTTACAGAATCTAGATATATTTTTACCATTAAAAAACCCGCACCGCTTGATTAAACGGTCATGAAGCGACTCGATGGCTTTTTGATGCCTATCCTCTTCCTGAAACCTTATGAATTGGGCTAAGAGATCTTCCATATTTGAAGTGCTTGGTTTGCTAATCTAGATCGTCAGCTTGAAATCTCAATTTGCTATCTCTAGGATTCACTCACCCCCTCCTTTCACGTCGTGTTCACCAGGTATGTCGCGGAGTTTGTTGAAAGGAAAGGTGTGAGACCATGGGTAGAAAATTACTCTTAAATGCATACAAAGTTCACCTCGGCATGCGATTCAAGGCACACATATGATATCGAAGTGCGTCAAGAGATCCCATATCATGTCCGACCGTAGAGACATTGTGTGACAAAGAACTTCTATAGCTTCATTTTTCTCAGCCTCTCTTCTCTCTATCTTTCTCTCTCGTTTTTACTTAGAATTATGTTCTTTTGCCCACTCTCAGATTGATAAATTTAAGGTTCATTCCTGCCTAATAAACGTATGTGCATACATATTTTCCCATGCGATGCCTTAAGCACTAATAGTATCTTCCCAATCTTCTTTCTGCTGTGAACCACCAAAAAAAAAAATCAGAGAGTCATTTCTTCTCTTCTCTTCTCTTCTTAAGCATTTGCCAGCCACCAGAGCACGTCTCCAAAACGTATGTGTGTCTCTGATCAATGCGCTTTTTCTGATCAATGGAGACACACGGAGCACGAGAGGTCCTCTTCAGAGTGGATCAACACCGTAAGATTAATTGCTGGAGGCGAGACTTCATGAATTGATAGCTAGCCCTCTCCGTCTTCTCTTTCTTTTCAGAAGTATATATGCAACATAGACCTCACTCCTTCACGCTCGTTCTTCCCTTTTTTCCCCCTACTGTTCAAGGACAATTCACATAACATGCACCTCCTTTTTCAGATAATCAGCGATCAAGAAGAATCCTCAACAGTAGTATCCACATCATTTGTGAAACACATGATCAAAGTCCAGATGATTTTGCTCAATACTTCAATACATATTTGGAACACCAAAATCACCAAACTGAATTGATATTGAGAAATCACCAAACTGAATTGATATTGAGCTCCGATCAATTCATATGCTCCTCCTTAGAAAATTTCAAGATATCTCTTCAACGTTACTTTTTGGAATGTGTCAGACACTTCTCCGTCATGGTATATAGGCACTTCAAATTCACCTGTCTTAATCAAAGCTCAAGGATCTAAAACATTAACAAAACAAAACACTAGGAATTTTGGAGTTCTCAGAAAGAACGCCTTGTTATCAATATGTCAGCAACCTACAGATCTTAGTATGCATAGAAATCATTAAACGTGATAAACAATTACCGAAGCAACATTGAATAAATCCAAGAAAGCAATATCAACTTCATTCAGACACAAACAGAGTAAGATTATCCTTATAAAAGGAAAATATGGCATTCATTGTCACTTAACTTTCTTACTCAGAGAATAGTAATTTATTGACGTGTCTTCCTTAGAACAACTGATGCAAAGAGACATTGTGGAATACCTCATGAAAATGATTAATATAATATGCCTGTGCATCGTTATTTATTAATAACAAAATTGTGCGCGACAAGACAAAATGGTATTTCCAAGTAAATGTGCGAAATTATGATGAACTATATAAAACTAATTGATAGCAAAAACACAAAATACATGCTTATCTCCAGAAACACTGTTCGCATAGAATCCGTCAGCTTTCGAGTGATTGATTTTATCGCAGGAACAACATACAAAACGAGCATCAGATTTTGATTCACTGAGAGGATGCTCAAAGAGAAGAAAACGGTTCTGTGAAGCTTTTCATTTCATCCTTCATATCTCCTCTGTGTGCGTCTGGTCTACCCATCCAATCTTCCTCCTGCCATCACGCTCTGACTCCTCTATTGATGAGCTGCCACAAATTCCACCTTCTAATTACTAAAAAAAAAACTTATGCGCATGTCTTCCTTCCTCCTCGAAGGAGTCCAACCCTCCACAACTCATCATGCGTCCGATCCCCAGAATTGTCCTTCATGCATGGATTCTCCCCCGGATCAGAGCATGCAGCACCCTCTTTCTCTATCAGTGGCCCTTCCTGCAAAGGCAATAATTGCTGTTGAAAAAGAAGTTGTCCCTCGTTTCCTCAGATGCCCTTCTTCCTTTTCCCTTTTGAGTGGGCTGAACACATCTGCCAAGCGTGAAATCTCCCCCCAGCCAGCTCCTCTCGTTCCCTTCTCCCGATGTCTCCTTTTCTTTTTTTAGCAGCTCACGCGGCCTTTCTCCAAAATCGTTCACGAATGGCCCAAAAATACTTCTGGATCTACCCCTTTCGGGCATCACATGAGTCCCCATTTCCGCCATTCCAGAATGAAAATCAAAGTACTTATCAAATTGATTAAATAAGCACATGGAAATACATTTGCAACCCTTGCGATAAGCATAAAGATAATCCAAAAAAATTATGAAGCCAACATGAGCCCAGCTTAGATCTTCAATGACAATGTCCACGCCCATGTAAATGAACACAACTTGTAGCAAAGATGTACGAGAAATATGGGAAAAGAACAACCAAGCAGCATTCCAGGTTTTGAAGGTTGTTTACTACTAATCCAGCATATTTGAAAAGAAATATGCATATGAGAGCCACTCCTTCCGATCAAATCATAGGCGTGGTCTTCGAATCTCGACCACAACGTGTCAAAGAAGTGGACACACAAGAAGAAGGAGCATGAAGGGAGCTCCAAGAAGTATATGTCAAAGTTGTAGAAGAAATCCCTATGAAAACAGTGATTTTCATCACTAAAAACCTTTGTCAATAGGATTTCAAATTTTTCCAACTCCATTTTGTCCAAGATGAGGAGCCCTCAAGGTTGAGTATTAGAAGTAGCTACCTACCAATTTTCATAACTTTTTGATTTAGAACAGTTGGGAGAAACTCAATTAAGAGCAACTGATGGGATCTACATAGCAAAGAAGAGACAAAAAGCTTAGTTTGACACACACGTAAAAGATAAGGAGTTGAAGGTAGGAGATTTAGTTTTGGTGTATACAATGAAGCAACAGACCAAAAAATTAGAAAAGTGTGGCTATGGACCCATGATAATAAACAAAATCTCAACAAGTGGAGCTATCTAGCTAGCCACTCTTGAGGAGAATATACTACCGACTTATGTTCGTGGATGTAGAGTGAAATTATATCAAGAACCCATAATGAAAGAAATGTTGAATCAAATCAAAACAACAAAGAAGACCAAAGAAGAAGAAACATGAATTCAAGAAGAAGCTCAAGAAAGTCTTAGAATGCATCCAACGTATGAAGTTGAGAAGACAAGGTAGAGATCAACCTAGGCCAAATGTTCATGAGGCATCGAGATATCACATGGCTATGTGGCAAACGATGCATGATACCCATCAGAGAATAATAGGTAGACATCCTTTTTTTACCTTAGAAGTAGGACAAGGAAAGAATGAGAAGACTATAAAAGCCTTTATTGACTCAGGTGTAACCACTAGTGGAGTTAAATTTTCTTGGTATCAAGACCTAGAATTGAACATCAATCCTATTGAAGGTTACCTCATAGGATTGGGAGGTGTGGAAACTCCTTTCCTGGGAAAAGTGGTACGGCTTGTCTTGATGGTGTGCATGGACTATCCTAATTTTGGCACCTTGTTGGCTTTTTGATGCACAAGATGAGCGGAGTCCACACTGGAAGAGAAGATATGAGTGACCTCTACCTCTCATGGACGATTTTTGCAAAGTGGAGCTTCCCATCTCCATTCAAGATGTCCATATGGCAGTTAAAGTGCTAGTTTTTCAAGATGAGGATCTCATGGAGCCTCTTATCTTAGGTCAAGATTGGATCTATGAACACTAATTCAACTTGAACCTAAGAACTGTACTTCCTCAAGTTTGGGTCAACCAGCATGGATCACAGTTGAACTACTAGGTTGTGCACGCATTGAACCAAAAAATACACCAATTTTTGGTCCTTTCAGAAGTATACATGAAGATAATTATGTTATTCTTATCCAAAGTTCTATGGTGCAAAACAAGGCAACTCATGAAGGAGTAGCATCAGTCAACATCGAACTCCCTTCTTTCCTAAAGATGGTCGAGGCAAAACAAGCAAGGAAAGCTAAGAAGCAAATGGAGTAGACAACCAAATCTTATACTTAGAAATGACTCACAGTGTGATAGATTTGGAGGTGCAAGAGTGAGCAACCCTCTACTTCTTGAGCAGGACTACAAGTGTGTACCAAATGAATGATGTATTAGTAGAAAACCACATACTCAAGGAGTCAACCCTGATGAATCATTTCCATTTGGATGCCTAAGCTTTTGGTGAAGATTGACCCCAACGCTAGACAAATGTGGGTGCGTAAGACCTGCTTACAAGATCAACTAATTGTACATAAACTCATAGGGTTAAATCAGTGCTCATAGGCACTCACCCCACCAACATCTGGGATGAAATCTACTATCACCACACAAACACATAAAACTACACCTAGAGTTACTTGGACACACATACCTAAAAAGTCCCATATTCCGATAGAGCTAGCCCTAAGACCCTTAAATGCCACCAATGGAAAAATTTGTGATCCCATAAGGGAAGTGTGAAAATCATATATATATATATATATATATATATATATATATATATATATATATATATATATATATATATATATATATATATATATATATATATATATATATATATATATATATATATATATATACAAACATACATACATACATACATACATACATACATACATACACACACACACACGTGTGTGTATGTATGTATGTATGCATGCATGCATGTACGTACGTACGTACGTATGTATGTATGTATGTATGTATGTATGTATGTATGTATGTATGTATGTATGTATGTATGTATGTATGTATGTATGTATGTATGTATGTATGTATGTATGTATATATATATATATATATATATATATATATATATATATATATATATATATATATATATATATATATATATATATATATGAATGTCATATTATGGATGTACACCGTCTTGGGTGAGGTAGCATAGATGCCACATGGCATCAGTAGGGGTATTATGCCCATTTGGTAGAAAAGAAGAGAGGATTGTCAAGATAGTCTCTCTTCATACTAATAAGTGAGATTAGTATCTCATGCAAGAGAATATGACTTCGGACATGGCTTGGCAGCAATTTAGAAAGCATAACTTTGTGTGGGAAGCTTGCATGAGTAGCAGAAGAGAAAATTTGTGATATTGGTATTAGAGCATGGATATATGATTGGAATGCATACATGAAAGTTGTTCATTAGTTTGAGTCTAAAGGACGGATCAACTTGCTAGGAATACACTTTCTTATGGTTTGCAAGAATTGTAGAAGTAGAAGGTTAGGCAACAAAGATGTTGTTGCAAGCATTTTACATTTTTGTAGGTTATGGAGTTGACATTGGAGTATATGGTTCATATGCCATAGGCTTGCCAAGCCCTATGCTATACTGAATGACATGTGTGCCATTGGTCTGCAAGGCCTTATGCTTGATCATATGATTTTTTTTTTGAACTCCATTTCCTTAGGGAAATGCTATCAAAATGTTTTCCATCTCATGGATTTATATATGCACTTACCTTTAGGTCCAAATTTTATACCATGGTAACATGTATTCATTACAAACATCAATAAGGTGTAAGCATGCTTGTAAGCATGTACTTGATGGACTTATGACCATCCAAGTGTCATACATACAACAACTTCATTACTAATTGGATCTCTACACATAATCCTTATGGATTTGGACCATAGGATTTCTAAGGTAAGGAGATATACCTTCACCATTAGGGATGTGCACACATAAGCCTCTAGGTTTCAAGAAGCTGTATAATGGATCACGCTACATATATTTATGATTATCTCTAATATACTAAAGGTTTACTTAACTTCAAAGGAGTCTCACAGTATGATTAGGAGACTATGGGGTATCATGAGCTATGCTCAAAGAGTGACTAGTTTCGCTTATGCACATCACTTGATTAAGTGGCGAGGAATTTATGTTAAACTACTAAGGAAAACAATTAGATGGGATCATAAAGATGGGTTTCATGAGAGCATTGATCAGTGCTAATGTGATTTGAGTGATGGTTAGGAAGGCCATAGTCATGTCACGAGCTCTTTGATTTAGAGCATAGATCCCTCAATGAGGAATATTTGGGGTACCCAATACATATAAATATGTTGGGATCTAGAGAGAGGTACTTAGACTTAGTCTTTGTACCTAGGAACAAATTACTTTGGAATAGAAATGGATATCCATTGTCACATGTTGACTAGAACCAAACTACACTAGTTTGAGGATATGGGATTCATTAGAGTCCACATAAATATTCCATTACATATATATGCAACATACATTAGGTTTAGTTTAGGTATGACAACATAAATTGGAAGAAGGTTCCACTAGTATGGGATGGTAGAAACAACTTCCCTTTGAGCACTCTTCTTCTATGGCCAGGGAGAAAAGGACTCATCATTCATGGGGTAATGTCTCAGTGGATAAGAGGAGAGCTCTTACTAGACATCTCCTTCATTAGGGAAAAAAATGAACCCTGCATGGGCCTTTTGGATTAAGGAGTGATTAGTGATGGACCAATGAGAGGAGGGTGGTGGACACAGTCTATAGCCTATAAATCACTAGGCTGAAGGGGGATGAGGGGACAGGATTCCCTTATGTTCAGGTTTTGCCTCTAGAGAGAGAAAGGAATCTCGTAACTTACCTAGGCCCAAAAATTCAAAATTTTCAAAAAGTTATAAAACTCATCATAACACCATTTAATGGTCCCCCAACCACTTTTTAGGATCAAAAGTGCTATTTTTGGGTTCTAAATCAAAATCCGTGCATGAACTGAAGTGAAAAAAGTGACTTTTTCAAAAATAACTCAAAATGCAACTTTCTCCCTCCAAAACCTCCTATTTTCATACCCAGGTCCCAAAAAGTCATCTCTTTCCACTACTTTCTCTCCCTAGCACACCATTGAAGCTCCTGCATCTCCATTTCTTTCTCTATGCATCATCTTCTTTGAATTCCTACTGTCATTTCCATAGCCTGATCTCCAATGGAGAAACCTAAATCTCATAGACGTCCAAAAGATGAGGTTATCGCGATAAAATGTCACAATATCAAGGCTCCAGAAGGATTTTGGTTAGGACAGGAGTTCTGCAAAGGTGCATGGGTGTACATGCAACCCTCTGGTGTTGGTCCTCACCGTGTGAGAGATCGTGGAAACTTGGATCTTCATTGGAAAGGGAAGTTACTAGGCTTCAAAAAGCTCAAAAATGGTGAAACTGTTGCCATTGTACAACATGTGTTCACAATGTCAACCATGAAATTGGAAAACTCAAACAAAATGAGATATCCTATCAACTGTAAGTATTACTCATTGACTTTTGTCCAAATTTCAGAATCTACCTAGCTAAGTTGTGTATTTTTTTGTTGTAGACATATTTCCTTCTACCTTGGTGGAAGAACAACGACTTCATAGTCTTACAGGTACTTTCCAAGCATTGCATGCAGATGTTGGGTCGATAGTCTTTCCACAAGCCCGTCCTGCTCAGCTATTATGTGAGAGAGTTTTCTTTTACACACATACATATGTTGTACCCTCTTCATCAAATGATTTTGGCAAGTTAGAGATGATTAAGGTAGATTCTCTCTTAAAGCTTGAGTGGCCGCAACCTGATGTATGGACATTAACATCTTTGAAGCATAAGATGGTGATGGACATACACAACTCTTTGAAATTTACAAGAGTTTCAAGATCTATAGGATTACACTGGTGTGTTCCTGTTCATTGTTTTGTACATTTATTTCAGATATTCACAATTCTAGAGACGTCAACAATGTTCATGTTAAAAGATATCACGTATGAGCAGGTAGAGTGTTTGCTAGGTGAAAAATGGGGACTTGTAGAAGGATGCACCAAAGGGGATAGATACATTTGTAAAATTGGTGCAACAGGCATAGGATTTCGATACTTGAAACATCGTACTTCATTGTACATTAGATTCTATTATGATCGTTGGATGTGTAAACTTGGTGAATGGATACCATTACAAAGTTCTGAGGGTGTTTTAATTTCATTTGAAATTAAGATAAATCTACCCAACAATGAAATGGAAGTTATTTCAGTAAATCATCATTGGACTCTTGCCAACGTGAGAGAACATCTAGTAATCATGGGATTTGAGGATCTGGATCAATCAAAGTTCAGAATACAAGGGCATAAGGTAAGTAGCATATGGTATTTCTTCTTTTGTTTATACAAATTCTTACACTCAAATATGTTCATTTAAAGTTTTCTATTTGTCTGCAGATTGGTAAGAGGTTGGAGGATAAAATTAAAGTCCTCCTTGAATGGAGTATGGATGGAACTCAACTTTCATTGTCATAGCTCAAGGACTATTTGAGTGCTACAGTGTACACACACCTATGTTCCATTTATAATCCTACATCTGCAACAATGTATTTAACATGCAAGACATGTAGCATGTAAAATTTTTTGATCTCAATATGATGTACAATTTGCCAAATCTTTGGTTTTTCCAATGGCAATTTATTATAATTTTAAAGTTCTGAGAATTTTTTTTTTCTATTGTGTTGTCGTGTATCTTATTCTGGTTAATGATTCTGTTCAATCTTTTTATGAGCAAAAGTTTTTTTTCTGAGAGTTCTGTGCATGATTGTTTTATTTGAAGGTATCAGTTTTAGTTTTAAAATGGGTCCCACTCACTTTAAAATTTTGAAACTACTATAAAAGCAACACTTATTCTCTCATTTCTCACTTTTGCAACCAAGAAGAGCTACAATCACTAGCAGAGTACGCACACAAGCTAGCATCACGCGCAATGGCTGCCGCATCCTCTAGTACCCTGCAACTCAAACGTCCACGTGAACTCTTCAATGAGTTCTTGGAATCAACTGAGTTCAAAGGTCAGAACCACTTGTATGACCTACTGTCTAGGGTCCCTGATCTAGACAAAACAATTCAACTGAACTCTGATGTGCTCAAGGAAATCATAGAGTTCCTTGAGTACTACATCTTGCGTTTTTCTATAGAAATACCGCCTTATGAGGGTAAATGGGTTCCATGTGACCTTCTACTCTACATACATAGAGGCGATGAAGCCTTCATGAAGCGCCTTAAGCGCTTCATGGCAATTGCGGAAACTGCTGGGCACTTACTAGATGACTCTGTGCCATTAGTAAAAAAACTTAGCAAAAAGAAGAGGATGGGTACAAAGTACCTATCCTACACTGCAACAACGTATTTTATTATTAATGAGGAGCCGGAACCTACACCTGTTGAGCTCCCCAACCTTGCCACTGGGGGTTTTGTTAAGGAGAAGAATGAGCCTCAACCAGAGGCCATAAATTTTTCCAAAGAAAGCATTACAATCCACGAAGAATTCCCTGGTGGTGTTGAGGATAAACTACATGTGCAATCAAGCATGGAGGAGGCCCCCCCTTCAAATCTCAACCCCTCTGAGCCCACATTACCAGAGGTGGAACTTGAATATCTCTCCTGCATCGTTGTGGATGGAGAGGAATTTATTTTACTCCATGACATTGAGAAGGCATTCGGTCTACGTCTAGATGAATGCTTGAGTATTTTCTCCACAATGTCAGATGTTCCACTTGACAACACATCTGACATACTTGAAAAGAAGTCCATCCCACTTGGGGATTTTGTGGGAGACACCATATCAATGGTGTGTGCTGATATTTTAAATGATGACAACAATTCTACTACAGAGGAGGAGTTCAGTGCAGCACACGAGAGGATACTGAAGCAAAAAATTCCTACATCCCATGTAGCAGAGCAGAGTGGCATGGCCCACTCTAGCATTGATCTTGATGCCCCTGGAAGAGGGGAGGAAGAAGACAAGCTTCATGATGTAAGTGGTAATTGAATTAAATAAATCGATAATTTTAAGTTAACATTGTAAGAGCTTGAATTCTCATTTGTTCTTAACAGGAAGCAATTGAGCTCGACAAGTTCGCAGCAAGGTCTGGTGGGGATCGAGCTTCTCGTGGGAGTGGTGCATCCTTTGCAAACTACATCGGAAAGTTGCCAAAGGATGATTTTGTTATCATACACAAAGACTACAGTCCCGATGGGCACTTCATCACTTGGTGCTTGAAGGCCCTTAGCAAGATTTTGTGTTTATGTACAATTACCCAAGGCACTAATTGTGTCATTTTGGTTAGGAAATCCTTAGTTGTAACTACTTTAGGACTTAATTTTAGAGGAAAAGTATTAGGGCAAATAGGTATCGCCATGAGTCTTGGAATGCAAGACCCCCATGTAATATCAAGATCTGTATTGACTTACCAGCTGCCTCAATCTCTCCAAAGGAGAAAGAAAGTTGTGGAGAAATTGAAGGCAGCTGAGAAATGATGTAATGTCTTGATAATACAAACTTTTTTTTTCATCATTTGTCTAGTTCTGTATATGAATGTGCTAAAAAATTGAACTTATCTTCTCTCCACAAATTGTATCTAATTGGGGGTCTTTGTATTGTGCTTTGGTCCTCTGTATGATTATATGCTTAAAAAAGGCCAAAAAAGCCCCAGCCACAGAAACGCGGGAAACAGCCCTGCAAAATTTTTGCAGGGCTGTTTCCCGCGTTTCTGTGGCTCGGGCTTTTTTGGCCTTATCTAGTGTTTTTAGGTGCTACAATACATAGGAAACTATGTAATTTCAGATTTTCAATTGGTTTTGGTATTATCAGGACCAGAAGTTTTCAGTAGGGTATAAACTCAGCCTTTAGTAGCTAAAGATCTCAATTCCTATAGGGTATAACCTCTTAATACCTAGACCATTGCATCTCTACCATATGTCTTATGCTTACCAAAGACCAAATATTGCAAAAAAAAACCCCAGCCACAGAAACGCGGGATTCAGCCCTGCAAAATTTTGCAGGGCTGAATCCCGCGTTTCTGTGGCTAGGGCTTTTTTGGTATGAAAAGGACATGTTGCACACCAGTATGTAGAAAAGGAACATATCTAGTGATAAAACAATAGGCAAGTGCATGCATGTTTAACTGAATCCATATATAACTGATTGAAAGAGAGAGAGAGAGAGAGAGAGAGAGAGAGTGAGAGAGAAAAAAGAGACAAAGAATATAAGTCAAAACAAAATTTTCTATTATCCATTGTATTACATCGCAAAGTAGCCTATCATAGGGTATAATATACACATCATGGGTTATTTCCTCTAATTCTTCTTGCTAGCTGAATGTCCTTCGGTTGTATGGTTACTCTCTTGGCATGGATAGCACAGAGGTTAGAGTCCTCAAGCATGGAGATGAGGTAGGCCTCAGCTGCCTCTTGAAGTGCTTCAAGTGCTATCCCTTGTATTCTTAGACCTGCTTGGTAGCTTTGTAGTTCCTCTTTCACTACCCTTGCAAAAGCTCTTCGTGGTATGAGTAGTTCAACGGACTTTTGGTAGTGTCGTATCTCTGCAAAAGCCCTGCAGTGCTTCCTTCGTCTTTGTGGAGCTCTTGGGTTGGGAGGTATGTTTGGCTGGCGTTGAGGTCGACGTCGAGGTTGATAGTTTTTTTTTCTCCGATGTACACGATGTGAGGGCCCAGCTTCATCTTGCACATTTTGTTGTTGATGTGGTTGTTGACTTTGCTCTCTTTCCTCCTCTGTTGGTATTTGCCCTTGTCCTTGTGGAAGTGTCTTACCTCCATGTGTCACCCTATGGCTCGTTGGTATTTGCATATCATTCCATGGTGGTTGATTGTTGCTTTCCTCATTTTGGGATGACTCTTCGTCGCTCTCTGGTACACTCCTTCTGATCAACTTCTGTTTGGGTCTTGATTTGATGGGTGTCCTTGTTGGTGGCTCATCATCTGAAATGGCCTCTGATCGTCCTGGAGTGTAATAATCTTGTATATTGGACACTTCATTTTCTCGCACTGAATTGCTCCCAGGTGGTGTGCCATCGTGTGACACAGGCACAGATGTGCTCTGGGAACCACTTCGAGGCCTTTGGGGGGGTTGCAACCATGGTGGGCGTTGTGTCCCTAGACGAGGGCTAGGAAAGAAGACGCGATCTTTCCTTGCTGTTTGCTTGGTGCGTGCCATTCTCTTGAGTTGCAAAAAGTGTGAAATGAAGTGAGTTCTCTCTATTTATAGAGTTTTTTAAAAAACTGTTTGTTCACACTAGAACGGACAAAACCTGTTTAAAACCATACAGAATATTATATATTAAATAATAACACATTGAAATCAAGATTACAATAATCATATGTATTACCACATAATGGGAAATAGCGAATTCACTTTACTTCCAAGCTGAGCCTTCTCGTTGTCTCCTTGCACGCCACTGAGCATGATGAAGAGGACCTAACCATGACTTCCATTTCTCACTGGCAATGTTGTGTTGCATCTTTCTTGCAAGTTTTGCCAATTTTGAATCCCTAAGTCGTTCCACAAAAAACTTTCTCGAGAATGTAGTGCAGTAAAACCAATTAAACATCTCCTCCATGTAGTTTGATTGCATTGGGCCACCACCATGTCGGGTGTTTTTGAAGTAGACACCCCTCGCTTTGTAGTGTGACTTTTCCATTCCTTGGGTACTGAAAATCTCTAATGACCCATATCGATGCATGAAAAAAGCTCCATGTGCAAACAAAATATGCTAAAAATTGTTAAGTACATTGGAAAAAGGTAAGTGCAATGAACACTTGTAGAAGAAGATTACACTTACAATGTAGTGTGTTATATTGCTCTCTCCCCAACATTGAATGAAACACTTGGTGAACTCCACTAATGTTTCTTGAAACATTTGACGTTGAATAGCACTAGACCTAGTCAGACCCATTAAGCCTACAACCTTATCAAAGCTCGACCAAACTTTCTTTCTCTTATTACAAAGATCAACTTGAGAGTCATTGTCTGTTGTGATCATGCATAGGTCTTTCCACAGCTCATAACGTTCATTATTTTGAGTGCTAGTACCTCTTCTAAAAAAATGTCTTGCTTTATTCCCTGTCATTGACACTTGTTGCAAGCTATCTTGAGATTCTCTAACTTTCTTAACAACTAGGGTTACATTTCCACCATGAAAACCAATTGAATTAAGAAGTTCCTCCAATTTCTTTATAGCTTGAATAGATTTATCAACTGGCTTCATAGCAAATGCGTATTCTATATGGAGCTTCAATAGTCTATCAAAAATTCTCATGAAGGCATGCAAGGTGCAAAAGTGGACATTGACTAAAGGGAATGGAATAATGGGATTCCAATCCTTATCTGACATGTCACGATTAGGTGTACCTAACATGGGACACCTCATTAAAGGTGTATCCCATTCAGCAGATGGAGTTGCATCTGTGTCATCAACTAAATCATCTATGTTGTTTTGTTTTCTCTTTGTTCGTTTATAACCTCGTGTACAATATGGACAAGGATAGAGAGTAGATGCACCTTGTTTGCACCCTAACATGCATTTGATAGTCTTTAAGTCTCCACCTAAGTGCCACTCTACTTCAAAATCACCAAGGCTTTCTACATTGATTTTGGCACCATGAATTTGAGAAGTTATCACCTCTGTGATCCATGGGATCCTATTGAAAATCCATGTAAGAACATCATTGGATTCTTTAGGTACTTCAATAGCACCTAACCACCATATATCTTTCTCTGATTGGACACTATATGTAAAGTGATGGGTAGATTCTTCACTATCATCAATAATAGCATGGGCCATAGCTTCGTTCATGAGTGTGACACTAAGTCTCTCCATACGGCGTTCCTTTATGATTTGACATTCGTCTAGCTTCAATACAAACTTGAGTTTGGAACCACAATCTAAATCAAATAACAAACATTATATTATTAAAAATACTATGAATGTCATTATCAAAACAATGGATATACCTTGAAGTGTGGATTTGTAAAATTTAACCATTTCCTTTTGGAGCCTCTCCAAATTGACAAATATGTTGTTGTACTTTGTGTAGATGAATCCCTGTCTAGATGTGTTTTTCAACTCTTTCTTTGATGTAGATGAATGATAAATGGATGCAGGCATAACATCTTCTATATGCAGGTAATTGCCAAGAGTATTGGCTACATCCTCATTGGTTATCTTCTTCCTCACAGATACCTTGTAAGGGCATGGAAAAATGCTCTGGAAAATACCTTTGTTTTGTAGAGCCTGCTTCAAAAGATTGTACAATGCAGTGTACGCTCTAGTACTAACACCTGCTTCATCACATACCATCTGTACCTCACTAGGACTAATAATATCTTCTAAGTTGCCTGCAAAATCTTTAATCACTTGGGTTTTGATGTGATTTCCTATTGGTGACTCCAAGATCATAAGCACATGTTTGTTGCTAAGACAAGAATTCAGAAACTTCAATTGATCCTCCATTGTTGAGGAAGCACTCGCATCTTCAACAAATGACCTGCACAATAAGAATCTCAATCTAAAAGTCTTTTAACATAACTAAACAAAGGAAATACATACCTAAGTGCGTAAACACGTCGCTTCCGTGCTCCACCACCAGTTGAAAGAGCTTGAAAGGATGATAATGGTCGTTTCCTAAATCTCATCCCAAGTGGAGTCTCTTTTAGTTGTGTAAGATTGGCTTTCAAATTTGTAATTGTGCTCTCCTTTTCTTCCACATCTTGTTTGAGTCTATTATTGTGCTCATCCAAAGATTTGATAGCACTTTCTAAAGTGTGTATAGCACTCTCTAAACTGTGTATCTTGAAATGGTTGTGATGACATTTTTGCATCCAATAATTTGCTATAGATGTAGAATGGTTAGACAATCGCTTGCAATAGCCTAGGAGTCCATCTTCACCGGAACCAAGGAATTGTAGAAATGTGGAGATAGTATGGAATCTAGGATGAACATTAGCCATTGGATCCAAGGGATACAAAGCACCATGGACCCAAAGATCAATATTCTTCTCTCCAGCTGCACGTCGTGCATTTTGAGAATCTATGTCATTGCTACCTCTAGTTGTTGGTGCAAATTCTGTAGGAACACGAACATGTACACTCTTTGAGTGAGGAGCACGCGCTGGTGCTGGTGTCATGTTCATAATACATGTGAGCACCATGATGTTCCAAAACTCCAGCACCGAATGGGAAGAAGCACACAGATGGCTGGAATGGCTAGTACAGTAGCTATGTGCAAGAAAAAAAGTGTGTTTTGGTATGTGGATAGGTCAAAATGACTTTTTTCAGTATGTTAGAGGGAAAATGAGTTTTTTTTCAAAAATTCATGTTTTGGGGCAACCAAAGTTACGAGTTTGATGATGTGGCACTTAACTTTTGGAGGGATTTTGAAAAGTATGTTTTTTAAGTATTTTTTATAAAAATAAGTCTAAAAAAATTAAGTTCTGACATATACATAAAAGTATGGGCCATTTTGAATAAAGAATAGCTGAAAAAGAGACTTTTTCAGAAAACTCATTTTTTTATTCATAAAGATGGACGGATTTGATGAGGTGGAAAGTGGTTTTTCTCTCTCTCTATGTGCAGAAGAGAGAGAAGGTCCTAGCTCAGCCTAAAAAAAAGCCTACTTCAGCCTACCAAAAAGTGCTCTATTAAATGCACTTTGTCCCCTTAACAAAGAACAAGATTAAGCTTAATCCCTAAAAATTAGGAATCCTTACAAGGCCCATGCAGGGTTCACTTTTAGGATTGGGAGTTATCCTTCATAGGTTATGGAATATTTATTCTTCCAATAATATGAGTTGCATGATTTTATCTTCAATTATATCACATACTCACTTCAGAGTTATTAGGAAGGATAATTCCATTAGTGGACATGGATCATACAGCTCCATGCATAGAAGATGGTTGGAAGAGATAATTTCTTTAGTATGGATACACATATATTTATTATGGTATCATGTCCTATCATTGCTGACCGTTTAGGTAGAGGGCTTTGACCCAAAGAAGGGTTTTTTTTCTCCACTCTTTACCACATACACCTTAATTATTTATGGGAGTTTTTTTCTCCATATTCAAAAGAATGTACGTAATGAGGGATTATGGATTAGTTTATGGAAAAGAGGAGCAAATGTATTCATAAAAAATATCTTTTGAGGAAATGAGCAAGTGGTAATTAGCTCTGAGATCGATTAGAGCTTCCACTTATCTCACTTTAGCTCTCCTTCTTTGAAAGAGAAAAATGAAAGTAAAATTTGATTTCTTGATAAGAGAAGAATAGAGTATGTTTTTCTTTAGAGAGAAGAGGTGTTTAGAAAACATCTCTTAGTCTATATTTTAAATTTAACTCATTTACTCTACTTTTTCAGTATTTATTTCCTTCACATGGGAGTTTGCTTCTCCACTATTTTTGAAGGAAAAAACATGGAGAACTTATATAGATGTTCTCATTCATGGATGAGTAGATCAATTAGTTTCAATAGTTTCTCTTTCAAAGGGAAAGGGAAAGTGGAATAGATTCCACCACTAGAGCCCTTTTCCTTGGATGTGATTAGAGAGAGAGAGAGAGTTTCACTTTGTCATTTTGGTTGTCTAGATATAAGTGGCACTCATCTATCAAAGATAAGAGGGAAATGAGTTAATCATGATGGTTAGATTGAGTCTCGCATGGATACTCTAAAGAGAGGTAGTTATATTTATTTCTAGTGATGGTCCTTGACTAGATTAGATTTTCTCGTTATTGACTTTAGTCAGACTAGGAGTAGAGTAATGACTTCTCTCTTTAGGGTTTTCGGGAGATGGGTACTTAGGGATTATCTGAACCTCAAAGGGAATGATTTTTGCTTTCATATGGAAAACTTAAGGGAAGATAAAGTATTAAAGTTTTCACTAGTGGCAATAGATGCTCTTGCAATAGAACGTAGTCCAAAGGTAATGGATGACAAACAAAAGATTTCTTGTTTAGTGGAATATATAAATTTCATTTTACTACTAGGGAATTCTTATAGGTTAGCTAGGATGATGGATTTGCATTGTTAACTACTTGTGAGTACATTCAAGGTTATGAAGACCTAGTGGTGAGAACAAATCAATCATTTGGCCCTTTATAGGTTTGGAGTCACTTTTATGGGATTTTGTTCTACATTTTAGAGGATGCTATGGTTTATTATCTCCATTATGGTATGGTAAAGCATATAAGCTTGGCACTTTACACTTTCTTTGCATACTATTACTCCATAGAGGATACGTCATATGTATCTAGGTCCTTTTAATGATATTATATGTCATAGGAGTGATAGTTTTGAAGTTGGATGTATATGGGAGATAGTAGGCATCACATAGATAGTTTTCCACCCCTTTTTTTAAGGAAGTTTGGCCTTGGCCTACTCTCCTATACTTCAATTAAATAAGAAGAAAGTACAAGTTACAAGTGAATAGGACTAGTGCCCATGGGACACCCCGAGTCCCACAAAGCAAGGATAGAACTTGCCGGTCTAGAGAGTGTTACACAGGTGGTTAACAACCTTCTTGTCCCCTTCATGCGGGGCCCACTTGGGTTTTAGCTTGTTGTTCTCGATGAGAAACACTTTCGGATGCCTAAAAGGTCAAAACTTCTTACAATTGGAGATCCTTTTTCCAAGGACGAATAGACACTTCTTGATCGACCACTCTTTAGGAGGGTGTCCAAAATTGCTGGCGCATCGCTCCCTCCAAATCTTCTAGAGGGTTTCCCCTCTTATGGCATTCCACAGTTTCCCACCTTTATGGTGATCTCTTATAAGACTTCTTAAAGGGAAGGATACTGGGAAGCAACACCTAGAGATGACCATGTACATAGATTACATTGGGTTCATGGGTGTCTAAGCACTTTCTTCTACCAATATGGAAATTTCATCTACATTTTTGAGGATGAAAATGCTTTCAAGGGGAATGAAATGTCATATTATGGATGTACGCTCCCTTGGGTGAGTGGCATAGATGCCACATGACATCATTAGGTGTGCATTATGCCCATTTTGTAGAAAAGAAGAGAGAAGTCTCAGGATCGTCTCTCTTGAGACTTAGAAGTGGAAGTAGTATCTCACGCAAGAGAACATGACTTCATGTGTGGCTGGGTGGTGAACCGGAAAGTAGATCACTTTGTGGGAATCTTTCATGAGCAACAAAATAGGAAATTCATAAGACTATCTTGAGGATCCTCTCTTCTTTTCTACTAATGCCCCTAGTGATGACATATGCATCTATGCCACCTCAGCCAAGAGGGGGTACATCTATAATATGACATTGAAATAGTTTAATCCACTAACCCAAGGTCTTATCTTTGTTGATGCCTATAAATGAACATGTGATGAGCGCATCCATATATCTAATTACAATAAAATATGAAAGTCAAAACATAAGAAGTCATTTGACTCTTCCCCACACCATTGTCTATGGACGAGAGGTTTTGAAGGATTACATTCCAAATGAGCATTTTATTTTTTGGTCTATAAATTGAGGAGAACAAAGATGTTCCTTCTTAATAAGCTTCTTTTAAGTTTCATTTTGATTTTTTGTTCTATTTAAGTAATCTCTACACTAGCAATTTTTCATGCTTGAAAGAATTGATTCTTCCCTTGTAAACATCCATTGAATTTGGTTATTTTTTAAATGGTAGAGGTTTTATGAGAGAATAAAGCTCACAAGTTTCGTTAAGTAGCATTACCAATTTCAACTAATTGGTGAGACCCTAAGACGAAACTCTAGTTAGTTTGATTGTAGTTTTTTAGCTAGTTATAATTTTAAACATTATGAGAAGCTCATATGTCCAAATGACTTGAAGTTATGATCCATGGTATGAAGCAAAAAAAGACATCAGATTGAAACTTTAAGGGAATTTTGAAATCATTTACTAGACCAAATGAGCTCTATGTTGTAGTTTCTTTTTTACTGATAAGTTGTGAGAGGTCGTTACCTTTCATTGGAGAACATTTGATGAATCTATTATGGTAGAACTAATAAAAGGTGTTTTTATTCCCCATATCAAAAATTCAAATAATTTGGAGGCTTTTTATATGATTTAAAACTATAATTGATTACGGATTTGTTGTTTATAGACATGAATTGGTTGTAGGTGTGTAGCAAAGGAATGTTGAAGTCTTAGGCCTACACGATGTACTTAGAACTTTAGCTATAATGAACATCAAATTTATCTTTTACATGAGTGAAAAAATATTAAATTTGATGTTTACTTGAGAGAATTAAAGAGTTTACCAACTTGACCTTGAAGGCTTCCAACTTAGGTTTTTCAACGTTATTGGTGTGCACAAGTTTGATCATGTTTTTGTGATTATTAATTCAAATAACACGATTTTTGGTTTCTAAGGAAAAATCAAGGAAAGGATGCATAACTTGTATTTTCTCCTCTAATTCTAAAAATAATCATTATATTCAAATTGAGTGTCCTTTCTTCAATAGTATGAAAAACTTCTTGGAGGAGAAATTGATGATTTTCTATTTGTAGAGAAAATATTTCCTTTGTTCTAGAATTTTTGGACATTTCCTTTGTTCTAGGCATATGGATGTCACATGGATGCATGGAAGGTTGGAATTCATATGGAGATCTTTTGATTTAATTAGTTGATGTTTTATTTGGATGGAATATTTTTCATTGGGATATCCATGACTCATATTTTTCAATTTTATATGAAGTATATTAATTTATTAGCTAGGGAAGAGTCTACTCAACTTCATGCACTCACATAGCATGCTACGTGCACTTGGGTGAGAGAGAGCATGTCTCTTTTATTGACGAATAATTCTATGTTTTCTATGGTGTTCATGTGGTTAGGAAAGCTCGAGAGAATTATTGTTGACATCAATGTGTTCCTCATTAGTTGTTTGCATAAATTGTGTAGTTATCTGCATAATTCATGGAAATTTATCTGCATAATTTGTGTAGTTAGTGTTCTTTTGTTAAAAAACCATGATGATGACTTTAGTGCTATTGTTATGGGAGATTCGGTAGCTTTTTCCATCACTCTTCTTAAAAATGAGGATTAGAGATCAAATTGGACTCCTCTTCATTTGAGAAAGCAAGAAATGCAAGTCCATAGGCTAAGTTCTCAAGGTGAGAAGATCTAGATATACATAAAGGAAAGGTTTGCACACATGATTCCACAAAATAAGGAAATTTATCATTTTATAATTACGATGATATTATAATGATGAAAAGATGATTCAACGTGATGAATAGGATGGATATCCTTAGTGGAATAAGATTGTGTACACATGTTCATTAATGTTCTGACTCTTAAGGAAACTAACATACTCTCTTTTTGCTTCTAGGAATGTCAGGAGGTGGTTTTAGTGATGGTTTGCAAAGGATATACAAATATGATGAATCCACCTTAGTTGTGGTGGATAGCAGAAGTAAGTTAGCCCACATGAACAAGATAGTTTTATACCATATAGAAGATAGCAGAAGTTCCATAAGTTGTGGCCTTAATTTTTCAACACATTTTCATATTCTATGAGTTATCTTGATCCATATTTTTGGATCATTGTTTTACATACAATGGAAACCCTTGGAGTTTTATTTTACCAATTCATAAACCAAGTAATACCATAAAAAATGAATGGTGTATAGAATGAGAAAATATAGAGGATTTATTAAGTGATTATGTGGATTAAATTGATTGGAATAGTTTCCCAATTAAAGACTGTCCTTAAAACCCCCAAAAGACTACTCAGACACCATTGAAAATGGTTAACATCATGGAAAGTGGTAGTGATTTGGAAGGAAAGTGCATCTCCAAGTCGTAACACATCCTCAAGCTAAAGAACAAGATAGGGAGCATGAGGTCAAACAATCAAATCACGAAGAAAAATCATCATCTCCTCAATCCATCAATCTAGAGCCATATAGGGCAAAGAACAAGAAGAAAAGAAATCTGAGTTGGAAGCAATACAAGGAGAAAATTAGTCAAAAATGGGCTAGAAAAGGAGTTGGAAGAGGCATGCGCTAAGGTTTCTCAAGAAAAATCAATAGCATCCAAGGAGAAAAAACACTTATGAGAAGATGAAAGCACGTTTGGTGCTTGTACATTTGCTCCCTGAAGACTTAGACATGATGTTCAAAGCCTACAAGGCTCTAGTAAAAAATGTCCCTACTGTAGTGACATACCACCATTGTTACCTTGATGCCCAAAGAAAGAAAGGATCCACATGTGCAAACAACTCATTGAATTGTCATAAAGAATTCTTAAGGAAGTTAGCCTTCTTAGGGAGAAAGCACAAACACTTGTAGTTCAAAAGCCTAGGATCACTTCTATGATGGGTCAAGAGATACACTTATCTCATGCAAAACCTAGTAGAAGAAAAGAGTCAAAACAAAATCCTATTGAGACTAGAATTGTGCCATATTCTATCGAATCTTCAACTCTAAAGCCTATTGCTGATGGGTTAGAAAATCAAAATGATGATGAGCTAGAGATTAGTTTGGTGTTCCACAAAATGAAAGAAGACATGGCCAAAATACTTATGGGATCAAGTGCAAAAAGCAAGATGGAAGAAACAGAGAAAATATGGAGAAGAACCATTACTGAAAGAGGTTCACGATTTTGATGAATTTCAATTTTTATTACCCCTTAAATGAGAGTGATTCATCGATTGATCTCTCAATAGTAGAAGAAGAAGAATATGGAGATCTCTTGGAGTTTCCAGAATATACAAGATAATGGAACGAGATTCGATAGTAAAGAAGTCAAATTCCATTATGTCTTTTGTGTCCAAAACAACAAAGAGTACACTGATCATGGACGTATTGAAAGTACTGACGTGAAATGTACATTAAATGTACAGGAACTACTACATGCAAAGCCACACTTATGGCAATGAATGTCCAAAGCTATTGATCCAATCTCCACTCAGACTAAGCCTTTAGGATCTAAACCTAAATTAGATAATTTGAGTGTGAAACAAGGGCAAGTTGACAAGGTATGAGAATATAATGAAGGAGATTAGGGCAATACTTTCTTACTCTCATTCAATGGTACACTAAAAAATTAGATAGTGGATCAAGCATAGGAATAGCCGCTAAATCCATATGGGAAAAGTGGGGAAAACCTACACTAGGTCCCACTTGTCTGACATTATAATTGGCTTATGGATATAAAGAGTGACCCATTGGTTTTCCAGAGAATGTGAAGTTGAATGCTTGTGGAGTTTATTTTGAACATACCCTACTTATTTGTAAGTTCAGCTAAGGAAGCATCTATGAGATGATTCTAGGAAGGCCATTCATCCACTGACTAAAAGTTGTGTAAGGTTGGGCCAAGAATGCTCCTTACATGCAACAACTAGGAATAGAAACTAGAATCAATCTGGTTACATTCAAGCACAAAGATATCCCTCCCATCTAATGGAATAACATACACAAAGGTGAAAATGATATTGTCTCAGAAAAATCATCAAAATTTGAGACTTGGATGGATAGGGACACAAGTTTGTGGGTTTCTAGGAAACCTCATATGGAAGAGCAAAAGTTAGCATGAAGATATCCTACTAACTTGGTAGTACAAGATAGATGTATAAAAGATCTATCTTATATTCCTCAAGGTTTTGATGATGAAGAATTTGAACCTCATGGCTAGATGCAAATCTTAGCCATCATATAAATTTTGTTAGTGCGAACACTATAGAACACTACGATGCGTAAGTTTATGGTCTTAATGGATTGTTCATGTTGATGTTTCTTCAAGAAATTTAGGAAGGAGATCCAATATAAGTTCAAGGTGAGAGTTTGGACAATGATGAATTAGTTTTTTTTTCATATGGAATTTGAGTTTTAATTTGAAAATGAATTATTGAGAGATGTTCATGTTGATGAATGTATTAGGGATCCTATAAATTGTATGTATCCCCGGTATAAAGTTGAGGAACCAAAATGAAGAAAGTATTACCTCAATATAAAGAAAGTCAAATGAATTTGAGACCCCTAAGAATTTTAAGAAATATGAGGTAGAAAGTAAAAAAGTAGTAGCTTTGAGACTCAAGAGAGAGGCCAAAATAGAAGAGCCTTATCCCAACTAAGAAATTGAGAAGAATTTCGTTTTCATTATAGAAGGAGCAGAGAGTGCACATACATTGGTGGCAACATATCCAAAATGGAAAAGGCTCAAATGAAAGAGTTGTTCCAATAATATCAAGATTTTTTTACTTCATCATATCAAGAACTAAAAGTTTTTTACCCTCAGATATGTGCCCATAGAATCCCAATGGCACTAGATGCAAACCCCTAGAAACAAAGGTGTTACACTTACAGTGATGTATATTTGATTAGAATTAAAGAGGAAATAGATAAAGTCTTAGTAGATAGTATCATATATGAGATTGCGCATACCAAATGGGTGTGCCACATAGTTGTGGTGCCCAAAAAAAATTGGTAAATGAAGAGTCTGTACCAATTTGAAAAAATGTTAATGCTAATACCATTAGGGATAGTTATCCACTTTTGATCATTGATCATCCTTTGGAAAGGGTAGCAAGCAAAGAAGTTTACAAATTTTAGATGGTTTTTCATGCTACAATAAAGTTGCAATTGCACCGCAAGGTCAACATAAAACTACCTTTGCTACTACATGGGGGATATATGCATTCAAAGTTATGCTTGTTGGTTTAACAAATTCCCCTGCAACTTTCCAAATATTAATTTATCATGTATTTAAAGAATTTCTTTGAAAATATTTAGTATATGTGGATGACTTATGTGCATATTCTACACTAAAACTTGAGCATATCCCAATGTTGAATAATTTTTGTTAAGTGCAAACAATATAGAGTCTCATTCAATCCAGAAAATGTGTCTTCATGGTAAGATAAGGAAAAATATTAGGACATATTTTCTCAAACAATGGAATTGCGATGGATGAAAACAAATTCAAGGGGGTAGTGGATTTTCCAAAGCCAAGGAATTTCAAAGAAGTTCAGGCTTTCATGGGCAATTATGGATATTAGCACAATTTTATCCACATGTATGGAATCATCGCTAGACCAACTTATGATTGGATTTCAAAATTTGAATCGATCAAAGAGTGTGACAAAGCCTTTGAAGACTTGAGAAAAACTTGCCACAACTCCCATACTGAAAGTGGAAGGTTCAAATAAAATCCTCCATGTGCATATTCATTCCTCAAACTACACAATAGGTTGTATATTGATACAACCTACAAACAAGGGTATGCTTGATTTCACTATTGCCTATGCTAGTTGATAGCTCAATATTGCAGAGAAAAACTACACAAGCAAGAGAGGAGGTTCACGAATGATATATGCAGTCCAAAAATTTAGGCATTATTCTCTTTAAAATAAGTTAAAATGTTTTGTTGACCATCAAATCCTCCTCTACCTTGTAAATAAGTTTTGTAGTACAAGAAGACTAGTCATATTGTTTCTCCTATTGATGGAATTTGACTTCAAGGTTGAAAAATGGTGAGTCACCCAATGGGCTATCATATGAACTATGTGATGTCTATTAGTTCAACGTAGAGGTGATGCCAAAGTGGACATACTCCTATGTTCCTTTGCTTACATATGGGCCACTGCACCACCACCTTCCTACATATAAGAAAGGAATAGAGAAGCTAAAGATATTCAAATCATAGCTATAAGCATATATAGAAATGGTGAGTGCGGTATTATATCTTGTTATGGAAGAAGATGAAAACTAGAATCTTATAACACAAGCCCACATTTCTAGTTTGGGCTGACATTTCCCCCAAGATAAGACCTTGAAAAACTTAAAGCAATTAGGATCTTATTGCCCATGCATGGAAAAGGAAGTTGATGATTCTTTCTCCAACTACAAATTTCGTATTGAAAGACCTATTACAGAGAATTCAACTCTATATCAAGTAATGATAGAAATAGAATGGAGTAAGCCAATCATTGAGTTTCTTTGTGAAGGATTACTTATAGAAGGTATTAGTCCCACAAGAAGAAAATAACTTGAAGAAGAATGGAATTGATACTCTGTCATAGGGAATCAAATATATAAAAGATGGAGAGATAACGTCTTGAGAAATGATCCTAACAATTCACCTATGTCTAAAACTGTACTTTTCTACAGTCGACTTTGACACCTATAACTTCTAAAGCATGGTTCTCTGAAATTACAACCCGTTTATGCAAATGATTTTAGCCATAGACAGCTTACCTTCCAACTTAAAGAATGAGTGCTTGCTTGCTCAGAACTTTACAGTATGGAAGGAGAACTGACCAAAACATTAGCATCAAATTTTGCACCTATTGCAACTTCACTTCTTCACATTTACACATGTAAATGTTCCTACTCTCAATTCTCTCAGCCTAATCTCAATTGGGATCTGAAAACTTGTAGAGATGTCAATCAACTATAGACTTAGACTTGTACAGAAGCATTTCACCAAAGATTAAACACAGAAAGAGTACTCAACAAATGATCGGGTGCAATATTTCTTCTTCTCTGAAAAATTTTACATCTGGATGAGAGAGAGATCTTATTCACTTCTAAAGTGTCTAATGACTTCTAATTCTTCTCATCTCATACTCTCTCTACCTGCCCTGACTTTTTACTTGTATATATAGGCATATATGTACAAACTCGTGACCATACAAAAGATATAAGTGAACTAACTATAAATTAATGTACATATGTATACAAGTCTTCATTTCTTGATCATGCTTTATCTTCAATCTTCAATTGTTAATCTTTTCTTCATTCTTTTACTTCAAGTCTTTATCCAAAACATCAATTGGTGATTGACTTGCACCAATAGTAAACACTAAAACAATATTCCAAAAAGGTTCAGAAGAGAGCCCATGGACCATTTGTGATAAACAAAATCTCCATAGGAGGTGCAGTCTAGTTATCCACTTTGGAGGGTGATGTCTTGCCCAATTACATTAGTAGATGCCACATTAACAGGTATCATGAGCCTTTGATAGATGATATGTTGGAAAGACTCTAATTAGCTAGAGATAGAAAGGTTGAGGAGCATAGGACTAGAGAAGAAGCTATGCAAAGAATCCTTTGACATAAATGGTTGATGCAAGGGATTTCTGACACTCCTCCTTCCAGTTGTATTCAATTATTTATACCAATGGTTGAGCATCTTTATGGTTGCGAACTTCATATAAATCTTTCAATACTTCATCTTCATGTGTTGATGAGGGTGTTTGGCCAAAATAACTACCATAGCAATGGCACACATAGACTCAAGCACATCAAAGAGTATGATTTTCATCGAATTACCTTGGGCTATGTAGGAAGTTATCTATCAAACAAACATCATACTATCAACATAAAAGGAAAAGAACTAGCATGAATAGGAGAAAGAGTGATTAAGATAAATATTGAAGGGTTTGTGTCTTTAGAAAAATTCTTAGTTGTTGACAAACTACACACAGAAGAGCAAATAATATTAGGATAAGACTGCTTAAACATGCATCTTACCAGAGTAGGTTATTCTCTAGGATGTGTGCTTGTCAATAATGGAAACATGGAAGGAATGGTATAATTTTTTATGCACCTCGATTTAGACCTAAAATTGAATGCTAGACTGCACCACATGACTCGCATTCCCTTATGAGTCCAACAGACACATCATGTGATGCTTTTTCCATCAAGAGTGAATGTGAGCACTAATCTCAATCATATAGAGATGAGAGATCAATAGAATTTCCAAAACCTTTAATAGACACCTTGGACATCACAAGCAAGGAAGATCAACAGAAGGCTACTATTGATTCTCCACTCCATGTGAGATTACTAGCAAGAAAAACTCGTCTATATCATCATTCTCCACTTACCAAGAGTTGGCAAGTTTGGGCCTCCAAGGCTCCATTCCAAAGGCAAAAAGTGGGATCATAAAAGCAGGTACCTAAACAACAAGGTAGGGGCAAGCCAAGGTGACCCAGGAATCCAAATCCATAATTAGGTAAGGGAAGTTGACCATTGTCAAAAGATGTACCCCTCTGCAAAAGATTGATTAGCTCTCATTGTATCATCGAGTACTCAAGTTATTTCAGGATTTGATACATTCCTCAATACATAACTTACTTCTGTTTCTTGAAGTCACATGATAGGAGTAGATGCCTTGACATGAAAACACCCTATGATCATCACACAACCTTGACTTTTGGACCATGGAGATCACGCACTTCCAAAGTATGCATAAGTCATAGGGTCCCACTACACAATTGCGCATAGAGAATCGTGAATCCCATGCACATGAGGAACCATTGTACATATGTATTATGTTTTATGTAGATTAATTCCCTTTCTTGTTGTTACTTTTAAAAAGTAAAAAAAAACCCAATACTAATGCACATCTCTATGTACTAAGAAACTTCAAGATCAATCGCATACAAGGAAAGTCATCGACATCAAGCTGAAAAAGAAGATTTGCATGGAATGGATTCAAACCATGGTTAGCAATCCACACCTTAATTCCCATTCAAGAATGGTAAATGCATCATCAACCTGGTGAATACTTCATATCTTTAGACTAGGAAACATCGTAATCACCATGGTCTTGAACACTTAGCTCAAAATCCAACCTTTGCACCATCTTTCAATGCATTTCAAAATATGCATGCATAGGGGTACATTACAAACCATGGAAAAGTTACATATTTTACAAAACCCATGCACTTTATACTTAGTCTACTAATCATTAGTGTCTACAAAAATTTGGCATACTATTGTTGGATTTCATATTGGAACAAACCACGGAGAACCCATGTTACAACATGAGTCCCTATGGCGAATATTAAACACATCACATTTTCAAGGTCAAGAATGAAATAGTTTCTTGAGAAAGTTTCACTTGAGCTTTTCACTTGTTTAAAGCTTACAAATACACCATGCGGTTGGAGGCCAAAGAATCAACATGTACAAAGTTTGGCAGCAACAATACACAAGTGCATTCAACTTGGATCAATAGACTCACAAACTTGGTTTAACACAATGATGGAAAATACTCTTGGAGTTAGACGTCTGTGGAAGCATGCGAACAACACAAGGAAGAAGAAGAAGCTTGGAGCACAACACACAATACTAAATGTATTACCACTAGAATGTACAAAGATTAGTAACCCGTTAGGACTATAGGTGTATATACAAGTCGAGGGAAAAAAACCTCCTAAAGAGGGGAAAAAGTGCCTCGGTGGTCCTAGTGTGATGCGATGAATCACCACCTAAATATATCAACAAATCACTACCTAAATATATCAACAAATCCCCCCTGGGAGTGATGCGATGAACAAAGAGTTGGCACTCATTGTGTACCTAAGTCACTAGGTCTTAGGGACTTGTGTCAAAGATGTTGGAAAAGATGGATGGATGCTCCAAGAGATTGAGTAGATATTGCCAAACCTCCTTTGTACCAGCCCCCTAATGCTTCAGAGTTGATAAGTAGACCTCCTTAGCTTTCCAATGACACCATAAAATGGCCTATGTACTTGTAATGATTGAATCAAAACAGATAACTTTGAAACTCAAAATCTCATGAAAACCTTCTATTTATGTCTTTACACCTATTGGATCTTTTGCTTAGTATGACCAGCACAGTAGGAATTGGAAAAATTCCTTTTAGGGGTATCTAATTAGCTTAGATAGCTAACTGTTCCAAGTGGAATGATGTAAAAAGATCAACTATGCTCAGAGAAATCAATTTAGCAAATTAAACTTTACCCCCGATTTTTTAGTACTATAGCAGACATTGACTAGTGATCACCTCGACGCGTATTTCTCTGAAATAGAATCTCCTCAAATTTTGATAGTATGTCGACAACTTCAAGCCGAATCCAAAAAGCTTTAGATCATTGAATTTGGTGAAGAATTGACCGAGACATGCACTCCCCAAGTTGACAAACTTTCTAGTAGTATGACAGAGAACTCAGAGATTACTAATGTAAATGTATGTATTAATGAACACTTGTATACAATCCCACTGGCGTGAATCTCATTGCCTAATGGTGTAGATAGGTGTGGGCTAGAGTGTAGGCCTCACACACACTCAAAATCAGTAACGAGAAGCTCGGGAGTGATGAGTTCTAACCATGACTTTTTCATGACCTCTTTTATAGAGGGTGAGTAAAAATTTGAATTCAAATTCAAACTTTTGGCTCCCTATGATCAAGCTCCTATATCCTAGGAGATATTCCTTCAATCAAAGAGCTAACTTTTTCCACAAATCCTTTTGGTAGGTGATTACAAAGATTCCAAGTCAATTTGACTTTTACAAAGAAGTAAAGTTGTAAATAACTACTAGCAATAGTTCTTATGCTTCTTCATATGTGTAGGGTCTTCAATATATCCATCAAGACAAATGTGTAGGCTTGTGAATTACACCAACACCTCACCCTCAAGGCAAAGATTTTGGCTTGGTCTTCATCTTCAATCTTCATTTATATCCTGCAATCCAATCATTGCTTTGAACCTGCAAAGTTTGGTTCCATCCAAAGCTTTAGTCAACAAGTCTGCACATTGCATGTTGGTTGATACATAGGTTAGTTGAATGTATTTGCTCAACAACTTCTCTCTCACATAATGGTAATGGACCTCTATATGTTTGGTCCTAGCATGATAGATAGGATTATCTGCAAGGTGAAGTGATCTTGTATTATCTCCAAAGATTATTGGTGATCTAGTATATAAACCCAATTCTGTACACAAAAGCTTAATCCATATGGCTTCTTGTGTGGCATTAGCCAGTCCTCTATACTCTGCCTCTTTAGAAGACAAAGCAACAGTAGGTTGCTTCTTTGAAGACCATGAAATTGGTTTATCACCTGCAAATGAAATATACCCTGAAGTGCTCCTCCTATCATCCTTGCATCCTGCCCAATCTGCATCTGAATAGATCTTGATATCAATGTCAGAAGTATAAGGGAAATACAAACCATGATGTTCTGTACCCTTGAGATACTTTAATATTCTCTTAGCAGCCTCTAAGTGAGGTGCTCTTGGTTTGTGCATAAACTGACTTAGCACACTAACTCCATATGCAATATCTATCCTTGTTAAGGTAGCATAGTTCAAGCTACCCACCATACGTTGATAACGTGTAATGTCATTAACTTCATCACCTTCATGGGCACTTAGTTTTAGGTTTATCTCAATTGGAGTGCTTGCTACTTTGGTATCCTGCAAATGAAACTTCTTCAACATATCCTGTATATATTTTTTCTGAGTAATGTATATTCCTGAGTTAGTATAGACTAACTCAAGCCCAAGAAAATACTTCAATAGACCAAGATCATTGATCTTGAACTCCTTCATCATCTGACTTTTGATTAGTCTGATTCCATTAACATCATTACCTGTGAGTATGATATCATCAACATAAACACAAAGGTATATTACCTCTGATTTACTTCTCTTGATGAATAGAGAGGTGTCTGCCTTGCTCATGGAAAAACCTTGATCTTGGAGGTATGTAGTTAACCTGTAATTCCATGCCCTAGGTGCCAGCTTCAATCCATATAAAGCATTTTTTAATTTGCAAACATATGTTACCTTCTTAGGGTCCTCATAGCCAAGAGGTTGTGACATATACACCTCCTCTGAAATCCATCCATTCAAGAAAGCATTCTTGACATCCAATTGGTACACATTCCAATTTTTTGATGCAACCACACTCACCAACACTGTGATGGTTGGCATCTTGGCCACAGGTGAGAATGTCTCTTCATAATCAATGCCTTGGGTTTGTGCAAAACCCTTGGCTACCAATCTGGCTTTGTACCTATTAATTGAACCATCAGAATTTCTTTTAAGTTTATAGATCCATCTAGATCCTATTACCTTCATGGATTCCTTCTTGGGTACTAACTCCCATGTATCACTCTCCTTGAGTGCTTCAATCTCCTCATCCATAGCTGCTTTCCATTCTCTCTTGGTTATGGCTTCTTCATATGATCCTGATTCTTCAATTGACAAATCTTTGGCAAGATAAACATAGTGTTTAGTAACAAGAGATGTATCCTACCCATATCTGATAGGTTTCTTGCTCTCTCTTTGTGATCTTCTGATTGACTGATTTGAAGATTCAGGTATGTCTTCAAGCTTCTTCATCTTCATTTTGCCCTTGGACTTCCATGCCTTGAAATCTTCAAGGTTGATAGTGTCTTCATCTTCTGAACTTGAGTCTTCATTCTGAGTAGGTTCCTCCTTTGCATGACTTGGAAATTCTTCTTCCAAATCATAGGGTAGTTTAACCTTCCTGCATTCATTCTCATACCAAGAATCATTTTCATCAAATACAACATCTCTACTCACCATGAATCCCTTATTGGAAGGGTTATAAAACTTGTATCCTTTTTTATTTAGATCATATCCAATAAAGATGCACTTATCAGCCTTAGGGTCTAGCTTACCCCTTATCTAAGAAGGAATGTGTACATATGCTACACATCCAAATATCCTGCAACGGTCTAGTGAGGGTCTCTTACCATGCCATGCTTCATAGGGTGTCATCCCATCAAGGGATTTTTATGGTAACCTGTTTATGAGGTAAGTGGCAGTAGAAACACTCTCTGCCCATAGATAGTTAGGTAATTTTTTTTCATTCAACATAGACCTAGCTATCTCAACAATCAACCTATTTCTTCTCTTAGCTACCCCATTCAGTTCAGGAGAATACCTTGTGGTGTTTTCTCTTTTGATGCCTCTCTCCTGCAAGAAGTTTTCAAAGTCATTGAGAAGTACTCACCTCCTCCATCTAACCTTAGCCTCTTCAAATTCTTCCCTATCTGATTCTCAACAAGTGCAAGATATTTTTTAAAGCAATTAAACACCTCATCCTTGTGCTTCATGAAGTACAATACAGTCCATCTGTTATAATCATCAATAAAAGATACATAGTACCTTGATCCTGAAACTGAGGGGTCTTTGCTTGGTTCCCATACATCTGTATGGACAAGCTCTAGGTAGTCTTCATGTATGTAACCTTTCCTTGAGAAGGGTAACCTGTGAGACTTCCCAAATTGACAAGCACTACATTTATATATCATATGTTGTTTGGAAACATTCGGTATTCCAATAACACATTGATCCCTGCATATCTGCTTCAAGGTTCTTTCTCCTACATGCCCTAATCTTTTGTGTCAAATCTCAAGCTCTGAAAGTGTTTGATCTTTATGATTGTATAGTGCAATATTCTTTGTGTCTTCTAGCTCAAAAGTGAAAAGTCTACCTGATTTCTCTCCTTTAGCAATCCTCTTGAACCCATGCCTTGGATCCTCCACAAATGCTCCATATTGGTTGAATCTAACCTACAAACCTTTCTCCACAATCTGTCCAACACTCATCAATTTTTTTCTAATGGTTGGTACATAGAGTACCCTACTCAACAAGTTCTGATTTCCATCATTAGGAAAAAAAGTGAACCCTGCATGGGCCTTGTAAGGATTCCTAATTTTTAGGGATTAAGCTTAATCTTGTTCTTTGTTAAGGGGACAAAGTGCATTTAATAGAGCACTTTTTGGTAGGCTGAAGTAGGCTTTTTTTTAGGCTGAGCTAGGACCTTCTCTCTCTTCTGCACATAGAGAGAGAGAAAAACCACTTTCCACCTCATCAAATCCGTCCATCTTTATGAATAAAAAAATGAGTTTTCTGAAAAAGTCTCTTTTTCAGCTATTCTTTATTCAAAATGGCCCATACTTTTATGTATATGTCAGAACTTAATTTTTTTAGACTTATTTTTATAAAAAATACTTAAAAAACATACTTTTCAAAATCCCTCCAAAAGTTAAGTGCCACATCATCAAACTCGTAACTTTGGTTGCCCCAAAACATGAATTTTTGAAAAAAAACTCATTTTCCCTCTAACATACTGAAAAAAGTCATTTTGACCTATCCACATACCAAAGCACACTTTTTTTCTTGCACATAGCTACTGTACTAGCCATTCCAGCCATCTGTGTGCTTCTTCCCATTCGGTGCTGGAGTTTTGGAACATCATGGTGCTCACATGTATTATGAACATGACACCAGCACCAGCGCGTGCTCCTCACTCAAAGAGTGTACATTTTCGTGTTCCTACAGAATTTGCACCAACAACTAGAGGTAGCAATGACATAGATTCTCAAAATGCACGACGTGCAGCTCGAGAGAAGAATATTGATCTTTGGGTCCATGGTGCTTTGTATCCCTTGGATCCAATGGCTAATGTTCATCCTAGATTCCATACTATCTCCACATTTCTACAATTCCTTGGTTCCGGTGAAGATGGACTCCTAGGCTATTGCAAGCGATTGTCTAACCATTCTACATCTATAGCAAATTATTGGATGCAAAAATGTCATCACAACCATTTCAAGATACACAGTTTAGAGAGTGCTATACACACTTTAGAAAGTGCTATCAAATCTTTGGATGAGCACAATAATAGACTCAAACAAGATGTGGAAGAAAAGGAGAGCACAATTACAAATTTGAAAGCCAATCTTACACAACTAAAAGAGACTCCACTTGGGATGAGATTTAGGAAACGACCATTATCATCCTTTCAAGCTCTTTCAACTGGTGGTGGAGCACGGAAGCGACGTGTTTACGCACTTAGGTATGTATTTCCTTTGTTTAGTTATGTTAAAAGACTTTTAGATTGAGATTCTTATTGTGCAGGTCATTTGTTGAAGATGCGAGTGCTTCCTCAACAATGGAGGATCAATTGAAGTTTCTGAATTCTTGTCTTAGCAACAAACATGTGCTTATGATCTTGGAGTCACCAATAGGAAATCACATCAAAACCCAAGTGATTAAAGATTTTGCAGGCAACTTAGAAGATATTATTAGTCCTAGTGAGGTACAGATGGTATGTGATGAAGCAGGTGTTAGTACTAGAGCGTACACTGCATTGTACAATCTTTTGAAGCAGGCTCTACAAAACAAAGGTATTTTCCAGAGCATTTTTCCATGCCCTTACAAGGTATCTGTGAGGAAGAAGATAACCAATGAGGATGTAGCCAATACTCTTGGCAATTACCTGCATATAGAAGATGTTATGCCTGCATCCATTTATCATTCATCTACATCAAAGAAAGAGTTGAAAAACACATCTAGACAGGGATTCATCTACACAAAGTACAACAACATATTTGTCAATTTGGAGAGGCTCCAAAAGGAAATGGTTAAATTTTACAAATCCACACTTCAAGGTATATCCATTGTTTTGATAATGACATTCATAGTATTTTTAATAATATAATGTTTGTTATTTGATTTAGATTGTGGTTCCAAACTCAAGTTTGTATTGAAGCTAGACGAATGTCAAATCATAAAGGGATGCCGTATGGAGAGACTTAGTGTGACACTCATGAACGAAGCTATGGCCCATGCTATTATTGATGATAGTGAAGAATCTACCCATCACTTTACATATAGTGTCCAATCAGAGAAAGATATATGGTGGTTAGGTGCTATTGAAGTACCTAAAGAATCCAATGATGTTCTTACATGGATTTTCAATAGGATCCCATGGATCACAGAGGTGATAACTTCTCAAATTCATGGTGCCAAAATCAATGTAGAAAGCCTTGGTGATTTTGAAGTAGAGTGGCACTTAGGTGGAGACTTAAAGACTATCAAATGCATGTTAGGGTGCAAACAAGGTGCATCTACTCTCTATCCTTGTCCATATTGTACACGAGGTTATAAACGAACAAAGAGAAAACAAAACAACATAGATGATTTAGTTGATGACACAGATGCAACTCCATCTGCTGAATGGGATACACCTTTAATGAGGTGTCCCATGTTAGGTACACCTAATCGTGACATGTCAGATAAGGATTGGAATCCCATTATTCCATTCCCTTTAGTCAATGTCCACTTTTGCACCTTGCATGCCTTCATGAGAATTTTTGATAGACTATTGAAGCTCCATATAGAATACGCATTTGCCATGAAGCCAGTTGATAAATCTATTCAAGCTATAAAGAAATTGGAGGAACTTCTTAATTCAATTGGTTTTCATGGTGGAAATGTAACCCTAGTTGTTAAGAAAGTTGGAGAATCTCAAGATAGCTTGCAACAAGTGTCAATGACAGGGAATAAAGCAAGACATTTTTTTAGAAGAGGTACTAGCACTCAAAATAATGAACGTTATGAGCTGTGGAAAGACCTTGCATGATCACAACAGACAATGACTCTCAAGTTGATCTTTGTAATAAGAGAAAGAAAGTTTGGTCAAGCTTTGATAAGGTTGTAGGCTTAATGGGTCTGACTAGGTCTAGTGCTATTCAACGTCAAATGTTTCAAGAAACATTAGTGGAGTTCACCAAGTGTTTCATTCAATGTTGGGGAGAGAGCAATATAACACACTACATTGTAAGTGTAATCTTCTTCTACAAGTGTTCATTGCACTTACCTTTTTCCAATGTACTTAACAATTTTTAGCATATTTTGTTTGCACATGGAGCTTTTTTCATGCATCGATATGGGTCATTAGAGATTTTCAGTACCCAAGGAATGGAAAAGTCACACTACAAAGCGAGGGGTGTCTACTTCAAAAACACCCGACATGGTGGTGGCCCAATGCAATCAAACTACATGGAGGAGATGTTTAATTGGTTTTACTGCACTACATTCTCGAGAAAGTTTTTTGTGGAACGACTTAGGGATTCAAAATTGGCAAAACTTGCAAGAAAGATGCAACACAACATTGCCAGTGAGAAATGGAAGTCATGGTTAGGTCCTCTTCATCATGCTCAGTGGCGTGCAAGGAGACAACGAGAAGGCTCAGCTTGGAAGTAAAGTGAATTCGCTATTTCCCATTATGTGGTAATACATATGATTATTGTAATCTTGATTTCAATGTGTTATTATTTAATATATAATATTCTGTATGGTTTTAAACAGGTTTTGTCCGTTCTAGTGTGGACAAACAGTTTTTTAAAAAACTCTATAAATAGAGAGAACTCACTTCATTTCACACTTTTTGCAACTCAAGAGAATGGCACGCACCAAGCAAACTGCAAGGAAAGATCGCGTCTTCTTTCCTAGCCCTCATCTAGGGACACAACGCCCACCATGGTTGCAACCCCCCCAAAGGCCTCGAAGTGGTTCCCAGAGCACATCTGTGCCTGTGTCACACGATGGCACACCACCTGGGAGCAATTCAGTGCGAGAAAATGAAGTGTCCAATATACAAGATTATTACACTCCAGGACGATCAGAGGCCATTTCAGATGATGAGCCACCAACAAGGACACCCATCAAATCAAGACCCAAACAGAAGTTGATCAGAAGGAGTGTACCAGAGAGCGACGAAGAGTCATCCCAAAATGAGGAAAGCAACAATCAACCACCATGGAATGATATGCAAATACCAACGAGCCATAGGGTGACACATGGAGGTAAGACACTTCCACAAGGACAAGGACAAATACCAACAGAGGAGGAAAGAGAGCAAAGTCAACAACCACATCAACAACAAAATGTGCAAGATGAAGCTAGGCCCTCACATCGTGTACATCGGAGAAAAAAAAACTATCAACCTCGACGTCGACCTCAACGCCAGCCAAACATACCTCCCAACCCAAGAGCTCCACAAAGACGAAGGAAGCACTGGAGGGCTTTTGCAGAGATACGACACTACCAAAAGTCCGTTGAACTACTCATACCACGAAGAGCTTTTGCAAGGGTAGTGAAAGAGGAACTACAAAGCTACCAAGCAGGTCTAAGAATACAAGGGATAGCACTTGAAGCACTTCAAGAGGCAGCTGAGGCCTACCTCATCTCCATGCTTGAGGACTCTAACCTCTGTGCTATCCATGCCAAGAGAGTAACCATACAACCGAAGGACATTCAGCTAGCAAGAAGAATTAGAGGAAATAACCCATGATGTGTATATTATACCCTATGATAGGCTACTTTTTTCTCTCTCTCACTCTCTCTCTCTCTCTCTCTCTCTCTCTCTCTTTCAGTCAGTTATATATGGATTCAGTTAAACATGCATGCACTTGCCTATTGTTTTATGACTAGATATGTTCCTTTTCTACATACTGGTGTGCAACATGTCCTTTTCATACCAAAAAACCCCCAGCCACAGAAACGCAGGATTCAGCCCTGCAAAATTTTTGCAGGGCTGAATCCCGCGTTTCTGTGGCTGGGTTTTTTTTTGCAATATTTGGTCTTTGGTAAGCATAAGACATATGGTAGAGATGCAATGGTCTAGGTATTAAGAGGTTATACCCTATAGGAATTGAGATCTTTAGCTACTAAAGGCTGAGTTTATACCCTACTGAAAACTTCTGGTCCTGATAATACCAAAACCAATTGAAAATCTGAAATTACATAGTTTCCTATGTATTGTAGCACCTAAAAACACTAGATAAGGCCAAAAAAGCCCCAGCCACAGAAACGCGGGAAACAGCCCTGCAAAAATTTTGCAGGGCTGTTTCCCGCGTTTCTGTGGCTGGGGCTTTTTTGGCCTTTTTTAAGCATATAATCATACAGAGGATCAAAGCACAAAACAAAGACCCCTAATTAGATACAATTTGTGGAGAGAAGATAAGTTCAATTTTTTAGCACATTCATATACAGAACTAGACAAATGATGAAAAAAAAAGTTTGTATTATCAAGACATTACATCATTTCTCAGCTGCCTTCAATTTCTCCACAACTTTCTTTCTCCTTTGGAGAGATTGAGGCAGCTGGTAAGTCAATACAGATCTTGATATTACATGGGGTCTTGCATTCCAAGACTCATGGCGATACCTATTTGCCCTAATACTTTTCCTCTAAAATTAAGTCCTAAAGTAGTTACAACTAAGGATTTCCTAACCAAAATGACACAATTAGTGCCTTGGGTAATTGTACATAAACACAAAATCTTGCTAAGGGCCTTCAAGCACCAAGTGATGAAGTGCCCATCGGGACTGTAGTCTTTGTGTATGATAACAAAATCATCCTTTGGCAACTTTCCGATGTAGTTTGCCAAGGATGCACCACTCCCACGAGAAGCTCGATCCCCACCAGACCTTGCTGCGAACTTGTCGAGCTCAATTGCTTCCTGTTAAGAACAAATGAGAATTCAAGCTCTTACAATGTTAACTTAAAATTATCGATTTATTTAATTCAATTACCACTTACATCATGAAGCTTGTCTTCTTCCTCCCCTCTTCCAGGGGCATCAAGATCAATGCTAGAGTGGGCCATGCCACTCTGCTCTGCTACATGGGATGTAGGAATTTTTTGCTTCAGTATCCTCTCCTGTGCTGCACTGAACTCCTCTGTAGTAGAATTGTTGTCATCATTTAAAATATCAGCACACACCATTGATATGGTGTCTGCCACAGAATCCCCAAGTGGGATGGACTTCTTTTCAAGTATGTCAGATGTGTTGTCAAGTGGAACATCTGACATTGTGGAGAAAATACTCAAGCATTCATCTAGATGTAGACCGAATGCCTTCTCAATGTCATGGAGTAAAATAAATTCCTCTCCATCCACAACGATGCAGGAGAGATATTCAAGTTCCACCTCTGGTAATGTGGGCTCAGAGGGGTTGAGATTTGAAGGGGGGGCCTCCTCCATGCTTGATTGCACATGTAGTTTATCCTCAACACCACCAGGGAATTCTTGGTGGATTGTAATGCTTTCTTTGGAAAAATTTATGGCCTCTGGTTGAGGCTCATTCTTCTCCTTAACAAAACCCCCAGTGGCAAGGTTGGGGAGCTCAACAGGTGTAGGTTCCGGCTCCTCATTAATAATAAAATATGTTGTTGCAGTGTAGGATAGGTACTTTGTACCCATCCTCTTCTTTTTGTTAAGTTTTTTTACTAATGGCACAGAGTCATCTAGTAAGTGCCCAGCAGTTTCCGCAATTGCCATGAAGCGCTTAAGGCGCTTCATGAAGGCTTCATCGCCTCTATGTATGTAGAGTAGAAGGTCACATGGAACCCATTTACCCTCATAAGGCGGTATTTCTATAGAAAAACGCAAGATGTAGTACTCAAGGAACTCTATGATTTCCTTGAGCACATCAGAGTTCAGTTGAATTGTTTTGTCTAGATCAGGGACCCTAGACAGTAGGTCATACAAGTGGTTCTGACCTTTGAACTCAATTGATTCCAAGAACTCATTGAAGAGTTCACGTGGACGTTTGAGTTGCAGGGTACTGGAGGATGCGGCAGCCATTGCGCGTGATGCTAGCTTGTGTGCGTACTCTGCTAGTGATTGTAGCTCTTCTTGGTTGCAAAAGTGAGAAATGAGAGAATAAGTGTTGCTTTTATAGTAGTTTCAAAATTTTAAAGTGAGTGGGACCCATTTTAAAACTAAAACTGATACCTTCAAATAAAACAATCATGCACAGAACTCTCAGAAAAAAAACTTTTGCTCATAAAAAGATTGAACAGAATCATTAACCAGAATAAGATACACGACAACACAATAGAAAAAAAAAATTCTCAGAACTTTAAAATTATAATAAATTGCCATTGGAAAAACCAAAGATTTGGCAAATTGTACATCATATTGAGATCAAAAAATTTTACATGCTACATGTCTTGCATGTTAAATACATTGTTGCAGATGTAGGATTATAAATGGAACATAGGTGTGTGTACACTGTAGCACTCAAATAGTCCTTGAGCTATGACAATGAAAGTTGAGTTCCATCCACACTCCATTCAAGGAGGACTTTAATTTTATCCTCCAACCTCTTACCAATCTGCAGACAAATAGAAAACTTTAAATGAACATATTTGAGTGTAAGAATTTGTATAAACAAAAGAAGAAATACCATATGCTACTTACCTTATGCCCTTGTATTCTGAACTTTGATTGATCTAGATCCTCAAATCCCATGATTACTAGATGTTCTCTCACGTTGGCAAGAGTCCAATGATGATTTACTGAAATAACTTCCATTTCATTGTTGGGTAGATTTATCTTAATTTCAAATGAAATTAAAACACCCTCAGAACTTTGTAATGGTATCCATTCACCAAGTTTACACATCCAATGATCATAATAGAATCTAATGTACAATGAAGTACGATGTTTCAAGTATCGAAATCCTATGCCTGTTGCACCAATTTTACAAATGTATCTATCCCCTTTGGTGCATCCTTCTACAAGTCCCCATTTTTCACCTAGCAAACACTCTACCTGCTCATACGTGATATCTTTTAACATGAACATTGTTGACGTCTCTAGAATTGTGAATATCTGAAATAAATGTACAAAACAATGAACAGGAACACACCAGTGTAATCCTATAGATCTTGAAACTCTTGTAAATTTCAAAGAGTTGTGTATGTCCATCACCATCTTATGCTTCAAAGATGTTAATGTCCATACATCAGGTTGCGGCCACTCAAGCTTTAAGAGAGAATCTACCTTAATCATCTCTAACTTGCCAAAATCATTTGATGAAGAGGGTACAACATATGTATGTGTGTAAAAGAAAACTCTCTCACATAATAGCTGAGCAGGACGGGCTTGTGGAAAGACTATCGACCCAACATCTGCATGCAATGCTTGGAAAGTACCTGTAAGACTATGAAGTGGTTGTTCTTCCACCAAGGTAGAAGGAAATATGTCTACAACAAAAAAATACACAACTTAGCTAGGTATATTCTGAAATTTGGACAAAAGTCAATGAGTAATACTTATAGTTGATAGGATATCTCATTTTGTTTGAGTTTTCCAATTTCATGGTTGACATTGTGAACACATGTTGTACAATGGCAACAGTTTCACCATTTTTGAGCTTTTTGAAGCCTAGTAACTTCCCTTTCCAATGAAGATCCAAGTTTCCACGATCTCTCACACGGTGAGGACCAACACCAGAGGGTTGCATGTACACCCATGCACCTTTGCAGAACTCCTGTCCTAACCAAAATCCTTCTGGAGCCTTGATATTGTGACATTTTATCGCGATAACCTCATCTTTTGGACGTCTATGAGATTTAGGTTTCTCCATTGGAGATCAGGCTATGGAAATGACAGTAGGAATTCAAAGAAGATGATGCATAGAGAAAGAAATGGAGATGCAGGAGCTGCAATGGTGTGCTAGGGAGAGAAAGTAGTGGAAAGAGATGACTTTTTGGGACCTGGGTATGAAAATGGGAGGTTTTGGAGGGAGAAAGTTGCATTTTGAGTTATTTTTGAAAAAGTCACTTTTTTCACTTCAGTTCATGCACGGATTTTGATTTAGAACCCAAAAATAGCACTTTTGATCCTAAAAAGTGGTTGGGGGACCATTAAATGGTGTTATGATGAGTTTTATAACTTTTTGAAAATTTTGAATTTTTGGGCCCAGGTAAGTTACGAGATTCCTTTCTCTCTCTAGAGGCAAAACCTGAACATAGGGGAATCCAGTCCCCTCATCCCCCTTCAGCCTAGTGATTTATAGGCTATAGACTCTGTCCACCACCCTCCTCTCATTGGTCCATCACTAATCACTCCTTAATCCAAAAGGCCCATGCAGGGTTCATTTTTTTCCCTAATGTCACAAGTCTTAACATTTCCAACTTTAACTACTGAGTGCTTGGTGTCATCACTTGTTTGGACTTGATGCTTACCTTTTGGTTCCTCAAGATCAGAGAGTAGTGCTACATTGCCAGCCACATGATTTGAGCATCCTGAGTCAATGTAGAATATGTGGTCATCATTTGTACCTGATTTTGAAGTCATGTTCATGATTAGAAGAGAATCATCTTTCTCATCTGTATAGTTGTTGTAGTCCTTTCTGGATTTGAAACCTCCTTGGTAGTTGCCATTGTAGTTGTTGTTGTAATTGTTGTTGTAACCTTGATGATGGTTGAATCTACCTCTTGAATGTGAGTATCCACCTCTTTGGTATCCTCTTCCTCTCTCATTCTTGTAATTCCTGAAACACTCATCTGTAGTTTGATAAACCACAAATGTTACATGGTGAGGAGTTATAGGATCTCCCCTTGCCTTGCTTACCTCCTCGGCCCCTTCCTCTTGATGATCTACCTCTCCCTACATAGTTGGCTTGGGAGGTAGAGCCTTCATCTTCCAACTTCTTGTTCTTGCCTTTATCTTTAGACTTCTTATCTATATATAGGGCAGAAGAGTTATTACCTTTGGATGTGTCTCCATTCTTGTTAAGCTTTGCTTCATGAGTGAACAATTGTCCCATGAGAGTTGTAAGATCTGGAATTTGCATGTCCATGTAAAGGTCCATAGTAGTGGTAAAGCTTTCCCATTTGTCATCAGCCTTGATTCCATTGATCACTTGCATAACAATCTGCTCTTCTTCAATCTCTTCTCCTATGCTTGCTAACTGATCTGCTACATCTTTAATCTTGGTCACAAATTCTGAAACAACTTGCTTAGGTTGCTTCCTTAATGTGGTGAATTCAATCCACAACTGATTTTTTCTAGCTCTTGTGTTGGAAGAGAAGTAATATGACAAGGTTTCCCAAGTCTCTCGGGATGTCTTACAGTTCCTAATATGTGGCAAAAGAAAATCAGAGATGGATTTGAGTAAATAAGACCTTGCCAATGCATCCTTAACACACCATGTGTTGAGCTTCTCATGTTCCTCCTTGATTGGTAATCCTCTTGTTTTGAATGAGGGCAATTCCTCATCTCTTGAGATGTATCCATAGAGACTCCTTCCTTGTAGGTAGGTCTTCATCCTCAAAGACCATGCCTGATAGTTGTTCCTGTCCAATTTATCAATAAATGAAGGAAAACCATCTCCCATTTTACCTTAGTTTGCTCTGATACCACTGTTGGGAAAGATGGATGGATGCTCCAAGAGATTGAGTAGATACTGCCAAACCTGCTTTGTACCAGCCCCCTAATGCTTCAGAGTTGATAAGTATACCTCCTTAGCTTTCCAATGACACACTAAAATGGCCTATGTACTTTGGAAGTGATGTGTGTAATGACTGAATCAAAACAGATAACTTTGAAACTCAAAATCTCATGAAAACCTTCTATTTATGTCTTTACACCTGCTGGATCTTTTGCTTAGTATGACCAGCACAGTAGGAATTGGAAAAATTCCTTTTAGGGGTATCTAATTAGCTTAGCTAGCTAACTGTTCCAAGTGGAATGATGTAAAAAGATCAACTATGCTTAGAGAAATCAATTTAGCAAATTAAACTTTATCCCCGATTTTTTAGGACTGTAGTAGACATTGACTAGTGATCACCTCGATGCGTATTTCTTTGAAATAGCTGAATAGAATCTCCTCAAATTTTGATAGTATGTAGAAAACTTCAAGCTAAATCCAAAAAGCTTTAGATCATTGAACTTGGTGAAGAACTGACCGAGATATGCACTCCCCAAGTTGATAGACTTTCAAGTAGTATGACAGAGAACTCAGAGATTACTAATATAAATGTATGTATTAATGAACACTTGTATACAATCCCATTGGCATGAATCTCATTGCCTAATGGTGTAGATAGGTGTGGGCTAGAGTGTAGGCCTCACACACACTCAAAATCAGTAAAGAGAAGCTCGGGAGTGATGAGTTCTAACCGCGACTTTTTCATGACCTCTTTTATAGACGGTGAGTAAAAATTTGAATTCAAATTCAAACTTTTGGCTCCCTATGATCAAGCTCCTATATCCTAGGAGATATTCCTTCAATCAAAGAGCTAACTTTTTCCACGAATCCTTTTGGTAGGTGATTACAAAGATTCCAAGTCTACCTCTCCAACTCACTCAATCTCTGAAAGTGTCTGCCGCGATACCACTTACACCAATAAATACAAATTCGAATGTTTCTCCTAGCTTTGAACTTCGAATATGGTCAATGCTGGGTTCATTTTGAAGCTCTCAACGAGACGCATCTATTGGTGGTATTTTCACTCGAATCTGACAACTGCTCTTCAAGTTATGACCAAAACAATGAATGGTGGGAAACACACACACTCACTTCACAACTCGTATTTGCTCACACACACACTACAGTAGCTCAAAAGTGGTGGGGAGGGGTAGACAACAGTCCTACACACACATTCCAAGCTTCACACACACACAAAAGATCATGGAGAAGATGAAAATCTGCAAGGAAGAAGCAAATTTGAAATTCTGAAGCTCTCCTTCTTCACAATGGCAAAAAAGTCCTTCCAAAGAGTAAAAAAGTGACATATATACATGTGCCCTAAAAATAGTCCTTTCACACAAGTGACTGGCACTTTCATGGTTAATTTCTAATTTCCTACTATTTTACAAGAAATATATTACAAAGAGTTGGGTTTATGCATCTAGAGGACTATGCATTTACATAGCTTGAAGGGAATTTTCTAGGACTTTGAAGAAGAAAAAAATATGCCCATTAATTTGAAAAATGTGGGGCTCCTCTTTTGTGCCTCTTTGCTCTGCAACACTCTCCCCCTCTTTGTCTCTGTCGTCCCTTGACAGGCTTTTGCTTCTCGTTTGTAGCTTATCTAAGGCTTCTGAATACACACACCCAGTGGTCGAAGAAGCGATAAGGACTGTCAAAAATTTTTTACTTTATCCAAGGTATGTCCTGTATTTTTGTTTGCCCCTTGGTATTCATTATATCACAAATCTGGGTTGTTGTATTAAGTCGGCCTTCCACGCACACCATCAGTGGCTAAGAATGTGATGTTCTTAGTCACCCGCTTCAACTTTTCAGCCTCTGCCTCTTTCTAGCTTTTGGTCTTTTGATTTGAATTTGTCTTCACACATTTGACCCTGTTGTATTGCTTGGAGCCTATTTACTTTCTTCCACCGCACGCCTTAATTTGTTGACCCCTACTCTCTTTTAAGTGAGCATTATGTTTTAGAGTTCCTATTCTTGAATCTTCTTTGTCATCCTCTAGGACCTATTCCATTTCTTCCCACCGCACGCATACTATGGACAAGGAGGCAACTAGGACCTTCAGACAATTGGTTATCTTATCCGATGAAGAGTCCTTTGTGTGCTGTGTCTCTCACTTGTTTCGCTTCACCGCCTGCTCCTGGTGGATGAGGAAGTTGTGTGCAACCTCCCATGAAATGTCGTGGTTGTTATCTTTCTTTAATTCCACTCCTCAAGACCTGGATTTTTGGCATTGTTGCCTGATGCGTGCCCCTACGGGGCTTTGGGCAGAGAGTTGGTCTTTCCCTTTATAATCTTCATTCCTTACTGAGCAGTTTTAGTCTTTGATTTTCTTCTTCTTCTCTTTTTGCTTTATTCCCCTTCCACACGTCCCCCCTCCTGAACTCTGTCATCCCCGACAGGCTTTTTGTGGCGACATGAGTATTCTGGATGACTTGTTGCTCTCGTTGATTAAGCAGATTGGCATGAAATAACATGAATTCTTTCCATTGGCTCGATTTGACCCCGTCTTCTGGTGCCTATCTATGATCTGCAAAGAAACTCAATTCGTAGGCCACCATCCTAGCATTAAGATTTGAAGACATTTTTACAAAAATTTTGGAGTCTATTTCAAAAAATCCAGTGAAAAACGCTTCTTCAAATGTCTGCATGTAATTGCTTGGCAAAAACATTAGTCTTGAGTATATAGCCATACGCATTAATCGGCTCGGTATAGTTGATTGATAAAAAATGAGGGCATCTAACCCCTGATTAATGCCGATGAAATTCAAAAAAGTAAATTGAGCGTGCTAAAAGACTCTGATTACTTTAAGTATCATGCTCAAAATTTTATTAGTCATCTTGATGGTGAGATCTGGTACAGTTGCATAGCGAGCTACCCAAAATTTGATTGTCTTGATCATGTATTCCTCTATCGGTAGATAATCACGAGGTGGACTTGGCAGTAGTGGATAGTTGAGCCACTGATTATTGATGTTTCCCTGGCACTGACCTTCCCAAAATTGCGTCCAAGAGCATCTTGTGGGTACTGGACAAAAAGATGGATTTACCTAAAGTATGTACGGTGATGATTCCCAGTGTACCCTTAGGGTTGGATTTTTCTCCAAACATTTCCTCCTCCATATGGGATCAGCTTTGTCAAATTCCTCTTGTGTGTAGGTGAATGTTTGCATGCTAAACTCGAGGTTGCTATCTGACTCTTTATTTGTTGTGTTCTTTATACATTGTCGTGTTTGCTCTTTAAGTAGACCATATGGTACATTGAATGGTCTCATTACCTGTTCCATATTTTTGTTTTCGATCTTTGCTTCATTCATGACCTTTACCACTTGATCTTCAAAATCTTTTGTAAGCTGGGACACCAGTAGTGCCCTCTCGTGCTGGCTTAGTTCTGCAATATCCCGATGATGTCTTTCAGAGTGGATCTCTATTTCCTCCCTTATCGGTGAATGCTGTAAGGGGGGAGAAAGAGGACGTACCTCCGTCTCCTCAGTATCCGTTGTAGAGTGTGGAACTACCGGTGTCCCCTCTTTTACCTTGTGTACGAGTTGATCTTGCAATTGTTTGATTAACTCATCCTTTTCTTTCATTTCTGCGGTTGCTCTTGTAACTTCTTCTTTATTCTTGAGGAGCTCTTCTCCTATGACCGCGAGCTGATCTACATCTTCATTGCATTGTATTATATATCGATTTTCTGTTGCCTTCCACTTCTTTCTCAGTTCTGTTGTGTCATCCATATACCTTTTCTCCCATTCGGCGATGATGGCTTGCTCCTGCTTGAGCTGATCTTCATACCATCCTATCTTTTCTTCCAATGCTTTTGTGTCCTTTTCTGGCACTTCAGGAGCTTCTATCGGTTGACTACATAGGAGGGTTGTCATCAGCTCCTTGTTTCTGTTTTGTAAGTTATCTGCTTCTTCCATGTATACCTTGATTTTCGATTCAATGATCTTACTTCTGGCATTCATCCACGTTTTTTCGGCTTCGCTAGCCTCATATTTCCTTTGTAAATCCTGTAATTGGTCTTTAAGTTTCTTATTTTCTATTTCTAGTATGTTGCATTGTTCCTTGGCTTCTTGGACTGCTTTCTCTTTCTTTGCTATGCTCTTTTGTGCTTGAATCAGTTGGGCAGAGAGATTCTCACCAATGTCTTAGAATTGGCATTTTTCCCGCATTGCCCTATCATAATCAGCATCAGCCTCAAGCAATGATTGTTGAGTGTCCATTGCAGTTTGTATCATGTCTTGCACCACTAGCTTGAGCTGAGCAACATCCACATTTAACCAAGTTTTTGAGATGCTTGGAGCTTCTCTTGTTCTTACATCCTTTCCTTGCTCCACATGTATGGTTTTGTTATGAGGTTGCTTGATTTGTCGTTGTACTTCATGTTCTTTGCTTTCTTCTTCCTTACTAATGATTTTCGTGGCACTCCCTTGAAAGGTGACGTCCATGGGAGATGGTTCTACCACTACCCTTATTGGTGTAAATGGTTCTGAGTCTTTGATTGTATTTTCCACTTGTTCTTCTTTAGGGTTCTTGAAGAGAATTTCTCCCACAAGTAGAGTCTCTTGGATTTGAATATTGGAAGCTTCATTCAATTTGATGACATGTACTCATTCTTAGGAGGCCTCGTTCTCGATCGTGTCTTGGCTGGAGTTGATGGGCATTTGATCCGCCTTCATTCCTTCCCCTTCTACATTCTTGTTCACTTCATTTAACTCCTCCCATTGTCCATCATCCTTGGAGTAACAGCGAATGTCCACATTCAACATGGAGGTGTCTGGTTCTTCTTGTGCATCTGATGATGAGCTTGAATTCATTAAATCCAATTCCCTGCATTTGTGAGCCTTGGACAGCCTTTTTCTTTGTTCTATATCTTGATGGGCTTGTTGGTAATGGTGTCCTTGCACTGATAGATTGACTTGGCCTTCAGTGTACTGATGTGTGGCTTCCATTGCTTTGGCCAATTCTTCTTCTGTGATAGATTGACGGTCTTCAAGTGTCGTCCTTGGGAGCACATGTGCTCTTTTGGTGGCTGGAACTTTTGCTTCTGCTTGCATGATTTCCCTTAGTCTCTTGGTACCTCTCATTCTGGGTTGGGAGCTTGTTTTTGCTTCCTCAATGACCTTGGCTCCCTTCTTCTTCCTAGGGACTGTCGCAACCTTTGCATATTTGGCCATGGCTTCCGATGATGGAATCTCTCTCAAATGCTCTCTAATGCCCAAGGCATGATATATCAATATAGTCAAGGCTACACTGCCATTCAAAAACTTCTTGTGATTCCATTGCTTCTTTGCCTCAAACAACCACTCTTGAATATAGGGAGTCATATTGACTTGATTCCCAATTTGCTTAATAGCATGTGACAGCATTTGTACTACGGTCTTTTGCGGAGCAGTATATCTGTGCATGTTGGGAAAGCAGAGGTGTTGCTGGATGAGTCTCACTTCGTCTTCAATATCAATGCGATTAATGTCATTGAAGGTTCAGATCTTTGATCCTTGACTTTCCTCCTTGAATACCTTGGTCGCGTCCTTCTCCCATCCAAAATCTTCTTTGATTAGATCATGTGTGAATTGTATGATGACCCATTCACCAATGGCGTCCAAGACTCTAGCCTCTGGTAGCAATGGATCATGCAAGGCAGGCCGCAAAGTGTCCATAACTTGGGCACATCGCTGAAAATCAGGTTTGTATATTGGTAATTCAAAGTACTTATGAATTCCTACGTTCTTCATAACGTCCATGGTTGATGTGAGCTCATGTACTACCTTGAAGTCTTTGGACATCATCGGGAACTGATGATGTGTATCCATGATTTTAATGGTCATTATGAATAAGTAATCCCCTGCTGGTTGGTCGTCTCTGAACCAATGACCTTTTGCTTTAGTCACACTTTGTAGAGGGAATTCCAGCACTTCCTCCTGGATGGTTGCTTCAGAATCTTCGGAGTCCATTTGCACTTGTAATGAAAAGAGCATTAGATTCCATAGAAGACATGTCTTTAGTGATGTGTGTTGTAGTGACATTTCGTTCATTGCGTCACTCCGTTGCCCTTGCTTGCATAAGTAGGATCTCTTACCGCATATTTTTTTTTCACTTCTGAAAGAAAACAAGAATAAGGATAGTCGAAGCTTATTTATTTACATAGTAGGTCCATTCCTATGAAAGTAGAAGCTATGACTTGTCCCCAAGTGGAGAATGTGCGCCACTAATTCTGTCATGTACATCATGTGCAGAATGACTGGCCTCGTAATGTGGCCCTATCATGCATACTTTAGGTGCCTTTGAGGCTTCATGTGTGCAAATGAAATCCTCTTGAATCTGTTGTTCCAACCCTTGCTGTTGCTTGGGTTTCCATATCCATTTCGTAGTCGAAGTTTTACGCCTTGTCTTTCCTTCGTTTTGTCATGCTGCATATGTTTCCTCTTTCTTTTTTGTTATCCGAGTTGTTGGTTCCTTCTTTTTCGGTATCTGTGACGAGTCTCGCTTGGCTTTATGGTGTTGTAGTGTCGACACAATGTTTCTTCGTGCTTGTTTATCTCTTCAGTGTCCACTTTTGGAATCCATATTTGTTGCCGCGTTCTTTGAGCTTCCACTAATGCCTTTGGAAGTCATACTCTCAGAAGTCACTTTGTTTCTAATTTTGGTGAAGAAGAACCCTTGAACTGGGATTTCCATGCTGATGATCTCCTTTTTGCATTGTCCTCCTCGGTTCCCTTTTGTTCACCATTCAAGTAGGATGAATCTACTTTCTCCTTTGATGCCTTGGGATTTGAAATCCTTTCTTCTATCAGACCTTCTTCTGATTGATTGGTGATGGAATCATTTGCTATGTGCTCTTCTACGATTTTTTAGCACTCTTGATGACATCTTGTCTATGGGAGGGTTTCTCTTCTAATAGACTAAAGATTTCCTTGTGCCCTATTTTGGCCGAAATGTATCCTTGGGCTAGGTCGATGCTCACCTCATTCTCAATTGTTGGTGCAAGGCAATCAACAATTGAAGTTTTGATGAAGTTTTGAAGTCAAGGATTGAAGAAAAGATCAAGTCATGAACCATGAAGAAAGTACATGTTCAGAGAATGAAGATATGTATACATATGTACATTAATTTAGAGTTAGTTCACTTATACTTTTGTATGGTGATGAACTTGTACATATTTGCCTATATAAATAAGGAAAAATGTCGGGCCAAATATGAGAGAGCATGTGAATAGAGAAATTAGAAGTTGTATGAGCCATTAGATATTTTAGAAGTGAGTAAGATCTCTCTCATCACTCAGATGTAAATTTTTCCAGAAATGAAGAAAAGTTGCACCCGATATTTCTAAGAGTTCTCCTTCTCTGTTGAGTCTTTTCTGAAATGCTTTTGTACAAGTCTAAGTTCATAGTTGATTGACCTCTGTACAAATTTTCAGCTTCTAATTGTGATCAGGCTGAGAGAATTGAGTGTAGGAACATTTACATGTGTAAATGTAAAGAAGAGAAGTTATAGGAGGTGCGAAATTTGATGCTTATGTTTTGGTCAGTTCTCCTTCCACATTGTAAAGTTTTGAGCAATCAAGCACTCATTCTTCAAGTTAGAAGGTAAGCTACCTATGGCTAAAAGCATTCGATTAAAGGGGCTCTAATTTGGGAGAACCAAGCTTTAGAAGTTGTAGGTATCAAAGTCGATTGTAAATAACTATAGGTTTAGACATAGGTGTCTTGTTAAGATCATTTCTCAAGATCTACTGAGTCTTTTGGAATGATTTAACTTGGAGGAGTTGCACAAACTATAGACAACACCTTATGCAAAGTTTTATAAAAAACTTTACACATTTGATAAGTCAATGAGTGGCTTATGTGCAGCAGACTTTCTGTGTAGTCACCTTCTTCACAGTTTGTTCAAGATTTTAGAAATTGAGTATTGATCCTCCAAATTGGTGAAGGTTTTACGTTATTCTTGATATAGAGGTGCTCTAACTTCAAGGATAACTTGTTCTTTTGGATATTAACACTCTCCATCAGTGGTATCAGAGCCGGAAGCATCAAAATTGAAGAAAGGTGGACCCCGACTGCTACAGTTATAAATAATTCAACATTTGAAGATACAAAGGGTGAAAGCTTGAAAGCAAAGCTTGAAAAGGAGGCCAGAAGATATCAAGGAAGACAAAAGGAACTTCATTCAAAACAAAGGTAACCTTATTCCTCATAAATCTTGAAGGATTTAATACACAGGTGAAGAAAGGATGGGAGATTCTCTTCAGATAGAGAAATTGGATAGAGAGAACTATTCAACATGGTCAATGAGGATGGGAGCTCATCTTATGAGCAAAGACTTGATAGGTTATATTACAGGTGAAGAAGAAAAGCCTCAGTTAAGAGATCCTAGTGTTCCAAGTAGGGATGAATTATCAGATTTGAAGACTTGGATAGAGATGCTCAAGCTAGGAGCATTATCTATATGGGAGTTGATGACTACTTGCTACCTCACATTAGAGGTCTTGAAAGTGCAAGTGATATATGGAATGCTTTGGAGGAGCATTTCCAAAACAACACAAAGTCAAGAAATGCATCCTTGTGGGTAGAGTTTACCACATTCAAGAAGAAGGCCTCTCAATCGATCTCAAATTATGTAACAAGGATGAAGGACATTGCAGATGCATTAGGAGCAGTTGATGAAGATATTGAGTAGGATAAATTGGTAAGGAAAATCCTCACATGTTTGAGAGGTGATGACAAATGGAAGCCATTCATTTTGTCTACTGAATTATCACTAGATCATTTTACTCCTGACTTAAATCACTTGCTAGGACACATGCTAACCTTTGAGCAAGATGTCAAAGGTGAAAGTGATAGAAGTGCAGGTCAAGCAATGTATTCAAAGGATAAGAAGAAGAATAGAAAAGGGAAGCAACAAGCAAATGAAGATGAAGGTACAACTATCCAAGCTAACTTCCTAAGAGGAAGAGGAGGTGGCAAAGGTAGAGGAAGAGGCAGAAGTAATCAAGATGGAGTCAAAGCTTGCTGGATTTGTGGTAAGACAAATCACTTAGCTCATGATTGTTGGCATAATACTCAGAATAATGGTGGATATAATCAGAACTTTAATTCAAGAGGAAGAGGTGGCAGAAATCAAAGAGGTAATTTCAGAGGTAGAGGTAGTAGAGGCTATTTTGGAAGAAATGCAGGTAGAGGATTCCAAAGCCAACAATCCATCAATATCTACTACAATTATGCTTCAGATCAGAAGGAGGATTCAACATTGATTATGAATGCAACTTGTGAAAGGCAAAGTGAAGACCAAAGAGTCTTCTACATTGACTCAGGGTGTAGCAATCACTTGAGTGGCAACATAGCTTTGATGACTGATTTGGAGAATAAGGTAACTAATCATGTAGTTCAAACAGGTGACAATACAAAGCACAATGTGAAGTCAATTGGATCAGTGAAGTCCAAGGATGAAAGTACTGTTCTGAGTAAGGTTTTGTATGTTCCTACAATTCCAAAGAATTTGATAAGTGTAGGACAAATTGTTGAAAAAGGTTATGAAGTTAGGTTCACTAATGAAGGAGTTTTTGTGGAAGACGCTAGAAATGGGTATAAACAATTTGTTTCAGTGAGGAAAGAAGGAAGATTGTTCACATTGAAGATTCAAGGTAACATTGGTCATGCCTTGTTCACCTATGGAGGACATAAGATCTCTGAGTTAGATCTTTGGCACAAAAGGCTTGGACATTTCAATGAAAGAGGTATTAAAGATATGGTTAACAATGGTTCAGTGCTTGGATTGCCTTATAATGCAAGTCAACATATGACACACAGATGTGAGGCATGTCAATTAGGTAAGGCTCATAAGCAATCTTATTCCAAGCATGGTTTTATGTATTCAGAGAAGCTTGAATTGGTACACACAGATGTGTTGGGACCATCAAAGGATTTCAGCATCAATGGTTCAAGGTATTATGTGATTTATGTTGATGATGCTACTAGATCACTATCTGTGTGATCAAAGATAAGTTAGAGGTATTCAATACATTCAAACATTATCATGTGTATGCAGAGAGAATTACAGGTTAAAAATTGAAGAGACTAAGGTCAGATGGAGGGGGAGAGTATTTCTCTAATGAGTTCAATGATTACTTGTGGAATGCAGGTATAAAAAGGGAAATTAGTTGCAGGTACTCTCCTCAAAAAAATGGTGTAGCAGAAAGGAGGAATAGAACTCTTGTTGAGTTTGGAAGATCCATGACGAAGGAGAAAAATTGCCCAAATTATTTGTGGGCTGAGGCTATAAATACAGCCACATGTTTGGTCAATAGATTACCATGTAAAGCTTTGCAGGGTATGACACCATATGAGGCATGGTGGGGTAAGAGACCTACTCTAGATCATTGCAAAGTATTTGGATGTTTGGCATATGCATATGTGCCATCTCAATTAAGGCACAAATTGGAACCTAAAGCTGAAAAGTATGTGTTCATTGGATATGATGATAAGTAAATGGGATATAGGTTGTGGAGTCCATCCACAAAACAATTCCTTGTATCAAAGGATGTTACATTTGATGAGAAAGGTACTTGGTATGCAGGAACAATCAATATTTATGCAGGTGATGAAGAAGTTGTGAATCAAAAGAAAGGTAAATCAAAGGTTCAAATATTTGATGAAGAGGAGAACAATGAAGTACAGATTGAAGATGAAGAAGTGCCAAGATTTGATCCAGAGTGTGATGAACCAGAAACCTCAAGAAGTGGAGAACTCAGAAGGTCATCAAGACACAAATGGCAACCTGCTATGACACTTCTTTTTTAGCAACCAAAGATTATGCTTATATGATAAAGGCAGATGAAGAACCTTTTACATATGAAGAGGCAAAAGGTAGGAAAAATTGGGAGAAAGCTATGCAGGAAGAGTATGACGCATTGATGGAGAATCAAACATGGGATTTGGTTCCTAAACCAAATAGTCAGAAGATCGTTGGATGCAAATGGGTCTACAAGACAAAGAGGTTTGCAGATGGAAGTGTGTCTAGGTATAAAGCTAGACTTGTTGTGAAAGGGTTTGCTCAAACATATGGTATAGATTATGATGAGACTTATAGTCCTGTGGCAAAAATGACAACTATCAAGACACTCATAGCCATTGCTGCATGTAAAGGTTGGAAATTATGTCAATTAGATGTGAAGAATGCTTTTTTAAATGGTTACATTTCAGATGATGTTTTCATGGAGCAACCACAAGGATTCAGAAATGAAAGGTATCCAGATCATGTATGTAAGCTCAAGAGAGCTTTGTATGGTTTGAAGCAGGCCCCAAGGGCATGGAATTATAGACTTGTGAAGTTTTTGGAAGAACTTGGTTTTCAAGTATCTAAAGCAGATAGTAGCTTGCTTGTCAAAGCAAGTGATGATGGGTTCATTTACATGTGCATATATGTTGATGATATAATTCTTACAGGTACAGATGAGAAAGGCATTCAAAGCTTAAAGAAGCAAATGGAGAAAGAGTTCAAGATTAGTGACTTGGGAGACTTGTCATATTTCTTGGGCATGGAGATCTCATACATTCAACATGGAGTGTATGTAACTCAAGAAAGGTATTTGAAAAACTTGTTGGTCAAGTTTAAAATGGATGATCGCAGGGTAGCACCTACTCCAATGGAGGTGAATCACAAATTGAGCAGAAATGGAGGAGAAGAGTTCAAAGACATGAAGCTATATCAAAGTTTGGTTGGTAGTCTGATCTATGCTACATTAACTAGGCTTGATTTGTCATATGCAATTGGAGTATTATCTCAATTCATGCATTGTCCTAGGAAAGAACATTGGATTGCAGGACAAAGAGTGTTGAGGTACATTAAGGGTACACTCAAAGAAGGTTTGTATTATGGTTTTACATTAGATACAAACATCAAGGTTTATAGTGATACAGATTGGGCAGGTAATCCTGATGATAGGAGATCAACTTATGGATACTTGTGTTATGTGGGAGATAAGTTAATTGCATGGTGTTCAAAGAAGCAACACACAGTTGCTTTATCATCCACAGAGGTTGAGTACAAAGGTATGGTTGAAGCTGCAAAGGAAGTGATATGGCTTAAGACTCTTATGAAGAGTTTTGACATCATCTAGAGTACACCCACTATTCATGGAGATAACATGAGTTCCTTGTATTTAGCTGCTAATCCTATTTTTCATGCCAGGATTAAACACATTGAGATTCAGTATCATTTTCTAAGAGAGAAGGTGATGGATAAAGAGATTGAAGCTATAAATACTTCAACAAAAGATCAGATAGTTGATATGCTAACCAAAATCTTGGATGGACCAAAGCTACAAAGATTCAAAGACATGGCAGGTATAAAGAAGATAGAGAAAACCTCAATTGATGATTGAGGGGGAGCTGTTGGTGCAAGGCAATCAACAATTGAAGTTTTGATGAAGTTTTGAAGTCAAGGATTGAAGAAAAGATCAAGTCATGAAGCATGAAGAAAGTACATGTTTAGAGAATGAAGATATGTATGCATATGAACATTAATTTAGAGTTAGTTCACTTATACTTTTGTATGGTGATGAACTTGTACATATTTGCCTATACATACAAGGAAAAATATCGGGGAAAATATGAGAGAGCATGTGAATAGATAAATTAGAAGTTGTATGAGCCATTAGATATTTTAGAAGTGAGTAAGATCTCTCTCATCACTCAGATGTAAAGTTTTCCAGAAATGAAGAAAATTGGGCTCTATATTTCTAAGAATTCTCCTTTTGTGTTGAGTCTTTTGTGAAATGCTTTTGTATAACTCTAAGTTCATAGTTGATTGACCTCTGTAAAAATTTTCAGCTTCTAATTGTGATCAGGCTGAGAGAATTGAGTGTAGGAACATCTACATGTGTGAATGTAAAGAAGAGAAGTTGGAGGAGGTGCGAAATTTGATGCTAATGTCTTGGTCAGTTCTCCTTCCGCAGTGTAAAGTTTTGAGCAAGAAAGCACTCATTCTTTGAGTTGAAAGGTAAGCTACCTATGGCTAAAAGCATTTGATTAAACGGGTTCTAGTTTGGGAGAGCCAAGCTTTAGAAGTTGTAGGTGTCAAAGTCGACTGTAAATAACTACAGTTTTAGACATAGGTGTCTTGTTAAGATCATTTCTCAAGATCTACTCAGTCTTTTGGAATGACTTAACTTGGAGGAGTTGCACAATCTATAGGCAACACCTTATGCAAAGTTTTGTAAAAAACTTTACACATTTGATAAGTCAATGAGTGAGTTATGTGCAGCGGGCTTTCTGTGTAGTCACCTTCTTCACAGTTTGTTCAAGATTTTAGAAATTAAGTATTGATCCTCCAAATTGGTGAAGGTTTTAAGTTATTCTTGATATAGAGGTGCTCTAACTTCAAGGATAACTTGTTCGTTTGGAGATTAACATGTTGGTGCAATTCAAGCCATCACACTTGGCTAGGACATTTGATTTGAAGACTCTATATAAGAGAAGACCCATAGGAACTTATGCTTAAAGTTTCTTACCATTTTACTCTTTTGTAAAAGTCTAGAATGACTTGGCATCTCATGTAATCATACCTACTTGATTAGAGTCGTGGAATATCTCAATCAACTTTTAGGTGAAAGATTCTAGGAGATAGATTTGAATTCAAATTCAAATCACCATCCAACTCCTATAAAAGCTACATTGAAAAAGTCGCGGTTGTTCTTCACTAATCCCGAGGCTGTTCTGTACTATCCATTGAGTGTGTGAGGTCTACACCATAGCCTACACCTCTGAGTACCATTGTGCTATGTTTATCATGCTAATGGGAATGTACATTCATATGATATAATACAAATACTTACATTCATTATCTCTGGTTTTCTCTGAGTCATCTTCTCCAAGTCTGTCAACTTCAAAGGAGCATATCTCAGGATCTACTGAGCCAAATCAAGTGATTCAAAGCACATTGCAACCAGCTCCAAGTCTACTATACACCTAAAAAATTTCAAATCAATTGGATCAGCCATTACAGAGAAATCTCTGTCGAGGTGCACACTGGTCTGTGTCTGCAGAGTTCCTAAAAAGTCGGGGGTACATATTATTTTGCTAAATTGATTTCTCAGTGAGTAGTTTATCATTTCTTCTCATTCCAATTGCAAATGGTAGCTTGTTAAGCTAATTTAATATGTCCAGAAGGAATTAGATCAATTGTTAGTGTGCTGGTCACACTGAGTGAAAGACTGAGCAGGTGTCACTACAGAAATAGAAAGTTTTTCTTGATTTTTGAAGTGCCAAGTTATCTGTTTTGATTTGGTCACTACACATATCATTTGCAAAGTACATATATGCTTTCTTGGTATCATTTGGAAGCTCAAGGTGTGTACTAAGCATTTCTGGAATCAAAGGAGGGCTGGTGTGAAGCAGGTATAGCAGCACCAACTCAATCTCTTGAGTGCATCCAACCATCACTCCTAACAGTGGTATCAGAGCAAATAAGGTAAACATGGGAGATGGTTTTCCTTCATTCATTGACAAATTGGACAGGAATAACTACCAAGCTTGGTCTCTGAGGATGAAGACCTATCTACAAGGAAGGAGCTTATTTGGATACATATCAGGAGATGAGGAATTACCCTCATTCAAAACTAGAGGACTACCCACCAAGGATGAACATGAGAGGCTCAACCAATGGTGTGCAAAAGATGCTTTGGCAAAGTCTTACCTTCTAAACTCTATATCTGACTTTCTTTTACCTCATGTAAGAAACTGTAAGACTTCCCAAGAGACTTGGGAAACCTTGTCAACATACTTTTCTTCCAACACAAGGGCTAGGAAGAATCAACTGTGGATTGAATTCACAACCCTTAGGAAGCAGCCCAAGCAATCAGTCTCAGAGTATGTGACAAAGATTAAAGATGTGGCAGACCAATTAGCAAGCATTGGAGAGGAGATTGAAGAGGAGCAAATAGTCAGGAAAGTAACAAATGGACTCAAGGCAGATGTTAAGTGGGAAAGTTTCACCACTGCAATGGACCTCTATATGGACATGCATACCCCAGATCTCACAACACTCATGGGCCAACTATTCACACATGAAGCAAAGTTTACAAAGGCAGGAGATCAATCAAAAGGTAACAACCCCTCTGCTCTCTATACTGATAAGAAAGTTAAGGATAAAGGTAAAGGGAAGAAACAGGATGAAGAAGGCTCTACCTCCCAAGCTAATTATGCAGGGAAAGGTAGATCATCAAGAGGCAGGGGCAGAGGAGGTAAGTCAGGTAGGGGGAGACCCTACAACTCATCACCATGCAACATTTGTGGATTGTCCAATCATACCACAGATGAATGCTACAAGAACTACAAGAATCAGAGAGGAAGAGGCTACTCAAGAGGTGGATACTCTCAAGGGAGAGGCAGATTCAACCAACACCAAGGCTACAATGGATATAACAATCAATACAACAACAATTACAACCAGAACCACAATGGTAATTACCAAGGTGGATTCAGAAATAGAAGAGATTACAACAACTACACAGAGGAGCAAGATGACTCCCTATTGATCATGAATATGACCTCCAAGGCAGGTACAAATGATGATCATTTATTTTATATTGACTCAGGATGTTCTAACCATGTAGCTGGCAATGTGGCACTACTTTCTGATTTGGAAGAACCCAAGGGCAAACATCAGGTACAAACAGGTGATGATACTAAACATTCTGTTGTTAAGATTGGAAATGTGAAGACATGTGATGGTAACCAGAACCTATTGAGCAGGGTACTCTATGTACCAACCATCACCAAGAATCTAATGAGTGTTGGTCAGATTGTGGAGAAAGGTTTGCATGTCAGATTCACACAACATGGAGCATATGTGGAGGACCCAAGACATGGATTCAGAAGGATAGCCAAAGGGGAGAGATCAGGTAGATTGTTTACCTTTGAGCTAGAAGATACCAAGAATATTGCTGTATATAATTACAAGGATCAAACACTTTCAGAGTTAGAAATATGGCACAAGAGGTTAGGTCACATAGGTGAAAGAACCCTAAAGCAAATGTGCAGGGATCAATGTGTGCTTGGGATACCTAATGTGTCCAAGCAACACATGATTTACAAGTGTGGAGCATGTCAATTTGGTAAGTCTCACAGGATGCCCTACTCAAGGAAAGGTTTCATGCATGAAGACTACCTAGACTTGGTACACACAGATGTTTGGGGACCTAGGAAGGACCCCTCCATTTCAGGTTCAAGGTATTATGTGTCCTTCATTGATGACTATAGCAGGTGGACCATCTTATACTTTATGAATCATAAAGATGAAGTGTTTAATTGTTTCAAGAGGTATCTTGCACTTATAGAAAATCAAACAGGAAGAAGATTGAAGAGGCTAAGGTCATATGGTGGAGGAGAGTACTTCTCCAATGAGTTTGAAGATTTCTTGCAGGAAAGAGGCATCAAAAGGGAGATTACTACAAGGTACTCACCTGAACAAAATGGGGTAGCTGAAAGAAGGAATAGACTCATTGTAGAAACAGCTAGGTCTATGCTTAATGAAAAGAAGTTGTCAAATTATCTTTGGGCAGAGAGTGTATCTACTGCCACCTATCTTATTAACAGGTTGCCATCCAAATCACTTGATGGCATGACACCATATGAAGCTTGGCATGGTAAGAGACCCTCTTTGGATCATTGCAAAATTTTTGGTTGTGTAGCATATGTGCATATTCCCTCACAGGTAAGGGGAAAGCTAGATCCTAAAGCTGAAAAGTGTATCTTCATTGGTTATGATTTGAACCAAAAGGGATACAGATTCTACAACCCAACAAACAAAGGCTTCAAGGTAAGCAAAGATGTCATCTTTGATGAGAATGACTCATGGTATGAGAATGAATGCAGGAAGGTTAGTCTACCCTATGATATGGAAGAAGATTTCCCAAAGCTCACCAAGGAGGAACCAATTCAGAAAGATGAATCAAGCTCAGATGATGATGATACAATAAATCTTGAGGAGTTCAAGGCATGGAAGTCCAAAGGAAAGATGAAGATGAAGCAGCTAGAGGATGCACCAGAATCCTCAACTCAAGCAAAGCTATCTGGTTGAAGCTTCTATATACAGAGTTAGGCCTATACACAAGGTCACCAATCATATTTGGAGATAACACTAGCTCTCTTCACCTTGCAGCTAATCCAATATATCATGCTAGAACCAAACACATAGAGGTTCATTACCACTATGTGAGAGAGAAGTTGCTTAGTAAAGACATTCGATTGACATATGTGTCTACTAATATGCAATGTGCAGATTTACTCACTAAAGCATTGGATGGAAACAAGGTATGCAGATTCAAATCCATGATTGGATTGCAGGATGTGATTGAAGACTAAAGATGAAGAAGATGAAGACTTAAGCCAAAGTGTTTGGCTTGAGGGGGAGCTGTTGCTGCAATTCAAGCCATCACACTTGGCTAGGACATTTGATTTGAAGACTCTATATAAGAGAAGACCCATAGGAACTTATGCTTAAAGTTTCTTACCATTTTACTCTTTTGTAAAAGTCTAGAATGACTTGGCATCTCATGTAATCATACCTACTTGATTAGAGTCGTGGAAAAAGTTGTTGAAAGGTTGAAGGAATATCTCAATCAACTTTTAGGTGAAAGATTCTAGGAGATAGATTTGAATTCAAATTCAAATCACCATCCAACTCCTATAAAAGCTACATTGAAAAAGTCACGGTTGTTCTTCACTAATCCCGAGGCTGTTCTGTACTATCCATTGAGTGTGTGAGGTCTACACCATAGCCTACACCTCTGAGTACCATTGTGCTATGTTTATCATGCCAATGGGAATGTACATTCATATGATATAATACAAATACTTACATTCATTATCTCTGGTTTTCTCTGAGTCATCTTCTCCAAGTCTGTCAACTTCAAAGGAGCATATCTCAGGATCTACTGAGCCAAATCAAGTGATTCAAAGCACATTGGAACCAGCTCCAAGTCTAATATACACCTACAAAATTTCAAATCAATTGGATCAGCCATTACAGAGAAATCTCAGTCGAGGTGCACACTGGTCTGTGTCTATAGAGTTCCTAAAAAGTCGGGGGTACATATTATTTTGCTAAATTGATTTCTCAGTGAGTAGTTTATCATTTCTTCTCATTTCACTTGCAAATGGTAGCTTGTTAAGCTAATTTAATATGTCCAGAAGGAATTATATCAATTGTTAGTGTGCTGGTCACACTGAGTGAAAGACTGAGTAGGTGTCACTACAGAAATAGAAAGTTTTTCTTGATTTTTGAAGTGCCAAGTTATCTGTTTTGATTTGGTCACTACACGTATCATTTGCAAAGTACATATATGCTTTCTTGGTATCATTTGGAAGCTCAAGGTGTGTACTAAGCATTTCTGGAATCAAAGGAGGGCTGGTGTGAAGCAGGTATAGCAGCACCAACTCAATCTCTTGAGTGCATCCAACCATCACTCCTAACATAACACTCTCCATCATCAATGATCCAGTCTTGTCCTAGGATCAAGTTCTCTATTACATCCTCATCTCTACACACTAGGACTCCTTGTTTCATAGTTGAATTTCCTAGGTGGAGGGATACTCTAGTTTCTCCAATGCATTCTATAGCTTGACCTCCCACACCCATCATGTGTGCTTTCATAGGTGTAATAAGCGTTTGAAGATTCGTGATGATTGTACTTCGTATGCAACTGAGTGTTGCTCCTGAATCTATCAAGGCATCTATTAGCTGGTACTCAGTAGTCCCAATTCCTAGGTTTAAGTATGGCTAGAATATGCAGATATTGGTTGTATCGGACTTATGAACCTGATAGTTAGCCATGGGAATAGGCTCTTCTCCTTGTAGATACCGTTCATCTCTTTGCCTTATCCACTCTTTCCATTTCTTGATATGTTGTAGGGATTCTTGCCGCACTTCCTCTCTAATACGCTCTTCCTCTCTCTTCCTATTTTGTGCACCTACAAGCCATGCTAACATTTGGTCCGTCAATGGCTCCATATAAGGTTTTACTCGACAGCCACTTATGTAGTTAGGAAGAACATCTCCATCCAGAGTAGCTAGATTAACCGCTCCACTAGTGGAAATCCTATTAATTATTAGTGGTCCATATCCACGCTTTTGTAACTTCTTGGCATGTTGCTTCAAGGTGTAGACTAGAACTAGATCTCCTTCTTTCAGTCCTTTGTCTTTGATGTGCGCATCATAATACACCTTTTGTCTTCTCTTGGCTGCATAAATTCCTACAACAATCTATACCCTAGTCTCATGTAACTTCTCAATTTCGTCTAGTTGTTTGGACAATTCATGCCCTGTCCATTCATACTATTGGGCTACTCTCAAAGTTGGCACTAAAAAATCAATCGGCAGGATTGTATTTTGTCCATACACTAGATTAAATGGGGTAGTTCCAATAGCGGTCTTGTAAGCGACACGGAAGGCCCAAATTGCATGATGCAATTGTTTGTCCCAATCTGACCGTCCACTATTGACTACCTTTGTCAATACTGTGCATAACACCTTGTTGGAACTTTCAGCTTGACCATTGACTTGAGGGTGATAAGGGGCTGATCTTTTATGGATCACTAAGAATTCATTCATTAAGGACTCTATGACTTCGTTAATGAAATGCATCCTCGGTCACTTACAATCTCAATTGGCAATCCAAAGCGAGTGAAGATGTGCTCAAAAAGAAACTTAGCAGTGGTTTGAGCATCATTTTTTCTAGTAGCCTTGCCTCTACCCATTTAATCAAATAATCCGTGGATACTATTATATATTCGGCATGTGATCCTTTGGCTGGTGGGTTAATGGGTCCTATGAAATCAATACCCCATTTGGAAAATGCTCTAGCACAAACTATAGGTCTCAATGGCATGTCATCCCAGCTAATCGGATATTTGGCCCTTTGGCATGTCTCGCAACTTCGAACATATGTGTCAGCATCCATATGTAGGGTTGGCCACCACAGGCCTACAAAGAGGATCATTTTTATAGTTCTCTCGGCTGAAAAATGACCCCCTGTAGCACCTGCGTGTGCCATCTCTAATACGGGTAAGTATTCTCCTTCATGCACACATAGCCATAAGTGATTATCTTTCCCTCTCTTGAATAATGTCTTCCCATAATTACATAATCCTTGCTCATTTCCTCTAGGGATCGTTTCCTTGCTAAACTGATTCCTTCTTCATGCTCTCGTGTCTTTAGGAATTTCACCAGTGTTTCACTCCATTTGGGTGCTATTGTAGAGAAAGGTAAAGATGTGTGATCATCTGGTATGGTTTCTTGACATTTCGCACAATTACTAACGTAATCATGGACATCTTTAGGCATACCAGGCTAGTATAATCCTAACCGTTTTAATTCTCGTAGAGTTCCATGAGTTCCTTTGTGCATTCTCCATTTGTTCACATGGGCTTGTTTGATCAACTTCTTTTATTTGTCTTCCTCTACACATCTTGACAGTACGCCGTTGGGTTCCTTATAATACACACTTCCTACAATAATGTGTAAGTTTCGTGATTGCAGAATTTCCTTTTTACTTTCTTTATTCATTGAGTGTTGTTGTCCATGAGTGAGTATTGGGATTAGCTTTTCTGCCCACTTGGGACACACTTCCAAATTAAATAGATAAGTGTCTGGCAGATTGTCGGGTACTCCGCTTGGTTGTTCTCCATGTGTTAGTCTTGAGAGATGATATGCCCTCACATGGGTGTCACCCTTCTTTACAATTACTTCAAAATCAAACTCCATCAATAGCAAAAACCATCTCACAAGCCTTCCTGTGTTGCAAGGCTTATTGACTAAGTGCAATAAAGCTTGATGATCAATGAAGGACTTGAACTTGTTGGCTAAGAGATAGTGTCTGAATTTTTTCACAGCATACACCATTCCTAAGCCTTCTCTCTCATCAGTCGTATAGTTTCTCTCTGCTTGATTCAATTGTCTACTCGCATAGGCAATTGGATGGTCCAACTTTCCTTCATCTGTCGGCTGAGCTAAGATGCATCCTATTGTGTAATTTGAAGCGTCCACATGAATATGAAAAGGCTTGTTCCAATTTCGTGTTTTCAGAATTGGGGCCATGCTAAGTCACCTTCTCAACTCATTAAATGCCTTTTCGCATTCATCAGTCCAAGTGAATTGAGTCAACAATCCATACAAGGGTTTGGCAATTATGGCAGACATGTGGATAAATCGACGATGGTATCCACAATGACCCATAAATGCTTGCACTTCTTTGGCATTCTTTGGTCTAGGAAGTTCCAAGAGTACCTTGATCTTGTCTTCATCTGTTGATATTCCATTCCTAGACACTATGTGTCCTAAAATCTTCTCTTGTCTTATCATGAAGACACACTTCTCAGGATTTAGGCAGACTCTATATTGTCGGCATTTATCAAATATTTTCCGCAATTCAGGAATGTGTTCTTGCCTTTGATTTGAATATGTGCATAGGTCTTCTACATACACTTCCATACTTTTCTTTAAGAATTCTTTGAAAACATGACACATCAACCTTTGAAAAGTAGCAGGTGCATTAGTGAGTCCAAAAGGCATCACTCTGAAAGCATAGACTCCCCATTCAGTCGCGAATGCAGTCTTATGTTGGTCCTCAGTAGCCATAGCTACTTGGTTATATCTAGAGAATCCATCTAAGAAGCTATAGACTTCTTTTCCTGCAGCTCTTTCCAAAAGGTGGTCGGTGATAGGTAATGGATAGCTATCATGGATTGTGGCTGCATTGAGTTTTTTTAGATTAATGCAGACTCTCAGTTTTTCGTTCTTTTTAGGCACAACCACTAATGGTGACACCCATTCGGTGTGTTCTATCTCATAAATGAATCCAGCCGCTAATAGCTTGTCTATTTACTCTTTTATTTTAGCAGCATAGACCTCGTTGTACGTGTAAGGGCATTGTTTTGATGGTTTTGCCTCCGATGTCATTGGTATTCGGATCAACTGTATTAATTCTTCTTCCTCTTTTGTTGACACATCTTTTCCTATGTATGTACATCTTTCTTCTCCATCTTCTACAGTCACTATGATCTTTTTGTTTGTTCCTTGTTGTCGTATGCTTCTCCTTCTCTCACCTCTCTCTTAGGCATTTGAATAGCTATTTTTCTCTCTTCTACTTCGTAGCTCTTGAAATGCTCTGGTACCTCAAAAAGATCAGGGTTTGGTTGGATCTGACTCACACTTTCCTCCTGTTTTGGTACTATAGGGGGTGCTTCTATTGCTAATACTTTGGTCATTCCATACTTGTCTTTGGTTTGAATGGCCTCTAGGTAACGTTCTTCAGAATCAAATTCTGGTTCCATTTCTAGGCTCACGTATTCTTCTTTCCATTCCTTTTCCAATATTTCTCTTGCTTCTACTTCTTGAAGGACAACCATGTACAAATTGACGTTGTAGGCTTCAACCATGCGGTTCAAATGATTCATCAGGAAAGATTTGAGGCATGTACATTGGTTCCTCTACCGGTCGATAATTTGGATGTCCTATGGGCCATAACTGCATCTTGTTATCCTCTTTCTTAGCTTCTTTACACATCCACAATTGAGCATCCTCATGCATCCAAGATTGATCGCTTGATCCAGCACTATGGATAAACAAATCATCCTCCTCCTTATGTATGGGGTTCCATTGTAGTGGTGGTACATCTCGCTATGCAAAGGTATGCAAATTTATCTTGGTGGTGTTTCCTTGATGTTGAAGGTATAACGAGTCTCGTCCCCAATCTTGTACTACCTTAATTTGTCTCATAAAGGGTCGTCCTAAGATCATCTCATAGTTATTTGCTTTTCCAAATTGATAGATGGCTAATGTCTGCTCAAATTCAACTCCACAGGTGGTCAATTTGATCTTTTCTAATATTCCCAATGGTTTCTCCACATGGCCATCTGCTAACTAAAGTTTCATACGAGTGGGTGGTAGGGCAGGCTTTCCCCATTTCTCCCAAATCTCTTTGGTAGCAATACCTACTCCTGCTCCGGTGTCTAATATGGCTTTAGTCATGTATCCATTGTAAGTGACAGGTAGGCATGTGTTACCCTCATCTCCTTCACTGAATTGTCCAACCTTATCCACAGGGATTTGTACATTAGATGGGTCTTCATTTCCCTTGCTTTCCTTTTAGTTCTTCTCCTATTCTAACTCCAATTGTCCCACTAATTGTTTCCATAATTGTGGTTTAACACAAAGTAATTCTTCCACAGTCAATTTGTGAAGAGATGGATAGGTATGTGCTTGAAGATGAAGAGGTGTTGCAAAATCCTTGATCTACACCAGCCAAATGAACTCCAGAAGTATATGGTGGGCACTTTTAGCTTGCCAATGGATGTATTAGACACCCTATGTACCTTGGAAGATCACTCTCAAAAAGATAGATCAAAATAGATAAGTTGGAGTTAGCTCAGAGGAGAAAACTTGCTACTCTTGGTTCATACACTTGTCCAGTGTTTTACATACTTCTCTGAGCACACCAGCAATTAGCTTAATTCCTCTTGGGGAAGTCTAGGTAGCTTAAAGAGCTAACTTTCAAGAGTAATCTCATCAAAAATAATGAACCACACACTAAGAATGAGTTTTAACAAGTGATGACATCATCCCGATTTTCATGGGCTGCTACAGTTTGAGACCAATGAGCAGAAAAATCAACATAACTCAAAATGTAGGAATCCAATGATTATGAAAATTTGTATGGTTATACTAGACAGTAAGCTTTAAGCTTTAAATCACTGAATTTGGATAAGTAACCACTGAGAAACACCTCTGACAAGATGAGTGAAAAAGTCCGGTACTTGACAAAGAAGTGAAGATGAACAGACCCTGTTGACTTCAAATGAACATAACTGAAGATTGCAACATCCAAATGACATGAAAATTTGTGAGCATATAGTAGACTTATAGAGCTAACTTTACCAAGTTAAATGACTGAAAATGATGCACCAAGCTCAGAGAAAACATCTCTGCAAGCTGACTGAGAAAACTGAGAGTAATGGCAGTGAGTAGTACACTTCACAAGAACATGGAAAGATGAGCTCAAATAAATCATGAAAATGAAAGTATATTGCTTGTACAATACAATGACTTACTGATACATATGTGTGCCTTGTAATCACACCTTGATATGGCATAAAGCTCAGCTCTTGGAGGTCTTCACATAGGTCTCTCTAACCATGACTAAAACTGCCATCTATTTATAGTTGAGTTTGGGAGGCTAACTTCCCTCAATCACTCTCCAATCAATCAATGATTGATTTGATTCTCTACCTACCACAAATCACGAATTCGTGGCTCCTCTTTCCCTTTTTGATCATGTGGACTCAACCACTTAAGATTCTCTTACTTTTACATTAAGTAAACTCTTCAAAAAATTACAAGAGGTAGTTCACAAGTGAACTTTACATAGTCTTCTTTTTAAAGCTTCTTCTAAGACTTTGTGGGACTCAAGCCAATACTTAGGCTTGTCATAGACTTGCTCCAACAGCTCCCCCTCAAGCCAAGTATGCTTGAGGTCTTCAATCTTCCAAGATTACCTGCAAACCAATCATAGCCTTGAATTTGCAAAGCTTTGTACCATCCAATGCTTTGGTTAGAATATCTGCACATTGTTGATGAGTGGACACATATGATATTTGAATCTCTTTGCTTAGAACCTTCTCTCGTACATAGTGATAATGAACTTCAATATGTTTAGTCCTTGCATGAAAAATAGGATTAGTAGCCAAATGAATAGAACTCATATTATCACCAAAAATAGTTGGAGTTCCAAACTCCAATCCAAGATCTTTGAATAATGTCTTCATCCACATAGCTTCTTGAGTAGCTATGGCAAGACCTCTATATTCAGCTTCAGTAGAAGAGAGAGCAATTGTGGGTTGCTTCTTGGATGACCATGAAATAAGCTTTGAACCTGCAAAGGTAAGATAACCTGAAGTGCTCCTTCTATCTTCCTTAGAGCCAGCCCAATCTGCATCAGAAAATAGCTTCAAACCTAAATCTGATACATAAGGATAATAAAGTCCTTCATTTATGGTTCCTTTGAGATGCTTGAGAATCCTTTTGGCAGCATCCATATGTGGTTTCCTTGGTGTGTGCATAAATTGACTTAGCACACTCACACTGTAACATATATCTACTCTTGTCAATGTGGCATAGTTGAGACTACCCACTAGACTTTGATATGATGTGATGTCCTCTATGAGTTCACCTTCATGTGAGCTCAATTTGTGATTGACCTCCATTGGAGTACCTGCAATCTTACAAACTTGCATCTTGAATTTTGCCAACATGTCTTTAATGTACTTTCTTTGAGTGAGAAACAAACCATGATCTTTGTAGACAACTTCCAAACCTAGGAAGTAGGTAAGTGAACCCAAATCACTTATCTTGAACTCTTCTCTCATCTGATCTTTGATCTTCTTCATACCATCTGCATCATTTCCTGTCAATATAATATCATCTACATATACACATAGGTAGATGACCTCGGAATTACTCTTTTTAATAAAGAGTGAAGGATCTCCCTTGCTTGGTTGAAAGCCTTTGTCCTGCAAGAATGAAACAAGCCTGAAATTCCAAGCTTTTGGAGCTTGCTTGAGACCATACAATGCTTTGTTAAGTTTACACACATAATCAGGATAAACTTGGTTCTCAAAACCAGGTGGTTGTGCCATATATACCTCTTCTGTTATCCAACCATTCAAGAATGCATTCTTTACATCTAGTTGAAGTATCTTCCAATTCTTGGAAGAGGCAATACTAAGCAAAACCCTAATAGTAGGCATCTTTGCCACAGGAGAGAAAGCCTCCTCATAATCAATTCCCTGAGTTTGTGCAAAGCCTTTTGCTACAAGCCTTGCCTTATACCTGTTAATGGAACCATCAGAATTCTTCTTGAGTTTATAGACCCATCTTGAGCCTATTACCTTCATGGATGAAGTCTTGGGGACCAAATCCCAAGTGTTGTTTTCCTCAAGTGCTTCAATCTCTTCCTTCATTGCATGCTTCCATTCTATTTTTGCTTTGGCCTCTTCAAATGATGATGGCTCCTCTTGGTTTATGTCCTGTGCTATGTAGATAGAATGTTTAGTTACTAATGAGGTGTCAAACCCATACCTTTCTGGTTTTTTCTTTTCCCTCATAGATCTTCTTAGGCCATGATGTGATGATTCGGCCTCATTTCCAAGTTTCTGCAATTTTGCTTTACCTTTAGACTTCCATGCTTTGATCTTTTCCATATGAGATTCTTCATCATCCTCCGAGGTGTCTTGTTCTTCAATCTTTGGTTGTTCTCTACCAAGCTTTGGAAAATCTTCTTCAAGATCATATGGTAAATTGACCTTCCTGCATGAATCTTCATACCATGAATTGTTCTCATAAAAAACTACATCTCTGCTTACCACGAATCCTTTGTTGGTAGGGTTGTATAACCTGTAGCCCTTTTGATTGTTGTCATATCCAATAAATACACACCTTTCTGCCTTTGGATCCATCTTGCCTCTAACCTGTGAAGGAACATGAGCAAAAGCAATACATCCAAAAATTTTACAATGATCTAAGCTTGGTCTTCCTCCATTCCAAGCCTCATATGGAGTCATCCCATCAAGGGATTTTGAAGGCAACCTGTTAATCAAGTAAATGGATGTAGATACAGCCTCAGCCCATAAGTAATTAGGTAAATGCTTTTCATTTAACATAGACCTTGCAGCTTCAACAATTGTCCTATTCCTCCTTTCTGCCACTCCATTTTGCTCAGGAGTGTACCTTGTAGTTACCTCTCTTTTGATTCCTCTTTCTTGAAGAAAAGAATCAAACTCATGGGAGAAGTATTCTCCCCCTCCATCTGACCTTAGCCTTTTTAGTGATTTACCTGTTTGATTCTCCAAAAGAGCCAAATATCTTTTGAAACATGAAAAAACTTCATCTTTGTGTTTCATAAAGAATAGGATAGTCCATCTGCTGCAATCATCAATAAAGGAAACATAATACCTTGATCCAGATATTGAAGCTCACTTGCTTGGTCCCCATACATCTGTATGAACCAACTCCAAGAGATCTCCATGCATATAACCTTTCTTCATGAATGGTAACCTGTGAGACTTTCCAAATTGACATGCACTACACTTATAAATCATATGTTGTTTTGACAAATTAGGAAGTCCAAGTACACTTTGGTCCCTGCAGATTTGCTTTAATGACCTTTCACCAATATGTGCTAACCTTTTGTGCCATACTTCCAATTCTGTGAGTCTCTCACTACCATAATTAAAGAGAGGAATGTTTCTAGTGTCATGTAATTCAAATGTGAACAATCTACCTGTCTTTTCACCTTTTGCAATTCTTCTGAATCCTTCACTTGGATCTTCAACAAATGCTCCTGCTTTTGTGAACCTCACTTGCAACCCTTTCTCTACTATCTGCCCAACACTTATCAAATTCTTTGTAATGGTAGGGACATAGAGTACCTTACTGAGTAGGTTGATGTTTCCATCAGTTGCTTTAACATTGCCTATTTTCTCCACAGGATGTTTTGTATCATCTCCTGTTTGTACCTCATGCTTATTCCTTGGATCTTCTAAATCTGATAGGAGTGCCACATTTCCTGCCACATGATTTGAACAACCTGAATCTATGTAGAAAACATGCTCATCAGATTTACCTTGTGGCATAGCCATGTTCATGATCAATAATGAATCCTCTTTGTTTAAGTCTTATGTGTAGTTATTGTACTCTCTCCTTCCTTTGTAGCCTCCTTGATAGTTTGAATGATTGTAGTTGTTGTAGTTGCCATAGTAGTTGTTGAACCTTCCTCTTGAGTATCCATAACTTCCTCTATTGTATCCTCTGCCTCTTTGATTCTTGGAATTCCTAAAGCAATTTTCAGTTGTATGATTAGTTAGTCCACAAATAGAACATGGGTTGGAGTCTTGGGATCTCCCCCTGCCTTGTCTACCTCCTCTTCCTCTACCTCTACCATGTCTTCCTCTACCTGCATAGTTAGCTTGATATGTACCTACTTCATCATCCACTTTCTTTGCCTTTCCTTTGTTATCTTTGGACTTGCTTTTATCAGTGTATAAAGCTGAAGATTGATTACCTTTAGAGCTTTCTCCATTTTTGATAAGCTTTGCCTCTTGAGTAAGTAGTTGTCCAATGAGTGTGTTGAAATCAGGTACATGCATGTCCATGTACAAATCCATAGCTGTGGCGAATGCTTCCCACTTGTCATCTGCCTTCAAGCCATTGATGACCTGCCTTACAATTTGCTCTTCATCTATTACCTCTCCAATACTTCCCAACTAATCTGCTATGTCCTTGAGCTTTGTGACAAAATCAGTCACATTTTGTTTGGGAGCCTTCTTGAGAGTTGTTAAATCCAGCCATAGTTGATGCTTCCTAGCTTTAGTACTTGAAGAAAAGAAAGCTTCAAGTGCATCCCACACTTCCTGAGATATCTTACAACTTCTAATGTGAGGCAACAAAAAATCTGAGATAGAGTTGGGGAGATAAGACCTTGCAAGTGCATCCTTGGAGCACCATGTGCTCAATCTTTCTTGCTCTTCTTGTGTTGGTTGACTTTTGTTCGTGAAACTTGGCATAACTTCATCTCCAGCCACATAACCATATAAACTTCTACCTTGGAGATAAGCTTCCATCCTTAATGACCAAGCTGAGTAGTTACCTCTGTCCAATTTGTCAATTGATGAAGGAAATCCATCTGCCATGTTGTCCAACCTTGCTCTGATACCATTGTGAAGAGATGGATAGGTATGTGCTTGAAGATGAAGAGGTGTTGCAAAATCCTTGATCTACACCAGCCAAATGAACTCTAGAAGTATATGGTGGGCCCTTTTAGCTTGCCAATGGATGTATTAGACACCCTATGTACCTTGGAAGATCACTCTCAAAAAGATAGATCAAAACAGATAAGTTGGAGTTAGCTCAGAGGAGAAAACTTGCTATTCTTGGTTCATACACCTGTCCAGTGTTTTACATACTTCTCTGAGCACAGCAGCAATTAGCTTAATCTGAGAGCTAACTTTCAAGAGTAATCTCATCAAAAATAATGAACCACACACTGAGAATGAGTTTTAACAAGTGATGACATAATCCCGATTTTCACGGGCTGCTACAGTTTGAGACTAGTGAGCAGAAAAATCAACATAACTCAAAATGTAGGAATCCAATGATTATGAAAATTTGTATGGTTATACTAGACTGTAATCTGAATCTAAAAAGCTTTAAATCACTGAATTTGGATAAGCAATAACTGAGAAACACCTCTGACAAGATGAGTGAAAAAGTCGGGTACCTGACAGAGAAGTGAAGATGAACAGACCCTGTTGACTTCAAATGAACATAACTGAAGATTGCAACATCCAAATGACATGAAAATTTGTGAGCATATAGTAGATTTATAGAGCTAACTTTACCAAGTTAAATGACTGAAAATGATGCACCAAGCTCAGAGAAAACATCTCTGCAAGCTGACTGAGAAAACTGAGAGTAATGGCAGTGAGTAGTACACTTCACAAGAACATGGAAAGATGAGCTCAAATAAATCATGAAAATGAAAGTATATTGCTTGTACAATACAATGACTTACTGATACATATGTGTGCCTTGTAATCACACCTTGATATGGCATAAAGCTCAGCTCTTGGAGGTCTTCACATAGGTCTCTCTAACCATGACTAAAACTGCCATCTATTTATAGTTGAGTTTGGGAGGCTAACTTCCCTCAATCACTCTCCAATCAATCAATGATTGATTTGATTCTCTACCTACCACAAATCACGAATTCGTGGCTCCTCTTTCCCTTTTTGATCATGTGGACTCAACCACTTAAGATTCTCTTACTTTTACATTAAGTAAACTCTTCAAAAAATTACAAGAGGTAGTTCACAAGTGAACTTTACATAGTCTTCTTTTTAAAGCTTCTTCTAAGACTTTGTGGGACTCAAGCCAATACTTAGGCTTGTCATAGACTTGCTCCAACAGCTCCCCCTCAAGCCAAGTATGCTTGAGGTCTTCAATCTTCCAAGATTACCTGCAAACCAATCATAGCCTTGAATTTGCAAAGCTTTGTACCATCCAATGCTTTGGTTAGAATATCTGCACATTGTTGATGAGTGGACACATATGATATTTGAATCTCTTTGCTTAGAACCTTCTCTCGTACATAGTGATAATGAACTTCAATATGTTTAGTCCTTGCATGAAAAATAGGATTAGCAGCCAAATGAATAGAACTCATATTATCACCAAAAATAGTTGGAGTTCCAAACTCCAATCCAAGATCTTTGAATAATGTCTTCATCCACATAGCTTCTTGAGTAGCTATGGCAAGACCTCTATATTCAGCTTCAGTAGAAGAGAGAGCAATTGTGGGTTGCTTCTTGGATGACCATGAAATAAGCTTTGAACCTGCAAAGGTAAGATAACCTGAAGTGCTCCTTCTATCTTCCTTAGAGCCAGCCCAATCTGCATCAGAAAATAGCTTCAAACCTAAATCAGATACATAAGGATAATAAAGTCCTTCATTTATGGTTCCTTTGAGATACTTGAGAATCCTTTTGGCAGCATCCATATGTGGTTTCCTTGGTGTGTGCATAAATTGACTTAGCACACTCACACTGTAACATATATCTACTCTTGTCAATGTGGCATAGTTGAGACTACCCACTAGACTTTGATATGATGTGATGTCCTCTATGAGTTCACCTTCATGTGAGCTCAATTTGTGATTGACCTCCATTGGAGTACCTGCAATCTTACAAACTTGCATCTTGAATTTTGCCAACATGTCTTTAATGTACTTTCTTTGAGTGAGAAACAAACCATGATCTTTGTAGACAACTTCCAAACCTAGGAAGTAGGTAAGTGAACCCAAATCACTTATCTTGAACTCTTCTCTCATCTGATCTTTGATCTTCTTCATACCATCTGCATCATTTCCTGTCAATATAATATCATCTACATATACACATAGGTAGATGACCTCGGAATTACTCTTTTTAATAAAGCGTGAAGGATCTGCCTTGCTTGGTTGAAAGCCTTTGTCCTGCAAGAATGAAACAAGCCTGAAATTCCAAGCTCTTGGAGCTTGCTTGAGACCATACAATGCTTTGTTAAGTTTACACACATAATCAGGATAAACTTGGTTCTCAAAACCAGGTGGTTGTGCCATATATACCTCTTCTGTTATCCAACCATTCAAGAATGCATTCTTTACATCTAGTTGAAGTATCTTCCAATTCTTGGAAGAGGCAATACTAAGCAAAACCCTAATAGTAGGCATCTTTGCCACAAGAGAGAAAGTCTCCTCATAATCAATTCCCTGAGTTTGTGCAAAGCCTTTTGCTACAAGCCTTGCCTTATACCTGTTAATGGAACCATCAGAATTCTTCTTGAGTTTATAGACCCATCTTGAGCCTATTACCTTCATGGATGAAGTCTTGGACACCAAATCCCAAGTGTTGTTTTCCTCAAGTGCTTCAATCTCTTCCTTCATTGCATGCTTCCATTCTATTTTTGCTTTGGCCTCTTCAAATGATGATGGCTCCTCTTGTTTTATGTCCTGTGCTATGTAGATAGAATGTTTAGTTACTAATGAGGTGTCAAACCCATACCTTTCTGGTTTTTTCTTTTCCCTCATAGATCTTCTTAGGCCATGATGTGACGATTCTGCCTCATGTCCAAGTTTCTGCAATTTTGCTTTACCTTTAGACTTCCATGCTTTGATCTTTTCCATGTGAGATTCTTCATCATCCTCCGAGGTGTCTTGTTCTTCAATCTTTGGTTGTTCTCTATCAAGCTTTGGAAAATCTTCTTCAAGATCATATGGTAAATTGAACTTCCTGCATGAATCTTCATACCATGAATTGTTCTCATAAAAAACTACATCTCTACTTACCACGAATCCTTTGTTGGTAGGGTTGTATAACCTGTAGCCCTTTTGATTGTTGTCATATCCAATAAATACACACCTTTCTGCCTTTGGATCCATCTTGCCTCTAACCTGTGAAGGAACATGAGCAAAAGCAATACATCCAAAAATTTTACAATGATCTAAGCTTGGTCTTCTTCCATTCCAAGCCTCATATGGAGTCATCCCATCAAGGGATTTTGAAGGCAACCTGTTAATCAAGTAAGTGGATGTAGATACAGCCTCAGCCCATAAGTAATTAGGTAAATGCTTTTCATTTAACATAGACCTTGCAGCTTCAACAATTGTCCTATTCCTCCTTTCTGCCACTCCATTTTGCTCACGAGTGTACCTTGTAGTTACCTCTCTTTTGATTCCTCTTTCTTGAAGAAAAGAATCAAACTCATGGGAGAAGTATTCTCCCCCTCCATCTGTCTTAGCCTTTTTAGTGATTTACCTGTTTGATTCTCCAAAAGAGCCAAATATCTTTTGAAACATGAAAAAACTTCATCTTTGTGTTTCATAAAGAATAGGATAGTCCATCTGCTGCAATCATCAATAAAGGAAACATAATACCTAGATCGAGATATTGAAGCTTCCTTGATAGGTCCCCATACATCTGTATGAACCAACTCCAAGAGATCTCCATGCATATAACCTTTCTTCATGAATGGTAACCTGTGAGACTTTCCAAATTGACATGCACTACACTTATAAATCATATGTTGTTTTGACAAATTAGGAAGTCCAAGTACACTTTGGTCCCTGCAGATTTGCTTTAATGACCTTTCACCAATATGTGCTAACCTTTTGTGCCATACTTCCAATTCTGTGAGTGTCTGACTACCATAATTAAAGAGAGGAATGTTTCTAGTGTCATGTAATTCAAATGTGAACAATCTACCTGTCTTTTCACCTTTTGCAATTCTTTTGAATCCTTCACTTGGATCTTCAACAAATGCTCCTGCTTTTGTGAACCTCACTTGCAACCCTTTCTCTACTATCTGCCCAACAATTATCAAATTCTTTGTAATGGTAGGGACATAGAGTACCTTACTGAGTAGGTTGATGTTTCCATCAGGTGCTTTAACATTGCCTATTTTCTCCACAGGATGTTTTGTATCATCTCCTGTTTGTACCTCATGCTTATTCCTTGGATCTTCTAAATCTGATAGGAGTGCCACATTTCCTGCCACATGATTTGAACAACCTGAATCTATGTAGAAAACATGCTCATCAGATTTACCTTGTGGCATAGCCATGTTCATGATCAATAATGAATCCTCTTTGTTTGAGTCTTCTGTGTAGTTATTGTACTCTCTCCTTCCTTTGTAGCCTCCTTGATAGTTTGAATGATTGTAGTTGTTGTAGTTGCCATAGTAGTTGTTGAACCTTCCTCTTGAGTATCCATAACTTCCTCTATTGTATCCTCTGCCTCTTTGATTCCTGGAATTCCTAAAGCAATTTTCAGTTGTATGATTAGTTAGTCCACAAATAGAACATGGGTTGGAGTCTTGGGATCTCCCCCTGCCTTGTCTACCTCCTCTTCCTCTACCTCTGCCATGTCTTCCTCTACCTGCATAGTTAGCTTGATATGTACCTACTTCATCATCCACTTTCTTTGCCTTTCCTTTGTTATCTTTGGACTTGCTTTTATCAGTGTATAAAGCTGAAGATTGATTACCTTTAGAGCTTTCTCCATTTTTGATAAGCTTTGCCTCTTGAGTAAGTAGTTGTCCAATGAGTGTGTTGAAATCAGGTACATGCATGTCCATGTACAAATCCATAGCTGTGGTGAATGCTTCCCACTTGTCATCTGCCTTCAAGCCATTGATGACCTGCCTTACAATTTGCTCTTCATCTATTACCTCTCCAATACTTCCCAACTAATCTGCTATGTCCTTGAGCTTTGTGACAAAATCAGTCACATTTTGTTTGGGAGCCTTCTTGAGAGTTGTTAAATACAGCCATAGTTGATGCTTCCTAGCTTTAGTACTTGAAGAAAAGAAAGCTTCAAGTGCATCCCACACTTCCTGAGATATCTTACAACTTCTAATGTGAGGCAACAAAAAATCTGAGATAGAGTTGAGGAGATAAGACCTTGCAAGTGCATCCTTGGAGCACCATGTGCTCAATCTTTCTTGCTCTTCTTGTGTTGGTTGACTTTTGTTCGTGAAACTTGGAATAACTTCATCTCCAGCCACATAACCATATAAACTTCTACCTTGGAGATAAGCTTCCATCCTTAATGACCAAGCTGAGTAGTTACCTCTGTCCAATTTGTCAATTGATGAAGGAAATCCATCTGCCATGTTGTCCAACCTTGCTCTGATACCATTGTGAAGAGATGGATAGGTATGTGCTTGAAGATGAAGAGGTGTTGCAAAATCCTTGATCTACACCAGCCAAATGAACTCCAGAAGTATATGGTGGGCCCTTTTAGCTTGCCAATGGATGTATTAGACACCCTATGTACCTTGGAAGATCACTCTCAAAAAGATAGATCAAAACAGATAAGTTGGAGTTAGCTCAGAGGAGAAAACTTGCTATTCTTGGTTCATACACCTGTCCAGTGTTTTACATACTTCTCTGAGCACAGCAGCAATTAGCTTAATTCCTCTTGGGGAAATCTAGGTAGCGTAAAGAGCTAACTTTCAAGAGTAATCTCATCAAAAATAATGAACCACACACTGAGAATGAGTTTTAACAAGTGATGACATAATCCCGATTTTCACGGGCTGCTACAGTTTGAGACCAGTGAGCAGAAAAATCAACATAACTCAAAATGTAGGAATCCAATGATTATGAAAATTTGTATGGTTATACTAGACTATAAGCTGAATCTAAAAAGCTTTAAATCACTAAATTTGGATAAGCAATCACTGAGAAACACCTCTGACAAGATGAGTGAAAAAGTCGGGTACCTGACAGACAAGTGAAGATGAACAGACCTTGTTGACTTCAAATGACCATAACTGAAGAGTGCAACATCCAAATGACATGAAAATTTGTGAGCATATAGTAGACTTATAGAGCTAACTTTACCAAGTTAAATTACTGAAAATGATGCACCAAGCTCAGAGAAAACATCTCTGCAAGCTGACTGAGAAAACTGAGAGTAATGGCAGTGAGTAGTACACTTCACAAGAACATGGAAAGATGAACTCAAATAATCATGAAAATGGAAGTATATTGCTTGTACAATACAATGACTTACTGATACATATGTGTGCCTTGTAATCACACCTTGATATGGCATAAAGCTCAGCTCTTGGAGGTCTTCACATAGGTCTCTCTAACCACGACTAAAACTGCCATCTATTTATAGTTGAGTTTGGGAGGCTAACTTCCCTCAATCACTCTCCAATCAATCAATGATTGATTTGATTCTCTACCTACCACAAATCACGAATTCGTGGCTCCTCTTTCCCTTTTTGATCATATGGACTCAACCACTTAAGATTCTCTTACTTTTACATTAAGTAAACTCTTCAAAAAATTACAAGAGGTAGTTCACAAGTGAACTTTACATAGTCTTCTTTTTAAAGCTTCTTCTAAGACTTTGTGGGACTCAAGCCAATACTTAGGCTTGTCATAGACTTGCTCCAACACAATTGGCATTGTACTTTGGTCTTTTTAAGTTTTGTTAGGTTGTGTGAATTCTTATCTGAGTTTCCTTTTCCTTTCCCTCATACTGTGGGTGCACGGAAGATTATGTATTCTTTTTCGTATTCTCCCGTGTAGTTTGGTAAGGTAGAAATACTCTGGGCCTCCTCCCTATTTTTGTCTAGTCTCAAAACTTCCTCATATATTTCTTCCATGTTAGGCCCTGGTTGGTGATCTTCCACATCTAATTCCTCAAAAGGAGTTTTTGCAACTCCATTCCTTTTCCATTGATCTTCTCGAATTCTATTCCACAATTCTTTTGGCCAGTCAGCCTTTAAATCCGGAACTGTGGAGATAGGTTCGTTCTGGGCTTTCAATAGCTCTCGTTTATCATCCTTCTCTTTTTGTTCCTTGTCCTTTACTTTAATACAATCCTTGTATTGATCTCTCGATATTGTAGAGCTGGGATAGTCTTCTCTAGAGTGGCCTGAGCTACCTCTATGAGTTTTCTGCATATCGCTAGCCTCTCCTTTTCTAACTCTCCTTGTGGGTAAAGCTTTTCATGCTGCTCTACATTGGGTCCATTCTTTATTCTAGCTTGGTAAGCTTTCAACCACATGTCCAAATCGTCCATTTTTGGGTCAGCTAGAGTTGATCCTAGTTTCTTTGGCTCTAGTGTCTGCAGTGTAATGGAAACTTCTTCCTGAATCTCAGGTTCTTTAGATTTCTTATTGCTATGTGTATGTTTCTTGTCTTCCTTGTTTTTGTTTTTTATCCATTTTTCTTTGAGTTTTTCTCTTCTTTCCTTCCACTTTTGGTTTTTCATTGCTTGGGTACTCTCCTTGTCACTTCCCGATGCTTCTATCACTTCAATCACATTAATAGGTGCAGTGTCCTGAGCCTTATTGGGATTTTTTGGGCAATCTCTAAAGAGATGCTCCTTTCCACAATCACTGCAATACCCTTCCCAAGTCCTAGGAGGTGGTTGGTTGTATGGCCGAGTGCATTCTCTGATAAAATGGTCTCCTCCGCATCTATAACACGGTCCTCTTGGCATAGGTGGTCTGATGGGTGCTCTTACGAGTACCTGTGCTTTAGGTGTGGTGTACATTAATGCCTTCACAATGGCAAAAACGTCCTTCCAAAGAGTCACAAAATGACTTATATACATGTGCCTTAAAAATAGTCCTTTCACACAAGTGACCGGCACTTTATTGGCTAATTTCTAATTTCCTACTATTTTACGAGAAATATATTACAAAGAGTTGGGTTTATGCATCTAGAGGACTCCTCTAGTGCATTTACATAGCTTGAAGGGAATTTTCTAGGACTTTGAAGAAGAAAAAAATATGCCCATTAATTTGAAAAATTCGGGGCTCCTCTTTTGTGCCTATGTGCTCTACAACACTCATGTATAAGGAAGTGTGAAGCTATGTGGAATCAATCCACAAAAGGAATTAAGCCCAAAGCTTTGTGGAAAGCTTCAAACTTCTCCCTAGGTAGAGCTTTTGTGAAGAGGTATGCAATGTTCTCCTATCTGGGCACATATGCTAAGCTGATCTCTCTAGTAGAGAACCTCTCTCTGACATAATGATAATGCACCTCAATGTGCTTAGCGCGAGCATGGAACACAGGGTTCCTTGCAACTGGCAGTGTGCTCTGATTGTCAGCAAAGATGATGGTGGCAGAAGACTAACCAACACCCAAATCAACCATAAGGCATCTGAGCCACACACACTCAACATCCATTGTGAAAGATGCCCTATACTCTACCTCACAACTAGAAGTGGCCACAGTAGGCTGCTTCTTGCTCAAAAAGATATGCATAAGCTACTAAGCATGAAGCAAAAACCATTAGTGGACACACGAGTATCATAGCAACTAGCCCAGTCAGATTCACAAAAAGCATGCAAATCTGGTGGTAGTGATCCCCCCTTGGGATAAAACAACCCAAGTAGTCGGGCACCACTCAAGTAGCAAAAGATGCGCTTAATCTCTTGCCAATGCTTGAAACCTGGTCAATGCATAAACCTGCTCATTTGTGAGACAACAAACTAAATATATGGCCGAGTAATGCATAAGTAAATCAAGCATCCAACAGCTTGCTGATAGATAAGAGAATCAAATGCATCTCCAACATCATGAAGACTCAATCGTAAAATTCGCAAGATGCTTCTCATGAGGACTAGTGAGCAGCATGTCATCAACATACACCATACTAATCAGAAGCACATCATTAGCATGCTTAACATATAAGGTGCTTTGAGTTGGATTGTTCTTAAAACATGTGCAATCAGATAGGCATGTATCTTTTCATAGCAAGCATGTGGTGCTTGCTTTAAACCATATAATGCTGTTAAACGCTGTTATTCTAACTGTCAGAAGTGCGTTTAAGCAATTCTTGGGTTCTTCGGAGTGGAAGGGGTCTGTTAGACAGAGGCCCTATACTTAGTTCCCAAACTAACCACTTACACACAACAATATACTAATGCTGAGAGCTCTATCAAGAATCTGTTGTACTTAGACATTACAGTTCACAGTTTAGCTCAGCCACGTGTTTTCAGATGCACCGTACTGAAGGTTCAGTACGCAACCCAAGAAATCCTACTGTAGCTTAAACTTTGCCGTATGAACCTCGACCTCGATACTAAGACAACTTAATACAACCCGAATACCAGAAGAGCTACCACAACTGCACAGACTTTGCCATACACTTGCAGAGCATTCCAAGAAAAGAGACAACACGATACGCGAACTAACTGAGACTCACAACCACAATGGATACCAATAGACAACAGACAAGATGAGACAGAGATCCACACAGAATACTCAGAAATTAGACAAGATACTCTGAATTAATCAACTCGACACACAGTAACGCCACAGACAAATCACCCACACAGACAGTCTGGTGATCTCTCGAACGTCACTGAGCATCTCTTTTCATTGCTTTATAAAAGAATACAACGTGTCTGCGTAACAACCTTTTGCACGTGTGAAACAAGATTTCAGTTATACATTTCCAATCTGGCGGCCGCTAACACTCTGGCACGCACGGTGGACTCGAACCCGCAGGTTTTACAAAACTACTGCTCATCTATAATGCCTTCTAAGTATATATTTTTAGCTAATCTAAAGGTGCGGGCGATCTTTTTCTTTAGAGTTTCTAACAATTTTTTGAGTGTGTCCGGTTCTATTAGCTGTGCATCTATTCTTACAGAACTTAAGGCTATGGCTTCGGTGAGCAAAATCTCTGCTTACGTTTGCAGAAAAGCTTCTTGTAGGTAGAATTTGTTGGATAAAGCCGCATCTCTGGATGTCGTCATTTTTGCAACCTGCTTTTCCATACTGTTTACTCTTTCTTTTTGATTGTCCAATTGATTTTCCCGTCTCTCGATCTCTTAATTCTGGAACTGGATCGTTCTGGAGTATGCGTCCCTTTCTCTGCGTAGATCTGTTATTACCTTCTGTGTTTGAGCTTCTTTTGACAATTATTGTTTGAGCATATTATTTACATCAGATAATTGATCTTTGTATCTTTGTAGTTCTTCCGTTGTCTTCATTGTCAGATCGTGCTGTTCTTGGCCTTTTTGTACCAGTTCATCGAGTTGAACTCTGGTCTCTTCTAATAAATTACCTAGGGCTACTCTGGCATCTTCTTTATCCTGTAGATCTAACTTTAACTGACTGATTTCGGCTTGTGCTTCGCTTAGTTATTTGTCCTTTTGGTTGAGGTCTACCAGTGCGGTATCTCTTTGATCGGCAATTTTCTGTTGTTCTACAAGCTGGGCTTGGAGATGGGTAATTTGGGCGTGCAGCTGATGGTTTTCTGCTTTAACCACATCTATTTCTTCTTGCAGAGGCGTGATATCTGCTTCTAGGACGTCCACCTTGTGTTGTAACTCATTCCGAATATTATCGGTGACTTCTCTCATTTGGATTGGCAATTGCTGTGATAATTGAATCAATAGTTGGCCCATGTTTGCAAGTTCAGAGATTGTAGGGATTGAAGGAAGTGGCAGCTGAGGTCGTGGTTGGGATGAGGAGGCGGTGAGCAGTTGCTGGGAGTTCGGTGGAGAGTAGTTGGGGGATGAGGATGAAGAGTCAGTGGGTTCGTTGGGTTGGATAGGTTGGATAGGGATAATGGGGTCGAGTGGCGGCTCCAGTGGGGGAGTGGGAAGGACAGTATGAGATTGCGTTACCTTATCTACGGTTTGTTGTGCAGTGTCGGCGGTATCAGCAATGGTGGATTCTACTGCTCTGAGCAGTTCGTCGAAAATGTCCTTAGCTACTTGTTCTTCATCTGTTTGTTTTTCCGGGTCCGATTGTTGCTGTGATGCCTCTTCTAACGAGCTTGTGTCGATTTTAGTGTGATCCTTATGTTCTTGGTGCCCTTGTGAAGATGACTGCGCGGAGGATTCATGCTGCATCGATGTGGCGGTGTTGTGGAGGGTTTCTTCGTCATGCTTTTCTTCTTCCTTGTCATCATCCTTGTTTCCTTCGGCTGATCCCTGTGTTTCACTTTCAGAAGAATTGATTCTGATTCTCTTCCGGCGGAAGAGTTGATTTAGCTCCTCTTCATCTTCTTCATCGTCGTCCCATAATTGCACAGATTCTTCATGTCGTAGGACCGGGCCTCTGGGTGGTGGTTGTGCTGCAAGGATGGCCGGAAACAGGAATGATATGATATGAGGGAGTCTCGATCTTGGAATTCCTCCCTTGTTTACCTGTTTGATGATTGCTACACATTCTTTATGAATGCGGTGGAAGAAATAGGACGCAAAATTCACTGGTTCTCGGGCGGCTAAGTCTATGGCGGAGTAGAAGGGACGAGATATTCCATAAGTACGTTTCTGTAGGTTCAGGATAGCTACTAAGAATTGGAGGGCGGATCTCTCAGGTTCCGGTCGACAAAGGGTCGCGTATTCGTTTGACGAATACCTAGGAAATAATTGTGTCATTGTTGCTACGGGGAGGTTCGGGCCATTTTCCCGACGTTGCGAAGGGAGTCAGAATGACTCAGCGAATGTTTGGAAGGTGATCAATGTACGGGATGGGAGGGAGATGATCGGCCAACTCTGCTCGGTGGCAGGTGTGTTGGCGATGGTGGAGATGATCTGGGCAAAGAAGGGGTGGGATTCCACTGAATGCCAAGGCAGTTCAGCGAAATTGGATAGCCTATGAATGTGCAGGAACTCTCCTACGTCGGCAAGGAGTCCATCACGGAAGGCGGCATAGTTAGCCAAAGCTTCCATGGCGCACACAGAGACAACAATCACAAGTACACAGAGCACAGGGTACGCATAATGACACAAATCACACAAACACAATAGCGATTTTCGGCGAAACAGAAAAGGTTAAGTAGATGCGCTGCCGGGGAGAGAAATCAAAATGACTAATCATCGTGCGACGTTGAGATGATAATTTCTTAACTTCGGTGTGCATGTATGAGTAGCTGGAAAGGGCAGGGTGGATGTGGGCATAATTAGGTATCAAAACGTGGATATTTACAGACTTATTTTATTAAGCACGCAAAAAAGAAAAGAAAAGAAAATAAAAGAAAAGAGAATGCCAAAAGACGCGGCCAACCGCGAAATGTTTCAGTGTGGATTAGATGCTTGTTGATACGGCCACAGCTTTGATCCATTTATTACCTTTGGAAGAGGAATTCCGGTCAAAGTGGTCAACCAAAAAGTTGCTGGGCCCACTTGTTCAGCAATCCGGTAGGGACCAAACCATCGTAACTTGAATTTGCCAGCAGAGCGATTCGACTTTTCATTGTAAAAGAGTACAAGTTGTCCCACCGAAAAAATTGGAGTTTTTAGATATCGATCATGTGTTCGAGCTTGTCTTAGCTGTACTTCCTGAATAGTCAAAAAACTATACCATCGATGCTCGTCTAATTCTCTGAGTGTATCCAACCGAAATGACAGTGATTCTTTAGGTAGCAGTTTCTGAGCGATTGCTACTCGTAAACTTGGCATAACTATCTCCATCGGTGCTATTGCTTCCAATCCATAAGCTAGTTTGAAAGGGGTTAATCCTGTTGTTACCTTGTATGTAGTCCGGTATGCCCATAATACTACAGGTAACAGTTGATCCCATCTTTTCGGTGCTTCCAAAATGAGTTTTCGAAGCATATTCAGCAAAAAAAATTTTGTACTCTCAGCCAAACCATTTGCACGAGGATAATATGGTGAACTGAATTTATGCGTGACCTGAAACTAATGTGTGAGTACTTTCATTAAATTGTTGACAAAATGAGTGCCTTGATCTGTAACAAGTTCCAGTGGTAAGACAAAACATGGAAAGACATCTTTCAGTAGACACTTGGCTACCGCAACAGCTGTGGCAGACCGTAAAGCCCAGGCTTCTGCCCATCTGGTAGCATAATCAGTACATGTCAAAATATAACGATTATTACTGAGTATTGCTAGTGGTGTAATAGGGCCAATGAAGTCTAGACCCCACTTCTGAAAAGGCTCTAATGGCAAGATAGGTTGTAGAGGGAAAAGATGACATTGCAGGGGCTGTCCAGATCTCTGACAACTATCACATTGCTTAACAAACTGTGATACATCCCTGTACATAGTAGGCCACCAAAGACCACTTTGCAAAATTTTCTAGTGTGTTAAGTCTACAGCAAAATGGCCACCGGAAGGAATTGAGTGAGCCAAATTAATGACTGAGTTAACTTCATGTGGTGGAATACAACGAAGTAAAACTCCAGTGTGATCCATATAGTATAATTCCCCAGTAATCAACCGAAATCGGCGACTGAAAACTGAAATTTTTCTTCGTATTGCAGGAGAAGTCTGAGAAGGGAGGCATCCAACAGTAAGAAAGGTCAATATCTGATCATAGTATGTAGATGGCATAGGTGGGTCTGTAATTTCATCATTAGTCGGTTCAGAGACATAAATTGCCGGTGTTGTGTCATCCACACCGACCGGAGCTTCACCAAAATCTAAGCGAGAGAGAAAATCTGCTAAGGCATGTGAACTGCCTGGCCGATGAATAACTTCGTAGTCAAACTCTTGTAAAAGCAGAACCCATCGTGCTAATCGACCACCTAGATGCTGTTGCCGAACTAGATAGACAAGTGCAGCATGATCTGAATTTCTTGACAGAATATACTAGACCTAGACATTCTCTCTCTGTTACAGAGTAATTCTTTTCAGTAGGGGCTAATCTTCGACTTGCATAGTATACTGGTCTGAACCACTTATTGGTTTGTTGCATTAGAACGCTCCCTATTGCTATATCTGAAGCATCAACAAATACATGAAATGGGTGATCCCAGTCAGGAGGCTATAACATTGGAACCTGTGTTAGTAATCCCTTTAGACGATCAAAAGCAATTTGACAGTCCGGGGTCCAATCAAATTGTCGAGGGGTCTTGGTTATTAATTTGTTCAGTGATATTGCCAAATGAGCAAGCCACCGTAAGTGCCGGCCATGCCATCTTACTTGGCCCATGAAGCGCATTACTTCCTTAGGTGTAGTGGGTACAGGTGCTTCTAACACAGCTGTGATTTTATCTGGATCCACCTGTATACCCTGTGCAGATACAATGTGACCAAGTAGCTTTCCACATGAAACCGCAAACACAGATTTGTTTGGGTTCAAACAGAGTCTGTATTCTTTGCACTTTTCAAAGCAGCACCGTAAATGGAACAGGTGTGCTATCATCTTACTGAAAATCAAAAAATCATCAAGATATACTTGCATAAAAGAGGTAAGGTAAGGAGAAAATATTTCCAGCATACACCTTTGGAACGTACTTGGGGCATTTCTTAATCCAAACCACATAACAGTACATGCGAAAACACCCCAATTGGTAATGAAGGCGGTCTTCGGTATATCTTGTTCAGCCATTCTAACTTGATTATACCCACTGTACCCATCTAAGAATGAATACATTTCATGTCCTGCTACTCTATCAAGCATTGTGTCAAGAAAGGGTAGCGGAAATGGATCAGGCACCGTAGCTGCGTTCAGTTTCCGGTGATCTACACATATTCGTAACTGCTTATTCTTTTTAGGGACAATAACAATTGGTGAGATCCATTCAGCATACTCTACTGGTACAATAAATCCGACTTTGAGTAGCCTATCAAGTTCTGCCTTTACCTGTGATGCATAGTTTGGATTCATCCGGTAGCTGGGTTGCTTAAGTGGTTTTGCTTCCGGCTTCAGCATGACCCTGTGTTGATAGATGTGCGGGTCGAAACCCTTCATATCTTTGTAATCCCAGGCAAATACATCCGAAAATTCTCGAAGTGTTGGATTAAATCTGCTTGAAATAACTCAGGTAAGCTCTCCTTTATCTTAACAGGTCGTGGATTTTCTTTATCCCCTAAATTGTAGGTGGTTAGTTGATCTTCTGGAACGTAGAATTGTCGACGCTCTTCTGTATTCTCAGATGGCTTAAAAAGTTGTTGTAGATCAGCGTCATCTATGGTAGCCTTATCTTCTTTCGTATCTTTTTTTGTTATAGACATCACCATACAAACTGCAGGATTCCAATTATCTACAACAGATTGTAGATCAACAGTTCCTAGGGAGATCAAGTCAATGTTATTTTTCAGAAACTCTTCTTCTTCATCATCTGATAACCCATCTAGCATATGGACTGGTTTTGCAAAATACGGTCTAGCATGCAACTCGCAAGGTTGTATAGCATCTAATTTTAGAACGTATTTACGATTATTATCTTTGAAAGTGAGTTCCTGTGCAGACCAATCTTGTATCACCTTAGCGTGCTTCAGCCAAGGACGATCGAAAAGGAGATTATAATCAAGGGTGGATTCCGGTAATTCTAGTATGACAAATGTCATTTTAAATGTTGTACCTTGTAAAGTTATTGGTACATTTCGCACAAGTCCTACGGGATGGACTCTTGATTGGTCGGCCATTCTGACAAAAAACTAAACTGGTTCGATTTCGGTCCACCCTAACTTTTTACACAGTGTAGCAGTAGCAATGTTGACACCAGATCCTCCATCAATTAGTACCTGTGTGATTTTATGATTTTTATACCATACCGTAATTAAAGGAACTGAATGATCGACCGTAGAATCAGGTTCCGATTGCACTGTTGCTGTTGCTAGAATGCAAGAAGGCACAGGACTGAACTGTTGTTGGAATTGTTGTCGAACTCCCGGTACTAGTGCAAGTAATTGGCCTAGAGGAAGAGTGATGGATGCTTTAGATAAAATTTCCCAGGCCTTTTGTGATTGGATTGTATTTTCCACAGATTCTGAAGATGATGCGCCTGCTGAAGATGATGTGCCTACTGCTGTATTAGAATCCTATTGTTGTGTTCCTTCCTTGGTTAACGGAGCCTGGGTTACCGGAATATGATCTAGGAATATTGGAGGTTCAGCGGTGGTCCATTGACTAGCTTTATCATACATCCTTTGTTGTTCACGTATGCCTGGTTCAAATATTTCTGCTGCTGGTTACATTTGTTTACCGGATCGGGTCTGAATTACTGCAGCATGCGTTTCTACTGGTGTGATTTGTACCATATTAGCCATTGGGTTTTGACATTCTTTCTTCCTCTAATCATACTCAGCTGCATCCTTACAAAATCTTCTAATGTGACCAAATTCACCACAAAAATGACAGCACGGTGGTGGCAAATTGGGATTTTTCGGTGCTGGTCCGGCCTGCCAGCGGTTTGCATTGTAGTTATTATTTCTCTATCCTCTGTAATTTCAATAACCTTGTTGCTGGTTGTTTCTCATTTGCGGAGATACATAGTGATTGGTTGGCTGCCTTGGTTCCTGTATAATAGCATTGATAGTTGCTGGTCCCTGTACTTTGGTGTTATATGCGCAGTTTTTGGTGGTGTGTCTAGTAGTGTTGCAGATAGCACAAAACAACTGATTAAGTGCACAAGTGGCACTAGTATCCTGAATTCTTGCATGTAGTGCAGTACATCTGTCTAGTCGGGTCTTTGGTGATATTTCTATTTGCTTTTAACCACTCCAGATCTTCTGTAAATCCGCCAACCTTGTTTTCCAGCTGTAAAGCCATTGCAATCACTGCATCTAGCGTCATAGCTCCTACACAACGTATGATCATAATCTGTTTAAGTTGCGGAGTCAATCCATTGATAAACCATTGAGCAATAACGTCATCCGGTAGGCTGGCATGTGTTGGTGGTAACTGCCTCAAATGAGTCCTGAATAGAGTGGCGTATTCTTGTACTGTTTGATTTATCTTCTATCTACTGTTTTGCAGGTAGTCAAAAATTTCGGCTGGATTCTTCTTTAGCCTAAATCTCTACAAAAAGGCATCCCTTACTGCTTCATAGGTGCCGAAATGGTTAATATCATATTCTGTAAGCCATGTAGCTGCTGCGTTAACTAATGTCGATTGGAAAACAATAGCCTTGTATGCCGGATCAGGTGGATGGTTGAGCACTACGTAACTTATCTCAAATGTGCGTACATGAGCATCTGGGTCATCTCCTGGGAATCCACCAAATTTAGTATACGTTACTCCGGTTGGAGTCGGCCTTGGTGGGCATAGTTGTTGTTGCTGCTGCTGTTGTTGTTGTTGTTGCTGTTGTTGTTGTTGCCCGTTCATGGCTCTGATGGTTGTATTGTGACTATCTTCTGTATCTCGGGGCTGAATATCTGAACTATCGGAATCTGTATCGTCGGCCTGTGCACTTTCCGGTTCGATAATCTTGTTCAGTATGTTTCGAATCTCGGTTTCAAACAAGCTACCTTCCTTCTTGATGTCAAATGTAGGGAAGTTTACCCCCAATAGTGGTGACTGGGCTGAAGATTCACCAGAAATGGTAAACCGTCGCCGAAAAACTGGGATCTTTCAGCAATTAGTACCGGAGCAATACCGGAAGGTGTCGAATCTTCACCAAAACAAGGTGCTTTTTCTCCTTCACTAATTTCTTTGGCTAAGGTGTTTCTAGTCGTAAACAGATTTGAATCTTTACCCAATGTTGTTAAACTAACTTCAGGCTGCGTCCCGGTAGATTCTGGAGTTACTATATCTTCGACAGACTGTGCCGAAATCGTACCGGAATTTGCTAGAGGCGTAGCACGTTCCACTGCAATATGACTGGAATCACTACTAACGTTCTTTACTTTCTTGACAACTGGGTTAGACCTAGTTGTACTTCTACCTCCCAGAGTCGTCCTTAGCAAATTAAGTACCCCAGGCTGGCGGTTCTTTGGATACATTTCACCGGATCGAGTAACTGGCATGTATCATCTTTTGTACTAATCGCGTACTATTACTGTCGATTTAATATTTACAGTCACGTTTCCACAACTGGTTTGCAACAATCTGATCTGTTGCCACCTTCCCACAGACGGGGCCAATGTTAAACTTTGTTATTCTAACTGTCAGAAGTGCGTTTAAGCGATTCTTGGGTTCTTCGGAGTGGAAGGGGTCTGTTAGACAGATGCCCTATATTTAGTTCCCAAACTAACCACTTACACACAACAATATACTGATGTTGAGAGCTCTATCAAGAATCTGTTGTACTTAGACATTACACTTCACAGTTTAGCTCAGCCACGTGTTTTCAGATGCACCGTACTGAAGGTTTAGTACGCAACCCAAGAAATCCTACTGTAGCTTAAACTTTGCCGTATGAACCTGGATCTCGATACTAAGACAACTTAATACAACCCGAATACCAGAAGAGCTACCACAACTGCACAGACTTCGCCATACACTTACAGAGCATTCCAAGAAAAGAGACAACACGATACGCGAACTAACTGAGACTCACAACCGCAATGGATATCAACAGACAATAGACAAGACGAGACACAGATACACACAGAATACTTAGAAATTAGACAAGATACTCTGAATTAATCAACTCGACACACAGTAACACCACAGACAAATCACCCAGACAGACAGTCTGGTGATCTCTCGAACGTCACTGAGCATCTCTTTTCATTGCTTTATAAAAGAATACAACGTGTCTACGTAACAACCTTTTGCACGTGTGAAAAGATTTCAGTTATACATTTCCAATCCGGCGGCCGCTAACAATGCCTTCTTTAACCTACACACCTAGTTTTCATGCCTTTTTTGCACAAAGCCATGGGGCTGAAAAACATACACTTCTTCATGCAAGTCACCATGCAAAAATATTGTTTTTAATGTCAAACTGATGTACATTCCAACCATGATGAGATACAAAAGCACATATGCTACGAACAGTAGTCATTCGGCAAGTAGGAGCAAAGGTCTCATCAAAATCAATGCCTCTTTTCTATGCATAACCCTTTGCAACAAGCCTAGCCTTATACCTGTCAATTGTTCCATTAGGTTTATGCTTCAACTTGTATACCCACTTAGTGCCAATGGCCTTCTTGCTAGGAGGCAAGTCACATAAAGACCAGGTACTATTTTTCATGATAGCATCATATTCAAATTACATTGCAGCCATCCAATGTTTAGAATTTTTTGCTTCATCAAACAAAACAGACTCAATCTCGTCACAAAGACTAGACCCAGTCATAGCATAGCAATCTAATTCAAAAGAGGCACTATGAGAGCTTGAATGAGTACGGTATGACAGAGATGCATCTAATTTGTTGTCACACAAAGTTTGCACTAGCCATTTTGGCATAGTTTTTGCCTCCTCAATATCAACTCTCTCATTAGCAAGTGCACCATGTAAATTTGCATCACAAATACAATGATCTACATCTTCACATGAAACTTGTAAAGGTGAAACCTGTAAAGGCTGAGAAGTATCCTCATTAGGACAAGCACTAGATTGTCCACCTGTAAAAAGAGGCAGCAAAGTATCATACATGTCTTTGAAGCTAACAGATGTCTCCTTCATACATGAAAGTAATGGTTGAATAGCCTCTTCCACAAAAACAACATCACCGCTAGCCAAAATGCATTTTGACTATGGATGGCATAGATGATAGCCTTTGCTTACAGAATTTTACCCATCAAAAATACATTTTATTGCTTTATCATCCAATTTCCTGCGATGTTGTTCAGGCCCTAATGCATATGCCAGACAATAAAAAACATGCAGATGAGCAACAGATGGCTTGCGACCATGCCAAGCCTCATATGGAGTGATAGACTATAGCGCTTTAGTGGGACACATGTTAAGTACATATGTTGCACACATAACAACCCCAAGCTAGAAATTGTGTGTTAAAGCATGACTCTTGACCATACACCTCACCATTTCCACGAGTGACATATTCTTTCATTCAACAACTCCATTCTGTTGAGGTGTATATGGCATTGTATATTGATGTTTTATCCCAAGTTCATCTAGAAATGCATTAAAGTCAGAAGACATATATGCCCACCTCGATCAAAATGGAGGGTGCCCATTTTACATGTTGACATATTTTCAACCAAAACCAGAAACTGTTTGAAGCACGTAAACACTTCCAACTTTGCTTTGAGTGGATATACCCATGCATTCCTGGAGAAATCATCAATGAAAGTCATGAAGTAAAGATAGTTTCCAAAAGAAGGTGTCTGCATAGGATCACAAACATCACTATGTACAAGCTGCAATTTTTTAGTAGCCCAAACTGAACCATCTTTTGGAAAGGAGGAACGCTGCATTTTGCCCAAAATATAGCTTTCAGGTACATGTTTTCTGGGTGCCTCAATTTTCGGCAAAAAGGACACCGTTTCATATTTTTGCAGGATAGCAAACTAGCAAAATTTAGATGACCAAAGCATGCATGCATAAGCTCTGCATCTGACATAGCCTCAAAATCATGTTCTGCACATGTCAAATCATTCACAGATCTTTCATAGTCTATGAGCTTATGTAGCTCACAACATCAAATGCTAGAAGCAATAATCATGTTGCCATTTGACTGATCATGAACTGTACATCTGTAATCAACAAGTTTCACAACCAAGCCAATCTTGGCTAATGCTGAAACTGATAATAGATTTTTCTTGATCTCTGGCACAAACAAAGCATCTGACAACGTGAAAGAACTACCATTAGCAATAGTCAGAATGATCTTACCAACTCCCATGGTAGGATAAGAGGAGTTGTTAGCACATGTGACAGTATTCCCTATAGGGTCAGGCTCAATTGAAGTGACGAAACTACATTGCGAGGTAATATGTTTGGTTGCCCCACTATCAAAATACCGAACATCTGCCATGTGTGGGAAAAGAAAGAAAATACAACTCCCTCAACAAAAAATCAGATCAGATCTCGATCAAAAGTAAGAATTTTTAAGAAAAACATGGAAAATAAAAAGCAAAAGTAATAAAGCTATTTTTCTAAATCATAATTAAAGCTAGACAATCGCTACTTTAGGTTCCAAGGAAAGTTTATGTTAGAATTCAGTTTTTTAATCGATGAAAGTTTTTTTTTGCGGTCAATACTTAAAATAAAAGATTTTTATGACTTTGGACATAGTTTTAAGCCATTGAATACATAGCATTGGTTTCTCATTAAATCTCTTTATTTTCAACACATAGAAGAGTGGAAAAAGCAAGCTTGAGAGTTTGTGTAGAGCTTCTTTGAGCTCCTATATTCAACCCAAATTCTACTACAGACATACAATGCTCATGAGAAGATGGGTCAAAGTTGCAAACAGTAGTAAACACCCATTCTTCATTCTACACAAGTTTAGCAGGCTCTGTTTTCGGTGTAGAGGCCTCTACAACAACCATTCCAACCTCTTTCTTCTTTTCCTCTTTAGCAAGGAGTTTTGGCCAGCTCATGATGACATGATCATTTGCTTTACATATTTGCAAAACAATTTTTGTTTTTCTTATTTCTTCTCATCTTTGTCTTCCTTCTTTGATTGTGCAAAATTAGCCTATTTTTGCTTACTAATAGAAGAGCCCCATTTTCCTTTGCCCTTCCAACTAGCCAGGAAAGCTTGATCTGCAACACGCATAATAGACCTCTTCTAGCTGGAGTGATCTTCCTGCAACAAAACAGAAACTAACTCTTCAAATGTTAAGGTATTTGGATTGCCTTTCATCATCAAATTAAGAGTAGAAGAAAAACTCTAATATGAGTCAAGAAGACCATTTAGAACAATCGGCACAAGTGAACTGTCATGAAGGACTTCATCAGTAGAAATCAATTGTCCCTTTAAATCCTTGATCTTTGTCAAAACACTATCCATAGAATCACCTTCATTCATGTGCTCACTCTCCAACTGTTTTTAGAGGTAACCAACACGAGCCTCATTCCTAGCTTGGTACAATGTGGTAAGTGTATCCCAAGCATCCTTAGCTGCTCTACAAGAGTGAATTTGAGGGATAATGGCACGTTTGATGCCCTAAGTCCAAATAGTGTTCCAGATGCCCTAAGTCCAAATAGTGTTCGAGATGCCCTTAGTCCAAATCTGCCTCCAATTATTAGTTTTGATCGCTACAAGTTTAGAAATTCTAGAGAGCAAATGAAATCAACTCTAGAGCCCGAGATAAATTACTTAAAACATGATTCAGAAATTTTTCACAGAGACGCTTTTATTCTCCTATGCATGCTCTACCTTTTTCTCATATAACATTGTTCTTGAATCTTGCATTTTCATGTTCAATTTTTTGTAAGACAATAGTTACACAATATAACACAGGAGTAGTAGCAGAGAAGATAACAAATATAGGAGAATCTCAACAATTTTCTACTAACACCAAGTACAAAGATGATGGCGTTGTCCACCCGTGCGCTCTCAAGGTAGAGCTTAAATGGTGATCTAGACAACTCTAGATAGGGAGATACAAGGTAGAGGTATGCTGGCTCAACTTGATGTCTCAAGTAGTGCATAAGTCATGTATATATAGGATCATGGGTGGCCTTCCGTGGACGGCTATACATGGGCGATAGAGCGTGAGCGGCCACCGCCCATGTAATTGCCATACACGGCTTAGACCGGTTGAACCGACCTAAAAAATATAAATGATTTATGACTCCGATAGGGAATATTCTATGGCCCCCTTGGACCCCCAGCCGGGGCTGCTCCTCGCTGCCCCGGACCTCCCAATCGGGGACCCTGGTAACTCCCTTTCCTTACAATACCTTACATGGTCCAATATGACCTTCATCCAACATGCAAGTTGGGATTCCCATCAATTGGGTAATGCATGCTTGGCTTCTACTCATAACAGGGGCCTTACAAAATGTGCATACAATCATGAGGGGTAGACATTGATCATATACTAACACCCCCCCTCTATGTTTATCGATGAAAAATCAAGTAGGTTTCGGTCCTATGCCCATCTGTTGAAGATGTCTATTGAGATGCTCTCTTCCAAGTGCTTTAGTGAATATGTCAGCACAATTTGCTTCTGCTGGGCAATATTCTAGCTCCACAATTTCATCTTCAATTAGCTCACGAATGTAATGGTATTGTACTTCTATGTGCTTGGTGCGAGCATGAAATACTGGGTTCTTTGCAATAGCCATACAACTTTGATTATCACACTTGAGTACAGTCGCCATATTTGATGGAAAGCCTACATCTGCAAGAATTCTTCTTAAGCAAACTGCCTCACAAGAAGCAAAACAAGTTGCTTTGTACTCTACTTCAGTGGAGGAGAGTGCGAGAGTTGGTTGCTTTCTACTTACCCAAGAAAATATTCCTGAACCAAGTGAGAAACAATATCCAGAAACTGATTTTCTAGAATCACAATCTCCAACCCAATCTGAATCACAATATCCTTGGAGTGTATCATCTGTGGTATAAAAAATACCAAAATCCAAGGTTCCTACAATGTACCTTAGAATTCTCATTCTAGCATTCCAATGAATCTCCTTAGGTTTGTTGGAAAACCTGCTTAATACTCCAACAGCATAGCAAATGTCTGGTCTAGTGTTGCACAGAAAAATAAGACTTCCAACGAGCTTCCTATACTTCTTAGCATCTACATCAGGCATGTTATCATCCATAGATATCTTATGATTTACCTTGATAGGTGTGCTAGTTGGCTTGCAGTCCATCATTCCAAATGCCTTGAGAATCTCTTTGGCATATTTTTGTTGTGAGATGAAAATGCCATCCTTCCTTTGCCATACTTCAATTCCCAGACAAAAATGGAGTAGACCTAAGTCTGTCATCTCAAACTCAGTTCCCAAGCTGATCCGAGTTTGGTTGATGAGTTCCTGATGATCTCCTGTAATGATCAAATCATCTACATATACAATGACAACAACTAGCTTGCTAAATTTAGCATCAGAAGTACTTCTTTCAAAACCCATATTTTTGAAAAAATGATATATTCGTGGTACCAAGCCTGTGGAGCTTGCTTAAGTCCATACAAAGCTTTCTTCAATTTGCAAACTTTATTTTCTGAATTGGGCACCTCAAAACCTGGTGGTTGAGATACATATACCTCCTCCTTGAGGTGACCATTCAAAAATGCAGATTTGACATCCATCTGGAAAATAGGCCAGGCCTTTTGTGTAGCTACTGGAAGTACTGTCTGAATAGTTGTCATGCGTGCTGTTGGTGCAAAAGTTTCTTGAACATCAAATCCTTTGATCTTCTTCTTTGGCGGCAAGTCGACTAGATCCCATGTATCATTTTTGAGTATACTATCATACTCCAACTGCATTGCCGCTCTCCAACCTGGATCATCAAAGGCTTCCTCAATGGTGGTAGGTTCCTTTATCGAGCCCATGACATCTGCCATTAGAGCCATGTTAACAATGTGTTCTGAGGCTCTTCTTTGCTCCTCTATTCTCTTTGATCTTCGTAATCCTTCTGATGATGATTCTGGTACATCTACATGTGGATTGTGATCATCAAAGAGTTGTTGTGCCCACTTTGGTAGTGGCTTACATTGTGTAGCTACAACTGGTTGGCTTTTTATTGAGGAAATTTCTCCATCAGATGTTTCCTCCTCCTCAACTTTAACTTGTCTTTTGATAGGCACAAGGTGAGATATTTCTCCATTTGATGAGATAGTAGATTTACCTTTATCTTCTACTAAGTGTGGTCGTTCATCAAACACCACATCTCGGCTGACAAAAATCTTCCTTGCCTCAGGATCCCACAACCTGTATGCTTTGGACTCCTCACTATACCCTAGAAAGACACACTTTTTGCTTTTTGAATCCAACTTTGATCTTGTTGAATCAGGAATATGTGCATAACAGAAACAACCAAAAATTCTGAAATGCAAAACTGAAGGCTTTTTACCAGAATATGCTTCTTGAGAAGTCATCCCCTTTAGTGCTTTTGTGTAGCTTCGATTGAGGATGTAGACTGCTGTATTGATTGCTTCTGCCCAGAATGAATCAAGCATGTCTTGAGCCTTTAACATACAACGAGCCATTTCAACTACTGTCCTGTTTCTGCACTCAACAATGCCATTTTGTTGAGGTGTATGAGCTATGGTAAGTTGCCTTTTCACACCATGCTCCTTACAGTAATTGTTGAATTCTGTTGACAAGAATTCACCTCCTCTATTTGTTCTAAATTTCTTCAGTTTCCTTCCTGATTCATTTTCTACATACTTATGCCACGTTTTAAATTTTTCAAAAGCATCAGCCTTCTCTCGAATGAAATAAACCCACATCTTTCTACTATAATCGTCAACTAATAGCAAAAAGTAGAAAGATCCTCCTAAAGCAGGTGTAGATATTTTACCGCAGAGATCAGCATGTACCAACTCTAGAGGAGCTTGAGATCGATTGCTGGTCTCTCTTGGAAATGCCTTTCATTGTTGCTTGCCCATCATACAAGCTTCACAAGGTTCCTGCAACTCTGAAAATGCAGGCAAATGAGCAACCATCCGTGTTCTTTGCATCTCCTTCAAAACTGCAAATCCGAGATGCCCAAATCGTTGGTGCCATAACCTGCTTACATCTTTATCTTTTGTAGCAGTTAAAGCACTTATTTCATACAAGTTATCCCGTCGTATCCCTTTACCTACAACATTACCTGATGAATCCATGATTTCTGCACCACTCTTATTGAAGTGAACTTCGAGTCCACGATCTATTATTGCAGAAACTGACAACAAATTTCTTTTGAGTGTAGGTACATAGAGAACATCGGATAACTTTTTCTCAACACCTGGAGAAGTGATAAAAGAGATGGTTCCAGTTCCTTGGGCTGGGCACTTGGAGTCATTTCCCACCACTACATTGATGGATTCCCGCAGAGGCACTAGGGAACTATACCAATCCTTTTTACTGGTCATATGGCGAGAAGATCCACTATCTAAAATCCATGGTTCATCAACATGAGCTTGAGCAGATGAACATACCTCTTCAATAGCTACCCAATGTTCCAGCTCTATGTTGTTTGCAGACTCTTTGTTCTTCCATGATGATTTTACAGTCCCATTCCGTTCATCAGCTTGCTTCTTTCTGCAATCCTTGATGGCATGGCCTTTCTTTTCACAATAGAAGCAACTTCCTGTGAACTTTTTCTTCTTTGGCTTCTTCTTTCATACATCAGAAGAGCCTTTACCTTTTGCATTTGCTGAAAATGCAGCATCACTTGTGCTTTGCCAATTTCTCAACCGCATCTCTTCTTCTAAAAGCATAGCACAAAACTCTTCAAATGTGAGGGGAGTTGGTCTTACCTGAGTGTTAAGGGCTATTACTAATCCATCATACTTTGCTGGAAGAACACGTACACATCTTCGAGCCAGCTCTTCTGGTGTTATAACAACACCAACTGCAGCCAATTGGTCTTGAAGATGTTTTATCCGTTTGATAAAATCTTCAGCCTTTTCAGAATCTGAATGCTTTTCATTTGCCAGCTGATTTTCTAAATTTTGTATCCTAGTGTGGTTCTTGGTCTCATATTGTCGAGCCAATATGCCCCAAGCCTCATGTGCTTTAGTAGTATGTTGAACTAAAGTAAGCACAGAATCACTTACACTAGTGACAATTGCACATAATGCATCAGCATTTTGCCTCTTCCAAGCTCGTAGAAGATTTGGATCTGGCTGAATCATCAATCTTGACCTAGCTGGATCTTCAACTAGTATAGGCTCTGGATCCAATCCCATCGGTCCCATGACAGTGTCAAGTAATTCATAGGAGTCCAAAATTGCAGAAATCTTGAACTTCCAGAGTGTATAGTTGGATCCATCCAGCTTCCCTTTAGTGAATGTAGGTGGATAAATTTGAATAGGTGCAGCATTAACATTAGCTGAAGCACCAAGACCAGTGTTTGACGATGAAGCCATCATGTAATCACTCGAATAATCTATTGATATTCTAGTCTGCTAGTAGGCTAAAATAGTGATACTTCTCAAGCTATTCGAACCTTACAACTTTGATACCATGTAAGACAATAGTTACGCAATATAACACAGGAGCAGTCGTAGACAAGATAACAGATATAGGAGAATCTCAACAATTTTCTACTAACAACAAGTACAAAGATGATGGCATTGTCCACCCATGCGCTCTCAAGGTAGAGCTTAAATGGTGATCTAGACAACTCTAGATAGGGAGATACAAGGTAGAGGTATGCTGGCTCAACTTGATGTCTCAGGTAGTGTAGAAGTCATGTATATATAGGATCATGGGTGGCCTTCCGTGGACGGCTATACATGGGCGGTAGAGCGTGGGCGGCCACCGCCTGCGTAATTGCCATACACGGCTTAGACCGGTTGAACCAACCTAACAAATATAAATGATTTCTGACTCCGACAGGGAATATTCTATGGCCCCCTAGGACCCCCCAGCCAGGGGGCCCGCTGGCCCACTTGGACCCCCCAGTCGGGGCTGCTCCTCGCTGCCCCGGACCCCCCAATTGGGGACCCCGGTAACTCCCTTTCCTTACAATACATTACATGGTCCAATATGACCTTCATCCAATATGCAAGTTGGGATTCCCATCAATTGGGTAATTCACGCTTGGCTTCTCCTCATAACGGGGGCCTTACAAAATGTGCATACAATTATGAGGGGTAGACATTGATCATATACTAACATTTTTTACTAGAAAACATGATGTAGATGAGGTTTAGAGAGATAATATAGAACTTGTCATCCCTAGATTTTGTCTGTATGCATAAAATGGCCTAGTTATTCATTCTAATCATTATCCACACAATCTATAAGAGAAAGTTCAAAATGAGTTATTTCACTATCAAAAGCCTTATTACAGGGAAGCACATGAGTCAAAGCCATGCAGAGGTTTATACCATAATATTCCTTAGTCAACATACCAATGACACAAAGCTTCGGAGTGAAGACCCAACAACATGACGTTCCCAAGATTAAAACTTGATGAGGATGACAAGATTTAGGAAGGAGTACTGCACATTTATGGAGACTCCCCCCAAAAGAATCTTCAAATTTCTTTTGAGCTCACCTTTTTAACATTTCATTCTATTGAAGGAATGAGTCTTCCCTCACAAAATCTTGCAATAAAGAAGTGTTTTTAAGAACGTTTCCTTTTTTTTAGAAGCTTTTCAAAATAAAAAAGGAATAGTCCATGGAAAAGCTTATATAAAGGCCAATACCTCATTTGTAAAAGGACCTTTTTTTTTAATGTGAAGTGAGCTCTATTCTTGGAAAACTCATATTTGTGCTTTTCCATACTTTTTGAGTGAGCTTGATTTTTGGTTTGTGAAACTAGTTTTAGAGCTATAGAAGTATTATCTACCTTTATAGCATCATTTTGAGATTTTTTTTACTAGATTTAACTCTTGTTTAGGTGATTAAAGTGAGAGAAAAAAGATTTCCCATAGGTTTGTGAGATCTATATTGGGCCATATATTTACTCTTCTTGATAATTTTTCATATTGCAAGTTGTATGACTTGTCAAGAGCTTTGGGAAAAACTAAAGCATGCATCAAATGGACCTATTAGGAGACAGAGATATGGGCATTTCCATGATTCAGCTTTCTGACACCATTGGTGAGATTGATGATGCCATCACTAAGCTTGTTGATTTTCTTGGAGTCACTTGGGCTAGATACATCATGATTGCATCATGGAAAAGTGCTCTTGGAGTTTGGGAGGATCATTCTTGTGATCACATCACCTTCACTTGACCATCATGGAATTGTGGAGCTACATTGCATGTAGACCATCCTAGAGGCTATCAAGAAGAGGTGCTTCTACTACTTGACTTGACACCCTTCCATCTTGTCTGCCTCTACCAATGGAAGCTACCTTTAGGTTTACTTTTTATGGATTTATTTATAAGTGTGTGATCGTACCCTAGGCTACGACTTGAAAAATCCCAAATTTTTATTGAACATAACATATCATCAAGTTTCTTGTAGCAACTTTCTTCCTTGCTAAAGTTATATAATCTTGAAGATGTGTATATTAGTCTCTCTAACTCTTCATCTACTTCTATCACTCTATGTTCCTAAAACTAGTGATATCCCAATTATCTCTAATTGATGGGCTGTTTCATCATTTCCTTTCCCCTTTGAAAGAGTTTTATCCTTGAGGCTATGAAGAAACTAAATAATAGATAGCTTTATTCAAATTTGTAGATTCAAATGCTATGTCTTGTGCAATCTTGTCCCAAAACTCTAGGTTTTATCAACTCTTATATGTGGTATGATCTTGATGTTATCCTTTTTAGGAGGATGTATTAGAACCAATTTCAGAGGTATAATAATATGATAGCTTCTTTTTTTACCTAGAAACCTTCCCAAATATAGGCATGCTATGAACTTCTACTTGTATTTGGGAAAACCCATGGATCAACTACGATGCAATGCTTGGAACTTTGTGGGTTCCCAAAATATAATTTTATGCTTAATCATTTTTAAAGGAGTAGTTTAGAATAATTGCTTGTATTAGGATAGGATTAGGAGCTATACAGAAGCCTTGATGGTGCTCCTATCATGAAACAAGAGAAATTTCCTTTTTTCTTTTGTAATGTTATGCATTTAGAGCCCTTGCATTAGGAACTGTTGCATCTCCTAAAGATAAATTTTTGAATCTTTCATCTTGAGATGCAAAGCACTTCAATGAATGAATCCATAACACAACTTGTGAAACTCTTCTAAGAGGAAGGTATTTTCAAAATTTTCATGAGTCATTTCAGTAGTATGCACCATTCTTATAGTTTTACGGAAGCCTAAAATACATTTAATAAGCTCTTATATCCAATTTTGCCGCTGAACTTCAAATATCCATATTTCTTTTCCATCATTATTTTTTATGGAATCAAGTGAGAGCTCTATATCAAAGTATCCATGAAACGTTGAAATCATCTTGGTGGACCTTTCTACTTAGGAGAAAGGAGAAATCACACATGGAAGAGTAAAATTGCTTTTATTTTTATCTATAGTTTTTGAAAGAAATATCTTTGGGAATTTTCAAATGGCCTTCTCTAAGTACCACTTAGAGTAATCATTGAATATTCTAGTTTCTTTGCACTAATGTGTGAAGAGAGATGGTGGATGCAATCCAAAGATGAGTAGGTGCTACTACAACCAGCTTCACACCAGCCAACTGAGACTTCAGAGTTGATTAGTAGACCCTTTGAGCTTCCTAAATCCACCAAAATATCAGCCAAGTACTTTGGAACATGTATCCCAAAAGTTTAAGTCAAGATAGACTAGTTGTGAAATGACTATCTCCCAAAACTTGCTATTTTTGGACATACACTTGGTGGAAAAAATGAGCAGTTCTCTCAACCTGGTAGGAATTAGATAACTTCCTTTTGGGCATAGCAAATAAACTTAGCAAGCTTGCCAATACAAGTTAAAAAACTTCAAATGATGGACTAAGCACTGAGAAGAAGATTCATCAATTTCTGGAACATGCCCACCATTCTCGGGGCTCTGCAGAGATAGACCAGTGAGTAGTAAAATGCAGATATATCCAAAACTGTAAATCCAATGACCTTGAAGATTTATATGCAGAAAGGAGACAGTAAGAGCTATCCAATGCACATTAAACCACTGAAAAATGTCTATTACAACTCGAGATATGACCTTCTGAAGTTACTACTCTGAGTGAGTATAGCAGAGAACAAAACAGAGAAGTAGATAATGACAAATGTATAGATTCACATATGATTACAACCACATTGGCAATGAATCTTTGCACAATGGGAGTAGAGTGATAGAGCTATGGAGTAAGCTCTTCAATCTCTACAAAATGACATGAAGTGGTCACATACAAGGCTTGCTTATCGCCTCTTCCTTCTTGCTCTTTTTATAGCTATTCTTGGAGGAAGTTTTGAATTTGAATTCAAATGGCTCCACCTAAAAGTGATCCCCAAAGTTGGGAGATATTCCCTCAGCTCAAAAATTCATGGTTTTAAGTAGTTAGAACCACGACTTTTCTTTTACATAATGCATGAGGTAAGCCATCCTTTTCCTTTTTTCTTTTTTCAAATACAAGAGATAAAAATGAACTCTTTTACAAGAGGTGTTCACATGACTACACATGTGACTTACAAATGAGGATAATATCAAGCATATCAAGCATGTAGGCTTGGGTAAAATGCACCAACAGCTCCCCCTCAAGCCTAAGATGCTTGGCCTCCAAATAAGTCTTCAATTGTCCTTGATTTCCTGCAAGCCAATCATCAACTTGAATCTACTTAACTTTGTGCCATCAAGAGCTTTAGTCAACATGTCTGCGCATTGCATATCTGTAGAGACATAGGATAGTTGAATATCCTTGCTCATTAGATTCTCCCTTACATAATGGTAGTGGACTTCAATATGCTTGGTTCTAGCATGGTATACCGGATTAGCTGCTAGATGTAGTGAGCTTGTGTTATCACCAAAAATGTGAGGTGTTGAAGAATGAAGTCCAAAATCTGTGTACAAAGACTTTAACCACATGATTTCTTGAGTTGCATTAGCCAAACCTCTATATTCGGCTTCGGTAGAAGATAATGCCACGGTTGGTTGCTTCTTGGATGACCAAGAAATGATTTTTGAACCTGCAAATGATATATACCCGGATGTGCTTCTTCTATCATCTCTAGATCCGGCCCAATCTACATCTGAGTAGACCTTTAGCTCAATATCTGAAGTAAATGAATAAAACAAACCTTCATTCATGGTCCCCTTTAGGTACTTGGGGACTCTCTTGGCCGTTTCCATATGTGGTCTTCTCGGCTTATGCATAAACTGACTCAATATGCTAACAGTATAGCATATATCCACCCTTGTGAGTGTTGCATAGTTCAAACTTCCAACCAAGCTTTGATAGCTTTTGATGTCTTCAATTGGCTCTCCTTCATAAGCACTAAGCTTATGATTTTTCTCCATAGGTGTACCTGCACACTTGGTATTTTCCATCTTGAACTTGACGAGCATGTCACGCACATACTTCCTTTGTGTGATGTATATACCTGAATCTGTGTAGATTAACTCCAATCCAAGAAAATAAGTGAGTGGTCCGAGGTCACTTATTTTGAACTCCTCCTTCATTTGACTCTTTACTTGTTTGATTCCTTCAAGATCGTTGCATGTGATAATAATATCATCAACATACACACATAAATAGACCACTTCAGATCCATTCCTCTTTATGAACAAAGAGGTATCCGCTTTGCTAGCTTTGAATCCTTGGTCCTGCAAATAAGTCACCAATCTAAAATTCCAAGCTCTTGGAGCTTGCTTCAATCCATACGAAGCTTTCTTTAGTTTGCATACATAGTTAGGATGATGTGCATCCTCATATCCAGGAGGTTGTGCCATATACACTTCCTCAGAAATCCATCCATTCAAGAAAGCATTCTTTACATCAAGTTGATAGAGATTCCAATTTCTAGATGCACCAAGACTAATGAGAACCCTAATTGTAGGCATTTTTGCAAGAGGAGAGAAAGTCTCCTCATAATCAATACCATGGGTTTGAGCAAACCCTTTAGCAACTAACCTTGCTTTGTGTCTATTTATACTTCCATCTGGATTCCTCTTGATTTTGTATATCCATCGAGATCCAATTACCTTCATAGATCGCTTGTTAGGTACAAGCTCTCAAGTGTCATTCTCCTTCAAGGCTTCCATTTCTTCATCCATTGCATCTCTCCAAGCTTTCTTGCTTTGTGCCTCTTCGAATGTGGTAGGTTCTTCATTGGTTGAATCCTTTGCAATGTAGATTGAGTGCTTGGTGACCAAAGAAGTATCATAACCAAACCTCTCTGGTTTCTTCTTATCCCTCGAAGACCTTCTAAGTGGTTGATGTGAGCTCTCCGGTCCATATGTAGCATCCTGCATCTTTGCTTTACCTTCGTTCTTCCATAGCTTTAGTCTTTCCAAGACTTCTAGGTCAATCTCCGAATCACTTTCTTCAATCTGCTTTGGTGCCTTTGGTTGAAGTGATGGAAAATCTTCATCCAAGTCATAAGGCAGCTTCACTTTCCTGTCATCATCAAACCATGATTTGTTTTCATCAAAAATTACATCTCTACTCACAGAAAATCCTTTATTGGTTGGATTGTACAATCTATATCCTTTTTGGTTTTGATCATAACCAATGAATACACACTTCTCTGCCTTGGGATCCAATTTCCCTCTTACTTGAGAAGGAATGTGAGCATAGGCTAAGCATCCAAAGATTTTACAATGCTCTAGACTAGGTCTTCTTCCATTCCACACTTCATATGGAGTGGTTCCATCTAGTGACTTAGATGGAAGTCTATTTATGAGATATGTGGCTGTAGACACAGCCTCTACCCATAGGTAGTTTGGCAATCCCTTTTCGTTGAGCATGGACCTTGCAGCTTCGACAATAGCTCTATTTCTCCTCTCTTTTACACCATTGAGTTCGGGTGTATACCTTGTAGTGACTTCCCTTTTAATGCCTCTTTCATGCAAGAGGGCATCAAATTTAGAAGAGAAGTATTCTCCTCCACCATCTGATCTGAGTCTTTTCAAAGTCCTACCTGTTTGGTTTTCAACAAGAGCAATATACTTCTTAAAGCAATTAAACACTTCATCCTTGTGCTTCATGAAAAACAGAATGGTCCACCTGCTACAATCATCTATGAAAGACACATAATATCTTGAGCCTGATATAGATGGCTCCTTACTTGGACTCCACACATCCATGTGCACTAGATCCAAAGGATTTTGATACATATATCCTTTCTTCTTGAAAGGTTGTCTATGAGCCTTGCCAAGTTGACAAGCTTCACACTTATAAATCATGTGTTGCCTTGTGATATTAGGAAAACCAAGTACAATTTGGTCCCTGCAAATTTGTTTGAGTGTCCTCTCACCAATGTGAGCAAGCCTTTTGTGCCATATCTCCAACTCTGTAAGAGTTTGAGATCCATAGCTAAACAAAGCTATGTTCTTTGTATCTTCCACTTCAAAAGTGAAAAGCCTTCCTTTCTTTTCTCCTTTGGCAATCCTTCAAAAGCCTTGCCTTGGGTCTTCAACATATGCTCCAAATCGGTTGAATCTAACCTGCAATCCTTTTTCAACAATCTGTCCAACACTTATTAAATTTTTGGTAATTGTAGGGACATACAAGACTTTGCTTAAGAGGTTCATATTCCCATCTGATGTCTTGACATTACCTATCTTCTCCACTGAGTGCTTTGTGTCATCTCCTGTCTGCACTTCCTGCTTGTTATGAGGATCTTCTAACTCAGAAAGTAAAGCCACATTTCCTGCTACATGGTTTGAGCATCCCAAATCAATGTAAAATATGTGATCATCATCCTTACCCTTCTTCACTGATAGATTCATAATCAATAATGAATCTTCTTGACTTTGGTCCTCTGCATAGTTATTGTAGTCTCTCCTTCCTCTATGGCCACTTTGATAGTTGTTATTTTTGTAATTGTTGTTGTAGTAGGAGTTGTTGTTGTAGCCTCCATTGTATCTTCCTCTATTTGATCCATAGCCACCTGTATTGAATCCTCTTCCTCTTGAGTTCCTCGGGTTCCTGAAATATTCTTCAGTAGTATGATTAGATAAGCCACATATATTACAAGGTTGAGATGATTGGAATCTCCCCCTGCCTTGCTTTCCACCTCTACCTCTTCCTCTAGCTCCTCCTCTACCTGCAAAGTTTGCTTGGAAAGAGCTACCTTCATCTTCATTCTTCCTATTCTTTGACTTGTCCTTGACCTTATCTTTATCGGAATATAAGGCAGAAGTTTGATTACCTCTTGAGGACTCACCACCTTTGCTAATCTTTGCTTCATGAGTGAAGATTTGGCCCATGAGTGTGTTGAGGTCGGGTACATGCATATCCATGTATAAATCCATGGCTGTTGTGAATGACTCCCATTTGTCGTCTGCTTTGATTCCATTTATGATTTGTCTAATCATTTGCTCCTCTTCAATTACCTCTCCAATGCTTCCAAGTTGGTCGTAAATATCCTTCATCTTTGTGACATAATCAGTCACATTTTGCTTCGGGCTTTTCTTCATTGTTGTGAACTCCATCCACAATTGGTTCTTCCTTGCTCAAGTGTTGGAAGAGAAGAAAGAAGCAAGTGCATTCCAGGTCTCTCTTGATGTCTTGCATCCCTTGACATGAGGTAAAAGAAAATCAGAGATTGAGTTTAGAATATAGGACCTTGCAAGTGCATCCTTCGAACACCAATTCGAAAGTCCTTCCACTTCTTCATGTGATGGTTGCCCTTTGTTCCTCATGGTTGGCATTGCTTCATCTCCAGATATGAATCCATATAGATTCCTCCCTTGAAGGTAAGCCTCCATCCTTAGAGACCATACCGGGTAGTTGTTTCGATCCAATTTGTCAATTGTTGATGGAAATCCATCTCCCATGTTGCTTGACTATGCTCTGATACCACTGTGAAGAGAGATGGTGGATGCAATCCAAAGATGAGTAGGTGCTGCTACAACCAGCTTCACACCAGCCAACTGAGACTTAAGAGTTGATTAGTAGACCCTTTGAGCTTCCTAAATCCACCAAAATATCAGCCAAGTACTTTGGAACATGTATCCGAAAAGTTTAAGTCAAGACAGACTAGTTGCGAAATGACTAGCTCCCAAAACTTGTTATTTTTGGACATACACCTACTGGAAAAAATGAACAGTGCTCTCAACCTGGTAGGAATTAGATAAATTCCTTTTGGGCATAGCAAATAAACTTATCAAGCTTCCCAATCCAAGTTAAAACACTTCAAATGATGGACTGAGCACTGAGAAGAAGATTCATCAATTTCTGGAACATGCCCACCACTCTCGGGGCTCTGTAGAGATAGACCAGTGAGTAGTAAAATGCAGATATCTCCACAACTATAAACCCAATGACCTTGAAAATTTAAATGCAGAAATAAGACAAAAGGCACTATCCAACGCACATTAAAACACTGAAAAATGTGGAGTACAACGCGAGATATGACCTTCTGAAGTTACTGCTCTGAGTGAGTATATCAGAGAACAAAACAGAGAAGTAGATAATGACAAATGTATAGATTCACATATGATTACAACCACATTGGCAATGAATCTTTGCACAATGGGAGTAGAATGATAGAGCTATGGAGTAAGCTCTTCAATCTCTACAAAATGACATGAAGTGGTCACGTACAAGGCTTGCTTATCACCTCTTCCTTATTGCTCTTTTTATAGCTATTCTTGGAGGGAGTTTTGAATTCGAATTCAAATGGCTCCACCGAAAAGTGATCCCCAAAGTTAGGAGATATTCCCTCAGCTCAAAAATTCGTGGTTTTAGGTAGTTAGAACCACGACTTTGATTTTACACCATGCATGAGGTAAGCCATCCTTTTCCTTTTTTCTTTTTTCAAATACAAGAGATAAAAATGAACTCTTTTACAAGAGGTGTTCACATGACTACACATGTGACTTACAAATGAGGATAATATCAAGCATATCAAGCATGTAGGCTTGGGTAAAATGCACCAACATAATGTATACATGCTTTGATCTTCTGTCTTATTGAGAAGCTTTGACTTCAAAATCTTTTCAAAGAGTGCTTCTAAGACATCAAGGAACTTAGGCAGATACTTTGTAATTCATGTATACATAATTCACTTTCCATGGAAAGAAAATCTAACGCTTTGAATGAAATTTCCTAATATTTTCCTTTCATTTTGTGTATGGTTTTACTAAGCAAGAAATACACGTTACAATGTTAATTTTACTTTGATAAGGAGTTTTTAGGTACTTAGCTTGCAAAATCTAGTTAGCATGAACTTTCAAATACCTTAAATTTACTTATTCTCAAATGTCTCACTTCCATTCAAAAGTAAATTATCTACTCAAGGCTATCTGCACTGAAGACAATAAAAAAGTGAATTCTATCACTACAAGAAAAACATGGGCATAGAGATTATTAACCCGACACACTTTCATTGCTACATGATTGCGCATTTTGTTGCATTGAGCATCATGCACACACTATCATTTAAACAATGCTCCGATCATCACTATTTTTGAGGTTGTTTGTGATGTTCATTGAAGTGTCACCAATGTGAGAGTCACATATGTGACACATTTATAGCATCGCATATGTGATGCTATATAGAGTTTCATATGCAATGGTAAAAAGCATTGCATATGTGATGCTTAGAAACTTCGCATATTCAATAATTTACAGGATTGTGCATAGGACATTTGCACATCACTTATGCAATGATTGCATTTGACCAAAATAAAAACAATGTTGGATCACTCCTAAATCACCATTTTGTGTGCATCTGATTGAAAAGCAATCCAACATTCATATCTGCATTGTGCATACGAGCTTGAGCTCTCTCTTTCTCAATCTCTATCTTCTACTATCCCTCTCATTGTCTCTCTCTCTCTCTCCTTCTTTCTCCCTCTTTCTCTTTCAATTTCTATATCTCTCTCTCCGTCTCTTTCTCTCTTTTTCTCTCTTTTGATTTCTCTCTCTCTCTCTCTCTCTCTCTCTCTCTCTTTATTGCAGGTTATTCAAGAAGTTCATCAAGCATAATATATGGCTAATTATTGTAAGTACAATTTTCATTGTTTTTATATCATTTAAATTATTTTGTTTTCATTAATTAACATACTCACACTTACACATTCACATGCACATATACACATATACATTCACATCCACACTCACACATGCACATACACATACTTATACACATACACATGCACATACACACATATACACACACATACACATACACATGAACATACACAATACACACATACACACATACACTTACACATACACATACACATATGCATATGCACAAACATATCTACATGCACATGCATGGACATTCATGCATGCACATACACAGAATAAAAGCATACTTATGTTGGTGCAATTAGCGAGCCTAAATGCTTGGCGAATTATTCAAGACTACACATTAGCTCATGTGCCTCACATGAAGGACAACACATGAACACCTTCTTTTCAATTGAGTTGTATTCACTTTGGATAAATATAAAATCCAAGAGATTAAGGAATCTTGTGAATTTACGAGCTGAACTCATGGCTCATGTAGTAGGAAGAATCAGTTTAAATCATCCCTAAAGAGTAGGATCACTTTTAGGTGAGGGAAAATTCAAATTCAGACTTGAACTATGAGTATAAATAGACTTGCTTTTATTCACACAAATTGTGTGTCATTCTGAGAGACATTGAGCTACATTAGTGAGCATACACTGCACTCACTTCATGTATGAGTAGACCCCTTGTATCATATGTTCATTAGCATATACATATTGATACATTTCATCAAGTATATGTCTATCTGCTATTCTTTGTTGCATCTTCATCATTACGGTGATTTTGTGGAATCCATTTCTCTATGTGTAGTCATTCATTTCATATGTTTTAACTTGGGTTAGTTAGATTCTATTATTTGCATATCTATTTTCATCACATTTGAATCAGGGATTTTGAGATATGACTCATTGGAGGTGACTATGTTTGCATACCTTCTAGATCTTGAAAAATCGGGATGCCCCTCTGGATTGTTAGATTCATTTCTCACTTTATGGTATAGGTAAATTGATAAAATAACTTGATTTAGTTAGCTACACACTCCAATTAGATGTGTGCAAAAGCTCTCTAGTGAACTCCTACCAAGTTGTGAGCTCTGAGAAAAACATTGAGCACTTCTATTCCCAAAATAGAAGGTTTCTTCACCTTCCTTACATATGCAAGCTATCTATTTTGATGAAAACTTTTGGGAATGATGTTTCAAATCATTTTGTGGTTCCAAATGCATTATTTTGAAGCAAAAGGGGTCAATTAAGCATCCACGGAGTCAACTTGGGTAGGTGTAGAGCAAGTTCTATGCAACACTAGCTCATCTCTGGAACCTACCTATCCATCTCCTCACAGTGGGATCGGAGCAACAACAAATCAGAATGGGAGATGGATTTACTTCATCCATAGAAAAATTGGATTGGGGTAATTACTCAGCTTGGTCACTTAGAGTGGAAGCTTACCTTCAAGGGAGAAACCTATATGGTTACATATCTAGAGATGAGATGATGCCAATTCTCATAAGCAAAGGACAACCAACTCAAGAAGAACAAGAGAGGTTAACAACATGGTGCTCAAAGGATGCTCTAGCAAGGTCATATATTCTTAACTCAATCTCTGTTTTTTTACTTCCACACATCGAGTTGCAAGACTTCACAAGAGACTTGGAATGCTCTTGAAGCATTCTTCTCATCAAGTACCAAGGTAAGGAAGAATCAACTATGGATGGAGTTCATCACACTCAAGAAGATGCCCAAGAAAAATATGATTGATTTTCTCACCAAGATGAAGGACATAGCAGACAAAATTGAAAGCATTGGAGAAATCATTGATGAAGAGCGGATAGTTAGGAAATTGATCAATGGAACAAAGGCAGATGACAAATGGCAAGCTTTCACCACAGTCATGGACCTATACATGGACATGCAGGTTCCTGATTTCAATACCCTCACGGAACAATTGTTCACACATGAGGCAAAGCTTATGAAGAATGGAGAAAACTCAAAAGGTAATCAATCATCTTCTCTCTATGCAGATAAGAACAAGAATAAAGATAGCAAATGCAAAGGTAAAATATATGATAATGAAGGCAGCACCTCTCAAGCAAACTTAATAGGTAGAGGTAGAATCTCAAGAGGAAGAGGTAGAGGAGGAAGACAAGGTAGAGGGAGATCTCAAAGCTTGTCTCCATGTGCCATATGTGGTTTAACTACTCCACATTACTGAGAATTGTTTTAGGAATCCTAGAAACCAACAAGGAAGAGGTTAGAATAGAGGAGGCTATCGAAGCTTGAGGTAAATTCAACAACAACAATGGTTACAACAACTCATACAACAACAATAACTATCAAGGAAGATACATATGAACGAGAGACTACAAAAATTATGCAGATAATCAAACTCAAGAGGACTCGTTGATTTGATGGGCAAGACCATGAGGCAACGTAAAGCACATGTATTCTATATAGACTCATGTTGCTCAAATCATGTAGTAGGGAATGTAGCTCTACTTCAAACTTGGAGGATCTAAGGAATAGACATGAATTCCAAATAGGAGATAGGCAATGTGAAGACTTTAGATGGTAATATGAACCTATTGAAGAAGGTATCGTATGTGACAACTATCACCAAAAATCTCATAAGCGTAGGTCAGATTGTTGAAAAGGGATTGCAGGTTAGATTCACAAAAAATGGAGCATTTGTTGAGGATCCACACTAGGGATTCAAGCGGATAGTAAGAGGAGAAACTTCAGGTAGATTATTTATATTTGAGCTCCAAGATACTAGAAACATTGCAATGTTCAATTATGCTAGCCAAACTCTATCAGAGTTGGAAATTTGGCAAAAAAAATTAGCTCATATAGGTGAAAGGGCTCTGAAGCAAATCACTAGGGATCATAATGTGCTTGGTCTACCAAACATATCCTAACAACACATGATATACAAATGTAGTGCTTGTCAATTTGGCAAATCTTAGAGGAAACTATTCACAAAGAAGGGATACATTCATGGAGACCTAATGGAGCTAGTCCATACTGTATGGGGGCCAAGCAAGGAGCAATCAATCTCCGGATCTAGGTATTATGTGTCATTCATTGATGATTGTAGAAAATGGACAATATTATATTTTATGAAGCATAAAGATGAAGTGTTCTCTTGTTTCAAGAAATATCTAGCACTTGTAGAAAACCAAACAAGTAATACTTTGAAGAGGCTAAGGTGAGATGGAGGGGGAGAATATTTCTCCCATGAATTTGAATCTTATCTCCAAGATAGAGGAATCAAAAGAGAGATTTAACTAGGTATACCCCAGAGCAAAATGGAGTGGCAGAGAGAAGAAATAGAACCATAGTGGAGGCTTCAAGGTCAATGCTAAATGAGAAGAAGTTGCCCAATTACCTATGGGCAGAAGTTGTATCCACAACCACCTATCTAATCAATAGACTCCCATCAAAAGCATTGTATGGGATGAAACCTTATGAAGCATGGAATGGAAGAAGACCCAGCCTTGATCATTGCAAGATCTTTGGGTGCATAGCATATGCACACATACCTTCAAAAATCATAGGCAAATTAGATCCAAAGGTAGAAATATGCATATCGATTGGCTATGACCTTAATCAAAAAGGTTATAGGCTATATAATCCAAGCAATAAAGGGTTCATTATAAGAAGAGATGTTGTGTTTGATGAAAACAAATCTTGGTTTGAAGATGATTGCAGAAAAATAAAACTTCCCTATGACCTAGAGGAAAAATTTCCAACATTATCAAAGAGGAATGATCATACACATGAAGAATCAAGTGACTCTGAGGAAGACCAGAAGACTTCAAGAAGGGAACTTAACTCTTGGAACTCAAAAGGCAAAGCCAAAGTGCAGGAGATAAGAGATGTGGTAGAATCATCACAACAAACTATAAAAAGGTCTACTAGAGAGAAAAGGAAGCCAGAAAGGTATGGTTATGACACTTCCTTGGTCACTAAGCATTCAATTTACATAGCACAGGACACAACTCTGAAGAACCATCTACATATGAAGAAACCAATATGAAGCCAGAATGGAGAAATGCCATGGAAGAAGAGATAGAAGCTCTATAAGAAAATCAGACTTGGGAATTGGTTCCCAAGAAACCATCTATGAAAGTCATTGGCTCAAGGTGGATCTACAAGGTAAAGAAGAATTTTGATGGCTCAATTAACAAGTATAAAGCAAGGCTTTTAGCCAAAAGGGTTTACACAAACCCAAGGTATTGATTATGAAGAGACATTCTCACATGTGGCGAAAATGCCCACAATTAGAGTACTCATGAGTGTTGCATCTTCCAAGAATTGGAAGAATAATCAAATGGATGTTAAAAATGATTTTCTAAATGGTTGGATCTCAGAGGAGGTATACATGGCTCAACCTCCTAGTTTTGAAGACCAATCATATCTAGAATATGTATGTGGGTCAAGAAAAGCCTTGTATGGCTTGAAGCAAGCTCCTAGATCTTGAAATCATAGACTTGTTCCTTACTTGTAGGATAAAGGTTTTATGGTAAGCAAGGAATATCCTTCCCTCTTCATTAAGAGGAACCAATTAGAGGTCATATACCTCTGTGTATATGTGGATGATATAATTATTATAGGAAGTGATGCAAATGGAATCAGAAGCATCAAGGCTAAAATGAAGGAAGACTTCAAGATTAGTGATCTTGGCCTACTCACATACTTCCTAGGTTTAGAAGTAGTATATATAGAAAAGGTATGTTCCTAACTCAGAAAAAGTACATTGTAGATATGCTTACCAAGTTCAATATGGAAAATACAAAGGTTATAGGTACTGTTAGAAGAAGCATTTTGTTGAAGGGAAATTATTTGTAAAATATCAAAAATTTGTAGAAATATTTATGCAAATGATGTAAAAATTGAGGAAGAGTCTTCCTCATGTAAAATAGGATCATATGTATTTTTTCTAGAATTCTTGGAAGCTCTTTGATAGCATATTTTTAGATTAGAAGGGAAAAGGACCAAAATTCAAGTGTGAAAGGGGACACTTGAAAATGTACAAAAGATAATTTCCTCTATTTTGAGAGGGTTGGTTGTATTATTTTTGCTATCCAAGTAATGTGAAGAGCTCTCTTGCAGAAAATAGTGTTTCTCCATTTCATGTTCATTCTTTTGATTTGTTGAGTCTATTCTTTGTGTGATCCATGTAATTTGTAAGCTTCAGTTGTGTATTTCTGAGTAAGATGTATGAAGAGAGGTGATTCTCAGTGTATTGAGTAAGAAAGTGCAGAAGAACAAAGCACGAAATGGAAATTCTCAGTTTTCACAGAATCACGATTGTCTCATCTATGTGATATGTGTACTATTTTTGAAATTTGACTTCATAATTCTATTCTACTGTGGAAATGGCACACTTTAGGCACAAATATCATTGAAAATGCTGTTGTAGAACTCAAGATAATCAAAACCCTAGATATTTCTCTCCTTCTTCATAATTTCTCAAAAAAAGAGTCATCTTAATCCTTATTCTTGGATTCCATTAACTAGAAGAGGCTGTGGTCTTTGCATACTTCCCGGATTGACAATTTAAAGATGTGTAGTTGATCTTTTGTGCTATAATGATTGGAGAGGACAACTCCAAAGGGTAACAACAAACATTTTTTGGTGCCGTTGCCGGGGAACAAAGCAAAAGCTTCATTGAAGTTTTGGACCTTGCTGGATCTTCCATTGTTGATGGTATCTGAATACATTGAAAAGGTACTACTCTATAATCAAGAAAGAAAAATGAAAAGGTAGGTTTCTTTGCTTGTCTTTTGGGAAAAGAAACCATGAGTTAACCTTTTGGAATAAAGAAGTTGTGAAATTCTTGCAAATTGATAGTCGCTCATACCTTTTAAGAGTAAAGTGTAGGTGTGTGGAAAAAAATTTGAATCAAGATTGTTGAAGGGAAGGTAAAATGTGACTATCTTTGCATATGTAGAGTGCTTTTTGACTAAGTACCAAGCAAATTTCTTAATCTTGGAAAAGATGACATGATTGCAATGAGGAAAGTCAAGTAAATTAGCTATGTTCAAATTGATAGATCCATCAGGGTAAAACAATAATCTTGAGAAAAGATTTATCTGCCTCTTGAAAAAAAAGAGTTTGAGTTTATCTTTGCAGGAATTGATATTTGTACTTCTTAAGCACTTGTTTGTTGGAACAGAACAATCACAAATTGATGATTACAAAGAGTTTGGAGCAAGTCTATAATCAGATTGAAGTTCAAGAAGTCACTTGAGGAAGTGAAGAGATCTCAGAAGTGAAGCCTATATACATATGTATATTACAGTTGGAAATTCTTGTAATTTGAGTATAGATAATCCTTAGGATGATAAGGAATAATGTAATAGACGCGGGATAAGTCTAGAACCATATGTATATAAGTGAATGATGTAAAGAAATACATGAGAGAGAGTCATTAGAAGACAAGTGTCATAGAGACAGATGTGAAGAGAGTTATCGTCAGAAAATAGCGACGAGTATTTCATAGATTTCTCTCAGTCTGATCATGTGGATCAAAAATCCTTTTGTACACATCTAATTTGGAAGCTATGTTCAAAGTTTCATGATCTAATACCTTTCATGCTGTGAGTATGATCGATAGGAACATGTGTATGTAAAGTCTGCAGAAAGACTTCTCAGAGTCGCACACTTTTTTGTGTCAATGCTTTGCTTAGATCTCAGTGCAGTGTAAAGTTTTTAATAAGTGAGCACTCAAAATCTAAGTTAGAAGATAAGGAAGCTATGGCTAAAAGCATTTAGCAAAACGGGATCTTTGCTGTAAGAAATCAACTTAAGAAGTTGACTATGTCGAAGTCGTCATTTCTGGAAGACAATTTTTGACACAGGTTTGATCTAAGTGATCAAATTAGAAATCTAACAGTTCTTTTGAAGAACTAATGCTCAATATAGTTGTGCAAAGGTAGCATGGATATGTGAGTAACATTTGAATGATTAAAATCGAAGTAATACGAAGAGATTGAAGTCTATTTCTGAAGCAGACTCTTGAAGATGAAGAGAGCTTCATACAGAGAAGTATTTCTTAATATATGTGAAAGATAATTTGGAGTTTGTGTAAAGTTTGATCTATTCTTGATATAGAGAAGTTCTTAAGTCAAGATAAATCGAACATTTGGAGATTAAAAGGTCTCCAACAGTGGTATCAGAGCTGAAGGTGCAATACAAGTGAAGTAAAGAGTATTGGAAGTCCCGATTGTTGCAGACATTGAAGTTCTTTCAAATTAAAGGAGCACAGGATCAAAGTTTGAAAGAAAACCTGAAGGAGAATCAAGTACGAGGTCAAAGGATCAAGAAGGATTGAAGCTTCATATCAAAGGTACATTTTATTATCATAAATCATAGTAATTGCAGACACAAAAGATCAAAGATGGGAGAAAGCTTGCAAATTGATAAGCTAGATAGGGAGAACTATCCAGCTTGGTCTATGAGGATGGAGGCACACCTCATGAGCAAAGATTTGATGGCATTCATTACAAGAGAAGAAGAAAAGCCTGAGTTTGAAGATCCTAGTGTTCCAACTAGGGAGGAACTTGCAGGTTTGAAGAATTGGATGAAAAAGGATGCTCAAGCTAGGAGCATCATTTACATGGCTGTAAATGATTATCTTCTTCCTCACATCAGAGGATTAGAAACTACAACAGATGTGTGGAATGCTTTGGAAGATCATTTCCAAAATACAACCAGGTCAAGGAAGTCTTCATTATGGGCAGAGTTTACAACCTTCAAGAAGAAGAGCTCACAATCAATTTCTGATTATGTGGCAAGGATGAAGGATATTGCAGATAGCTTGGGAGCAATAGATGAAGACATTGAAGAGGATAAGTTGGCAAGGCAAATACTTACAGGTCTGAGAGGAGATGAGAAGTGGAAGCCTTTCATATTGTCCATGGAATTGTCACTTGATCACTTTACTCCTGATCTTAATCAATTGCTAGGACACATGCTAACTTTTGAACAGGACATTAAAGGAGACAATGATAGGAGTGCAAGTCAAGCTATGTACTCCAAGGACAAGAAAAAGAATGGCAAAGGGAAGTAGTTAATTGATGATGAAGGATCTTCAAGTCAAGCTAACTTTACAAAAGGGAAGATGAACTTCAGAGGTAAAGGAAGAGGAGGTAAGAACAAAGATAATACTAAAGCTTGTTGGATTTGTGGCAGAACCAATCATTTGGCAAATGATTGTTGGTATAACAATCAAAATGGAGGAAATAATAATGAGAGTTTTAATCAAAGAGGTAGAGGAGGCAGAAACCAAAGAGGCAACTTCAGAGGAAGAGGTGGTAGGACATCATATGCTAGAGGAGGTGAAAGAAGTTTTCAATCTCAGTCCTACAACAACAATTATTATAATTATGCATCAAATCAAAAGGATGACATGACTCTCATCTTGAATGCAACTCATGAAGTAGTAGGAGAAGATCAAAGGGTGTTTTTATATATCATTGATGACTGATATGGAAGCAAAGGTGAATGGACATACAGTTCAAACAGGTGAAAACACTAAGCATAAAGTGGAAAGCATTGGATCAGTGAAGTCAAAGAATGGAAGTACACTCTTGAGCAAGGTACTTTATGTTCCTACTATTCCTAAAAATTTGATAAGTGTAGGGCAAATTGTCGAGAAGGGATATGAAGTCAGATTCACAAATGATGGTGTTTATGTGCAAGATCCAAATCAGGGATATAAAAATATCATTGCAGGTAAAAAGGAAGGAAGGTTGTTTACTCTCAAAGTCCAAGGTAATGTGGGATATGCTTTGTTTACTTATGGAAGTCAAAAGATGTCTGAGTTAGACCTGTGGCATAAAAGGCTAGGTCATTTCAATGAGAGAGCCATACAGGAAATGTCAAGGAATGATGTGGTGCTCGGTTTGCCAAACGTTGAAGGGCAACACATGGTGTACAAGTGTGAATCTTGTCGATTAGGTAAAGCACATAAAATTTCATACAATAAATCAGGATATAAGTATTCAAATATGCTTGAATTGATTCATACAGATGTGTGGGGTCCTTCAAGGGACTATAGCATAAATGGATCTAGATATTATGTGTTGTTTGTTGATGATGCAACCAGATGGATTACTTTATATGTAATCAAGGACAAATCAGAAGTGTTCAAGACATTTAAGCATTATCATGCTTATGCAGAAAGGATTACAGGACAAAAGCTCAAGAGATTGAGATTCGATGGAGGGGGAGAGTATTTCTCTAAAGAGTTTGACGATTATTTGTGGAGTGCAGGTATAAAGAGAGAAGTAACTTGCAAGTACTCCCCTCAACAAAATGGAATTGCACAAAGAAGAAATAGAACTCTTGTAGAGTTTGCAAGAGCAATGATGAAAGAAAAGAATTGTCCAAATTACTTATGGGTAGAATCTATCAACACTGCAACATACCTTGTCAATAGATTACCTTGTAAAGTTTTGGATGGAAGAACTCCTTATGAAGCATGGTGGGGTAAGAGACCTACTCTTGATCATTGTAAAGTATTTGGATGTTTAGCATATGCTTATGTTCCTTCACAATTGAGACATAAGCTAGAACCCAAAGCAGAGAAGTATGTGTTTATTCGGTATGATGATAGACAAATGGGTTACAGATTGTGGAGTCCATCCACAAAGCAATTTCTTGTTACCAAAGATGTTACATTCGATGAGCAAAGCACATGGTATACAGGATCAACAAATGAGTATGCAGATGTTAAAGAAATACAAAGGAAAGGGAAGACAAAAGTAAGTGTGTATGAAGAAGATATTGATGATGTTGATTATAAAAGTAAATTGCAGGATAATGTTGAAGATGGGCCAAGATTTGATCCAGAATCAAATGTGGCTGAGACTTCAAGAAGTGCAGAGGTCAAAAGATCCTCAAGAGAAAGAAAAGAGCCTATCAGGTATAGCTATGATACATCTTTCTTAACAACAAAAGCTTATGCTTATATTGTGAAGACAAAAATGGATCCAATCACATATGAAGAAGCTAAAGGTAAACAGAATTGGGAGAAGGCAATGCAAGAAGATTATGATGCTCTACTTGAAAATGAAACATGGGAGTTGGTGCCAAGACCAAAGAATCAGAAAGTCATTGGATGTAAGTGGGTGTATAAAACAAAAAGGTTTGTAGATGGTAAGGTGTCTAGATACAAGGCTAGACTTGTGGTTAAAGGTTAGGCCCAAACCTATGGGGTAGATTATGATGAAACCTTTAGTCCTCTTGCTAAGATGTCTACAATTATATCATTGATTGCTATTGCTGCTTGTAAAGGATGGAAGTTATCACAATTAGATGTGAAGAATGCATTCCTGAATGGATACATTGCAGATGAAGTATACATGGAGCAACCAGAAGGTTTCATGGATTCAATCGGATCAGATTATGTGTGTAAGCTCAAGAGAGCTTTCTATGGTCTGAAGCAAGCTCCAAGAGCATGGAATTACAGGCTTGTTAAGTTCTTGAATGAATGTGGATTTCAAGCATCAAAGGCAGATAGTAGCTTGCTAGTGAAAGCAAGTGAAAATGGATACATTTACATGTGTATTTATGCTGATGATATTATTGTCACAGGTACAGATGCTCAAGGAACCAATGAGCTTAAGAAACAAATAGAGAAGGAGTTTAGGATAAGTGATTTGGGAAACTTATCTTATTTCTTAGGAATGCAGATTGTATATACTCAACATGGAGTATATGTTACACAAGAAAGATACTTGAAGAATCTTCTAGTCAAATCCAACATGGAGGATTGCAAGCCTTCAACTACACCATTGGAGGTAAACCATAAGTTGAGCAGGTATGGAGGTGAAGAATTCAATGATATGAAGAAATATCAGAGTTTGGTAGGTAGTCTAATCTATGCTACCTTGACAAGGCCAGATCTATCATATGCAGTAGGTGTGTTATCACAATTCATGCATTGTACAAAGAAGATCATTGGATTGCAGCTCAAAGGGTACTCAGATATATCAAAGGAACTCTAAGTGAAGGTCTGTATTATGGGTTTACTTCTGATACAAGAATCAAAGTGTTTAGTGATGCAGATTGGGCAGGTGATTCAGATGATAGAATATCTACTCATGGGTATCTCTATTATATTGGAGATAAATTAGTTTCTTGGTGCTCAAAGAAGCAACATACAGTTGCCTTGTCATCTACAGAAGCTGTGTATAAAGGATTAGTAGAAGTTGCAAAAGAAGTAATATGGTTAAAGACCTTATTGAAGAGTTTTGGAACTGATTAGAGAACTCCAATTATTTTTGGAGATAATATGAGGTTCATTGTATTTGGCAGCTAACCCTGTTTTTCATGCCACGACTAAGCATATAGAGATTCAGTAACATTTGAGGGAAAAGGTACTTTATAAAGATATTGAAGTGTTGTTTACTCCAACAAAAGAACAAGTTGCAGATATGTTAACAAAAAGCTTGGATGGACCTAAGCTACAGAGATTCAAAGAGATGGAAGGAATGAAGAAGAATGGAATAATCACAATTAGTGATTGAGGGGGAGTAGTTGGAACAAAACAATCACAAATTGATGATTACAAAGAGTTTGAAGCAAGTCTATAATCAGATTGAAGTTCAAGAAGTCTCTTGAGGAAGTGAAGAGATCTCAGAAGTGAAGCTTGTATACATATGTATTTTACAGTTGGAAATTCTTGTAATTTGAGTATAGATAATCCTTAGGATGATAAGGAATAATGTAATAGATGCAGGATAAGTCTAGAACCATATGTATATAAGTCAAGGATGTAAAGAAATACATGAGAGAGAGTCATTAGAAGACAAGTGTCATAGAGATAGATGTGAAGAGAGTTATCTTCAGAAAATAATGACGAGTATTTCATAGATTTCTCTCAGTTTGATCATGTGGATCAGAAATCCTTTTGTACACATATAATTTGGAAGTTAATGAAGCTATATTCAAAGTTTCATGATCTAATCCCTTTCATGTTGTGAGTATGATCAATAGGAACATTTGTATGTAAAGTCTACAGAAAGACTTCTCAGAGTCGCGCACTTTTTCGTGTCAATGTTTTGCTTAGATCTCAGTGCACAGTGTAAAGTTTTTAATAAGTGAGCACTCAAAATCTAAGTTAGAAGATAAGAAAGCTATGGCTAAAAGCATTTAGCAAAACGGGATCTGTGCTATAAGAAATCAACTTAAGAAGTTGACTATGTCGAAGTCGTCATTTTTGGAAGATAGTTTCTGGCACAGGTTTGATCTAAGTGATCAAATTAGAAATCTAACGGTTCTTTTGAAGAACTAATGCTCAATATAGTTGCGCAAAGGTACCATGGATATGTGAGTAACATTTGAATGATTAAAATCAAAGTAATACAAAGAGATTGAAGTCTATTTCTGAAGCAGACTCTTGAAGATGAAGAGAGCTTCATACAGAGAAGTATTTCTTAATATATGTGAAAGATAGTTTGAAGTTTGTGTAAAGTTTGATCTATTCTTGATATAGAGAAGTTCTTAAGTCAAGATAAATCGAACATTTGGACATTAAAAGGTCTCCAACATTGTTTTCTTGAAAAGCTCTACTTCCAAACTGACTAGATTGCGAGCATAAAAGAATATAACCAATCATGAAACAAAAGATCAATGGATCTTGGAACAAGAAAACCCTAAAATAAGTGTTTACCTTGATTTAGGGTTCAAAATACTAAAAAAAATCATAAAATCCATTAAAAATTCAAACAAATTTCTTTTTTCTTACAAAGTTGGACAAGAGGATTGTTGAAAGTGGAAAGGGAATAGTGAAAAAAAAATGTAGAAATCAAAAAAAAAAAAATCTAGAGTAAAAGTTGTTGTTTTAATTTTTCAAAAATTTCTTTGAATGATTTTGGTGGTGTATAATTGCAGGTGACAAGTGATCTGGACTTGGTGAAGAACGTTGAAGAAGACCAAAAGGGAAGAAAAGTCAAAAACTGCAAAAGCAGGAAGTTTAGAGAAAAACACGATTCTCTTCACAAAATTGTGATTTTCAGTAAGACAAAAGAATTTGACTTAGTTGCACTATTGGGTACTAAGGTAAGTGATTTTAAAAGGTTTCATAAGTTGCATGAGTAAAGGAAATCAAAATTTCAAAAAATTTCAGTGAGAATTGAGTATTAAGTGATTAGGTTAGAGAAGTGGGTACAGAATCGTGATCTTCATCAGTAGAATAAAGAGAGCAAATTTTGTTGGAAGGGATAAGGTTTGTGAATTAAGACCACAAAATTGCTAAGGGACAAGAATCATACAGTGAGAATTTAAATTTGGTGAAAATCACTCACAATCGCGATTGTCTGAAGACTATAAAAGCGTGAAATCTCAGAAAAATATTCATTTGAGTGAAAGAGTGAGTGAGAGGAGCTAAAGGAATCCCAACCTTCTGCAAATACAAGCTTTTTGGACATTTCTTGATCAGGCAGAAAGGTAATTTTCTTACAACAAGTTTTTGCATGATTTCAAGTTCAACCTTTTGGTAAAAGCACAAAAAACACAGAAAATTGTTAAAAAACATGGAGTCACGACTTTCTGTTTTTTGAATTTTTTGGTAGAAAAAATCATTGTTTTGTCAAAAGTCCTTTATTGCATGTCATTATTTTGCTAAGGCGCTTCCATTAGTAGAAGAAATTAGAAAAACCAAAAACCAAAAATTTACAAAAATTCAGACAGAATTGCGATTCTGTAATCAAACATAAAATTGTGATTCCATAGTCAAACACAACATCGCGATTCCCAGAATACAATTTTCATAAGAAAATCGTGTTTTTAACAATTGTGAGCAATCATGATTGTCTGGGATCAAAATCGTGGAAAACATGATTCTCTTCACAGAATCGTGAAAAACACAATTCCCTTCACAAAATCATGAAAAACACGATTCCCTTCACAGAATCGTGAAAAACACGATTCCCTTCACAGAATCGTGAAAAACAAGATTCCCTTCACAGAATCGTAAAAAACACGATTCCCTTCACAGAATCGTGAAAAACACAATTCTCTTCACAGAATCGTGAAAAAACACTATTCCCTTCATAGAATCGTGGAAATCACGATTCCCTTCACAGAATCGTGAAAAACACGATTCCCTTCACAGAATCATGAGAAATACGACTCTATTCACAAAATCGTGAGAAATACGATTCTATTCACAGAATCGTGGAAAGTCTGGAATTTCACAAGATCGTGGAAATCACGATTCCCTTCAAAAAATCGTGAAAAACAGGATTCTCTTCACAGAATCGTGAATTAGTTGAATGATTTTGAGATCCGTTAACAAATTGTTCACACCTGATAAACAAGAGTTAAAAAGGAAGGAGATAGAGCCAGTGTTAGGAGATTTACAAGAAAAGGATTTAGGACAGATAGATAACATGGAAAACCTAAATGAAACAAATGAAGCCTCTGAAACTAGTGATTATAGAAATATTCTCAAGTACATGCATACAAATAGGTTTGTAACCTATATGTATCAAGATGGGATGCATAAGTTTCTCATTAGAATGAGAAACTTAGAAGTTCCCTTAAATATAACACCAGTAGCACAATTTAAGGATGGCAGATATGAGGATAGACAGGGATGTGTATACATATTCTCACAAGATCCAGAAAACTCTAATGATTTAGGGCAATGTGCAGACAAGAGACCTTGGGAACAAAACCTAGGGCAACCAGACTTGCCAAGACAAAATGAAACTCACACTAATATTGAACAACAACAAGGTAGGAGAGTACACATTTCCCCAAATCCTTTTGAAAGAGAAGCAGAAGGAATTAATGATTTTCCAATCAAAAGGAGACATCAGTGGCAAAACCAGGGAAAAATGCTTAGGCCCTATCAAGTAGAAAAATGCATGAAGAATCAATATGAAGGATATTATGATCCTCATGCTCATGCTGCAAAATTCAAAAAATTAATTAGGGTAGAAGAAGTAGAAGATTACAAAGTACAATTTGAAGCATTTGGTCTAACCCTAACTGGACCTGCATTATCTTGGTTCATTCCATTGAGAAAGGAAATGTATCCCAATATTGAATCCTTCCTTGAAGCCTTTATAGGGGAATTTTCAAAAACTAGAAATAAACATAGTACAGCTATCCTGATACATAGCTTTAAACAACAAAAAGATGAAAATGTAAGAGAGGCAGCTAGGAGATTCAAGCAATACATTGATAGATGTCCAAGAGAAGAGGTACCTTCAATGGCAAGACAAGTGTCCTTGTTCATAGAAGGACTGAGAAGTGCACAATTAAGAACCTTGGTGTATCATAGGAGATGTCTTGATCTGGGAGCATGTGTGAAAGAGGCAATAGACTTGGAGGATAATAGAGGACAAGACTTATTAGCATTTGACCAACCAAGAACAAATGAAGATAAAATTCCACCAGCAAAAGAGTTAGCACAAGCTATTGCTAAAGCCCTAGAAGTTAACACCAAGACAAATTTGATAAACACCAGGATAGCAACCAATAAGAAATGCTATAATTGTGGAGAAAATCATTTGGTTCAACAATGTCCTTATCACAAACCACAACATTTGCAAGATAAAAAACCACTCAAATATTGTACCTTAGAAAGAAAATGGATAAACCATACCAGAGAAGAGTGCTTCTACAATAAACAACCCATTAAAGAAAGAGAATATGTGAACCAACACAACTTACAAAGAGATATTAGATTTGTTGAGCAACCAAGACCTGTACTTGGACAACAACCACCATTACCAACAAATGTAGTACAAGTAAAATACACACCAATAGAAGAAGAAAGCTCAAGACTCAGATCATCTTACAGAGATGATTATCATTGGAATGAAGGATATCAAGAAGATTGGGAAGGATATGAACAGAGAGAACCAGAACTGCAAGCCTTGGACTTGGGAAACGGGAGAATTGAAATGGACACAGCCACATTCATGTACATAACTAATAATTACATGTCCAATTAGAAACCCCAATTCAAAGGAAGTCAAAAGATAACTTGTTATAGATCTGGGGGAGAACATTTCATTAGAGATTGCCCACAACCTCCTACACTAAGAATAGAAGGAGCCTATTGCAAGGACTGTGGCAGGGAACACTTAATAAAGGATTGCCCAAGAAACCCTCAAAAACAACAAAACACATCTAGTAACATACCATTAAAAATAGTTAACATAATGGAGCATGAAGAATTGAGTGACCATGATCAAGTAACTGTAAATGCTATAACAAGAGCACAAGCTAAACAACAAGAAACAACAAAGGAGACACACACACAGGAACATTGGAAAAATTCATTTCCAAAAGAAAAGAAAAACAGAAAAAAAGGAAGATGGGAAAGAAAAATGAGAATGGGTAAACATTTGGAAGACGAAACCATGGAACATTCAAACAACAGTCAACCACAAAATACACAGACTCAGGAAGAGGCAAAAAATTCACAGTCTGGAGACTCTGATAAGAGCATACAAAGGAGAAGATGGACCAAATCCTACAGATCATCTGATGGCATATCTTATGCCAGATTTAGAGGATGAAAGGATGCAAAGATGTAAACAAATCATACAGGAAGCACAACTCAAAATGGGGGAATTAAACAATTATCAAACAATAGTTGAAGGATCAAATGAAACAAAAACTAAGAAACATCTTGATCAGGAAGATATTTCACAAATAACTTTCCAATCTAGACAAACACTGTACAATTTTATACCACACCACAATGGAGGAGATAGTAAAACAAAATCCTCACTTACAACACGATATAAAAAATTGGGAAACAAAGTCAAAGAACCTAGATCCACAACAACAAGAATTGGAAGAATTGTTGTACATACCTATTGATAAAATAGGAGGATACCGTGAAGGAGAAGAAGGGAACTCAACCTTGAAAATACAATTTGGTAATAATCATGCCAAGGCCATATTAGACAGTGGATCAAGAGTGGCTATCATGACTAAACAAACCTGGGAGAAATGGGGAAAAAATGAGTTAATACCCACTAAAATTAGATTACAACTTGCAGATGGACACATAGAAAAACCCCTAGGAATATGGGAAAAGGTGATTGTGGAAATATGTGGAATAGAGATAGAGCATACTTTTGCCATAGTTGAATTCCCACAATCCACTTCATATGAAATCATCCTAGGAAGACCATTTATGAGACAAATGCAAATTGTGCAAGATTGGGGTAATGAATGCCTATATCTTCAAAGCAAAGGATATGCCCCAACAACTTTTCAAAGATTGATGTCACATATTCAAAGAATTTCTTAGAAATATAATGGAAATTTATGTGGATGATCTTTGCACTTTTTCATTAAAAAGACAAGATCATTTAAAGGATCTGGAAAATATATTAAAAAAATGTAGAACATAGAGAGTATGTTTAAATCTAGAGAAATGTGTGTTCTTTGTGAGGCAAGGGAGAATGTTAGGTCACATAGTTTCCAAAAATGGAATTTCAACTGATGAAAGAAAAATTAAGGTCATAGTGGAACTTCCAAGACCAACAAATGCAAAAGAACTTCAAACTTTCATGGGACATTGTGGGTATTATAGAAAATTTTTACACAAGTTTGCAGACATTGCAAAACCTTTATATGCATTGATCACAAAATTTGAGTGGACCAAAGAGTGTGACCAAGCTTTTGAGACTTTAAAAACTTGCTTGGTAACAGCACCAATTCTAAAAACTCCACAATGGAATAAAATTTTTCATGTTCATGTGGATGCTTCAAATTATGCTTTGGGATGTGTGTTAGCACAACCAATAGAAGGGAGCAAATTAGACTTTCCAATTGCTTATGCTAGTAGGCAATTGAATTCAGCAGAAAAAAATTATACAACCACTAAAAGGGAAGGGTTGGGAATGATATTTGGTGTGAAAAATAATAGACATTATCTTTTAGCCAACAAGTTTAAATTCTTTGTGGATCACCAAGCTTTACTCTATTTAGTAAACAAACCATGCCATACAAGTAGGATAGTCAGATGGTTCCTCCTACTGATGGAATTTGAATTTGAGGTAGTGGTCAGACAAGGAAAAACTCATTTGAGAGCAGACCATTTGTCCAGAATCCAAACCAAAGAGCCAAGTTCACCTTTAAATGATGACTTACCAGATGCATATCTATTTAAAATAGAAAGTATTCCTGAATGGGCCATGACTTTAGTACCTTTGCTAACCATGGGACCTTGTAGAATATCTGGAAACAACACACATCTGGTATTACAAAGTAGGAATTTTGTACTACTAGCTGGACATTTGTATCATCTCAATCATATATGTATATTGGAATATTGTACTCCAGAAGATGAGCAGCAGGAGTATTTAAGAAGAGCTCATTGTTGGAATCCTTGTACTCATGCTTCCATGATAGTCACCTTAAACAATCTCAATAGGATGGGAGTACATTGACCTAATAAGATTCAAGATGTAAAAAAAATATGTTTCCAACTGCTGGGAATGCCAATCCTTGCAAAATTCAAAAATTACAACTTTATATTGGTTTGAGAAAAATCCAGATTGGAGTACAAACATAATTGAGGAGTTGAAAAGAAATAAGAAAGGAGAGCCAATAAGAGTTAGTGCAGACTCAAGGAATTTACAAATGATTTCTGAAGAGTATCAACTGATAGGAGATCAATTGTACAAGAAAGGGATGGATGGATATTTAAGAATCTGTGTTCCTGAAAATAAGTATATGGAAATGTTAGAGATGGCACATTCTAGAGTGGCAGGAGGACATTTTTCAAGTGAAAGGACTACTAGACTCATATTATATTCTGGTTTTTGGTGGCCAACTCTATTTCCTGATGCAAGAACATATGTGAAAAGATGTGACATTTGTCAAAGAGTGAGTCAACCAAGTAAAAGGGACAATATGCCATTAGTACCACTCATTTCAGCAAGAGCATTTAGTAAATGGGGGTTGGATTTCATTGGACCTATACATCCTCTAGCAAAACAATCCCATGCTGAATATATACTAGTAGCCACAGATTACCTGACCAAATGGGCAAAGGCCAGGGCTACAAAAAGGAATGATGCTCAGACTACTGCAAGATTTCTTTATGGAAATATTATGACCAGATTTGGATTACCAATTGAATTGGTAAGTGATAGGGGGACTCACTTTTTGAACCAAATAATAGAAAACATAACTGAGTATTTCATGATTAGTCATAGGAAGTCAGCCCCTTATCATCCACAAGCCAATGGATTAGCAAAAAGTACTACTAAAGTACTTTGCACTGTTTTGTCAAAGTTGCTAAACACAAATAGGAATGATTGGGATTTGCAACTTAATCATGTCTTATGGGCTTATAGAGTGGCATACAAAACTGCACTTGGAACCACACCATCTAATTTGGTATATGCACAAAATGCAGTTTTGCCTTTAGAATTTCTCATTCCAACATTAAAAGTGGGAAATCAATACAAGTGTATTGGACATGAGTTATCTGAGAGAGTGGTGGAATTGGAAAAACTTGGAGCTTCCAGACTTCAAGCAATCATGAGCATATATGTGAAGAGATGGATAGGTATGTGCTTGAAGATGAAGAGGTGTTGCAAAATCCTTGATCTACACCAGCCAAATGAACTCCAGGAGTATATGATGGGCCCTTTTAGCTTGCCAATGGATGTATTAGACACCCTATGTACCTTGGAAGATCACTCTCAAAAAGATAGATCAAAACAGATAAGTTGGAGTTAGCTCACAGGTGAAGAACTTGCTATTTTGGTTCATACACCTGTCCAATGTTTTGCAAAATTCTCTGAGCACAGTAGCAGTTAACTTAATTCCTCTTCGGGAAGTCTAGTTAACTTGAAGATATAACTTTAAAGAGTAATCTCATCAAAATTAAGGAATCACACACTGAGAATGATGTTTAACAACTGATGACATCATTCCAATTTTCACGGCTACTACAGTAATGAGACTAGTGCACAGAAAAACAAACATAACTCCAGATTTAAGAATCCAATGATTATGAAAATTTGAATGCTTATCCTACAAAATATGATAAATCCAACAAGATTTAAATCATTGAATTTTGGTAAGCACACACTGAGAGACAGCTATAACAAGGTGAGTAAAAACGTCGCATACCTAACAGAGAAGTGAAAATGAACAGACAGGGTTGACTTCAACTGAACATAACTGAATATTGAAACACCCAAATGAAATGAAACTTGGTGGCATATAGTCGACTTATAGAGCTAACTTTACCAAGTTAAATCACTGAAAATGATGCACAAAGCTTAGAGAAACCATCTCTGCAATCTGACTGAGAAAACTGAGAGATATGGCAGTGAGTAGTACATTTCACAAGAACATGGAAATATGAACTCAAATGATCATGAAAATGAAAGTATATTGATTGTACAATACAATGGACTTATTGATACATATGTGTGCCTTAGAATCACACCTTGATATGGCATACAACTCAGCTCTTGGAGGTCTTCACATAACCACAACTAAGACTACCATGTATTTATAGTTGATCTTGGAAGGCTAACTTCCCTCAATCACTCTTCAATCAATTTGTGATCGATTTGATTCTTTACCTACCACAAATCAAGAATTCGTGGCTCCTCTTGCCCTTTTTGATCAAGTGGACTCAACCACTTAAGATTCTTTCACTTTTACATTAAGTAAACTCTTTAAAAGTTACAAGAGGTAGTTCACAAGTGAACTTTACATTGTCTTCATTTTAAGGCTTCTTCTATCACTTGGTGGGGCTCAAGCCAATACTTAGGCTTGTCATAGACTTGCTCCAACAGCTCCCCTCAAGCCAAGTATGCTTGAGGTCTTCAATCTTCCAAGATTACATGCAAACCAATCATAGCCTTGAATTTGCAAAGCTTTGTACCATCCAATGCTTTGGTTAGAATATTTGCACATTGATGATGAGTGGACACATATGATATTTGAATCTCTTTGCTTAGAACCTTCTCTCTTACATAGTGATAATGAACTTCAATATGTTTAGTCCTTGCATGAAAAATAGGATTAGTAGCCAAATGAATAGAACTCATATTGTGACCATAAATAGTTGGAGTTCCAAACTCCAATCCAAGATCTTTGAATAATGTCTTCATCCACATAGCTTCTTGTGTAGCTATGGCAAGACCTCTATATTCAGCGTCAGTAGAAGAGAGAGTAACTGTGGGTTGCTTCTTGGATGACCATGAAATAAGCTTTGAAACTGCAAAGGTAAGATAACCTGAAGTGCTCCTTGTATCTTCCTTGGAGCCAGCCCAATCTGCATAAGAAAATAGCTTCAAACCTCAATCAGATACATAGGGATAATAAAGTCCTTCATTTATGGTTCGTTTGAGATACTTGAGAATCGTTTTGGCAGCATCCATGTGTGATTTCCTTGGTGTGTGCATAAATTGACTTAGCACACTCACACTGTAACATATATCTACTCTTGTCAATGTGGGATAGTTGAGACTACCCACTAGACTTTGATATGATATGATTTCCTCTATGAGTTCACCTTCATGTGAGCTCAATTTGTGATTGATCTCCATTGGAGTACCTGCAATCTTACAATCTTGCATCTTGAATTTTGCCAACATGTCCTTAATGTACTTTCTTTGAGTGAGAAACAAACCATGATTTTTGTAGACAACTTCCAAACCTAGAAAGTAGGTAAGTGAACCCAAATCACTCATCTTGAACTCTTCTCTCATCTGATCCTTGATCTTCTTCATACCATCTACATCATTTCCTGTCAATATAATATTATCTACATATACACATAGGTAGATGATCTCAGAATTACTCTTTTTAATAAAGAGTGAAGGATCTGCCTTGCTTGATTGAAAGCCTTTGTCCTGCAAGAATGAAACAAGCCTGAAATTCCAAGCTCTTGGAGCTCGCTTGAGAACATACAATGCTTTGTTAACTTTACACACATCATCAAGATAAACTTGATTCTCAAAACCAAGTGACTCTGCCATATATACCTCTTCTGTTATCCAACCATTCAAGAATGCATTCTTTACATCTAGTTGAAGTATCTTCAAATTCTTGGAAGAGGCAATACTAAGCAAAACCCTAATAGTAGGTATCTTTGCCACAATAGAGAAGGTCTCCGCATAATCAATTCCCTGAGTTTGTGCAAATCCTTTTGCTACAAGCCTTGCCTTATACCTGTTAATGGAACCATCAGAATTCTTCTTGAGTTTATAGACCCATATTGAGCCTATTGCCTTCGTGGATAAAGTCTTGGGCACCAAATCCCAAGTGTTGTTTTCCTCAAGTGCTTCAATCTCTTCCTTCATTTCATGCTTCCATTCTGTTTTTGCTTTGGCCTCTTCAAATGATGATGGCCCCGCTTGGTTTATGTCATGTGCTATGTAGATAGAATGTTTAGTTACTAATGAGGTGTCAAACCCATACCTTTCTGGTTTTTTCTTTTCCTTCATAGATCTTCTTAGGCCATGATGTGATGATTCTGCCTCATGTCCAAGTTCCTGCAATTTTGCTTTACCTTTAGACTTCCATGCTTTGATCTTTTCCATCTGAGATTCTTCATCATCCTCTGAGGTGTCTTGTTCTTCAATCTTATGTTGTTCTCTACCAAGATTTGGAAAATCTTCTTCAAGATCATATGTTAAATTGACCTTCTTGCATGAATCTTCATACAACGAATTGTTCTCATCAAAAACTACATCTCTACTTACCAAGAATCCTTTGTTGGTAGGGCTGTATAACATGTAACCCTTTTGATTGTTGTCATATCCAATGAATACTCACCTTTCTGCCTTTGGATCCATCTTGTCTCTAACCTGTGAAGGAACATGAGCAAAAGCAATACATCCAAAAATTTTACAATGATCTAAGCTTGGTCTTCTTCCATTCCAAGCCTCATATGGCGTCATCCCATCAAGGGATTTTGAAGGCAACCTGTTATACAAGTAAGTGGCTGTAGATACAGCCTCAGCCCATAGATAATTAGGCAAATGCTTTTCATTTAACATGGACCTTGCAGCTTCAACAATTGTGCTATTCCTCCTTTCTATCACTCCATTTTGCTCAGGAGTGTACCTTGTAGTTACCTCTCTTTTGATTCCTCTTTCGTGAAGAAAAGAATCAAACTCATGGGAGAAGTATTCTCCCCCTCCATCTGACCTTAGCTTTTTTAGTGATTTACCTGTTTGATTCTCCACAAGAGCCAAATATCTTTTGAAACATGAAAAAACTTCATCTTTGTGTTTCATAAAGAATAGGATAGTCCATCTGCTGCAATCATCAATAAAGGAGACATAATACCTTGATCCAGATACTGAAGCATCCTTGCTAGGTCCCCATACATCTGTATGAACCAACTCCAAGAGATCTCCATGCATATAAACTTTCTTCATGAATGGTAACCTGTGAGACTTTCCAAATTGACAAGCACTACATTTATAAATCATATGTTGTTTTGACAAGTTAGGGAGTCCAAGTACACTTTGGTCCCTGCAAATTTGCTTTAAAATGACCTTTCACCAATATGTGCTAACCTTTTGTGCCATACTTCCAATTTTGTGAGTGTCTAACTACCATAATTTAAGAGAGCAATGTTTCTAGTGTCTTGTAATAAAAATGTGAACAATCTACCTGTCTTTTCACCTTTTGCAATTATTCTGAATCCTTGACTTGGATCTTCAACAAATGCTCCTGTTTTTGTGAACCTTACTTGCAACCCTTTCTCTACTATCTGCCCAACACTTATCAAATTCTTTGTCATGGTAGGGACATAGAGTACCTTATTGAGTAGGTTGATGTTTCCATCAAGTGCTTTGACATTGCCTATTTTCTCCATAGGATGTCTTGTGTCATCTCCTATTTGTACCTCATGCTTATTCCTTGGATCTTCTAAATCTGATAGGAGTGCCAAATTTCCTACCACATGATTTGAACAACTTGAATCTATGTAGAAAACATGCTCATCAGATTTACCTTGTGGTATAGCCATGTTCATGATCAATAATGAATCCTCTTTGTTTGAGTCTTCTGTGTAGTTATTGAAGTCTCTCCTTCCTTCGTAGCCTCCTTGATAGTTTGAATGATTGTAGTTGTTGTAGCTACCATGATAATTGTTGAACCTTCCTCTTGAGTAGCCATAACTTCCTCTATTGTATCCTCTGCCTCTTTGATAATTGAAATTCCTAAAGCAATTTTCAGTTGTATGATTAGTTAATCCACAAATAGAACATGATTTGGAGTCTTGGGATCTCCCCCTACCTTGTCTACCTCCTCTTCCTCTACCTCTTCCATGTCTTCCTCTACCTGCATAGTTAGCTTGATATGTACCTGTTTCATCATCCACTTTCTTTGCCTTTCCTTTGTTATCTTTGGACTTGCTTTTATTAGTGTATAAAGCTGAAGATTGATTACCTTTAGAGCTTTCTCCATTTTCTATAAGCTTTGCCTCTTGAGTAAGTAGTTGTCCAATGAGTGTATTGAAATCAAGTACATGCATGTCCATGTACAAATCCATAGCTGTGGTGAATGCTTCCCACTTGTCATCTGCCTTCAAGCCATTGATGACCTGCCTTACAATTTGCTCTTCATCTATTACCTCTCCAATGCTTCCCAACTGATCTGCTATGTCCTTGAGCTTTGTGACAAAATTAGTCACATTTTGTTTGGGAGCCTTCTTGAGAGTTGTGAAATCCAGCCATAGTTGATGCTTCCTAGCTTTGGTACTTGAAGAGAAGAAGGCTTCAAGTGCATCCCACACTTCCTGAGATATCTTACAACTTCTAATGTGAGGCAACAAAACATCTTAGATAGAGTTGAGGAGATAAGACCTTGCGAGTGCATCCTTGGAGCACGATGTGCTCAATCTTTCCTGCTCTTCTTGTGTTGGTTGACTTTTGTTCCTGAAACTTGGCATAACTTCATCTCCAGCCACATAACCATATAAACTTCTACCTTGGAGATAAGCTTCCATTCTTAATGACCAAGCTCAGTAGTTACCTCTGTCCAATTTGTCAATTGATGAAGGAAATCCATCTCCCATGTTGTCCAACCTTGCTCTGATACCACTATGAAGAGATGGATAGGTATGTTCTTGAAGATGAAGAGGTGTTGCAAAATCCTTGATCTGCACCAGCCAAATGAACTCCATGAGTATGTGGTGGGCCCTTTTAGCTTGCCAATGGATGTATTAGACACCCTATGTACGTTGGAAGATCACTCTCAAATGATAGATCAAAACAGATAAGTTAGAGTTAGCTCAGAGGTGAAGAACTTGCTATTTTGGTTCATACACCTGTCCATTGTTTTGCATAATTCTCCGAGCACAGCAGCAATTAACTTAATTCCTCTTGGGGAAATCTAGTAAACTTAAAAATATAGCTTTCAAGAGTAAGCGCATCAAAAATAATGAATCACACACTGAGAATGATGTTTAACAAATGATGACATCATCCCCATTTTCACAGGCTGCTATAGTAATGAGACTAGTGAGCAGCAAAATGAAGAACCCAATGATTATGAAAATATGTATGCTTATACTAGACAGTATCTAAAATCCAACAAGCTTTAAATCATTGAATTTAGGTAAGCACACACTCCGAAACAGCTCTGACAATATGAGTAAAAAAGTTGGGTACCTGACAGAGAAGTGAAAATGAATAGACAGGGTTGACGTCAACTGAACATAACTGAAGATTGAAACACCCAAATGAAATGACAATTGGTAAGCATATAGTAGACTTATAGAGATAACTTTACCAGCTTAAATCACTAAAAATGATGCACCAAGCTTAGAGAAACCATCTCTACAATATGACTGAGAAAACTAAGACATATGGCAGTGAGTAGTACATTTCACAAGAACATGGAAATATGAACTCAAATGATCATGAAAATGAAAGCATATTGATTTTACAATACAATGGACTTACTGATACATATTTGTGCCTTAGAATCACACCTTGATATGGCATAAAGCTCAGCTCTTGGAGGTCTTCACATAACCACGACTAAGACTACCATGTGTTTATAGTTGATCTTGGGAGGCTAACTTCCCTCAGTCACTCTCCAATCAATTAGTGATTGATTTGATTCTCTACCTACCAAAAATCATGAATTCTTGGCTCCTCTTTCCTCTTTTGATCAAGTGGACTCAACCACTTAAGATTCTTTCACTTTTACATTAAGTAAGCTCTTCAAAAGTTACAAGAGGTAGTTCACAAGTGAACTTTACATTGTCTTCATTTTAAGGCTTCTTCTATGACTTTGTGGGACTCAAGCCAATACTTAGGCTTGTCATAGACTTGCTCCAACAGCTCCCCCTCAAGCCAAGTATGCTTGAGGTCTTCAATCTTCCAAGATTACCTGCAAACCAATCATAGCCTTGAATTTGCAAAGCTTTGTACCATCCAATGCTTTGGTTAGAATATCTGCACATTGTTGATGAGTGGACACATATGATATTTGAATCTCTTTGCTTAGAACCTTCTCTCTTACATAGTGATAATGAACTTCAATATGTTTAGTCCTTGCATGAAAAATAGGATTAGCAGCCAAATGAATAGAACTCATATTGTCACCATAAATAGCTGGAGTTCCAAACTCCAATCCAAAATCTTTGAATAATGTCTTCATCCACATAGCTTCTTGTGTACCTATGGCAAGACCTCTGTATTCAGCTTGAGTAGAAGAGAGAGTAACTGTGGGTTGCTTCTTGGATGACCATGAAATAAGCTTTGAACCTTCAAAGGTAAGATAACCTGAAGTGCTCCTTGTATCTTCCTTAGAGCCATCCCAATCTGCATCAAAAAATATCTTCAAACCTAAATCAGATACATAAGGATAATAAAGTCCTTCATTTATGGTTCCTTTGAGATACTTGAGAATCCTTTTGGCAGCATCCATGTGTGGTTTCCTTGGTGTGTGCATAAATTGACTTAGCACACTCACACTGTAACATATATCTACTCTTGTCAATGTGGCATAGTTGAGACTACCCACTAGACTTTGATATGATATGATGTCCTCTATGAGTTCACCTTCATGTGAGCTCAATTTGTGATTGACCTCCATTGGAGTACCTGCAATCTTACAATCTTGCATCTTGAATTTTGCCAACATGTCCTTAATGTACTTTCTTTGAGTGAGAAACAAACCATGATCTTTGTAGACAACTTCCAAACCTAGGAAGTAGGTAAGTGAACCCAAATCACTTATCTTGAACACTTCTCTCATCTGATCTTTGATCTTCTTCATACCATCTGCATCATTTCCTGTCAATATAATATCATCTACATATACACATAGGTAGATGATCTCAGAATTACTCTTTTTAATAAAGAGTGAAGGATCTGCCTTGCTTGGTTGAAAGCCTTTGTCCTGCAAGAATGAAACAAGTCTGAAATTCCAAGCTCTTGGAGCTTGCTTGAGACCATACAATGCTTTGTTAAGTTTACACACATAATGAGGATAAACTTGATTCTAGAAACTAGGTGGATGTGCCATATATACCTCTTCTGTTATCCAACCATTCAATAATGCATTTTTTCATCTAGTTGAAATATCTTCCAATTCTTGGAAGAGGCAATACTAAGAAAAGCCCTAATAGTAGGCATCTTTGCCTCAGGAGAGAAGGTCTCCTCATAATCAATTCCCTGAGTTTGTGCAAAGCCTTTTGCTACAAGCCTTGCCCTATACCTATTAATGGAACCATCGAAATTCTTCTTGAGTTTATAAACCCATCTTGAGCCGATTACCTTCGTGGATGAAGTCTTGGGCACCAAATCCCAAGTGTTGTTTTCCTCAAGTGCTTCAATCTCTTCCTTCATTGCATGCTTCCATTCTCTTTTTGCTTTGGCCTCTTCAAATGATGATGGCTCCTCTTGGTTATGTCATGTGCTATGTAGATGGAATGTTTAGTCACTAATGAGGTGTCAAACCCATACCTTTCTGGTTTTTTCTTTTCCCTCATAGATCTTCTTAGGCCATGATGTGATGATTCTACCTCATGTCCAAGTTCTTGCAATTTTGCATTACCTTTAGACTTTCATGCCTTGATCTTTTCCATCTGAGATTCTTCATCATCCTCTGAGGTGTCTTGTTCTTCAATCTTTGGTTGTTCTCTACCAAGCTTTGGAAAATCTTCTTTAAGATCATCTGGTAAATTGACCATCCTGCATGAATCTTCATACCATGAATTGTTCTCATCAAAAACTACATCTCTGCTTACCAAGAATCCTTTGTTGGTAGGGTTGTATAACCTGTAACCCTTTTGATTGTTGTCATATCCAATGAATACACACCTTTCTGCCTTTGGATCCATCTTGCCTCTAACCTGTGAAGGAACATGATCAAAAGCAATACATCCAAAAATTTTACAATGATCTAAGCTTGGTCTTCTTCCATTCCAAGCCTCATATGGAGTCATCCCATCAAGGGATTTTGAAGCCAACCTGTTAACAAAGTAAGTGGTTGTAGATACATCCTCAGCCCATAGATAATTAGGCAAATTCTTTTCATTTAACATGGACCTTGCAGCTTCAACAATTGTCCTATTCCTCCTTTTTGCCACTCCATTTTGCTCAGGAGTGTACCTTGTAGTTACCTCTCTTTTGATTCCTCTTTCTTGAAGAAAAGAATCAAACTCATGGGAGAAGTATTCTCCCCCTCCATGTGACCTTAGCTTTTTTAGTGATTTACCTATTTGATTCTCCACAAGAGCCAAATATCTTTTGAAACATGAAAAAACTTCATCTTTGTGTTTCATAAAGAATAGGATAGTCCATCTGCTGCGATCATCAATAAAGGAGACATAATACCTTGATCTAGATATTGAAGCTTCTTTGCTAGGTCCCCATACATCTGTATGAACCAACTCCAAGAGATCTCCATGCATATAACCTTTCTTCATGAATGGTAACCTGTGAGACTTTCCAAATTGACATGCACTACACTTATAAATCATATGTTGTTTTGACAAGTTAGGGAGTCCAAGTACTCTTTGGTCCTTGCAAATTTGCTTTAATGACCTTTCACCAGTATGTGCTAACCTTTTGTGCCATTCTTCCAATTATGTGAGTGTCTGACTACCATAATTAAAGAGAGCAATGTTTCTAGTGTCTTGTAATTCAAATGTGAACAATCTACTTTTTTTTTTACCTTTTGCAATTCTTCTGAATCCTTGACTTGGATCTTCAACAAATGCTCTTGTTTTTGTGAACCTGACTTGCAACCCTTTCTCTACTATCTGCCCAACACTTATCAAATTCTTTGTAATGGTAGGGACATAGAGTACCTTACTGAGTAGGTTGATGTTTCCATCAGGTGCTTTGACATTGCCTATTTTCTCAAGTAGAAAAGGAAGCTCAGGTATGCAGCCCAGTGCACAATAAAGAGGATAAAGGTCAGATTGAGGAAATAGAGGAAGTATTGGAAAAGATGAATTTCAAAGAGATTAAACAAGGGAATACAGAAAGAGATGTAAATCAAAGTATAGAAGAGGTACTTTATGATCTAAATCATAATGAAGTGTTCACACATATAGAAAATCAAGACAAGAAAGAAGAATTAGATCTTATGGACATAGATGAGCAGGAGGAGGGACAAAAGGAGCAGCAACTAAATGATCAGATAAAGATCTCAGCAGAGAGTGACTCACTAAAGATCCAGGATAACAAAATCCAATTAAAGGAAAGACAGGCCATTGAAGAGAAACAACAGGAAATTGAGGAAAAGAAGGCAAAAGAAAGGGAAGAAGAAAAGGGCTATGAAGAGCAAGAGAATCAGGTTATAGAATATGAGGAAGAGGATGAAGAAGAAAATGAATGCAAAGAGGAAAAGCAGATAGAAGTGAAGCAAGTGGAACTAGAAGCTGGGTTGGAAAGGATACCCAAAGATATCAAGTCTACCTGCAAAGTTATCATGAGTAATATAGAGCATATCACACCATCTAGTAGAAATATGATTATATCAGGGATGGTGGCTGAATCAGAGTTTGTGAAGGGCAGTAGAATTATTACTGAGCAAAAGAAAGAAAAGGAACAGTCAGAGGAACAGCTAAGGATTGTTCAGGAAAGAAATGAAGACTTGACTAAAAGGATAATCTCATTGGAAGCACTGGAGGTCCAACAACAAAATAAAATTCAATTTCTTGAAGACAAATGTGCTAAATAGATGGAGCATAGTAGCAAAGTTGAAAAGGAGTTGAAGAAGATGGAAGGAAGATTTAAGACTCTTCAAAGTTCATATCAAATCATGGTCAAAGCAAATGAAGATATAAACAGATTGTTGATGGAGGAAGGCCAAATGAAAGAAGAGAGTAAGATTGTACCAATAACTCAGGATGAGAAGGAGGAGTTGAATAAAGAAATTATAAGGTTACAAGCAGAATTGAAGGAAGCCAAGGAGTTGGAAAAGCAAGCTAATGTACATGCTGCTAATGCAATGAGAGGATACAATAAATTACATCTGGATATGACAGAAGAAAAAAGTAAATTACATTTGAATATGGAAAAAGAAAGAAATGAATGGAAATCAGAGAAAGAATTGTTGATATCCCAGAATCAAGGACTAATGTTGATGGTGGAGGATCTACAGAAAAATTTGGAAAATTCACAAAAACAGGTTGAAGAGCAGGTAGCGACTACACAAGCAGTGGAGTATGAAGGAGAAGAAGATAATATAATTCAAAATTTTGGTGAACAAGAAGATAAAGATGTTGAAGAATACTCAAAAAAATTTGTTCAAAAGCTTACATAAAGGGAATGTACAAGAATGACCTAAGACAACAATACAACAAGTGCAATATATAAAGAGTAGTACATAAGGAAAATCCTAATGTCTGCAAATGAGGGAGCTGGCAAGAAACAAATGTGTCATCACTCTCAGTAGATAAATCTAGTAAAACTCAATGAAGTATCCCTGACATACATTGACATGAACACTATACATGTCAGAGAAATAAAAAAAGTGATACGTGTCATCCTGGATCATCACATGTTGAGCTTGATCTCAACAGTATGTCCATATTATACTCATATGTTTGGTACTTTGATAGTGGTGCAACAAAAGTTATTACCTTATAGCACACGATTTCTTCACTTTGCATGAGTCTTCCTCTATGGAGAATAATGTCACATGTGCTAACAACTTCTTTTATCCTAAAATGAGGTTTGGAAAGATCATTTTGACTACTTATGATTGTACTTCTTTCACATTGTTAGAAGCGTTATATGTGCTAGGGATCAACGAAAATCTATTATCAGTTTTAGAATTAACCGAGATTGGTTTGGCGGTCAAATTTGTTGATGATAGATATATTTTCGATGACCTCTAAAATGGTGATGTTATTATTGCTTCTGGTATTTTATGTTGTGGGATCTATAATACCATAAATTATGTGAAATTTGTGAATGATTCAGCATGTGCAGTTCATGATTCTCAAGCCATCTGAGATGCAAAGCTTTAGCATGCATGCTTTGTTCATTTGAATTTTGCTACTTTGCTTCACGTCTAGGAATCTAAAATGGTGTCCTCTCTAACCAAACTTGAGGAGCCTCATAAACATGCCTATGAAGGTTGTATTTTGGGGAAATTTAAGTGTTCCTCCTTCCCAAAAGATGGTTCAGTTAGAACTACTCATAAATTGTATCTTGTTCCTAATGATGCATGTGGTCCTATGTAGAAACATTCATTTATGAATTACCTATACCTTTTGACTTTCATTGATGGATTTTCTAGGCATGCATTGTTTCATCCATTGAAAGGAAAATTGGAGGTGTTTATAAGCTTTAAATAGTTCAAAACTATCATCGAAAATTTGTCAACATGTGAAATGGGCATCCTCCATTCTGATCAGGAGGAATATATTTCTCTAAGTTTAATGCATTTTTCACTTAGCATGGGATAAAACACCATGTATATTTCCATATACACCTCAGCAAAATGGAGTTGTTCCTTGCCTTGGTACTTGTTGAGTGCTTCAAGAGCATTCCAAGTCTCTTGTGAAGTCTTTCAACTCTTGATGTATGGAAGTAAAAAATTAGAGATTGAATTAAGAATATATGACCTTTCTAGAGCATCCTTTGAGCACCATGTTGTTAACATCTCTTGATCTTCTTGATTTGGTTGTCCTTTGCTTCTGAAAATTGGCATCATCTCATCTCTAGATATGTAACCATAGAGGTTTCTCCCTTGAAGGTAAGATTCCATTCTAAGTGATCAAGCTGAGTAATTACCTCGATCCAATTTATCTATGGATGAAGGAAATCCATCTCCCATGTTGATTTGTTGTTGCCCTGATACCAGTGTGAGGAGATGGATAGGTAGGTTCCATAGATGATCTGGTGTCTACACATGCCAAGTTGACTCTAGGGATGCTTAATAGACTGATTTATCTTCAAAATAATGCATTTGGAAACATCAAGTGCTTTGAAACATCATTCCCAAAGCTTTGCATCAGAACAAATAGCTTGCATATGCAAGGAAGGTGAAGAAACCTTCTATTTTGGGTATAGAAGTGCTCAATGTTTTGCTCAGAGCTCACAACCTGGTATCAATTCACTAGAGAGCCTTTGCACACATCTAATTGGAGTGTGTAGCTAACCAAAGAAATTCAAATCATCAATTTATCTATGCCATACACTGAGAAATGAATCTAACAAGTCAGGGGGGTCATCCCAACTTTTCAGGATCTAGAAAGTATGCAGACACAACCACATTCTATGATTCATATCTCAAGTTCCTCTGAAGGAAATGTGATGAAAATTTATATGCAAGTAGTAGACATCTCAATTTCACTAATCTAAGTTAAAACATAGCAAATGAGTGAATACAGGAAGAGAAATTGATTCCACAAGGTCATTGTAATGATGAAGACGCAATAGAGAACAATAGACAGAGATATACTTGAAGAAATGTAGCCATAAGTATATGGTAATGAACATATGATACAAGGGAAGTGTAGTGGTCTACTCATACATGAGGTGAGCTCAGTGTTGCTCACTAATGTAGCTCAACGTCTCTCAGATTGACACACACTTTCCATGACTAAAAACAAGTCTATATATACTCATAGCTCAAGTTTGAATTTTAATTTTCCCTCACCTAAAAGTGATCCTAGTCTTCAGGGATGATTTAAATTGATTCTTCCTATTACATGAGCTGTGGGTTCAGCTCCTAACTTCACAAGATTCCTTAATCTTTTGGCTTTTACATTTATCCAAAGTGAATAAAACTAAATTGAGAAGAAGGTGTTCATGTGTTGTCCTTCATGTGAGGCACATAAACTAATGTATAGTCTTGAATAATTAGCCAAGTATTTAGGCTTGTTAGTTGCACCAAAATTTCACCACATAGCTTTTGTCTTAAGGTTGTCATTTGTGTAGCATATTTACTTAACATGTGTACCACCAAAGCATTGCAGTCTATCACTCCATATGAGGCTCAGCATGGTTGCAAGTCATCTGTTTCTCATGTGTGTGTTTTTGGTTGTCTGGAATATGAATAAATTCACAAACAAAAATGCAAATAATTAGATGATAAAGCAACGAAATGTATTTTTCTTGGGTACAGTTATGAAAGAAAAGGCTATCCTCTATATCATCCCCAAAGTAAATGCATTTTGTTTAGCCATGAAGTTGTTTTGTGGAATATGAAATGTAGCCCTTACTTTCATGTACCAAGGAGACATCAATTAGCTCAACGGATACGTATGATACTTTGTTGCCTCTTTTCAGTGGTATAGAATTTATAGAAAAAATATGGAGTTTAATAGCTTTTGATTAGTAAGAATATACTTTCAACTTTGAATAGTAGTTTTATGCAATAAATGTTGAATAACTTCTCTTCCTATTGATATATAGAACGGAGAAAGGTTACGGAGTCAAGGGAATTCGATATAATGTAAGAAAAATTATAATTGATATATAATAATGTGTCTTTGCTCTTGATTGAGTCATCCAATAGTAAAAAAGAGAGCTTGATTATCATGAATAGAATTGAAGGCATACAAAGAAATAATAGGCCTTGAAAGTCTGTAGGTTAATCTTTTATTCATCTTACATAACTAGGCCTTTATTCATACAAAGAAATAATACGCCTTGAAAGTGTTTATTGTGATTTTGTTACATAGCTAATCGATCTACATAGGATTTGGGGCTTCTTTGTATATAAAGATGGAGAGAGAGAGAGAGAAGGGGGAGGTAGCTATTATCACATGGTTGGGAAGTGAATTGAAAATTCATGCAGATTATTCACATTAAAGCTTCAACAACCTCCTTATGGGCTATCTATGGAGCAATTGTAAACCAAAAATGAATCCCATGCATTACTGATATAAGAGCATAGATCAAGGGAATCAAGGATAGAAATGCACATAAAATACTCAATTTTGCGTGGGACTAGAAAAATTCACAACTAACTCAGCTACATATCAATACATGGATGGGAGAAGGGAGGAGAGAAAGCTCCTCTACTCTTCCAATGAGGATATGGTGCATACAAACATTGAAGCAACATGACGTGCGAGATTATTCCTTTATTGTGGCGCCTCCTTTCTATAAGCATGAGAGAAGAACTGATACAAGAACCCTCGTGCAACATATGAGTATTGAACCAATTCTCAATTTTACATAATTTCCATTTTTGAAGATGAAAAAAAAAAGGTTATAGAGTGAATTATTTGAGGGGATTCATAGATTCATGGATTCTGGGATATAAAAACTCATGAACAAACAAAAGCCTCATTAGAAAGAGGAGTGTATGGTTCTCCAAAAGCCTCCCTTCCACCTTATTTGTCATTTTTCTAAGTGTTTTACACTCATAATAGTTACAAGCCTCCATCTTAGAGGAAACACTTAGAGATGTTTTCAAAAACTTTTTGAGATAAAAATGTACATATGGAAAGTACAAAGTATGAAATTTCATAGTTCCATAATCTATCAAAAGGTAAGAGAGTTCCATATTCAAATGAAAATTTCATATTTATGAAAACCACCCTTTGGGTTGGGGAAAGAATACCTCCCTACAATAGCCACCCAAGGTGGAGCATATTTTGATGCAAAAAACTTTGATGGAAGAGATTTTGGTTTAATTAAAAAGCTATCATCAAGATCGCTCCATAAACATCATGATTTTGTAGGCCACATCGAAAAATATAGCCTCTATTCATCTCTACAATGACTAGCAACAAAGCAATCTACCAGTCGGAATGGAGGTCTCTTGACATCCAATTGAAATAGTCACTTTGATTATCATTGTAAACATGAATACATTGTTTGTATTAGGTTTCTAACCTTGTGTAATGAACTATAAAAAAAAAGAAAATATATACGGCTGAAAATTTACTAGGGTGTTTGTTTATGCAATTTTGTATATGTAGAAATTATTTTTGTTGTCATGGGACGATCATAGCATGGATTATGACATGGGAAGGATGAGGAAAACCCGTCATGACCGTCTTCCCAAAGTTTGAGGAGTTTGATTCTTCTTGGAAAGGAATCAAGAAAGGTCTAGCTTTCTAGTTATGCAAAACATATGTTTGCATCATAGAAGATGGCGCATGTGCATTTGCTTGAGGTTTTTATGATTGTATGATGAAAAATCATCCACAAAGCACTTGGATGTTTGATATTCAATTATTTTGTATGATTCATCATGCATGGATGCAAGTCACTTATGCATGACATTTATGATCTTGTTTTTATAATTCTCTTTACACAAAGAATTTATTAATGGACTGAGATTACTTGTACATTCACCCTCAACATTATGAGTGCTTTGATGAGGATCAAAGATGCTAAAATATACATAGACGTTGTGTATTCTATGGAGATAAGACTATCTCATTTACACACAAGTACAAGAAGTTTGTATACTTTCAAAAGAAAGATGGCTATTATCATCTTTATAATTAAGTGAGGATTAGGTACCATCAAAAGATATATAATATTTATCTCTAGTTATTGAAGGTTAGGAACCTTCAAGTAGAGTCTTTTAGTAATACAAACTATGGGGTATTGATTTGATTATCTATCAGGAGTCATATTCTAAAGTTTGACTATAACACAATCAATCGACAATTATGGCTAGCAATGCTAGATTGCATAGCCTAGATGGAAACAACTTAGAATAACTTGGTACCACTTATGGGTTTCACAAGGAACATAGAGCATATTTTCTCAAGGTTCACTTAGAAGGTCTTTGGATTGATCTTATCTCCATTGAGAGCATTTGACCCTTAGGTGGAGAGACCAATTGGGATTCCATATAGTATATGGATCTAGAAAGTATCTATATTGGTGCCTATATACCTCCCAGTGATTAAGGGATTATTCAAACAAAGCTAACCTAGTCATAGGAGAAAAAAGACTCCTGAGAATCCAATATGTGTGCTATATGAAACTTCCATCTTAGTTCTCTGAACTAGATATATGACTTTTTTAGGGGAGTGATATTCTATGGGTTGGAAATGGGAGCCATTAGTATGTGATGGTGGAAACTCTTACCCTATGTTAAATTTTCTTGGATGATAAAGAGAAAAGGATTCATTATCCATAAAGTATGATTCTCATTAGATGCAGAAGAGGTGTATGATGAACGTCTCTGAGCTAAGGTATGAGAATAGAGCTATAGATATACTTAGGAATTCATTTCCTCTACTTTTTTCATTATGTTTTTCCATCGTAGGGGATTGTAATTCTTGACTATCAAGGAAGGAAATAGATGGAGATCTTATGTATATGTTCTCATTTATGAAAGAGTGGAGTAAATTGTTGGAGTTAGACATCTACGGAAGCATGCGAACATCACAAGGAAGAAGAAGAAGCTTGGAGCACAACACATATTATTAGAGAATGTACAAAGATAAGTAGACCATTAGGGCAATAGGAGTATATACAAGCCAACGGAAAAAAAAACCTCCTAAAGAGGGAAAAAAGTTCCCCAACAGTCCTAGAGTGTTCACACACATCACTACCTAAATATATCAACAAATCCCACCTAGGAGTGATGTGGTGATCAAGTAGCTAGCACTCATGTATAAGGAAGTGCCAACCTATGTGGAAATCACTCCACATAAGGAAGTAAGCCCAAAGCTTTGCAGAAAGCTTCAAACTTCTCCCTAGGTAGAGCCTTCGGGAAAAGGTCTCCAATGTTTCCCCTTGGGATAAAACAAACCAAGTAGCTGGGTACCACTCAAGTAGCGAAAGATGCGTTTAACCACCTGCCAATGCTTGACTCCTAGGCAATGCATAAACCTGCTCATCTGTGAGATAGCAAACTGAATATCTGGCTAAGTAATGCATAAGTAAATCAGGCATCTAACAGCATGCTGATAGAGAAAAGCATCAAATGCATCTCCAGCATCATGAAGACTCAATCGTAAACCTGTCTCCATAGGAGTGGCAATAGGATTATAGTCCTCAAGGCCAAAACGGTGCAATAATGTGTCAATATATTTCATTTGACACAAATCCATTCCACCATCAACTTGCGTAAATTGAATGCCCAAATAGTGATGCAAATGCCCCAATCAGACATCTCAAATGAGGCATGCAAATCAGCAATATGCTTCTCAATAGGACCAGTGAGCAGCATGTCGTCAACATAGACAACAATGATCAGAAGCACGTCATTAGCATGCTTGACATATAAGGCACTTTCAGTGGGGTATATAGGCATGTATCTTCTCATACCAAGCACGTGGTGCTTGCTTTAAACCATATAATGCCTTCTTTAACCTGCTGGTGTAGCTCAGTGATGAGTAGCACCTCCTTTAATGTCAATCCGGGAAGACATGAGGATGGTATGAAGACCTCGAGCAAGTGAAGGCACAAATGTGTGAGTGAGAAGCACACTAACATGCACACACATACACACACACACACGCACACACGGCAAGAACAAAGAGAGTAAGACAATGGAATCACTTCTATTGCAACCAAGTTCTCATACAAGCTCAAAACTACAAGAAGCTACCCCAAAAATGAGCTCTCTAGCTCTATTTATAGTTTTTGACTAGCTTTGGCCCTGTCCAGACCTAGTGTCCGGCCTAGTTAAAAATTAGGTTCCAGGGCTTATTTGAGGGCTCAAACAAGGTCTAAAAAATAGGAAAATTGGTAGGCAACTACTTCTAAGGCTCCTCAAGCTCGAGGAATCCTCGGCTTGTACAAAATGGAGCTACAAAAAGGTGAAACTGGTATTTACAGGGGTTTTTAGTGATGAGAATCACTTTTAAATGGTGTAAGGGTTTTGAAAAAAATAAAGGGTTGCCTTAGTGCTAGATCTGCGTGTATGCTCGTACTTGCCTCTTCTCGTATACTGCCAACACTCTCCCGCCCCCTAGCGTCTGTCGCCTCTGACAGACCTTTGATCTGCGGTTTGGTCAATATAGTCCTGGAGAATGTCAGCTGCCACATCATGTTCTTTGATTCGCAGCCCTCGGATCAGGTCTCTCTGAAGGGTATCCCAATTGACTGCGCCCGATATGTCCAGTTGTGGCGTTGTGTAGAGTTATGAGTGCATCGTTTGTTCGCATGCACAGAGGTGTAACAAATGGGTGGGCCTTGGTGCGAACACCTCTGAGTGTGCTTCCCAGAACCCTGTGGTGAACATATCATCGAAAGTTTGCTTATAGCAGGCAGGGAGATATCTGATGCGTGCGTGCCATGCATAAGCAACGCGTATGCTCAGGGTGGTGCTCATATCATATAGCAGGTCATAATTACCATTAACAAACCCAGGAATCGGAGGTTGAATATGACATACATTGCGGAAAGTTTTGAGCACAACCTGCATCGTATCGAATATCTTGAGCATCATCTGGGCAGCTACATCTGGCATGGGGTGGAGGCGTGGCATCCAATGTCTGATGGTTGCTATCATGTATGATACTGTGGGGGTGCCAGTTGGGGGTGCAATGGCGGGGTAATTGAGCCATTCTCTACAGTTTACATTGTTCTGAACCTTGATGGCGAAGGCTTTCCATGATCTTCTTCTTTGTACTGGCCCATAACAAGGGTTATACTTCAAATGCATGGGAGCGTGATCCCATGTTCTAAGCATTTCCGGGTATGTTTCAAGTAATCTTTGCCTCCAAGTAGGTTGGAATATCGCCCCTTTTCGGGCTGCCTCTGGTATATCTTCTGGTTCGAACTGGGTGGCGAAAGTAGGGCACTTGTTGGTGACTCTTTTGATCTCTGTGTTGTAGTCGGCCAACAATACAAAATATGGTTTATATTGTAATTCTGAGCTCGTGATGAGTCGTCTAGGAGCAAGGTGCCTGAAATACTCAGATTGAAGTATGGTTTCCTCAATGGCCTTCATTGCTAGCATCTGAGTGGAGACACGTTCCTGATGAGTTTTCCCCATTTCTTCTACTTGTTTCATCCAGGCTGATGGGGGTTCCTCATAGGTATCTTGCCCTTCCTCCGTGATTCGTCCTCCTGGAAGTGGTTGAGGCTCATAGTTCTCTTCAAATGCTTCCTCCACTGGAATAATAACTGCTTCTTCTTCTATGGGTTGCTCAGGTGGGGAAGGAGGTCGTTCATATTGTAACAACTTGATTTTCAACTCTGCAATCTGTTGCCGTAGCTCAAGTACCTCATTGTTCGTTGAAGGTTCAGGTTCTGGCGAAGTAGCGGCATCGACCGTCTCTTTAGGTGTGGGTTGGTGTGTTGTCGGTACTTTGGATCCTTGTAATTCCTTTATCTGATCTGCCAACTGATCATGGGCTTCCAAGAGGGTTGCATAACCTTCTAAAATCTGTTGAATATGCTTTGAGGGGACAGCTAGGAATTTTGCAGGGTCTATAGGTGCTCCCGGGGTGTTTTCCATGGCCGCTTCTAGGTTCTCCTGGTTTTGTTGTTGTAGCCTTTGGTTCTCTTCTTGAGCCGCTGCTAGATGACGACGTAGTAGGGCCATGTTGCGTTGAAGTCTCGCATTGCGGCATTTGTTCTCTGAGTTGTTCGTCCATAGCTTTTCCTGTCTCTGCATACTTAGCTTCAAGTTCTATCTTCAATTGTTGGAGGTCAGTCACCTGGTGTTGTAGTGCTGTATTACCTAGTTCCAAGGCATCGACTCGTGCCTGGAGTTGAGCCGAGAGATTGCACAGCTCTAAGTTATTTTCCTCCAATAACTTATATTCTTGCTTCAGTTGAGTGGCCGCTTCCACCATGGTATCTAGTGCATTACTAAATGATGTGGGTGCATGGGTAGATGTGGAACATGCAACGGGTCGGGAAATGGGAAAGGGAACAGTGGATGACGTGCCTATGAGTGAAGTGAGATGTGATGATAGTGGAACAGACGTGGTGGTGGGTGCTCCTGTGGATGGTGAAATATCCATGGGATCGGATGTGATAGTGTGTGAAGTGTGAATTGTGAACACGGGAACGGTAGGTGGTGTGTTAGTGGTGGCAGTGAATGTGGGGGAGTGGGGTTGGGAAAGGGACTTCTTATTATAGTTCTCAACCTGTTGGAGTATATTTACAAGGTTTGTCCAGAATGACGGTTGTGTGACTTGGGTTAAGCCTGAGGCAGTTACAAGGGAAGTGGTGGATAGGGTTTGGGAGAGGGGAATTGTGTGGGTGAATGGAAAAGGATGGGACACGGTCTGGCTAGTGGCAAGTGGTTGTCCAAGGGCGGATAGATAGGAAGGGTGACCTATTATGGTTTGATCAGTGGCAGGATGACCGGTGTGAGGTTCAAAAATTTGGGCGGAAGTGATAAATGTGGGTAAAGGGAAGGATGTAAAAACGGAGGTGTGTACAATGGTTTCATGTTGGGTGGATATCGGTTGTTCAGAAAGACTAGTGGAGAAGGGTTCTAAGGGTTGAATGGGAGGTGACGGTGGAGATGGTACCTGTGTATTTACATCTTGTTCGTCAGTGGGACTTGGGCTAGTCATGTGAACATCCTCTGAAATTGTGGTAGGCAAGGCAGTAGACACTTCCATTTGAATCATTTTTCCCCGTCGTGGCCGTGTATCAATCCTTCGTTGATCATAGGTAGGGTTCTCCAAATAGATCATAGTCCTCAATGCTTCCCCGATCCCACATGTGTCCGCCAATAGATTCAATGATTCAACAAAATGTGAGTCTACATTCTCGGCTTGAAGCATTTGGTTCACTAGAGCTCTATTCGCCTCTTCTGTCATCTTATGTCTTCTCTGTACCTGCTTGATTGTCTTGTATAGCCGTTTGAGTTGTGCTGTGTAGGCAGGGGCCTCCTCTTCACTCTCCTCTGGTTCATCTCCCCGTTCTTCTTCCTGATTTTGTGTGCTTGGATCATGAGGATGTTGTGCCTCTCCTTCCCAATGTACCCTGCTTGCCTCGCCCTGTGGCTATTCTCTGTGGAATGATGATCCCGGATCGGCATTGTCAGGAAAATCTTCACTATCAGATAAGTGGGCCGTCTGTAGGAATCTTTCAAAATCGAAATTGGGATCCTCAGTTAAGGTGGCCATAGATGCAAACTCGGCATCGGTCGGTAGTGGATGGGCGGATGGAGTGGGCTATACCATGCCCCCTGATTGAGTTCCTTGGAGATGTACCGTGAAAGGTGCTACATGGGCTTCTTCTCTAGGGGGAGCCTCGGCTGTGGCCTCGTGAGGGATCATGACCTGGGAGAGTGATCCACGCATTCGTTTCGCAGGTTGATTCCCTGACTTCCGCCCCTTGGAAAACTCCAGTTGTGAATATTTAAGGGCCCTGGCTATTGGCACGTCATATGCAAGACATCTATAAATAATTCTGGTAATCGCACAGCAGCCATGTAATGTATGCTTCCTCACACCCCGCTTGCCTCCTTCATACAATTGATCCAGTATCCATACAGGCATCTTAATTGGCAAGCTTCCAGTCTCTGCTAAATATAATCCATACCATATTTTCTTGTGAGGTTGGGTAAAGCGGTCTTGAGCTGGAAATGCGAAGTGTTGTGCAATAGAACGAAGATTACGACCACCACAAGCTTGAGAGATGACTCTCCTCCCAACCAAATGCCTCTATATATAGCTCTCTCCAGAGGACTACCATCTTGGGCAGGTGAATGCTAATCATCCAAGTGTCAGCCATGTAACTACATGTGCGCCAAGTGTCCAGTGGATGCTTCTAGAAGGTTCTAGAGCTCTTTGGGCAAAATACTCTTCCCATGTACCTCATGGGGATTGAACCCAAGACCTCGTCCTTCACATCCTTGAGACTTAACCATTAGGCTAAGTGAATTACTTGGTTACAAGAGTAAATGACCTCCTAGTAAGTCTAAACTTGAGATCTTTGGGCATACACACGGATGACCAAACGGTGTCCGATTTCAGATCTGTCTGAACCGGCTAGACCCTTGAATCATAGACTTACTTTATTACATTCTTCCCCCCTTGGAAAAGATTTTCGTCCTCGAAAATAGAGCTATATACATACTGTAGGCAACCCCCGAGCCTCATGTTCTAAAACTGGAAGAACATGGTCATGTTCTAGAACTGGAAGAACATGTCTCATCTCTGTGGTGGCATCCTTGCCCAAATGATTCAAAACACTATCTGGTTTTGCACTTTGATGAACAGGACAAAGTACAAACTAGTGAAGAATAATAAGGGTGGATCTAATGACATCCTTAGCTAATTCACAGTTTCTGGATGTGCGATATAGGCACAAACATGTGAACTAGGTGGATTCAAATTACTAGTCCATTTCTAGGCATAACTGGTGCATGGGCTTAGTAATGAAGGTGGGATTCTTATCCCTTGCAAGACTTTAAGAATTCTTGATTCACTTGAATTTGTTTTGGAGAACTTGAAGTTTGATTGTCCCATACATCTAACTTTAGATGTCTGTACAATGGTTTACTTTTATCTAACAGTTACTTGATTTTTTCTACCCGACTAGAGGACTACTTTGTCCCAATGAGTTGAAAAAATCCTATGTAAACTGTAGGAGAAAGTTTACCATTTCGGTGGGATCAATCGTACTAACTTCACCAATTCAAATTCAAAATGAAAATTGTCCAACTTAGGACACTTTTCTCAAAGACTTTTAACTGAAAGTTCTTGGGAATTGTCAATCTGATGAGCAATTCCTAACTTCCCTATTCTAGAGTATACTAGACTCCAGGAAATCATTTATGCTATAACTTGAAGCAAACTCAAATGAATAAGTCCACTTAGACTTATCATCTTTTGAAGATTGAAAAGGTTCTTGTACATAACATCTATCTAGGACGTTCAAGTTAGTTATTTTATTCTAACCGGCTAACCCTGGTCTTTTGCAAAAGGAATCAGATACCATATCTGAGCCAATTCCAAAAGATTTGGAAAGCGGAAAGAAATAACTAAGACTCTGTACAACCAATTCAAACTTCGAACATACATAAACTTGCTATGAATCAAAGTCTAGTTGACTCAGGACTTTAACTTTTCAACGATCAATTTTAACAGGGATTTGAAGCATTTTCTTTATCTTTAAGAGAAATAAGCTGGATTCTCAAAAAGATTCAAAGAAAATCAAAAACATCATCCAACCACAAGATACTAGTGTGGTAACCAACATCAGTGTGTCGACCCACTGAGGTTGTATCGATGAGTTTAGTTTTCAAATAATGGTTCACTTGAGACTAAGTTCATATCACATTCAGTCTTTTTGACTCCTAATCGTGAATGCAATTCTTGTGCATTTCTTTGAGTCTAAAAGAGTGAATTTTATCAAGTTACACTAGGAACTTGATGCTTGACTTAGTCAATTAAATCTTTAGTTGAAAAGATCAACTCAAAATCAAAGTCTAACTTCTTTCAGAAATTTATCAAATATTTCTGATCAATAACACTTAAACTTGAAGTGTTCTATGAAGATCTTGGAAGTTACTTACTTCATATCTTCAGTTTCCTTAATCTTGAAGTTACCTTGAAGTATCGTAAGATACTACTTTCATCCTTTACGAATTAAACTTTTCCTTGAAGTCTTAATTCCCTTGAGGATGAAACCTAACTTCAAAATCCAAACTAGGACTAAAAGATAATCATCATCCCACGGTCCGATGTCCCATTCCATCTTTCCTACATCAATCTGAGTATAAAATCTGGTGTCCCATACCACCCTATTTTATATTCACATTAATGTGTGGGTGATTCTTATCCTAAAGTCTAAACATCTCTTGATAGAGTACCTTATTTCTTCAATTCTTTTACAAGAATTGGAAGTTTCAGGCATTACCTCTAACTAGATTTTCCTAGGTTTTGATTCCTTCGCATGATCACCTCAGAATCATGTGCTTTGCCTTGGAAACTTGAAAACCTCTTGACAGAATATCAATTCTTCTTTACTGGGGTTTTCAAATGAAAACCAATCAGAATTCCAAGTTCTTGAATTTCTCAAATTCAAGTTCAATTGGTTATTCTTGACCAATTTTGTAGTGACAAGAGTTTATGACTTCTTGTCTTTAGATTCCTTTCTATACTGGTGCTTTTAGGTACCTATCTCGGCCGGGGCTTTTTACAGGAATCTCTCTACTGCCTTAGTCTAAGCATCCGCTCATGCTTTCTGGATTTGTACCAAAATCCCTTTAAGGATAGGCAAACACTTATGTTTTACCTTCCACAGACTTAAGTACCATCTTCACGGTTGCAGACTACATATTTGGAATTCCTTCACTCTGTTCAGACTTAGAACAGCTTACTTTTTTTCACAATTTTCCATTGGATAAATGGAACTTGAGTGAATACTTCCTAAAGAAAATTTTTATTGCCAATACTTGGGCAATCTACAGGGTAGTTCCAATCGCATATTACTTGGACAATCATGGCCAAGATTGATCAAGTCTGATTGATCCTTGCGACAAAAATAAAGACTTAGTCTTTATCTTTAAGATCTCTTAAACTATCTTTAAGCTTCTTTGCTTACCTGCAGGATTTTTGGAGATCTTTCTCAAGTCCAAGCATACACTTATGCCTCTCAGATTCCAAAGCTAAGAATCTTTGATATACCTTTAGGTTATATCACAAATAGGACTTGAAATACCACTTCTAGTGGTTTGGGATGTCCGGGAACTACTTACTTATTGTTTAAAGAGTATGAAGAATTTCACTCTCAATACTTGAAAGAATGTCATTTCTTCAAAGACTTGAGATTCCTTCTAAGGAATAACTTGAGCAAATGATTCATCTTGGAATCTTTTGCAATATTAAAAGAACATTTGAAAGAAATTCTTTCAAATAATATCCAAAAAATTTACTGATTCAATTGTATTCATTTCCTGAGTATCAAACTAGAGACAAAATATCACATTTTGGATATGGTTTCCCATTCCACTATGAAAGTTTAAGTTGAACTTTCATTTATGTGATATCGACTTCTATTCTTGAGTTTGATACAAAACTCATTATTATTGGTCAATCTTCAGATGTTACTAGAGTCCTTTTAACATATTTCACCAATCAAAATTATGTTTAAAGTCCAAGCATCTATTGATGATTGATCCAATAGTAATGTTACTGTGAACACAACTTTGAACTTTATAACTTGTTTAGGAGAAGTTCATGGATTGAAAATCCATTTCTTGGAACTTTCTACTCCTAAATGAAAAGTTCACACTTGCTTCAAGTCTTTAGGAACTTATATTATTTCCTAAAGACTGCTTAGCTAGTTGCATCATTTACCAGAGATGCAACTATAGAACCTAACATCCTTTTATTGACGTCAAGGATCAATTGATGTTGAGGTTTAACCTTTGATTTCCATCACCCCTTGGGATGAAATCAAATGAAAATTTATAAAAGATTGGTACCTTTATATCTTGGCAAAACATTTATATCCTAAAGAGGTTTTGCCTGCATCATTCCTTGGACCTATCATATAATATGAATTTATGTGTATTTTGGGAAGAGTTCATGAATCAATTAAGATCCTCTACTTGGAACATCTACCTTCCCAAAAATAAATTCATCTTAAACATGGTAGGAGAATGATCTCACATGAAATAGAAGGCTTGACTATTTCATATCTCAATTCCAAAAAGTTACTTACCGAGGTTTCATCATGAGATACAAATCTTGAAACCACAAAGAAACTTCTTTAAACTTTTGAAATCTTCTAAATAGAAGAGTACTCAAGGAACTTGGAAATATAGTTGACGTTCTCATCCAACCTTGGGATGCTTGAGAAGTTACATAAAGTATGTAACTAATCAAGTAAAGCTTATCCGCATGACTTTCTAAGTACATCCAGGACTTAGGGTCATCATACATCACAAAAGAGTTTGCAAGTAATTAAATTTTCTTGGTTATCAAGAAAATTTATTACTTAACTTTCTCCTAGTGCTTACTTATACCTAGCAAGACATCTATCATACTTAATTGTCATTAAGTATTTGTCTTTGATAGAAGAGTATCGACTTGGGAAGAAATCGACTAATTACTTGAGTTGCAAACTAGAACTAGTATGTCTTTGCAACTAACTAGTCCTTGGTCTTCCCTAATGTCAAACTGCGAGCTTTATAAAGTAAGCTAAATACTAAGAGAGTACATTCTCATATCTACTTGCAAACAGCATTCCATTCTTCCATGCAAATGCATGTATCTACATGCAAAAGCATATGCTCACATGCGTATGCATACATGTTCTTTGCATGCCCAAAAAATAATACAACAATCATGCATGAGCTTGATGCACGATTTTTTCTTGTACTAAGAATGTATATCATGCAATCCTGATGCATGTATATCCTTTCCTTTGTCCTAATGCACTATGATATAAAAACATACCCTTGAGGTGCAATAGAAAACTTACTCAATGGAAAGGAAATATGTATTTAAACTACCAAAATACATTCTTTGATGCACAAGGATCTTTTTGAAATCAAGTCTTTCCTTAATGCAAACTAATGCTTGGAATGAGAAATGGATTAATTCATTATTCTAATCTAGACTTAATCAATTGAAATCTTGGCTATTTCAATGTGCATCTAGGACTAAGTGTAGAATAATGAAAACAAGATAAATCAAGCATTAAGGCCAAGCAAAAACTGGAAAATACTTAGCTCCACATAGAGCTACGTCCTTCCCTTGATCCTTTGGAAGAGTGATTCATCCTCTTGATCCTTGCAAGGAGCTATTCACCATTCTTGAAGCTTCCTCATCAAGAAATAGTCTTGGATGACTTGGTCCGTCGAGATCGACTAACTTAGGCCTCCGGATCTTCACTCCACAGCTCCAATTCCTTCAAGCTTTGCTCAATCTTTGATTCTCCTTGTTTGTTTCTTTGGCTAAAAGCAGAATACTTCTCGGGTTCGGCCTGCAACAACTGATTTGGCTCCTTGGATGACTGAGAGTTGGGCTTGCACTTCAGCTCTGCTTACTGCTTTAGGAGACTCTGCTTTGCACTACAGAACAAGCAAATCCGGCTGGGTGCGTGGCTACGTGAGCCTCCTCCCAAAGAACCCGTCTGAGTTCGATCCCTAGCAGACGCAGCGGGCACAGAAAGCTATTTTTTTATTTTATTCCTTTCTGAGATCTTCTGCAGCGCTCGGGTACAACAGAAGATGAATGAGATCTTTGGAGCGTGAATGCCCGTCGACGTGATGGATAGGCGATTGCCCTCTAGTTGGGGGGGAGGGGGTTCGAATCCCCTCTGCTTCACCAGAGAATATCACCTTTTAGATCTATAAATTTAGATCTACTTCAGCGCCGGCTCTGATCAATTTGCTCTGCTGCGTATATATCTTCACGCGGTCGATGATGCTCTTCTAGATAGAGAAGCGTGCTCCAATCGGGGGGACGGGGGTTCGATCACCCTCTGCTTCACCAAAAATATTATCTTTTGGATCTTCTTCGATGAAGCCTCCTTCAACGAACTGATGATCTATAGAGATCTGCTCCTTAAAGGATATCACGACCGGCGCTTCTCTTCGTAGATAAGGAAGCGCCCTCTCAACAGAGGGGCGGGAGTTCGATTCCCTCGCCCAATACTTCAGAGATGATATACTCATTTTAGTACTCTTTTGCTCTAAGCTAAAGCATAAGAATGATAGCGGCACGCATCTCTAGACAGCTGCGAGGAGAGATTCGAAAGAGATCAAGACATCCACGAGCGAAATGATGAGCAAGATGATGGTGAGCCTATCAAGGTCTCCATGGAAGCTCAACCTTGAGCTCTGATACCAATGCAATAGAACGAAGATTACGACCACCACAAGCTTGAGAGATGACTCTCCTCCCAACCAAATGCCTCTATATATAGCTCTCTCCAGGGGACTACCATCTTGGGCAGGTGAATGCTAATCATCCAAGTGTCAGCCATGTAACTACATGTGCGCCAAGTGTCCAGTGGATGCTTCTAGAAGGTTCTAGAGCTCTTTGGGCAAAATACTCTTCCCATGTACCTCATGGGGATTGAACCCAAGACCTCGTCCTTCACATCCTTGAGACTTAACCATTAGGCTAAGTGAATTACTTGTTTACAAGAGTAAATGACCTCCTAGTAAGTCTAAACTTGAGATCTTTGGGCATACACACGGATGACCAAACGGTGTCCGATTTCAGATCTGTCTGAACCGGCTAGACCCTTGAATCATAGACTTACTTTATTACATGTTGAAGGCACATTCGCAGGGGTATGGCGATGTTAGGGGTGAGGGCACACATGTCCTTCAGCTTCTTGATTCTGTTGCTCTTCATTGACTCTGGTATCAAGGGATCGCGATCGGAAGGCACATGGGTGCCATACATCTGAAGAGCTTCGCTGATTAAAGTAGCATTTAACTCAAACTTCTTCATTTCCTCCTGGTTCGATAGGGAGGGTACCCAGAATGTGCCTGAATGATCTTTATCTCTTGTCGGCTTCAGTGTGGCAATCAGGTAGTAGCACCTAAGAAAATCCGGTCTGGGCAAAGCTCCACTAAAGTAATCTTGCAATCCCGCTTTCTGCCAAATATCCTGAAGAGGAGCTGCATTTTGCAATGCTTCAAATTCTCGTGAGAAGAACTGAAAGGTCCACCATACTCCTCCACACTCCATCTTGGACTCCCATATATGATCTGCATCTCCCAAGTCTCCTGGCATCTCATTGAACCAATGAGAGTGCCCTTTTACTCTTTCAGTTAGGCCATTTGGTGAATCTAGAATAGGAATTCTCCGCACGTTCACGAACTCTTCAGGCCGAGCTGTTGGTGGGGCCTCCACCGGCATGGCATCCCAATTGATTTGAGCACCAGAGCGTGCCTGAGAGCTTGTGCCTGCTGCTGCTGCCATGAGAGTAGGTTGCTGATCTGCTGGAAGAAGAAAGGCACATTAGTGTTGCATAGGAAACAAGATGTAATGGTGTTCCCTTCACAATACTAACATGACAATCCCGAAGGTCAGTGGTTAGTGGTGAAGTGTTTGTGATAGGTGTGAGTGGTGATTAGAGGTCAGTGTCATCCTAGATGCATACTTTGGTTATGCAATGGGCTCAGAATGCTCCTGTGTTAGAGTGGGCGGATTTACAAAATTGGGTCAAGGGGTTTGATACACGGTTTAATTCTCCAAACTTTGATAGGGGATTTGTAGCTCTTAGAGCTAAAGACAGGTAGAGATTTATGAACTAGAGTGTGATGGCTTTGGGACCTTTTGGGCACCCATTTCCAGACATTCCTCGGTTTGACTAAGTGTGGTTCGGGATGGTATTTAGGTAGAGTTCCTGCGTTGTTAGCCGAGGGGACTTGTGAGTGTTGAATTATGCCAGTAACTAGAGTTGGAGCTATTTGGGCTCGTAAACAGGCCTTGGGCACCCATATGTGTCTAGCATTGGGGCTAGCCGTCATTAATCGTTTAGGGACCCAAATAGACGTGGTGCTCCTAGGAGGTTGCCTAGGGTACTCCTTCACTTGTGTCCGTGATGGTGTGGCTTGTTTGTTGCCTCCTGGGTTTTCCATCCTTGCGTATCCAGATCTGCTTCGCGCCACGAGGTACTCCGTGTTGCACTGGTTGGCGCTCCTGCCACGAGGTACTCCGTGTTGCACTGGTTGACTCCTGTACCTTTGGTAAGATTGACAATCCTCTGCACCATAGAACTTTGGACAAGAACAACATCATTATCTTTATGTGGATTCCTGGAGGGACCAGGAGTTGGTGCCTGTTCTATTGGTTTGAGTGCTTGATTTTCTAATTCAATCGTAAGACGGCTTTGGCCTACCCAAGCCTGAAGAAGTCCACTTCTTAGGTTGAGGTTGACTGAGTGATCATAGATCCAGTCTTGGCCCAAGACTAGAGGTTCGGTAAGATCCTCGTCTTCACATACTAGCACTTTTGCTGGCATGAGAACCTCTTGTATGCAGAGGGGAAGTTCCACCTCTCCCATGCAAGGGGTTTCAACACCTCCTAATCCTATTAGATATGCTTCCATGGGTTTTATCTCCAATAGCAGTTGTTGGCAGTAAGAAAGCCGGACTGCACTAGTGGCGGCACCTGAATCAATTAAAGCTCTCACGCTCGTTGGACTGTCCCCTTGTCCTATTTCTAGGGTCACAAAAGGTCTTCGATCGATTATCTTATGGGAACGTTCAACGGAAGCCTCACACATGGCCATGTGATAACCTGGAGACTCTTGAGGTTCAGGCATAGGCTGATCCCTCCCTTGTCTCCTCAACTTCATTCGTCTGATGCTCTCTAAGGCCTCTGCCTGTGCTTCTTCTTGAATTCGTTTTTCCTCCTCCTTACGTTGCTTAGCCGTATTGAGTTGACGTAGCATTTCCTCTGTGAGGGGTTCTTGATACAACTTGACTCTGCATCCGCTAATATAGTTTGGGAGAACATCACCCTCTAACGTGGCTAGTTGTACAGCTCCACTTGTGGAGATCCTATTTATGATCATAGGTCCATAGCCTCTTTTCTCTAATTTTCGTGCATGCTGCTTCAATGTGTAGACTAGGACTAGGTCTCCCGCTTTCAAGCCTTTATCCTTGACGTGTGCATCAAAATATGCCTTCTGTCTCTTCTTAGCTGCATATATCCCTGCAGTTGCTCTCAGTCTTGTTTCTCCTAATCGTTCAAGGTCAAAAAGTCTAGAGGAGAGTTCATGACCCGTCCATTCGTGCTCTTGTGCTGCTTTCAATGTAGGTATTAAGAAGTCCAACGGTAGCACGGCATTTTGGCCAAATACCATCTGAAAGGGGGTGGCTTGGAGTACCGTTTTGTAGGCAACTCGGTATGCCCAAACAGCATGGTGTAGCTGTTTGTCCCAATCAGAGCGTTTATTGTTCACTAATTTTGTCAATACATTGCATAGGATCTTATTGGTGCTTTCGGCTTGCCCGTTGGCTTGAGGGTGATAGGGGGCAGACTTCTTATGTACTACCAAGAATTCTTGGAGCAGATTTTCAATAACTTCATTCAAGAAGTGAGTGCCCCTGTCACTTACTAACTCTATAGGTAGCCCGTATCTTGTGAATACATTCTCAAACAAGAATTTAGCAGTTGTCTTAGCATCGTTCTTCGTTGTGGCTTTTACCTCTACCCACTTGGTTAGATAGTCTGTGGCAACGATGATATACTCAGCATGGGAACCCTTAGCTGGGGGATTATTAGGGCCTACAAAGTCTATTCCCCACTTAGAGAATGCACGTCCGCCCATCATGGGCTTCAGTGGCATCTCATCTTTGCGTATAGGATACTGGGTTCGCTGACAAATCTCACACCTCTTCACATAGGTATGTGCATCCATGTGAAGGGTGGGCCACCAAAATCCTGCAAATAGGATTGCTTTGATCACCCTATCTGGACCAAAGTGTCCTCCTGCTACACCCTGGTAAGCAGTTTCCAAGATCTTTAGATATTCACTCTCATGAACACATAGTCTCAGGTAACCATCTTTTCCGCGCTTGTATAGATTATCACCAATGAGTGAGTAATCTGGGGCCGCTTGTTCTAGACTTCTTTGTCTCGTCAAGGTCATATCTTGAGGGAATGTTTTCGTCCTCAGAAACGCCACTAGTGGCTCGCTCCAATCTGGCACTAGAGACACGCGATAAAGGGTGGCATGTTCCATTGGTGGCTTAGTGCGACAAATTGGGCATTCCTTGCACATTCTATGGACGTCTGCTTCCATAGTTGGCTAGTACACTCCAAGTCTCCTCAATGTTTGTAGGGTTCGTTGTTTTGAGTAGTGTTGCTCTAATGCACCTACATGTGCTAATTGCAACCACTTCGCGTGCTCGTCCTCTTCCACACAACAAGCCAAGATCCCTTGATCCGTGTGCTTGTACATACTTCCTGCCATGATGTGATACTTTTGGGCTTTTACTACCTCTCTATCCTGTGTGACCATTACTGAGTGGTTAGGCTCGTAGGTTAATACTGGCACTAATGGCTTAGCCCACTGCGGTACAACTTCCAAGTTAAACAAGTAAGCATCAGGTAAGTCATCTAACACTCCTTGTGGGGCTTCTCCTGATGTGAGCCTTGAGAGATGATCTGCTCTCAGGTGAGTTCTGCCTTTCCTCACTACTACCTCAAAGTCATACTCCATGAGTAAGAGAAACCATCTTACTAATCTGCCTGTATTACATGGCTTGTTTACTAGGTACAGTAGAGCTTGGTGATCAGTAAAAAATTTGAACTTATTTGCAAGCAAATAATGTCTAAACTTTTTAACTGCATATACCATGCCTAGTCCTTCTCTCTCCGTAGTGGTATAATTTCGTTCAGCTGCATTCAACTATCTACTAGCATAGGCAATTGGAAGATCCATATTACCTTCACCGGTAGGTTGCGCGAGTACACACCCAATAGCATAATTGGATGCATCCACGTGGACATGGAATGGCTTATTCCAATCCGGTGTGGTCAAGATTGGTGCTGAACACAATCTTCGTTTAAGCTCATTGAAGGAATTCTCACATTCGTCAGTCCACTCAAAGTTAGTCAAAAGTCCATACAGAGGCTTTGCTATGATGGCGTACATGTGTATAAACCGGCGGTAGTAACCACAATGCCCCATGAAAGCCTGTACTTCCTTGACGTTCTTTGGCCTAGGTAGTTCTGCGATGGCTCTCACTTTCTCTTCCTCAGTGGATATGCCGTTCTTAGACACTATGTGTCCTAGAATTTTGCCTTGCCTGACCATGAAAACACACTTTCTAGGTTCAAGCAGACTTGATATTCTCTGCATTTATCAAGGATTTGTCTGAGTTCAGGTATATGGGTCTGTCTAATGTTGGAATGAGCGCACAGATCATCAACATAGACTTCCAAATTCTTCCGCAAGAACTCTTTAAACACGTGACACATCAATCTTTGAAAGGTAGCACGTGCATTAGTAAGCCCGAATGGCATTACTCGAAAGGCAAATATGCCCCACTCCGTGGCAAAAGCCGTCTTATGTTGATCCTCTGGAGCAATGGCTACTTGATTGTAGCCCGAAAACCCATCTAGGAAGTTGTACACTTCCTTGCCTGCTACCCTTTCTAATAGATGCTCAGTGATAGGAAGCGGATAACTATCTCTAATAGTGGCTGCATTAACTTTTTTAAGGTTAATACACACACGTAGTTTTCCATTTTTCTTGGGCACCACTACAATGGGGGATACCCACTCAGTGTGCTCAATTTCATAGATGAATCTGGCTTCAACCAGTCTATCTATCTCCTCTTTGATCTTAGCAGCATAGTTATTGTTGTATGTGTAGGGCTTCTGCTTCGAGGGTCTGGCATCTGAGGTCATGGGGATTGTATGTGAACATATATCAGGGTCTACCCCTTTCAAGTCCTTATAACTCCAAGCAAATACATCTCGGTATTCTCTTAGCAAGGCTATTAGCTCTTGTTCTTCCTCTTCTGTCAGGTCATGACCTATGTACGTGCATCTTTCTTCTCCTTCCTCAATGGCTACAACTATTTTCTTGGTAGTTTCCTTGCTATCATAGGCTTCTCCTGCTTGTGCCTCACATTTAGGCATTCTTATCATGACTCTCCTATCGTCTATCTCATATTTTTTAAAATTTTCAGGGACCTCAAACAAGGATTCTTCTGCCTCCGGAGTGACTTCCTTCTTCTTTTTTTTCTTTCCTCCGCTCTTAGTAGCTACTTGTGTGGCTAACCTCACCTCATTTGTAAGCTCTCCGTGCCTCTGGGGTTGAAATTCTACTTCATAGAAGTATTCTTCATCTGATGCAAAAGGTGGGTCCATAATGATTGACTCTAGATCGGAGTCACTCGCATCCTCAAATGCATCAGGGCTAGGTTCGCATTCTTCTAAAACTGCATCTCCCATGATTGGCTCTATTGAAAAGACTGAAATGTCATAGCCATCCTCATCACAGTGAGGTGTCCACTGCTCTTTATTGATGGCTACATCCATTGTTGCTAGGATTTCTACCCAGCCATGGGGTTCAAATTCCTCATCAGGAAAGACTACAGGTGCATAGGCTGGGTCTTGAATTGATCTATGGTTTTCTTTTGCACCTACCTCTCTGGCTTTCTCTCCCTTCTCTTCTTCTACTGCTACCTTACACATCCATAAGTGGGTGTCTTCATGCATCCACGAGGATCCGGATCCTATGGAATGCACAGACTCAGTCTCATCTTTGGCTCTATGGATGGGATTCCATTGAATAGGCGGTATGTCTCTATGAGAGTAATCCTTAAGATTGACTTTGGTTGTAACACCTAGATGTTGCAAATACAAGGAATTGGTTCCCCAATCCTGGACTACTTGCAATTGCCGCATAAATGGCCTTCCCAAAATCATCTCGTAGGCTTGGTTTTTGCTAAAGTCGCATATAGCAAAAGTATGCTCAAACTCAACCCCACATGTAGTGAGAGTTATTCCTTCTAGCAATCCTAAGGGCCTTTCAATATGACCATCAGCCATCTGCAATTTCATTCTCGTTGGTCGGAGTGCTGGCTTGCCCCATCGCTTCCATAGGGAAGTTGTAGCAATTGCAACTCCTGCACCTGAGTCCAAAATCGCCTTGGTTGTGTAACCCTGATGAGTAACTGGGAGATAGGTATTTCCTTCTTCTCCTTCACTCATGTCTCCTATCTTATCCAATGGTATTTCAAGCACTGTTCTATGAGATCCTACTTGGGAGCGCGATTTTGCTATGTCTGGCACTTGTTTGGCTACATGTTTCCACACTTCTGGCTTAACTTTGAGTAGCTCTTCTAAAGTGAGATTGCACTGCACTTTAGTGTTCTTTACTACCTCTGTATTCCTAGGTATGATAGAATCTTCATTTCTTATCATGACTGTGGGCGCTCTCAGACAAGTAGACTTGGTTTCCCATGGGCCTATGAAATGTGGTAATTCTTGTAGAGAATTAGACTCAAAGTCTAATCTCTCTTGAGAGTGGATGCTCTCATGCTCTTCATAAATGGATGGGATGTCCTGTGGGAATTGCTCGTGTGCATCATCCACAAGTTCAATGGGAGGAGGGACTTCACTTTCTTTAGCCCATTTGTCTTCTTGAATCTCTCGTAGGAATTATGGTGTGAACCGATTCATAGAAGATGATGTGTCTGGCTCCGTAGAGTTAGGCACGTAGGCTTCCTGGGGAGGTAGGCTCATGTTCTCACTTGCCTTGCCCTTATTTTGAGAGGCGGGTTCCTTTTCTGATTGTGCAATTAGCCTCTCTATTCGTTCTAGTAGTCCATCAAAGTGTAACTGCGTCTTAGCTGAACTAGAGATGCTAAAGAGGCGACTGGCTTCAAACATAGTTTGAGCCAATTCCACCATCTTAGCACAAATTTTGGTTCGTTCTAGCTCTATTTCTGCTCTAGGGTAACACTTTTCATGATTAGTTACGTTTGGCCCTTCTTGGATTCTGGCCTGATATGCTCTAAGCATCATGTTTAGGTCCTCGAGAGTGGGATCGGCTAGGACGGATCCTACTCTGGGTGGTGGGTGGGTTAAGGGTGGTGTATTGAAAGGTTGGGGAATGGAAGAAGGTGGATAGGCAGGTAAAGGGAGACGTGGTGGAGGGGTGGTGTGAGAGTGGTTTTGAGATGCGAGTTCACTTATCTTTGCTTTGGTTTCTCTCAAGCTTTCTCAAGTTCGCTCATCTTTTTTGCCCATTGCCTTTTCATTCTTTCACGACTATCCTTCCAGGCTCTAGTCCTCTTTTTGGTTATGCTCTCTGTTTCACTCACCTCGAGGCTCTTTTCCTGACCAACACCTTGGTTTTGTTGTAGTGCTTGGGCTCTTGTGATCACTTGCATAGGTGCGGTGGAAGTCACACTCCCTGTGGAGTCTACAACTAACCCAACAACATTGATAGGAGTGATTTTAGGCATGTTATTAGGGTTCTTTGGGCAATCTCGTAGGAGATGCTCTTTCCCGCAGTCTTGACAGAAACCCTGAATTGTTACTGGTTGAGGTTGTGTAGGGGCAGGCAGTGGACAATCACGTATAAGGTGATCTCCCTGACATCTGAAGCATGGTCCTCTAGGAAATGGGGGTCGTACCTACCTAGGTTGAGGTCTAGAGTTGGGGTTTGTGTACATGACATTGGCATACTCAGGCTCCCCATTATTTTCACTTGGGTCCTCATAATAGTATGACTCATTATGCTCGGGTGACTGCATGTAGTAAGCCTGTGGGCTATCAATATGTGTGGAGTTAAAACTATGGTCACTTGGATCACTATCTGATAGCAATGGGGTGACTGGAACTATGGCTCTGTTCGGATTTTCTTCAGCAGATGCATATTTCACTAGGATCACATTGGTTGGTGCGGGGGGTTGCTGTACTAGGACTGGTTGAGGTCTCTGGTGCCCTTGATAGGGTGGCTGATAAGTTTGTTGTGGTCTGTTGTATTGTTGTGGTGGGTACTGATTCTGGTATCTACCCTGTTGTGGATATGGCTGAGGGTAATTTTGCCTAACAGTTTGTTTGTTATATGGGCAGTCTTGTGCAGTGTGGTTGGTGTACCTTCGCTCTATGGTGCAGTACTGGCTACTGGGATTCACCTGGGGTTGGGCCATAATGGGACATACATTTGCCATATGGTCACCTCCACAAGTGTAGCACCGCTTAGCTGGGGCAAATCTCGGAATTTGTTTGCTAGAGACACCTAGTTTTTGAGCTACCTTCTCTGCAAGTTCCTCAATGGATGTGGATTGACCAGATGTGAGGCTACTAAAGCTATCAGAATCCTTATAGATTTTTGACAGTTCTAACTCCTCGCCTAAATTGTCCTCAATGTCTATGCACATGCGCACGCACTCTTCTATCGTTCTGGGGTCCTTCAGATACACATATGACCTGAGCTTGGTGCTCAACAATCCATCTAAGAACAAGGCCACTTGCTTGGCTCGTGTGGGTAACTCAAGCATCAGGCATCTCTCTAGGTATTGCCTAAACCGTCTTCCTGCTAGTCTGACAGTCTCTTGAGGTGTTTGCTTGAACCTATGAATTAGTGAGGAAGTGTTGTGCCTTATGCCACTCTTAGAAAACTCAATGATAAATGCTTCTAGGAGTTGGTCTATGTTTCTGAAATGCCTCTCGTTCAGTGGTTGAAACCACGTAAGGGCAGTGTTCCTAAGGGTTAGCCCAAAAGCATTATATTGTGTGAATAGGTCCTCTACCTGTTCAGCTTTCAAGACTTGTCTAAATTTTGCCACGTGGTCATAGGGGTCTCCAGTGCCATCGAAGTAATTCTTCATGGACTTTACCAGTTGAGTTGGTCTTAAGGTTCTAGTGTGTTCTCTCGGTCTTAGCAAAGAGATATCGTGAGCATTCCTTTGATTCCATGGGGCTCTATGTCCCTATTGCAGCGCTAAAGAAAGCACAAAGCAGAGAAAAAGACGGGCCCCAAAATTTTTCCGATTAGGACATCATATTTTTGTATCATAACCATTCTTGTAATATATTTTCCGTTGTAAATGCACTAGAGGAGTCCTCTAGATGCATACCCACAGAAGATTAGAGATCTACCCATGTAAAATAGTAGGAAATTATTCTTTAAGTAAATAAAGTGCCGGTTTCTTGTGTGAAAGGACCATTTTTAGGGCACAAGTATATAAGTCAAATGTGACTCTTTGTAAAGAACTTTTTGCCATTGTGAGAATAGAGAGCACAGAAATTCGAATTTGTGTCTTCTTCACTCTGTATCTTCTTCTATGTGAGCTTGTATGCATGTGTATTGCTTGAAAAGAGTGCTTGTGAGTGTTGTCTATCCATGAAAGTGTTTATTTGCTGTAGGTAAGGTGTGTGCGAAGTGTAGGAAGTGCTGAAGTGTAGGAAGGTATTTCCCGTGACTCAGTATTTTGCTCATAACTTGAAGTAGGAGCGTCAGAATTGAGTGAGATCACTGCCATTGGATGCGTCTTCTCGAGAGCTTCGAAACGCATATGCTATTTGCTACATTTGGAGCTTGGAGCTGTGAGAAAAGTCCAAAATACTAACGGCTGTTGCACCAAGTATCGTGATGCCATGACCAACAGTTGGAGCTTGTTTGGATAAGTCTTTGCTTTGTTTACACTCTTTGAGTAGTTCATTTGTATTGATCATCACATAATTGCATGTCCTCATACACTCAGCTAGGTTTGCATACTCTTTGGATTGATAATTAAAAGCGTGTATCCCCACTATATGCACTTGAGAGGGGATTGAGGTATAGTCTCTTTCTCTGCAAGTCCCTAAGTTGATACTTAGGTCAACACACTTTTTGGCACCGTTGCCGGGGAGTGACGAATCAAACCGAGGCATTCGTGTGATGGTAAGTAGCTTTTTTGCATTGAAGTAAGAGGAGGAGTGGTGATTTTCTCTTCTTTGTTAAGTCATTTTCAACCGCACTTGCTACTTCTCATTCTTGGAGTGTGTGTAGTGAGTTGTTAGTCTAGGGAAGTGAGTAGAAGGAGTAGAGTAGGAGTAGTTAGAGAGTAGACCAAGTCATTAGGGTAGAATTTAGTCATTGTTCAGTAAAGTTTCCTTTTTGTAAGCAAGAAAATCCCAAGTATAAAAACCCAAAAAGAGTCATTTGCAAGTTACTGGTGTTTGAGAGCAAGTATCGTGGGAAGCGACTGTCAAGTATCATGGGCAGAGACAGTCGAGTATCGTTTCAGAGCTATAGAGAGCTAGGCAGAGTAAAAGAGGGTGCTAGAAGAGCGGGAAAGAACATCAGAGGTGAGCCCTTCTATTGCTAGTTCTTTTTCATCACTCAAAAATCAATTTTTGTATGAAACGATCTGCGTCAGGTATCATTTAGGACCAACAGGGTAAAAAAGGTGTGTTTTGATTGATACAGAGAGAGGGGAGAGGGTAGGAGAGCTAGTACAACAAGTTTATTGAAGCAAAATTAAAAAAATCTCTTTCAAAATTTGTCTAAGGGTCAAGTATCGTTTACTCCCGCGGTCGAGTATCGCGATACTTAGCAAGTATCGTGACCTCCTGTGGTTGAGTATCGCGATATTTCCCTCCGATCGTGTATCGTTTCATACCGATCGCGATACTTGGCCAGAGATCGTTTCGGGCCAGAGATCGTTTCGTCCAGAGATCGTGTATCGTTTGGCTTAAGTATCGTGTATCGCTTCTCAGAGATCGCGATACTTACCAAAGATCACGTATCGTTTTGTTCAGGTATCGTCGATCGTTTGGTTCAAAGATCGTGTATCGTTTGGCTTAAGTATCGTGTATCGCTTCTCAGAGATCGCGATACTTACCAAAGATCACGTATCGTGTTGTTCAGGTATCATCGATCGTTTCCACTTCAAAAGATCGTGTATCGTTTGGCTGAAGTATCGTGTATCGTTTCTCAGAGATCGAGTATCGTCTAGGACCAAATATCGAGTATCGTTTGTGCCAAAGATCGTGTATTGTCTGGATCGAAGATCGTGTATCGTGTGGGTTAAGTATCGTGTATCGTTTTCTCCTAAGTATCAAGTATCGTTTCCATCAGGTATCGTGTATCGTTTTGAGACAGAGATCGAGTATCGTTTGGGATCAAATATCGAGTATCGTTTGAGCCCAAAGATCGTGTATCGTGGAATTCGGAGTCAAGTATCGTGATCAGGAAAAAAATTCTTTCTCAGTCATTTCCTAGCCAAAGTCTTCTAGAAATTCTGACCTTTAGTGAAGAATCCCAAAGGTTAGAGGGTTGCAAGGGCTGATCAGAGTTGTTAGGTGGATGAACCTGAGATCCGAAAGAACCCTAGGAAGCCGAAGAAGTGTAATCTCTTCTGTAGGTAGTGTAGCAGAGCAAGGTAACCGTTCACATTACTCGGAGACCTCTAGTGAGTCAGAGGAAGAAATTCCCATGGCTTCAGAGGATATGCAGAACACAGTACCCATGATTGGCATGATGTCGATCATTGAGGGAGAGTACAAGACCTCCTTGGAGTACGTGAACACCAACCAAAATGAGATCCCTATTTATTTGGATGGTCTAAACAGATCAGTGGCCAGATTAAAGAAAGCGTCAGAGGCTTATATAGTGCCTAGACCAGCCGTCAAGTATGTAGGAGGTTTTTACATGGACAAAAGAGATATCCAATATATTGTCACGAAGCACCCGGAAAACATTAATGAACATGGTGAAGATAATAATGATTCAAACTTAAATGGAGGTGGGAATGAAGAGCAAGTAACTACACCTAGAGGGAGATGTGCTGTAGCTAGGATATGGAGGGGAGACCTGATTCCCCAAGACGACTCCCTAATGGATGTGTATTTGATCAATGGGATAGAGCATCTTCTTAGAACACATTCTTCAATATGGGAAGCTGCCCCTAATCCAGTCACCATTTATGAGTTACAAGATCCTGATTTCCCCACCATCATCACATATCTGGATAAGAATCAGAGAAGATATTGGCCCTTAACAGAAGCGGAAAGAGCTGAGTTGAAATATCAAAATATCCCAGTGTTCCCCCCTAGGAACCAAGCCACTACTTCAAGAAACCCACTCGGAACATCCCATAATGATTCATGTCAACCGTCGGGCCAAACACAACAAACACAACAAACCCAAGTCCCAGTCAGACCACATGTGCAGTTCACAATGCCCGCAGATAACCCTAATTACCAACCCCAACCAACTATTGACCCAAGACATGGAATCCCCGCTCCAGTCAGACCACCAGTACCCAGAGGACCAGGCATACCCATAGGAAGACCAATTTTCCCAGTAATGCCTAGACCACCCGAAGCAGGAAGGAGATTAAGGCCAATTCAAGTTGCCAAATGCATGAGAAATCACTATGATGGCTCTAGTGAACCTTACAATCATATAGCTGAATTTAAACAAGTAATCAGAGCCGAACAGGTAGAAGACTTCTTGATCCAATATGAGTCCTTTGGTCTTACTTTGTCAGATACGGCGTTAGCATGGTTTCAGCCATTGGACCCTAATAATTTTCAAAACATGGAACAAGTCTACCAAGAAATGATTGAGGAATTCACTAAGTCAGGAATTAAAAACAATTCTTCATCATTGATCCATAGCTTTAAGCAAGCCCCTACCGAATCAGTGAGATTGTCTGCTAGAAGATTCAAGCAGTATGTGGACAGATGCCCAGTAGAAGAGAGACCTACCCAAAACAAAATGGTGTCATTATTTTTGGAAGGATTGTTGAACGGATCTTTGAGATCATTGGTATATGTAAAGAGAGTGCAGACTTTGCAAGAATGCATGAAGGAATGTATAGTCCTAGAAGACAACCTAGCAGAGGACCTGAAAATACCTCAAGGTAGCTTGAAAAGTGAAGATTCAGCCAGTAGCGGATCAATCCCTAAAGACAATGTAGAGGAAATAGCCGATTTGGTAGCAAAGAAGTTGAATGTTCAAGGACAGAGGAACTACCCTAGTAACCCTATGAGAGTACCCATGCTCAGAAGATGTATGCAGTGCGGAGGTGATCATCCTTCTCACTTGTGTACTAGGGGAGTAGTCCCACCGCCTGCTTATGCTTATAATAGACCCACCGTCCCAGGACCTCTACAATATTGCAGTGTAGAACAAAAATATACAAATCACAGTACAAAAAATTGCCCTCACAATAGGCAAGCGAGACCAGCACAGCCATACATGAGACCTTATGGATACCCTCAGAGAGATCAAGGAGGTGAAGCCTTTAGATACCCCACTTATCTGCCGCAGGCACCAGTGCCACGACCATATGCGTATCAAGGATACACCCAACCACAACCAGTACTAGGACAACAACCGCCCCATCCTCAGAATGTTGTCTCAGTCAAGAGAGCTCAACCTGAAGAAAATCTAGAGAGAGCAATAGTCCTAGCCACACCTTTGGTTAGTAATGAATCATATGACTCATCATATGACCATAGTCAAGGAGCATATCCCTCTTATGAGAGCTCACTGATAGAATATGGACAAACATACGACCCATACGCGTATGACATAGAAACACAAGATAGCTCGTATGGATATGAGCAGGATTATGTGCCAATGATGTACACAGCTCCTAGAGCAACCGTACCACCCCGAACCATGAATAGACCACCTGTACCCAGAGGACCATGTTACAGATGTGGAGGTGATCACTATATCAGGGAATGTACATTGCCAAACCCACCACCACCACAACGAGTCTGGGAAGGCTACTGTAGTGATTGCGGTAAGGAACACCTTTTTAGAGATTGCCCCAAGAACCCCAACAAGGTCACATCTAACGTGCAAATCAATGTGATAGAAGTAATCGAGTCATCAGGGAGCGATAAGGAATATACTATGCCATTGAAAGCGATAACGAGAGCCAAAGCTAAAGAGACCCCAAAAAAAGCTGAAAAACACAATCAGAGTGACATAGAGATGAATACACCCACACCACAGAGAGTTGAAGACTCGGAAGAGCCTGAAAAAAGTGTTGTAAGTAAAAGAACCCAACGATGGAAGAACCGTAGAGATAGAATAAAAGAAAAGAAGTTACTGCAGAAGAAGGAAAATGAGAAGAGCAAACAAAACCCAAAAGAGGAAAATGAAGAAGAAAATAAAAATGAAAAGTACAAAAAAGAAGAGGTAGGATCAGTGTTAGCAGATCCCATGCCTGAAGAATTAGCTATGTGGATTCAGGCATACAAGGCACGAATAAGAGCCGGACCGACCATCGAACAACATGAAAGAGAATACCCTAGAGGTGACCTAGAGAAAGAGAGGTTGGAGATCTGCAAAAAATTGATAGAAGTTGCTCAATAGACCTTAGAAAAACCTGTATTGTCATTGCCCAAGACCCGAATTCCTGAAAGAGAATTCCAAGAGTGCATCAACACCAACGACCATGAAAAACCTGAAGAAAGTAAGACACTTAATGGCAATTATTGTGAGGAAAAAAGGGAAGGATCCGTTTTACCCGAAGTAGAAGGAGAATGGCCTAAAGATTTGTGGGCTAGAGTCCAAGAAGACAGATGGAGGAAAGTAGAAGGAATTGAACCACCTTTTGAAGAGATAGAAGCAAAAGAGGAAATGGAGGGTTCACTACCTGAATTAAATTCAGAAGAAATGTTACCAATGGATCTTAGTGACAAAGGAGATGATGGAGTAAAGGAATTGCCCAATTACACAAGGGAGTACGAACATAATTCTGAATTGTATTGTATCCCCTCAATAAGGAAAAAAGAACCGAACCCATCAGTCCAAACAGCGGACATCATACGACACCTTAAAAAAGTAAAAATCCCTTGTACACTAACATTAGAGGAATTGTTGAAGGTTAAACCACATCTGAAGGAGAAATTGACCAGTCAATTGGAGGTCAAAACTAGAGAAAAAGAGATGTCTGATGAAGTAAATACTATAAAGATCCCAGTGGATAAGGTAGGAGATTTTAGTGAGGGAGATAAAGGAAACACTTGCCTTCCAATTACCTTTAGGGGTTATACAACCAAAGCCATCTTAGATTCAGGAGCTGGTGTAGGCATTGCTACTAGAGAAATCTGGGAGAAATGGGGAAAACCAGCTTTAAGACCAACGCGTATGAAAATACAAATGGCTGACGAACACACACAAAGACCCTTGGGATTATTGGAACGAGTAGTTTTCACCACATGCGGAGTTGAATTTGAACACACCTTAGCAATTTGTCAATTTGAAAGGGCAAGAAGTTATGAAATGATATTGGGGAGACCCTTCATGAGACAGTTAAAAGTGGTGCAAGACTGGGGAAAAGATGCTGTATACCTACAACATGAAGGAACAACCACGAGAATAAATCTTCACACTTATACATATCAAGATGTTCCTCCCTTACAATGGAATCAAATTCACAAGGAAGAAGATGACCAATCAGTTCACAGCATAGGTTCGAGTGACCAAACTTGGATGAACGAGGACACACATCTATGGATATGTCAAACTGCCAAAAAGGAAGAGGATAGGAGAAAAGGATGGCAGCTAGGGCAAGGAGTAGCTAGGTCTATACAAGATCCAGCTTACATGTCTCAAGTCTTTTTAGATGAAGAGTTCGAACCTCATGGCTGGATGGAGATTTTAGCGACCCTTGATGTATGTGTGAACGAAGAAGTGATAACTATGAATGAATGTATTGATGAGGAAGGATATGATGTTAGTCTCTATGTAGTAGTTCTTCAGGAGGCAGAAGAAGGAGAAGTGATAGAGAAAGAATGGAAGGAGGACTATGAGAGCATTGAAATGGAGCAAGAACCAATGGAACCTGAGGATGAAAATAAAAAAACAAGCATCACAGCTAATGAAAACAACCAAGAGCCTACACAGAAAGAAGAGCTGGAGTTAGATAAAGAGCCAGAAGGTGAAGAAAACAAGCCACAAGATCAGTTTGAAGTGCCCGCTCACTTCAAGAAATATGAAGTAGAAGAGAGAAAAATTGCCATTCAAATGCCTAAAAGAGAGGCACAGCCGGGAATAGCATATGACAATAAAGAACAAACCAAGAAGATAGTAGTAACGTTAGAAGAAGGAGAAGAACGATGTACTTTCATAGGAAAAGATGTCTCCATAGAGGAAGAACAAGAGTTAATACGCCTCATACGAGAATATCGGGATGTTTTTGCATGGACCTATAAGGACTTGAAAGGAGTAGATCCATCTATTTGTGCCCATAGAATTCCCATGACATCCGAAGCCAAACCTTCTAAACAAAGACCATATACATATAATGATGTGTATTCAGCAAGATAAAGGAAGAGATAGACAAATTGTTAGATGTTGGATTCATATATGAGATTGAGCACACGGAATGGGTATCACCTTTAGTGGTAGTACCAAAAAAGAATGGAAAGTTAAGGGTATGCATCAATTTGAAGAAAGTAAATGTAGTGACCATAAGGGATAGTTATCCATTACCAATTACAGATCATCTCTTGGAAAGAGTGGCAGGAAAGGAAGTCTATAGCTTTCTGGATGGCTTTTCAGGGTATAATCAGGTAGCTATTGCTCCTGAGGACCAACATAAAACAGCGTTCGCAACTGAATGGGGAGTATACGCCTTTAGAGTCATGCCTTTTGGTCTAACTAATGCCCTAGCTACCTTTCAAAGCTTGATGTGCCATGTATTCAAAGAATTCCTAAGAAAAAGTATGGAGGTATATGTGGATGATCTATGTACTTATTCAGCTATACGATCAGAGCACATCCCTGAACTAGAAAAGATCTTTGCCAAATGCCGACAATATCGAGTATGTCTCAATCCAGAAAAATGTGTCTTCATGGTTAGACAAGGAAAACTCTTAGGACATATTTTCTCTAAAAATGGAATTTCAACGGATGAAGACAAAATCAAAGTAATTCTAGATTTACCAAGACCTAAGATTGCAAAAGAAGTTCAAGCATTTATGGGACACTGTGGTTATTATCAAAGATTCATACACATGTATGCCATAATTGCGAGACCTCTTTATGCATTATTGACACAATTTAACTGGACGGAAGAATGTGAAAAAGCCTTCAACGAGTTAAAGAATCGATTGAGTTCAGCACCAATCCTTCGAGTACCTAACTGGAATAAGCCATTTCATATTCATGTGGATGCTTCCAAGTTTGCCATTGGTTGCATCTTAGCTCAACCTGCCGATACAGGAAAACTAGACCACCCTATATCCTATGCTAGTAGACAATTAAATCAAGCAGAACGCAATTATACCACCACGGAGCGAGAAGGCCTAGGGATGGTGTACGCAGTCAAAAAGTTCAGACATTACCTGTTGGCAAACAAATTCAAATTCTTCATTGATCATCAAGCCCTACTGTACCTAGTCAACAAGCCTTGTAATACAGGACGACTAGTACGATGGTTTTTATTGCTAATGGAGTTTGATTTTGAGGTAGTAGTCAAGAAAGGAAATACTCACATAAGAGCAGATCACTTATCAAGAATGACCCATGGAGAACCACCCTTAGGAGTACCTGATGATCTACCAGATACATACCTATTTAACTTGGAAGTATGTCCCCAATGGGCAGAAAAGTTGATCCCTATACTTACACATGGACCGAAAGATGGGATCACACCAAACCGAACCCAAGACCTTTGGAAGACTAAAAACCTTCATATCATTGCGGGAAGTTTGTATCACCAAGATTCGAATGGATTACTCATGAGATGCGTAGAAGAAGAGGAACAGGAAATGTGGCTTCAGAAAGCACATGTAAACCAATGGAAAACTCATTTGAATGCAAACGAAACATGGCAAACCCTAAAGAGGTTAGGCATATATTGGCCGACCATGCAGAGAGACGCACATAATTATGTGTCAGCGTGCCAAAATTGTCAGGAACAAAATCCAGATGAGAACTCAACTCTATGCTATTCCACAATAGCACCGAGATGGAGCATGCCTCTGGTAAAGTTCTTGAAAACTCAAGAATACCCAGAAGGAGCTACTTCAGCAAGGAAACGTGCACTTGTAGAACAAAGTAAGGATTATGCCATTATAGGAAAACAACTTTTTAAACGAGGGAAAGATAACCAATTAAGAGTGTGCATTCACGAAGACGAATACCTTTCTGTTTTAGAGATGGCCCATACAGGAGCTGCAGGAGGGCACTTCTCTGCGGATAAAACAGTAAAAATGATCCTCTTTGCTGGAATGTGGTGGCCAACTCTACACCAAGATGCCATGATATATGTGCAACAATGTGATACTTGCCAACGGACAAAATATCCAATTAGAAGAGATGAAATGCCACTTAGACCCACGATGAGTGCCAGAGCTTTCACGAAATGGGGAATAGACTTCATAGGACCAATTAGCCCACCATCGAAAGGATCCCATGCCGAATATATAATTGTAGCCACAGATTATCTGACCAAATGGGTTGAAGCCAAAGCAACCAAGAAAAATGACGCAAGAACCACGGCTAAGTTTCTCTTTGAGAACATTTTCACTAGATTTGGATTACCGATAGAAATTGTGAGTGATAGAGGTACACATTTTGTGAATGAAGTCATAGAAGCTTTATTGAATGAATTCTTGGTAATTCATAAGAGATCAGCTCCTTATCACCCACAAGCCAATGGACAAGCCGAAAGTTCGAATAAAATCTTGTGTACAGTTCTAACAAAAATTGTTAACGATGGTAGATCAGATTGGGATAAACAATTACATCATGCTTTATGGGCATTTTGAGTAGCCTATAAAACTGCCATAGGCACTACTCCTTTTAACCTAGTATATGGACAAAATGCCATTTTGCCAATTGATTTCTTAATTCCCACTCTCAGAGTAGTAGCTACTTACGAGTGGACAGGACATGAACTATCAGCTCAATTAGATCAAATAGAAAAGCTTCACGAAACTAGGTTACAAGCAGTAGCAGGCATTTATGCTGCTAAATGGCGACAGAAAGCCTACTTTGATGCTCACATTAAGGACAAAAATTTGAAGGAAGGAGATTTAGTTTTGGTATATACCTTGAAACAACATGCAAAGAAGTTTCAGAAGAGGGGATATGGCCCATTAATCATCAATCGTATATCGACAAGTGGAGCCATCAGCTTAGCAACCATAGATGGAGATGTATTACCAAACTACATCAGCGGATGTAGAGTAAAAAAATATCTAGAACCATTGACCGAAGAAACAATGTCTCGATTAATCAAAGGCAAGAATCGACGTATTGAGGAGGAAAGGATACAAGAAGAAGCGAGACAGGAAGCCCTAGAACGAATTAAGAAACGGAAAGAGTGGATGAGAGAGAGAGATGAGAGATATCGACTAGGAGAAGAACTCATCCCAATGGCTAATTTTAGAGCCAATCAAAGCGTGGGATCACAGAGAACACAATCATATTTAAATTTGGGAGCAGGTAAAACGGAGTACCATTTAGTGGATGCTCTCATCGACACAGGAGTTGCCATAAGCTGTATCAAACTTTCTTTGACACAGAAACTCAAGGAGGAGTTACGCCCATCGATGGCACAGTTGATAGGAATAGGAGGAACGATTACTCAATGCATAGGTGAGATCACCTTACCTCTACATCTTGGCAACAACACTATGGAACAAAAGCTATTAGTGTGTCATGATCAGGATTTACTTGAAGATATTGTGTTAGGTCAAGATTGGATTTACGAATATGAGGTGACCATTCAGTTGGCTTTAGGATACATCTCTGCCAGAATAGGACATCGTGAGGTATTTAGTTTGCTAGACGAACGACCAATCAAACATGTAAGCATAGATCCAAAAGTTTATCCCAATGAACAAAGTCAGGAGTGTATGTTCACTAGCACTATAGAAACCCCATCGTCAAGTACTATATGTGCTGACACATTGAGTTCTACTTGCACACCATCTTCTAGTCTAGCAAGTCACGAGAGTGTCAATCAAGCTGAAACTGACCTCAGTGAAGCACCATGCCTAAGAGAGACTAGTACTCTGAGTACTTCAAATTCTTAACCTATTAAAATATACCCTATTCCGTACACTCAACAAGCTTGGATAAGGAAGGATCAAGTGAGGGAATATCTTCGACAACAGAAACACTATCGACATCGGAGCAACCAAGCAAGTAACAAAGCAAATAATTTTGAGTAGCAAAATCAACAACGAAGTGCTACAATATGGATCCCAAAGAGGGTATTAGCCGCTCAACCGGATCGATCGCAAATTTGGATTCCTAAATCATGTGCTCCAAAGAAGCTAAACCGAAACGAGGAACCTCAGCATAAGAAGAATCAACAGGGTCTACGAGCAAAACAGCCAAAGAAGAATAGCTATTGGAAGAAGAAGGAGTCTGCAGACGCAATAGAAGCCAATTTGAGATCCCCAAAACAGATAAAGCAGACTTACTACAGGAGAAGAACCATATTTACCAAGAAGGTGGAGAATACACTACATTCCACCAGAATGAAGCAGATTTGGGTACCGAAAGACAAGACAGACTGCATACATCAAACAACTACTTCCGATTGCACACATATGGAGTTGTCAGAACCTAAAGTATGCATAGTAGGGCCACATTACAAGGCCGAGCATTCGGCACATCTTTCTTCTATTTTAGGATAGTCAAGCACATTTTCCTCTTGGGAAATAGGAGAGCACTTGTACATACATTAAGAAAATTACTCCAAAAATAATAACCGCTTCGGCTATAAACTAACTTTTCTGTTTTCCTTTTCAGATAAAAATATGAAAATATCTAAGAATGTGAAAAATCCAGGTATTACCTTTCTCACACCCACGGGAGAGGGACGGCACCATTCACTCGGAGCAATATCGAGCTTATGACAAACAAATAAAGGAGGATTTCTGATAATATATGGCAACTAATTCATACTCTATATTGAGTGCAGATGGCGTCTACTAATTCCGAATCTACACAAGAGGAAGAAGTCCAGCTTCTTCCATTGGAATCAGTAACGAAAGTAAGAGGCCATTGGTTTCGTGATGACCAACCAGTCTCAGAACTTATTTTCATGGCAACTATCAAGATTATGGATAGGGATCATTACTTCCCTATTATGTCTCAAGATTTCAAGACCATAATCCAAGGTTTACCGCATATTGAAGATATATGAAGCAGGCAGGCCTAGAGGCATTTCTCAAATTGCCAATCTATGTTCCAGATTTTCAGAGGTGTGCACAAGTAATGAATACCTTGCAACCTGCTGCAACAAAAATATCAGTTCCAGAAGCACGGGTCTTGGATAAAGTAGGGACATGGAAGACCATCCAATTCACTCATGAACTGATCAATACAGCTTTTGGATGGAATCAAGAAGGAATTACTAGTGTCAAAGAGGAATGTCATGACCCTAAGAAGAGATCCTTTGTGGAGATTAACAAAATAGACATTGAAGACGCTGTCCGTCTTGTGCACCAGCATTTTTGTTTCCCTAATATGCACAGATACACGGCACCACAAAAGATCGTAGTACAACTACTATCACATGCCATGAGACAAATTGGGAACAAGGTGAATCTGACAGGATATGTCCAAGAAAGACTATTTGAAGCCCAGAAGAAATGGGGCCAAAAGAAGTTTTTGAATGGCAGTTCTGCATTAACATTATTGATATATGAAGCCCTTGATATGAAAAATTGCTTACGAGAGATGCCGACATCAGAAGGGCTAGCCAAGTATGCAAAATCCGCTACAGTCCCTAAGAAAAAGAAAGCAATTGTTATGGTTGAAGCAGTTGGAACCAGCTCACAAAAACCCATGAGGGGTACAAAGCGTCTACGGGAGGAGGAAGCCCAAGCTACACCACAAACAAAGAGAACACATGTATTACCGAAGATCACGACGGCTCAAATGCCTATTACTAGGAGAGATCTTTCCGCTGCTCTCGAAGAGACACATCAGTACATGCAAGGGCAGGTAAACTTAAATGTCCAAGGTCATCATTATAGACAGGCGAGTCAAGAGAAACCACAACAAAGTACAGAGAAGACTCCAAAACAAGCTGGAAGATACAAAGAGCTGGGCATTGATGATTCTAGTACCAACACGGAATCCAGTCCTGAAAAAGACACTGTGGATACTGATATAAGAACAGAAACCCAAGGAGAAGAGTGGAATGAAATTAATCAAATGGAATTGACGCCGAAAAAGAGAGTAGAAGAATCTATTGAACATGAGCATGTCCTTCAATTAAATGATACTACGAAGATAAGCATCAAGGAAGCTCCAACAAATGTTATAGATGCAAAACAACCTATTAAAGAGGAAGAACAAACTCCAGTGAGTAAGGAAGCGGAGGAGCGACAAAACCAAGAACAAATTGTGATCGAGGTGCCAGATGATACACCTCAAGGAAATCAAGAAAACATGGTGGCTGAGCAGAGGATCCAGCTTAAGATTAGGCAGCCTCATGACACTACATTACATGTGGCACAGGGCAAAGATGTCACAACCGGAGAAGAACCGAGTGTACCAAAAACATGGCTAAACGTGGATGTTACTCAGCTGAAGCTTGTAGTAAAGCAGATGATTCAGACAGCCATGGAAACACAACAGCAAATGATGGACATAGATGCAGACTATGATAGACCAATGCCAAAAAAGAATCAATTCCAGATAATGAGCGAACAATTGTCATCACAGCTCATCGAGGCACAAAAGGCGCTAACGATCAAAAGCAATGAGTTGCTCGAAACAAAAACGCAATATGAATCATTAATCACTCAGCATCACCAACTCCAAGCACAGCTCGCAAATTTACAGAGATTATATGATGCAAGCGAGGCGGACAAAGAGAGAATGAGAGCTACAAGTACTCTGCTAGAGACACAGCTCAAATTATACATGGAAGAGAATGACACGTTACGAAGCAGGAATAAGGAACTAATGAAGTCATTATTATATGATCAATCGATCGAGCAACGGGAATCCTCAGAAACAAAAGAAAAAGAATTAAGAGATCAGATCGCACAATATGCAGATTTGCTGAGACAAGAGCGTGCAGTGAGAGAAGAATCAGAAAGGACGCACTGTCAAGAGATCAATGAATTAAAAAAGCAGTTAAATACAGCACATGGAAAACTTGCAACAAGCTACAGTGAAAACATGGATAATGTGGCTGAAATTGGAAATGAGTTACTTGCAGCAAAAGAAGCACTCAGGGCAGCCATGCAAGAAGTAAAAGATAAAGATGAATGCATAGCACAATTAAAGACTCAAATAAAAGAGAAAGCACCGATCGGGACACCAGTAGAGCCAATAAAGGAAAATCCTACTAACGAGGTAGAGGTAAGCCCTCCATCTCACCCGATCTATAATTCTCCAATACATGAGCAGATGGCGGATATATATAATGATCATCCGATGCCATACACTGCAGAAATAAGTCAGAAGGAACGGGCACTAGTGGTGTCCCGATTGACGAAGAATTTTGAACATGAAGTCATCAAGGTAATGAAAGAGGCCAAAATCAACGGTAAAGACCTAGACAAGATAATGAAGCCTTTCAATATTCCATACGGATTATTGAAAGAGAAAACGAGACGATACATCAAGAAGACCACAAAGAAGAGTCCCGATGAGCAGCTCAATTTTACACAAGACACATTCACATACAGCCAGGAAGAGTTCAAAGCTGCACAACCAATTTGGAGGAGAAAATTTTTGGAGAAACATCCCACACTACCGGTGCATTGGCAAGCAGCACCATATTCATTACAGGTAAACCCTTCATTTTGTCCTATACCACGAAGAAGGGATGCCAGAGAATTTTTGGACTTGCAAAGAAATGGCGCAATAAATAATCAATGGCTGAATTATCCGCTACTACCAAGCCCACCACATAATTACTTGCCAACGGAGGATTATATGGTCAAAACCATCGAATTTTGGCTGCAGAATTATACGACAGTGCCTGACTTAACTGTCAAAATGACCAATAAGATACTTAGTATGATACTTACGGTACTCAAGGTCTTCAAGCATGCGGCCTACACCTTTTTGAATTTCATCGGAATTAATCAAGGCACAGAAATCCTCATTTTTGATCTATCGGTTATGCCAAGTCGACCAACAATAATAGCTTATTATTCCAGATTGATGTTCTTGCCAAGTGTATATATGCAAACTTTTGAAGAAGCTTTCTTTATCGGATTTTTTGAGATTGCTTCCGAAATCTTTTTGAAGATGTCGTCAAATTTAAATGCCAGATTAGTAGCATACGAGCTTAGCTTCTTTGCAAATCATAGACAACCACCCAATGACGGTGTGAAGGCAGAACAATGGAAACAACTCATGATACATGAAGCCAATCTACTAAATGATACAGAGCAAAAAGTATATAAAACATATGCCCGTCGCTTATCAAAGCCTGTCGGGGACAACAGAGTCCAGGAGGGGGGCAGTGTTGAGGGAGAATCAAGTAAAAGAAAGAAAAGAAGAAAACAACGAAAGAAGCAGCTTCACTAAAAAGAAATCTCTGAAGACATATCTCTGCAGGAAGCTCCGCAGGGGTGCAACACCCATCTCTGCACAGAGCCCTGCAGGGGCACACACACCAAGGAAAGAACGCAACCACACAAGGGTGCTTCAACTTCTTGACCTTTGGAAGGTTCAGATCGAAGACTGAAGCACCACATCCTCATACCTTCCACTGGTGGCATGCGTGGCAACTCGACTTATCAAGCAAGAAAAATGTATCAGGCTTAGAGGATGTAAAACAAGAATTAAGCAGAGACCGTCAAAACTGAGCACCTGTTTTACAAACAGGCAAAATTGAGCAAGGGTTGCGTGCGGACAACAAACTGAAGACAAGAAGTAAAGCCTGTCAAGGGACGACAGAGACGAAGAGGGGGAGAGTGTTGCAGCGCTAAAGAAAGCACAAAGCAGAGAAAAAGACGGGCCCCAAAATTTTTCTGATTAGGACATCATATTTTTGTATCATAACCATTCTTGTAATATATTTTCCGTTGTAAATGCACTAGAGGAGTCCTCTAGATGCATACCCACAGAAGATTAGAGATCTACCCATGTAAAATAGTAGGAAATTAGTCTTTTAGTAAATAAAGTGCCGGTCTCTTGTGTGAAAGGACCATTTTTAGGGCACAAGTATATAAGTCAAATGTGACTCTTTGTAAAGAACTTTTTGCCATTGTGAGAATAGAGAGCACAGAAATTCGAATTTGTGTCTTCTTCACTCTGTATCTTCTTCTATGTGAGCTTGTATGCATGTGTATTGCTTGGAAAGAGTGCTTGTGAGTGTTGTCTATCCATGAAAGTGTTTATTTGCTGTAGGTAAGGTGTGTGCGAAGTGTAGGAAGTGTTGAAGTGTAGGAAGGTATTTCGTCTGACTCAGTATTTTGCTCATAACTTGAAGTAGGAGCGTCAGAATTGAGTGAAACTACTGCCATTGGATGCGTCTTCTTGAGAGCTTCAAAATGCATATGCTATTTGCTACATTTGGAGTTCGGAGCTGGGAGAAAAGTCCAAAATACTGATGGCTGCTGCACCAAGTATCGTGACGCCATGACCAACAGTTGAAGCTTGTTTGCATAAGTCTTTGCTTTGTTTACACTCTTTGAGTAGTTCATTTGTATTGATCATCACATAATTGCATGTCCTCATACACTCGGCTAGGTTTGCATACTCTTTGGATTGATAATTAAAAGCGTGTATCCCCACTATATGCACTTGAGAGGGGATTGAGGTATAGTCTCTTTCTCCACAAGTCCCTAAGTTGATACTTAGGTCAACAGTCCCTCAGGTTCCACTCTATTTCTTTCTATTCCCGTTCTTTCTCTTCCCAGGGAGTTAGCAAAGCTTACTTCAGGTTTGTCTCTACCTTTATCTCCTTGAGCTCCATGAGCCTGGGAGGTCCCGGCTCCTTGGTGACTATATGACACATTAGTCCGAGGTTGGGGGAAAACAAATTCACCCTTCCATGTGTAGGCATGTCTGCCATGCTCAGTGACCACGAAGATCCTCTCTGATGTATTGTCTAGGTATGTTACTTTACCTGGGCTGTCAGGGTCTTTAAACTCATAGATTGTGAGAGCACCTACTTCATGAGGCAAGGTAGGCTTATACCTCCAAAAGGCCTCATCAGTTTCTCGGTTTAAAAGCAAATCTATGCTTTTATTATCCTGTGGAATCCACTTTGGAGTCATGATTCTGGTCAAGACGGATTTACCACGGGGGGTTCTTGGCTCTCTCTCTACGTTCCCTTGCTCTATATCACCCATGTCGGTCTCCGCAATCACATTTCCAAACTCATCTGTTCTATCAGGAAGAGTGGTGACTACATACATAGTCCCCTCTTTATCTAGGTATGCTCCATTCTCGAACTTAACTACCGGGTGTTCTAGTCCATGGGGTTGATCGGGGTTCTTAATCTGGACCACAGATATTCTCAGGCCATCTTCGTAGATGCAAGCACCTAGACGATTAGTCCTGATGTATTCCAATTGAGTCTTGTAAGGTCCTTCTGGGTTTTCTAGATAAGCCACCCCTGAACTACCTACTGGTCTCTCCATGTGATAGGACATTTCCGAATCACTTGTTTCTGATCGTGGAGTGTATGGGTAATCACTCAACTGCTGGGCCCAAGACCTAGTAGTGTGATTGACACTAGCTTCAGAAGATCTGAGGCTTTGTCTGTCTCGGCCTAAGTGTCTGCCTGATCTAAGGTTCAAATGCCTGATTTATCTACCCCCTTGGACCCAAGCACACTCTCGTTGCAGGTTAATTTGCACCAATCACTTTGTTCTTTTGAGTTGAATATTATGTTTATGATCTTGTCTAAAATCGCGTTGTCAGGAGTACTTAAGTGAATTTCGCACTTGATAAGTGATCGACTTCAGTTTACCTTTTGTCCCTTAGGGTTTTCGCACTTAAGACCTACTTAATTCTTGCACTTGGTTGATTAATTCTCTTGGACTTGATTCGTGCCTAACGTTGCCCTAATTAATTACCACACCTAAGTCGTACTTAGCCTAGGCTAGGAATTGACAAAGGAGAGCTGAGAGAACTTCCAACCTTAATCCTCTGGTTGCTCAGATTGTTGCACAAGCCCAGGAAGCCTTCTCCCAAGCTTGGTACTCACCCTTGCTAGCTTGCTTTGGATTGCCTTGAGTGCACACAATGTTCCTGCAGAAGCTCACCAGTCAGTATAGCTCTATTACCACAAGTAATTTAAAGACACACATCAATATTTGCAGTCCCCCCTGGAGTAACTCACTGTACCCCCTCAATCTTAGGACCACCTAGTCTCACCTAAAGGCCAACTTGAAAATACATGTTCTAAAACTCCACGTATGATTCCACAAAAAGCCAGTCGAGGTCCACGTAGGATTTTCAACAAGCTTTCCAAAGAGACCAAAATCTCATCAATCGGAGTTCGTATGGTGAAGTTATGACCATTCAGGCACTTAGGGGTCCAAACAGGCTCTCAGGGTTCAGGAAATTCCTCCCTGGTTTCTAGGTCTTTTGCCCACTCCTAAGGCTCTTATATCCTCCCAATGTGTCCAAGATTAAGCCCCAAAAAGTACCCCAATTTTAATCAATCAAGGTATCCTAAAAATTTATGCGTTAAGCCTGTGTATCGCGATAGGTCGGGTCGAAGTGTCGCGATAGGTCGGAGTGTCGCGATACTTCGAAGTGTCGCGATACTTGGGAGTGTCGCGATAGTTCGAGATGTCGGGATACTCCGAGGTGTCGCGATAGGTCGTGGGGTCGGGGTGTCGCGATAGGTCGAGGTGTCGCGATACTCCGAGGTGTCGCGATAGGTCGTGGGGTCGGTGTGTCGCGATAGGTCGAAGTGTCGCGATACTCTGAGGTGTCGCGATACTTGGGAGTGTCGCGATAGTTTGGGGTGTCGCGATAGTTCGAGATGTCGCGATACTCCGAGGTGTCGCGATAGGTCGTGGGGTCGGGGTGTCGCGATAGTTCGGTGTGTCGCGATACTTCGAGGTGTCGCGATACCTCGAGGTGTCGCGATATCTCGGGATATGGTGAATTTTTCAGTTCTGTCTAGTGATCCTAAGAGCTCTCAGCCTGCGCAGTGTCGTGGTGCACTCAGAATTGTGATTGGGTGAAGTTTTCGAGGTGTCGCGATAGCCCGAGCTTGACGCCTCGGGACCTGTGCAGAGGAAATCCGTACCTGCTGAGCTTGCTGGAGATGATGATGAAGCTGAAGCCTGCAAGAAACATGCAAAAACACACAAAAACAAGCACACACACTCGCTCTCTCTCAAACTCGCACACAACAAATGAGGGGAATGACAAGGAAGAGGGAATATGTAGTGGAGAAGGAGGTGGAGGTGGAGATGGAGAAGGAGGTGAAGATGGAGATGGAGATGGAGAAAAATCAGAAATTTACCGAAATTACTTACCATTCCAACGCGTCCTCTCTACGTCTTACCATCACACGCTCGTCCTCAAAGCTCGAATCCCCGGCAACGGCGCCAAAAATTGGTGTAGCTCAGTGATGAGTAGCACCTCCTTTAATGTCAATCCGGGAAGACATGAGGATGGTATGAAGACCTCGAGCAAGTGAAGGCACAAATGTGTGAGTGAGAAGCACACTAACATGCACACACATACACACACAGGCACACACGGCAAGAACAAAGAGAGTAAGACAATGGAATCACTTCTATTGCAACCAAGTTCTCATACAAGCTCAAAACTACAAGAAGCTACCCCAAAAATGAACTCTCTAGCTCTATTTATAGTTTTTGACTAGCTTTGGCCCTGTGCAAACCTAGTGTCCGGCCTAGTTAAAAATTAGGTTCCAGGGCTTATTTGAGGGCTCAAACGAGGTCTAAAAAATAGAAAAATTGGTAGGCAACTACTTCTAAGGCTCCTCAAGCTCGAGGACTCCTCGGCTTGTACAAAATGGAGCTACAAAAAGGTGAAAATGGTATTTACAGGGGTTTTTAGTGATGAGAATCACTTTTAAATGGTGTAAGGGTTTTGAAAAAAATCAAGGGTTGCCTTAGTGCTAGATCTGCGTGTATGCTCGTACTTGCCTCTTCTCGTATACTGCCAACACCTGCACACCTAGTTTTCATGCCCTTTCTGCACAAAGCCACGGGGCTGAAAAACATACACTTCTTCATGCAGGTCACCATTCAGAAATGTTGTTTTAATGTCCAACTGATGTACATTCCAACCATGATGGGCTGCAAGTACATAGATGCTCCGAACAGTAGTCATACGGCATGTAGGTGCAAAGGTCTCATCAAAATCAATGCCTCTTTCCTGTGCATAACCCTTTGCAACAAGCCTACCCTTATACCTATCAACTGTTCCATCAGGTTTACGCTTCAGCTTGTAAACCCACTTAGTGCCAATGGCCTTCTTGCAAGGAGGCAAGTCACATAAAGACCAAGTATCATTCTTCATTATAGCATCATATTCAGATTGCATAGCAGCCATCCAATTTTCTGAATTTTGTGCTTCGTCAAATGAAACAGGCTCATTCTCATCACAGAGACTAGATGCAGCCACAGCATAGCAATCTGATGCAAAAGAGGCACTATGAGAGCCTAATTAAGTACGATATGACAGAGATGCATCTAATTTGCTGTCACGCAAAGTCTACACCAGCCATTTTGGCATAGCTTTTGCCTCCTCAATGTCAGCTTTCTCATCAACAAGTGCATCATGTAAATCTGCATTAGAAATGGGATGATCTGCATCATCAGATGAAACCTGCAAAGGCTGAGAAGTTGCCTCATTATGACTAGCACTAGACAGTCCACCTATAAAAAGAGGCAGCAAAGTATCATACATGTCTTTGGAGCTAGCAGATGTCTCCTTAGTACATGAAAGCAATGGTCGAATAGCATCTTCCACAAAAACAACATCACGGCTAACCAAAATGCGTTTAGTATGTGGACGATATAGACGATAGCCTTTACTTTCAGAAATGTACCCAACAAAAATACATTTTACTTCTTTATCATCCAATTTATTGCGATGTTGTTCAGGCACTAATGCATATGCCAAACAACCAAAAACACGCAGATGAGCAACAGATGGCTTGCAATCATGCCAAGTCTCATATGGAGTGATAGATTGCAACGCTTTAGTGGGACGTCTGTTAAGTACATATGCTACACACATGATAGCCTCAAGCCAGAAACTATGTGGTAAAGCCTGACTCTTGACCATACACCTTGTCATCTCCATGAGTGACCTGTTCTTTCATTCAGCAACTCCATTTTGTTGAGGTGTATACAACACTTTACATTGGTGTTTTATCCCACGTTCAGCAAAAAATGCATTAAAATTAGAAGAGATATATTCCCCCCTCGATCAGAATGGAGGGTGCCCATTTTACGTGATGATAAATTTTCAGCCAAAACCAAAAACTGTTTGAAGCACATGAACACTTCGGACTTAGCCTTCAATGGATATACCCATGCATGCCTGGAAAAATCATCGATGAAAGTCATGAAGTAAAGATAATTTCGAAAAGAAGGTGTCTCCATAGGACCATAGCATCACTATGTACAAGCTACAATTTTTGAGTAGCCCAAACTGAACCATCTTTTGGAAAGGAAGAACGTTGCATTTTGCCCAAAATACAGCCTTCACAAACCTGTTTTCCTAGTGCCTCAAGTTTGGGCAAAGAGGACACCATTTCAGATTTTTGCAAGTGTAGCAAACTAGCAAAATTCAGATGACCAAAGCGTGCATGCCAAAGCTTTGCATCTAACATAGCCTGAGAATCATGTACTACACATGCCAAATCATTTACAGATCTTTCATAGTCTATGAGCTTATACAACCCACAACATAAAATGCCAGATGCAATAATCACATCACCATTTGAGAGATCATGAACTGTACATCTGTCATCAACAAATTTCACAACCAAGCCAATCTTGGCTAATGCAGAAACTGATAACAGATTTTTCTTGATCCCTGGCACAAACAAAGCATCTGACAAAGTGAAAGAACTACCATCAGGGTAGTCAAAATGATCTTACCAACTCCCATAATAGTTAAGAGGAGTTGTTGGTGCATGTAACAGTATTCCCTATAGGGGCAGGCTCGAGTGAGAAGAAGAAAATGCGCTACGAGGTAATATGTTTGGTCGCCCCACTATCAAAGTACCAAACATCTGAGTCTACTGGAGACATGCACTGCTCATGAGAAGATGGGTCAAAACTGAAAACAATAGTAAACGCCCATTCTTCTTCTTGCACAAGATTAGCAGACTCTATTTTTGGTGTAGAGGCTTCTGCAACAACCATTCCAGCCTCTTTCCTCTTTGCCTCTTTAGCAGCCAATTGTGGATAGTTCTTTATGATATTATCATTTCCTTTACAGTACTTGCAGAACAATTTCTGCTTTTTTTATTTCTTTTCATCTTTGTCTTCCCTCTTCGAATATGCAGAATTAGCAGATTTCTACTTACTAATTGAAGAGCTCCATTTTCCTTTGCCCTTCTGACTAGCCAAGAAAGCTTGATCTGCAACACGAATAATGGACCTGTTCTGCCTGGACTGATCTTCCTGCAACAAAACAGAGACTAAATCCTCAAATGACAAGGCATTTGGATTTCCTTTCATTATCAACCGAAGAGTAGAAGCAAAACTCTGATATGAATCAGGAAGACCATTCAGAACGGTCTGCACAAGTGAGCTATCTGGTATAACCTCATCAACAAAAAACAATTGTTCCTTCAAGTCTTTGATCTTTGTTAGAAAATTGTCCATAGGATCACCTTCATTCATGTGCTCACTCTCCAACTGTTTTCGGAGGTAAGCAACACGAGCCTCATTCCTAGCTTGGTACAATGTGGTAAGTGTATCCCAAGCATCCTTAGCTGTCCTACAAGAGCGAATGTGAGGAATAATGGCACGTTTGATAGACAAAGCTATCAATGCATGTGTCTGGGCATCTCTGCCATCCCAACAAACTTGCTCTACAGTAGGTGCAGCAGAAACCGCAGCACGAACAGGAATATGCAGAATATCATCATCTTTGACACCTTCTGCATCAGCTTCAGTACCTACAGTTGTAACAGTTGCAGGTGTGATAGGATTGTTGGAGAAACAATCACTAATTAGACATATATTTGAAGGTCAAATCTTAGAAAGAAAACCCCATGCCTATGTGAAGGGACAAATTCACAAGTGTATCATACTTGTAAAGTTAGTTCACTTTAGTTCTAGAAGTTTTTTAAAAATCACGGGAATGAGAAAGTCTATATAAGTTAGTTAGTATAAACTGACGCGAAAAGAAGAAGAAGGAGGAAGACAATGAGAAAGTGAGAAGAACTCATTTTTGTATGACTGAGTATAGTCGGGCTTCTCTGAGTGAGAAAGCATCTGTAAAACTTCTGAGTTTTTTATAGTTATGAGAAGAACTGAGTAAAGTTCTGTTTATGAGCCTCTCTCCATTATCTCCATGATTACCTACTGTGTGATGAGTTACAAAGCTCAAGTTTTCCAAGCAACTCGATGCCTGGCATCGAATCTCTGTTGATAAGTCATATTTTCTTTTATATTTTTCATTCAGTACTGAAGTGTTTGAAAAACATGATGTTGTTGGAGCAACTCGATGCCTGGCATCGAATTCCAGTTGATAAGTCATATTCTAAGTGTGCATGAAATCACCTATAGTTTTGGTGTCCAAAAGATCAAGACTTTATGCGGGAAGTCGATGCCCGGCATCGAATCCCTGCTGAAAAGTGGCCAAAAACATCCCAAGTCGATTCCCGGCATCGAATTCTCGTTGCAAGTCGATGCTAGGCATCGAATTCTAATTTTAAACAGGCGCTCTTACTAAAACAGGTAAAATTTCCAGTTTTGGAAGGTCATACAGGGTCATCTTGTGAGAGCCATAACTTGAGTTCTAGAGATCCGTTTGATGCATATGATAGCTTGTTGGAAAGCTCTACTCTTCTAGTTTCAGCCTATAAAGTTTCATGGAGAAATAATACTTGAGCTAGGAGAAATTAGCAAAATACTGAAGGTATGTCATTTCAGTGACTAGGAATTTCTGTAGAAGCAAAGTTCTCACTTTAGGCTATCATTTCTCAAAGTTTGGAGTGGAAATGAGTTAATGGTGACCATAGAGGTGTTCTAGTGTCACCTTAATTCATTTCTTGTGGTGTTTCATACATCAACAAGTGGTATCAGAGCAGAAAGATTCTCGAGAGCAGAAGACGACAAAGGTACGAGAAGTTTTGTAAAGTTTTCCATTAAAGTTTGAAAGGTGAAGCATTTGAAGACACAAGGCATCAAAAGCTTACTTCAAAAGTATCCTCATACACAAAGAACTTCAAAAGGTATTATCCTTTATCCTTTAAGCTCACAGGTTGCAGCAGAAGGAAAGAACTATGGCAGATCATATCTCCATTGACAAATTGAACAGAGATAATTACCCCGCATGGGTAATGAGAATGGAAGCCTTACTTATGAGTAAGGATCTCATGGTATATGTAACAGGTGAAGAAGAGAAGCCAGTATTTGAAGATGAAAGCCGACCAAAGAAAGAGGAACTTGATGCTTTAAAGCATTGGCAGAAGAAGGATGCAAGTGCAAAAGCATACATCTACAATACAATCTCTGATCATTTGCTACCACACATCAGAGGATTGGAATCATCTGAAGATATATGGAATGCATTGGAGTATCATTTCCAAAGTACTACTAAAGCATGGAAAGCAAGTCTATGGTCAGAGTTTACAACATTCAAAAAGAAGCCAAGTCAAACCATTAGTGATTATGTCACTAAGATGAAGGATCTTGCAGATAGTCTTGGATCCATAGATGAAGATGTTGAAGATCACAGATTGATTGCTCAATTACTTGTAGGTTTGAGAGGGGATGAAAGGTGGAAACCTTTTGTCTTATCAACAGAACTTTCATTAAATCATTATGTTCCAAATTTGAACCAGTTGCTTGGTTTGATGCTCACATATGAGCAAGACTTGAAGGGAGATGGAGATAAAGGACAAAGTTCTGCAATGTACATGAAGAACAAGAAGAAAGGAGATAAAGGTAAAGCAAAGGATGAAGAGGAGTCTAGTTCTCAAACTTATTATGCAAGAGGTAAAGGCACTGGCAGAGGAAGACCAAGAGGTTTTGGAAGAGGAAGAGGTAATCAAAATAACAACAAGAAGGCTTGCTGGATCTGTGGATTGAGTAATCATTTGGCTCATGACTGTTGGCACAACCAACAAGGATCAAACCAGAATCAAAACAACAATAGCAGAGGTCGAGGTGGAAGATATCAAAGTAATTTTCAAAGAGGTAGACAAAGTCAAAGAGGAGGCTATGGTAGAGGTGGAGGAAGAAGTTGGGGACAGAATCAATCCTACAACACAACCTACTACAATTATGCAAATGACACACAGAATGAAAGTCATACATCATTGATGATGAACTCAATCAACACATTAGATAAAGAAGATCTAAAGGTATTTTACATTGACTCTGGATGTTCTAATCATTTGTCAGGAAACATAGAATTGATGTCAGAATTGGAAAAAGGCATTTCTAGTCACACAGTTCAAACAGGTGATAATACCAGACATAGTGTACATTCAATTGGAAAAGTGAAATGCAAGAGTGGAGCAGATTTGCTAACCAATGTTTTGTATGTTCCTACAATACCTAAAAACTTGATTAGTGTGGGACAGATAGTTGAAAAAGTTTTTCAAGTCAGGTTTACAAATGAAGGAGTATTTGTGGAAGATCCAGAGAATGGATATAATCAGATTGTCTCTGGTAAGAAAGAAGGTAGACTCTTTACTTTAAGAGTACAAGGGAACATTGGTCAAGCTTTGCTCACACATAGTGAAGGAGTGATTACAGAACTTGATCTCTGGCATAAGAGATTAAGTCATTTCAATGAAAGAGGAATTAAAACTATGGTTGCTAATCACTCTGTACTAGGATTACCAAATGTGCAAAGTCAACATATGGTTTATAAATGTGAAGCATGTCAAATGGGTAAAGCATACAGGTTACCATTTCAGAAGAAAGGATTCAAACATGATGGAGTACTTGAGCTCATTCATACAGATGTATGGGGACCAACAAAAGAAGGATCTATCAGTGGCTCAAGGTATTATGTTCTTTTCATTGATGATGCTACAAGATGGATAACATTATATGTTTTGAAGGAAAGATCAGAAGTGTTTGGAGCTTTCAAGCATTTTCATGCATATGCAGAGAGAGTCACAGGTCAAAAGCTCAAGAGACTGAGGTCTGATGGAGGGGGAGAATATTTCTCCCAAGAGTTCAATGATTATCTTTGGAATGCAGGTATTAAGAGAGAAATAACTTGCAGGTATACACCACAACAAAATGGTGTAGCAGAAAGAAGGAACAGGACTTTGGTTGAGTTTGCTAGAGCTATGCTAAAGGAGAAGAACTATCCAAATTATCTTTGGGCTGAGGCTGTAAATACAGCTACATATCTTGTGAATAGATTACCATGTGCAGCTCTCAATGGTATGACTCCATATGAAGCTTGGTGGGGTAAGAAACCAACACTAGATCATTGTAGAGTGTTTGGATCAATTGCATATGCTTATGTGCCATCACAACTTAGGCATAAACTTGAACCAAAGGCAGAAAAATATGTGTTCATTGGTTATGATGAAAAGCAGATGGGTTACAGGTTGTGGAATCCTCTAACCAAACAATTTATTGTTTCTAGAGATGTTACATTTGATGAACAGAAAAGTTGGTATGCAGATCAAAGTCATACAGCTGAGAAATTTGAAGAAGAGGTAAGAAGATGTGAGAAAGGAAAATCAATTGTGCAGGTAAATAGAGATGAAGACTATATGCAAGCAAGTACATCCACAAGTGGATTAACAAGAAGAAATGAAGAAGCTCCTATATTTGATGAAGAAGTGTATCCAGACACATATGAAGAATGTGAACCAAGAAGGTCAAGCAGGACTAGAAGACAACCAGAAAGGTATTCTTATGATACTTCTTACATAACTCAGAAGAACTATGCATATATGGTCAAAGATGATGAAGAACCTCAGAACTATGATGAAGCTAAAGGTAAGAAGCAATGGGAAAAAGTAATGAAGGAAGAGTTCAATGCACTGGAGGAGAACAAGACATAGGAACTTGTTCCTAAACCAAATGGTAAGAAAGTAATTGGAAATAAATGGGTTTATAAAGTGAAGAAGCTTGCAGATGGAAGTATAGCCAGATACAAAGCTAGACTGGTGGTGAAAGGCTATGCCCAGACCTATGGCATAGATTATGATGAGACATTCAGTCCTGTAGCTAAGATGTCAACTATAAGGACAATCATTGCTATTGCAGCTTCAAAAGGATGGACTTAGATCTAAGTCAATTGGATATAAAGAATGCATTCTTGAATGGATATATATCAGATGAGGTATACATGGAACAACCTCAAGGGTTTATAGATTCCAGGTATCCAAATTTTGTTTGCAGGTTGAGAAGAGCATTGTATGGATTGAAGCAAGCTCCAAGAGCTTGGAACTATAGACTGGTGAAGTATCTCAATGATCTTGGATATCAAAGTTCAAAAGCAGATTCAAGTCTACTTATCAAAAGAACAGAGGAAGGTACAATCTACATTTGTATTTATGTAGATGACATTATAATCACAGGTACTTCAGATGAAGGAATCAAGGAGGTAAAGAGATTACTTGAGAAAGAATTCAAGATCAGTGATCTAGGAAAGTTGTCATACTTTCTTGGAATGGAAGTCACTTATACAGATCATGGCATATATGTATCACAAGAAAGGTATCTTCTGAATTTATTGAAGAAGTTTGATATGGAAAATTGCAGAGAAGCTTCAACTCCACTTGAAGTTAATCACAAGCTCAGTAAATATGATGGTGCAGATTACAAAGATATGAGGAAGTATCAATCTCTTGTGGGTAGTTTGATTTATGCTACACTAACAAGACCTGATCTTAGTTATGCAGTGGGAGTTTTGTCACAATTTATGCATTGTCCAAAGGACCCACATTGGATTGCAGGTCAGAGAGTTCTCAGATATATCAAAGGAACTATAAAGGAAGGATTATATTATCCTTTTACATCAGATTTGAAGTTGAGAGCCTACAGTGACTCAGACTGGGCAGGTAACCAGGATGACAGAAGATCAACTCATGGTTACATGATATACATTGGTGATAAGCTTGTAAGTTGGTGTTCAAAGAAACAACATACAGTAGCATTATCATCAACTGAAGCAGAATACAAAGGACTTGTGGAAGCAGCTAAGGAAGTCATATGGATGCAGACATTGTTCAAGAGCTTAGGCATTGATCAAGGTACACCTACAATACATGGAGATAATATGAGTTCACTTTATCTTGCAGCAAATCCAGTATTTCATGCAAGGACAAAGCACATAGAGATACAATATCATTTTCTCAGAGAAAAGGTAATGGAGAAGGAGATTGAAGTGGAGTACATTTCTACTAAAGATCAGTTAGCAGACATAATGACAAAGAGCTTGGATGGTGTGAAGACCAGCAGATTCAAAAGCATGGCAGGAGTAAAAGAAAAGAAGATGATATGAAGAAACAGGGAATGTCAATTAGTGATTGAGGGGGAGCTGTTGGAGAAACAATCACTAATTAGACATATATTTGAAGGTCAAATCTTAGAAAGAAAACCCCATGCCTATGTGAAGGGACAAATTCACAAGTGTATCATACTTGTAAAGTTAGTTCACTTTAGTTCTAGAAGTTTTTTAAAAATCACGGGAATGAGAAAGTCTATATAAGTTAGTTAGTATTAACTGACGCGGAAAGAAGAAGAAGGAGGAAGACAATGAGAAAGTGAGAAGAACTCATTTTTGTATGACTGAGTATAGTCGGGCTTCTCTGAGTGAGAAAGCATCTGTAAAACTTCTGAGTTTTTTATAGTTATGAGAAGAACTGAGTAAAGTTCTGTGTATGAGCCTCTCTCCATTATCTCCATGATTACCTACTGTGTGATGAGTTACAAAGATCAAGTTTTCCAAGCAACTCGATGCCTGGCATCGAATCTCTGTTGATAAGTCATATTTTCTTTTATATTTTTCATTCAGTACTGAAGTGTTTGAAAAACATGATTTTGTTGGAGCAACTCGATGCCTGGCATCGAATTCCAGTTGATAAGTCATATTCTAAGTGTGCATGAAATCACCTATAGTTTTGGTGTCCAAAAGATCAAGACTTTATGCGGGAAGTCGATGCCCGGCATCGAATCCCTGCTGAAAAGTGGCCAAAAACATCCCAAGTCGATGCCCGGCATCGAATTCTCGTTGCAAGTCGATGCTAGGCATCGAATTCTAATTTTAAACAGGCGCTCTTACTAAAACAGGTAAAATTTCCAGTTTTGGAAGGTCATACAGGGTCATCTTGTGAGAGCCATAACTTGAGTTCTAGAGATCCGTTTGATGCATATGATAGCTTGTTGGAAAGCTCTACTCTTCTAGTTTCAGCCTATAAAGTTTCATGGAGAAATAATACTTGAGCTAGGAGAAATTAGCAAAATACTGAAGGTATGTCATTTCAGTGACTAGGAATTTCTGTAGAAGCAAAGTTCTCACTTTAGGCTATCATTTCTCAAAGTTTGGAGTGGAAATGAGTTAATGGTGACCATAGAGGTGTTCTAGTGTCACCTTAATTCATTTCTTGTGGTGTTTCATACATCAACAAGGATGTTTTTCAACACCCTGCACAATGTTCCAGAGTCCTTTTGCAACCAATACATGTCGCATCATATAGGCCCACAATGGGTTGTTGGTACCATCCAACTTATCCTCAACAGCCAACATATGAACTACATCAGTGCTTTCAGCCATGGCCGGTGACTAAAATACCTTGACGTAGAAAATTGATTGTATCTCAAAAAGTTGAACGGAATTGCCCATACGAGTTCTGCTAAATCTGTAGCTGACTTCGAGATGCTTATACTAGCGAACCGAAACAGGTATGTACCTTTGGCACAAAAAGACAAAATAGCATGCACAAGCGCTATGATAGTGCATTTGGAGGCCGAAACGAGCTCACATCGCAATTTCGACACCATAATGCGAAGCTGTTTCGATCTCTGAAACACCCTGAGTATGCGCACCAAATTTCATGCGAATCTGAGACTACAACCGGAGAGGTGTAGACGATGTCCTAGAGTAAGCGACGACCTGCTCTGATACCAATTGTTGGAGTTAGACATCTGCGGAAGCACGCGAACAACACAAGGAAGAAGAAGAAGCTTGGAGCACAACACACAATACTGAATGGATTACTAGAGAATGTACAAAGATAAGTAGCCCATTAGGGCAATAGGTGTATATACAACTCGGGGGAAAAAAACCTCCTAAAGAGGGAAAAAAGTGCCCCGAGGGTCCTAGAGTGTTCACACACATCACTACCTAAATATATCAACATAAATGAATTCATCATGGTCTCTTTTTTTTAGGGAATGAAAAAGTGGGAAAAAATCCACTACTTTAGCCCTTTTCCTTAAAGAAGATATAGGGAATTTACACACTCTTTAGATTACCTAGATAAGAGTTTAAGTATCCTATTATAAACAATAGGGAGATTAGGTACGCACAATGGTTCGATTGAGTCTCACATAAATGATGGGGGAAGTTTGCAACACCCCTAATGCAACTATGGAAGATGGTTGCCCTCCATTAGGCCCACACATAATGATATATGCTCACTATTCTAGACTTTTCTCTGCAAGTGTATAAACACTCGAAATGAAACTTTATAAACTTAAATTAAACACTAAGGACTATTCAAAAAGCTTTGAATCAAAGCAAATGGATGTTTCAGATGCGAGGACCAACCACTTCAAGATAGGTTATCTTTCTACAACACTCTCTGCCTATGAACAAAGATATAAGTTCACATACTTAGCAATTTCTCACAATTCACTTAGTTAAAAAACTTAAGACTTTGGCACATTTTGGCGTACTATATGAGAGACCAAATGATGCTTGAAATAAAAAATAATGAGTATAATGAGAGCAAGTAGTTCTTTTTAATATAGTACAAACAAAATTGTGAAACCCTAACTTCACCTCTAGATAGAGAAGAGCAAAATCATGAGAAAATGAGATAACAAACAAGGGGGGGGGGGGGGGGGGGGGGGTTGCTTGCTCGAGTTTTCTAAACTAAGAGGAAAACTCATGAAACTCATACAAATTAAGAAAAAAGGTGAAATGGTGCTTATATAGAGTTTCACTTTTCCTAGAATCTAGCTAACCACCACCAATCAGTGTAGGTGCACTTTTTGGTGAGTAATTGAGAAGGTTTGATTGATTGATTCTGGTGGGTGGCTCTTAACATGATTTCACAACTTTGGATCCTTCCTTGTTATTGGTCCACTCATAAAACTCATGGATGATCCCATTTGTATGCTCGAGACTTTATTTTCAGCACTCCCCCTCAAGTCTCAATGCTCTAGGCCTTTCATTCCAATACAGTGTTGTAGCTTTACTCCATCCAATTCATTGGTAAACATATGTGCGTATTGGTCCTTTGTACTGACATGCTCCACCTTTACATCCTTTGACATGATCTTTTCTCTAATAAAGTGATAACGCACTTCTATATGCTTGGACCTTGCATGGAACACCGGGTTTTGAGTCAAGCATATGCTACTTATGTTGTCACAAAGAACAGGTACTTGCTTAACATGCACATCAAGATCAATAAACAATTTCTTGAGCCACATAAGCTCACATGAGACTTGCACTAAGCCTCTCTACTCAGCTTCAATTGAGGAGAGAGACATTGTTGGTTGTTTCTTTGACATCCATGAGATGGTCTTCTTCCCTAGCATGATGCCATGTCCACTAGTGCTCCTATCATCCTTGGAACCTACACAATCAACATCACAACAAACAATCATGGTCTTGTTCACCCTCATGAGCACTTACTTTAACATTTACTTCTAATGGATTCGCAATGGGCTTGCAATCACACAATCCAATCTTCTTCAAAAGATCTAGAATGTATTTCTTTTGCATCAAGTATTTACCTTCTTCCTTGTATATTACTTCAATCCCAAGAAAATACCTTAATATGCCCAAAATAGAGATTTTAAACTCACATCCAAGCTTTCTCTTTATGTCCTTGATGTTGTCTTCATCATCCCTTGTAATGATCGAATCATCAACATATGTACCAAAAAAAAAGAGATTTACCACCTTCCTTCTTCACAAAGAGTGATCAGTTTGCATGACTCTTATTTACCACCTTCCTTCTTCATAAAGTGATGGATTTGCATGACTCTAATTGTGTCCATATTTTACCAAGGAGCCCACAAGTATTTGGCTCTAAGCCCTTGGAGCTTGCTTGAGTCTATGATGATCCTTCTTAAGCTTGCATACATGACATGGAAACCTATCATAATCAAACCCTTGGGGTGGCTCCACGAAGACTACCTCTTCAAGCTCTCTATTTAGGAGAGCATTCTTCACATCCAACTAGTACATCTTCCAATCTTTTGAGGCTGAATGTGCAATCAAACTCCTTATGGTAGCCATCTTAGCTACTGGATTGAATGTCTCCTCAAGCCATAGGTTTGAGAAAATCATCTGACAACCAATCTCACTTTATACCTAGAGAAGCTCCTATCTGCATGTCTCTTTACCTTGTAAACCCATTTGTTGCCAATTACTTTCATGTCCTTTGTTCTTGGCACTAATGACCAAGTATCATTTTCCTCAAATGCCTTGAACTCCTCTTCCATGGCTTCATTCCATTCCTTGTGCTTATTTGCTTCTTCAAAAGAGTTAGGTTCTTTAGAACCTATATTTGACTCATGTAGGTATAATAATGTCTTGCAATGAATGAATCATAAGTTAACCTTTGAACAGCTTATTTCACCCTATTGGGTGACCTTACCTCACCATTATGCCTCAAGGAACACTCATATGTGTTCAAGTCATTCCCCCCAAGGAAGGGGGGGTCCCCAGTAAAAAAAAATTGATAGTTTACAAGAGTCATGTAAAGCTTTTGCTTGGATTTTTAATATGTTCTTCATAGTTGTAATAAGTTCTTTAGTCTAAAACGATATCCCAATGAGCCCTAAAGGGGCATGGAAAGAAATGAAGAAAAGTCTAAGGATCCCCTAAGATGCCTTTTAATCATTACCCAAGGGAGGAGGTAGTCCCCATTAGAATGAGAAAACAACGCCCCTCCTTTCTCCAAGGTGATGCAAAGGGGTAGCTAGAAGAAGAGGGTGAGAGATAGATAGATAGATAGATAGATAGATAGATAGAGAGAGAGATTACTCTCTTGAATATTTGCACCAATATGAAAAAACATGAATATCACAGGATAATTCCATAACTTCAAAATTGCCATCGTGTATTGAGAAGTAGCTCATTAGTCACTCTCTTTTCTCGAGTCTCCAAATAATAATACATTTTGTGCATGCATGAAGAGAACTCCCCTTAGCAAAGCAACTTGAGCGTCCTTCGAACAAGGCTTTGAAAAGAATATGTATCAACCAACGATTTGTAGCCTTCACATGAAACCTATGTGGCTAAGCAAAGCACGCTCACTAACATGTGAGGCCTCCAGTCAATGAGAAGCACTCCCACTCTGAATTCAGAAATTGATGTGGTGAGAAGGTTAAAGATACAAAATCCTGCATCTTTATGGTGGACTCTATCGTTTACTCTTGATGAGCCCAATGTGTGGTGCACCAATCAAACTCCTTTTCCCCATACAATGCATATAATACGTTTGAATCTCCTATATGAATGGACTAACATACAATGCCTCACAAGGCTTTGAAAAGAATATGTATCAACCAACGATTTGTAGCCTTCACATGAAACCTATGTGGCTAAGCAAAGCACACTCACTAACATGTGAGGCCTCCACTCAGTGAGAAGCTCTCCCACTCTGAATTCAGAAATTGATGTGGTGAGAAGGTTGAAGATACAGAATCCTGCATCTTTATGGTGGACTTGGGGCGTTTACTCTTGATGAGTCCAATGTGTGGTGCACCAATCAAACTCCTTTTCCCCATACAATGCATATAATACGTTTTAATCTCCTATATGAATGGACTAACATACAATGCCTCACATCCACTTTCTTTGTGGATAACCATACTAGTGTAAGAGAGCCTTTATCTCTACAAGATCACCCTCAAGACAACTAAGAAAAGATGTTCCACATTTTCCATCAAACTCCTTGAGATAATTAGAGTTAATTTTAGGATTCATGTGCATTTTCACCTAATCTCGGATCTTCCCCCTCTGAATAGCCACTCAGCTCTTAGGTTAATTCTTTCCCTTCTATCCAAAATTAGGCTAGATCTTGGCTTTCTAACTCGTAAATGCCAAAAGCATCCTAAGCTTTTCATGCACTTTTTCATGTTACAGCCAATAACCTTTTACATGTGATTGAGACACTCTGTAATTTTATTCAGGTCTTATAAGGACACCTAATGATTGTCCTTGGCAAAAGAAAAACGCCAAATACTGATAACAAGACACTTTCAACTATTGAAGACCAAACAACGACAGCAAGGATGCTCTTTAAAGATGGATTAAAGAATCCTGACCCCTTTTGAAGAAACATTGTTTGGTATGTGAGCGGGTAAATTACATGTACTTCTCACCACATCAATCGGCATGCTTATCAACCTAAACATAGATGCCGAGAGTCTGGATTCTTCTGTATTTCCATTCGACCATGTATTGCTACTATCACAATGTGACTGAGTGATGCTGTCCCAAAGTCATATTGAAAGAGGTCGTCTGTTTCCCAAAGTACTTTCACCTTAACAGTTACAGCCGTTATGCTCTTTTCAGGCATTTCACATGATTTCAGATTCGAAAATACATTTTTTATGCTTCAAGAATGAGCTGATCAAAGAGGTTGAGCATACTATTATGCACTTGAGCTCTTTCTGTAATGCTGTTAACCTGGAATTTCATACAGGTTCAGATTTGGGAGTACTATTTCCACTTAAAAAATAAATCAAATGAAAAACAGAATATTATGCTACTAATTGAAGCCTTTCAGTATGTTATTAACAAAAAAGAAACTTTGTAAGCCTGTAAACTTAAGGATGCGGAGGCTGAACGGCCTTCAAGATTCAGTACTCCTGGCAGGCATTGCCCGCTGAAAATATAAACATTATTGTGTAAAGGGGCATCTGCCTGGTGTTCCTTCCATCTTCCATGCACCCACAATGGCGGCTCATAATACAACAGAATTCATACATGTTAGAGGAGAATCGATTACACACCAAATCTGAACAGGAGGTATTCAGATCTACAATGGCAACATGCATAGAAGCTCTTCATATGTACAGGTCCAGAGAGGATACAAAACTCTGTGACACCAACCTAAATCAAAGTATACACTGAAATTTCTATGTTTTCTTGGGCTTCATCCAAAAATAACGCAAACCGGAACTGCCTATTCCCTAATCATAATGGACATTTCTGTGGACATAAAAAAAGCACAAATCTCACTCGCCGAGTGGCACAACAAGAGACTCCAACTGCAGCAAGTGTAGACTCAACACACTTACAAAGCTCCTCACTTCGACAAAACCTTGGTTGTGCAGGTCGTTGGAGAAAGATCTAATGGATACACTTGTGCCCTTTGTTGCAAATGCCGCATGCTTTGCTCCATGCTCAGCTGAACCATTTCATTCAGCATTTTCTTTGCATTCTCTGTGCCTGCCTCGGCACTGTCTACATGTGCAGCAATGTCATATGCAATGCTTTGTAAGATGGCAGAAGCTGAAGTTGGAGATGCAGCTCTCTGGCGTATAGGTGAATTCCTCAACAAGTCGAGCAATTTTCTTGCCTTCTCCTGAGCTTCTGAAGACCCCTGTACAGTCAGCTCTAATAATCCCGGAATTACACCTTCTTGAAGGATGAGTTCTCTGTATTTACATCTATTGCTTTGACACATTGTGAGAAGGGCACCAACTGCATGCTCTCTCGCTTGGATGGAGCCTTCTTCCAACACCTCTACTACAGCAAGCAAACCACCCTCTTCTTTGATGACACAAGTTCTTCCTTCTTCAAAAGCCATCAACAACTCAAGCAGGGCAATGACCTTCTCTGCAACTTTTGACGACTTTTTACAATCTTTAAGTAGCAGGACGAGAGGCAAACATGCACCAGCTGCAAGGATTGGAAGAAGATTCTCCTGAACTGTCGACAAATTGTACAAAGCTATCACAGCATCAACCTTGCCTTGGAGACTGCCAGAAGTAAGCATCTCCACTAGTAATGGTATCGCACCTGAGGTGCCAATGATAGACTTGTTTGATGTTGTTGCAGATAAAGTGAGAATGGCTGCAGCAGCTGCCTCACGCAAATTTGTGTCCTCAGACTGCATGATGTCAACCAAGGGATGTAAGGCACCTGCCTTAACAATCCTAACCTTGTTCCTGCAGGTGTAACAAAGAAGTGATTAACTGTACAAAAACACTTGAAATGAGTTAACTGTCCAAGAACATTAACACCTACTTCTTGTTGGGACTGTGCCCTTGAGAAGAAAATTTATTGATACACTAGAGCACGCTATGCTATACGATTCATACATGCCCAGCACCTTGCAGATTCAGTGTTAAGATAACTTATAACAGTTGCATAATGGAAAAGCGAAAAAGGAAGAAAAAGAGTTCAACGCCATCACAATTCTGCACAATGAAGCACACCTAAAAAGGAACCCTGTTCAAGGATTTTCACTTTGATAAATTGATGTAAAAAGGAGACTGTCATAGCAATTAGGCCTAAGGCTGGGATCACAAGGGGTAGAAGTAGACCATGGCAAGGCTTGCTTGTTCACATGGAAGAGTGGATGAAAAATTAAAAACTTCAAACTCAGAAAAATGCAAACGATGAAATCGTGATAAGGTGGAAGAAACCGATCAAAGATAAAGACCTACTGACTGCAAAATCAGAGAGCTAAAACTGAAATTTCAAATACCTGATCTGATACCTTGTGCTTCCGCCACCATTTGTGTGTTGGGGGGTTTGGGGGGGCTTGGGGGGGGGGGAGAGGGGAAGGAGGGCAGTTGCAAAAAAGATTCTGTGAAGCCACCGTTTGTGGCAAGAAAATTTTACACCACATTATCTATGTTTCAATAACTATTCGACACTATGAGTGGCCTCGCAAAGATGCGGAAGAACAAACCTACCGAAACTTTGTTGTTCCATAAGGAAAAACTAAGAAAATGAAAGATGCCGTCCTTCATGGATCCACATAAGAACGAAGAACAAATACATTCAATGACTGCACTGCCTCCTTATGTAAACTCCAACAAGCTGTGGAACAGAGAAAATTCTATTGATTGCTAAAGGGTTTCATCATTTTGAATGTTTTTTAGGCCACATGTAGGAGCTCGCGTTGGCCGGGAGAGGGCGGAGGGAATTAAAAAAAAATTGAGCTTCTGTGAAGCCACCGTTAGGTTCAAGAAAATTTTGCACCCAACTACCCATGTTTCAATTATTATTCAACATTATGGGTGGCTTAACATAGATGCAGCAGAACAAACCTCCCAAAACTTGGATGTTCTACAAGGGAAAACTGAAAAAATTGACGGCAATATTCTTTTCTGAAGAAGTTATTTATTCTAATTGTTCTATGGCCACCTGCAGGCAAAACACGCGTGACCAGAGGGGAAGAACTCGAAACAAAACCATGTGATGAATTCTTCTGTGGATTAAAACATGAACGAACGAGGTGCCGCCAATCTATATGAATACAAGACCCTACATGTTTCCTTCTTATTGGTTAAAACCAAAAGGGTCGCCGCTCAGTGTGAAGCGAAACCATGTCGATCAACTCGAGTGAATTTTCACTTTGATCAGAAGCGTGTCAAAATCACAAAATTAGGTCATGAGTACACGATTTCTGTAACTTTACCTTCCTTATGTGATTCTATTTCATTTATGTACACTATTAAATGGATCTTTATCATAACTTATGCATTGGAATCAGGAAAACATTTGCGATACGGTACCTTTCATTCCGTACAGCAAGGTTCAGAAGTGCAAGCAGCGCCGCCTCCTTGGCTTTGATGGACGGGGACTTGAGCATCGATACGAGTGGGGGAATCACACCAGCTGCAGCGAAGTATACTCGGCATTTCGCTGACGACTTCGTCAGGTTTCGGATCTGGTGGGCAGCCTGAATGCGTGAGTCATCTGCACCGTATAAGAGAGACCACAAAAGCTCTTGAACCCCTTGTTTGTTGAGGGTATCCTCTTCAAAGGCTGTTATCTCCGAAACTTTAAGGTCTTGCAGACCCACGTTCACCTCCTCACGAACCATGTCTCTGTAAAAGGATGGCAAAGATTGTGCAGCTTTACGAAAGGACCCGACTGATCATACTTATGTAGATCAGGGATTACTTTGCAAAACAAGGAATATTTTGGAATGCCAAGAGTCATGCGACGAGGAAATAGGTTGGTTTAAGTGGGAGTTCCGCCTGGGCAAGGCTCTCTAGAGAGAGTTCTAATTCGACGTGAGAGAGGGAATCACATCTGGTGTTACCTACAAAACATTGATACACAGTTACGACCAAAATCAATCTCTCTCTCTCTCTCTCTCTCTCTCTCTCTCTCTCTCTCTCTGTGAACGGATTTGCATTTACTAACCATATTGGCGTGGAGATGGCTGTCTTTGGAATATTGGTGTACAAGGCGCAGACTCAACGAAAGAAGACACAATTATGATACAATAGCTCGCGTTTCAGCAGTCGTCTCAATTTTATGAGAAAATTTCGTGTCCGCAAATCCTACGGGCGAAGAGGGCTGAAGAGAAAGGGCGGCCCTCGACATGGGTGGCTCAAGATTTCAGCGACAACACCTCGTGTTCCAGCCGTCCTCTCAAATTTGTGAGAACATTTCGTCTCCGGGGAATCCAAGGCCGAAGAATGCTGAAGGCAAATGAGAAGGGCGGCCCTGGATCATATCCGTGGGTCAAGATTCGTCGTCGACGGCTGAAATTCGTCCCTGCTGAACGAACGGCTGCGCATAGTCGCCGCAGGATCCGATAAGGACAGGAAAGTGCTCAACGGAACCCTCAAGCCGGCTGCCGACGGTGTTTTGAAAGTGTGATGTTCCTAAAGCTATAAAATTCATCTGCAAGCGTGGCATTTACTAGATAATATAATATTTTAAAGATAAACGCATGAGACTTTTGAATATGTAGGTCAAGGAAGGCCGCGGCCCGCAGCATATCAGAACACAGTAATCGAACAATCTTTCAAGTGGGTCGACTCTATTTACCATATTGTGTGTCATATTGTGTATACATATATATATACATATATATATATATATATATATATATATTCTCAGTACTTACTCTATTATAACTTAGTTAATTAGATAGTTCAATAACAGTAGGTTCACACAGAGTTGCAGTATTTTTTTTAATGGAGGTTTAGTCGAAGCTTACTCTTTCGAGTTTTAACTTTGAAAGTACAATTGTACAAGTGAAAGCACATAGTATTCGCGAGATCCCTCGTATTCTACAAAACAATGGTTAGACAAGGTTACAACATTACAACTGGTTTAATTGGTCAAAGTCATACATGTTTAGCCACGGCTTGAACCTTGGACCTCTACCTCAAGAGGAGTGGGAGCATATTTTTGCCACATATGTGTATGAACGTTGTTAGAAACAAAAAACTTTTTCTTGTTCTAGGTCCATAAAATTTAGGATGGCTTCACCCCCTCGAAATAAGGGTGTACCGGACTGACACTGAGTGCTCATTGGTGAAATTGCTCGTTCAGCCAATAAAAAAGCTTTAACACCTTATTTTTCAAACTATCCGCGGTTCTATGTACACATCACATTGGCAGCAGCAGCAAAAAGCTACAAATATTCCATACCTCCCAGTCTGAACCCACCCTAATTCTCTGCATGGTGTTTTTGCTATAAATATTCCATACTTCCCAGTCTGAACCCACCCTAATTCTCTGCATGGTGTTTCGGAACGTCTTCTCTATATAAGCCAATTCAAACGAGAGAGAACGAGGTGTCATTATTAGAATTTCAAGGTCCACCGTCCATGTAAATACACACATACATTATATATATATATATATAGATGGATTAGTTTTGACACGTGTCATTCATGGAAAATTAAAAAAACAATTGCCAAAAGTGGGTCAATGTCGTGTAGCCGTTAGAGAATCTCCCGAAAACCTGCTTTGGAAAAGCAACGGATCCTTTCTCCCTGACGCCCTCCGGGGACCGGCAATGTCCGACTCCTCATATAAAACTCGTCTGCTGATGCGTTGGTTCTAACTTCTAGCGTTTGATGTGACCACGTTTTTCTCGGTATCGAGTTTCAAATTCCTGCAACAGAGTTTTAGAGTGTGGTTAATGCTTTTGTTTTAGCTTATTTTGGATCCCCCCAAAAGCTACAGATTTTTATGAAGAGGCAATAATTCATCCTCTCCCCCTGTTCCTTCCTTCCTGTCTGATTCCTCCCCTGCTTCTGTGGCTTTGACCTTTCCTCCCCTGCTCCATATCATATATGTCTTTCCTCCCCTGTCTGATTCCTCCTCTGCTTCTGTGGCTTTATCCTTTAAAGTTTACTCCCCTGCTCCATATGCCTTTCGTCCCCTGCTCCTTCACAACATGGTCATGGATTATCTTTTATCTTCTTTACGCATTAGCTTACTTATCAAGCACTTGTGCATCTACTTAGACAAAGCAGTAAACAATATCATACATATTCTCTTTGGGTGCACGAAAGGTCTTCCTCAGATATTAGAATTCCCTCATAAAATCTCTCTTACATACATAATGTCTCGTACACTCTCTTACACACAGTGTCGGACCATTTTACAAATACACAGTGTCTCATACACTCTCTGACACACATAGTGTCGGGCCATTCTACAAAGAGAGTCTTATTGTCAAGAATGACTTGAGGTACTTGAACACGTTGAGGGGAATGGAGAGTTGGTGGTCCTAAAGGTGCTCTATTGCACGTGCATATACTACAATCTCCATCATATTCAAGGTCTATCAAGGGGTGCAGCAGAACCATTCCACATGTTCTACATTGCACACATATTCAAGGCCTCTCAAGGGGTGTGCACTTGATCAATTCCATGGACTTTGTCGTCTACATGGTATTATGTGTGCATCCTATGCTAGAAACAAGAATGGGACACAACACACTAAAGTCATGAAGCATCTTATTATCCATTTTCCTTTTTGTTGGGGTGAAGGTTCAACCCTTGTGCGCCGTGATTCGACATCTCTCATCACTTAGTGGTGAGATGTTCAAGTCGGCTCTCTTGGAAAATCGTTGAGTCTTCCGGTTACCCAATTTGAAACTAGTTATCTCACCTGTCCTTAGGGCTATCCTTTTCTCACCTGTCCTTAGGGCTATCCTTTTCTAGTATCTACCTTTATGAGCCTTCAGGTTCTATATACTAGTAGTTGTTAAGTGTTTGTGGGATTGCATGCTTCCATAGGTGTTATGCTCACTTTTCATTGTACTTCAAATTGATGCAAGATTGTATTTTCAAATTAATACAAGCTCATCTCGAAGACTAGATCTCAATTATCAAACTTCCTTTTGATAAAAGCTTTTTTTTTATGCATTATGTTAGAAAACTTAAAGAGGTCATGCACAAAAGTTTGATAGGGCAGCCCTTTGTTTGAATCACCCCTCTCTCATAGGGTTCCAAGGATCACTCACAAGCGCAAGCGTATTACCTCTTGTCTCCACGTGGACCTATGATTATACACGTGGACCTATGATTATCTATAACAGATTCTTCCACGCACTTCTTGCCTCGCCCCAATCGAATTAATTTATCATGATCAAAGAAAGGTGGTTCGCCCCTTTCAAAACGCTTTTTTTTTCTTTTAGAGAGAACAAAAATGAATGAGAAAAGAAAAAGAAAATACAAGACATAAGAGAGAGGAGCAAGGCACCCCATTTTCCATCTCCCTTTACGTGTCTCATTGTGTTGCCATAGGACCCATACACAGCACTCCAATGAGAGGGACTATCGCAAGAGATTGCGTCTATTTTTTCTTTAATCTCTTTTTTAAGAACACAACAAAATATTTCAAGCAAAAAGGGACGATGGAATGCAAAGCCTCAAAGCAAGAGGTAGAGACAACCCAAAGAAGTGATCATGTACAACCAAGAATCATTGATTATCTCATAAAAGAGTACAAGGAGAACAAAAAACTTTTCCATCTATTGGGGGTACATTTTATAAACACAAGATATAGAGGTTTCTCAAAGATTTCCTTCATAAGCTCACAATCCAGGGAGTCTAGGTTCTTAATGGTAAAGCTAAATCAAGTAGAGAGATCCATCATAAAGCCTTCAACATAATAGGCCTTTCAATAGTGAAATAATTCATTTCAAACTTTATGAATTACATTGTTGGGAAAATGCTTAGAATGAACAACTAGGTCATTTTATGCATGTAGGCAAAATTTTGGGATGACAAGTTTCATATTCTCTCTCTAGACCTTATCCCTATTGTGTTTTTTGGTTGAAAATTGAGCATGAAGATGAACAAATCAAGAAAAATGATGTATGAGAGAAAGGTAGAGCATGTAGAAGAGAATAAAAGTGTTTGTCTCAAATTCACATGAATCATGTTGTAAGTACCTCGTTTAGGGCTCTACATTTAGTTCACTGTAAGAAAATGCCTTGATTTTATTCTCTCTAAAATTTCTAAACTTGAAGGACTCCAAAATGATACTTGGAGGGGGATTTGGACCTACGTCATCTCTAATGTTACCGTGGAGATCAAAAAATTGAATAAAAGTGTCTCTCACAAGCTTAAGCTAATTTCTCATTGGTTTTGAGTTAGAAAACTTGGAAAAGTGCCATTTTTTAGGTTTAAAAAAATAGAAGAAAGAAAGAGGGCTTCTCTTTTTCTATTTGAATCTATGATGTTGATGCTTATGTGTTATCATGCCTAATTACAGATGTCTTCAGATATATATTTCTGGTGATTTTCTTCTATTTTTGGATAGGTACTGCTAAAGAAAGCATTTGGCTACTACAAACGGATGCTTTTTGCAAAAGTTTTACAGAGAATCAATTTTTTTCTAAATTTGGTGGATCACACACTTCTTTGGGTGGCGATCAACTCTATTATAAGAAGACCTGAACATCAAAGAGGAGAAAGCCAAAAAATCAAACAATTACCTTGTGATTGAGAGTGATAGTGTGATTGAGAGTGCGAGTGTGAATGAGATTGTGATAGCTCGGAGATGGTCGATAGGTAGTGTAATAAAGTGATAGGTTGGAGATGGTTGAACCACACCCTTGACAGATAGGAGATGGTTGAACTACCCTAAGAGAGAGGATTAGGAAGTAATCCTCAACCATGGCTTTTGGGGCAAGTGGTTAGCCCATCACATTCCTAACCAAGAGGTTGTGAGTTCAATTCCTTACATTGGTATCAGAGCTTAGGAAGTAGGCTTGCAAAAGTTGGATTGACCTAATGGCCTCTAAAACAGGCGCTTGGGCATCCTCTATATGAAAGGGTACAAAGTAGTGCACGTCGCTTTCACAAGTTAGCCTAACAAAGATTGAGGTGTATCTCTCTATCCGTAGGTCAGATTAAGGCATGTAAGATACTGTTGGAAAGCTCTTGGAATGAACTTTCTAAATCTAATGAGACAGCTAGAAAGTGTAAAGCCCTTGGGAAACCATGGGTAGAGCCTGATTGAGGGTTCAAGATACCAAACATGGGTGAGAATAAAGTTCAAGACACCAAGGTTGAGAGCAAGGGTTCAAGAGACCAAGGTTGCGAACAAGGTTCAAGAAACTATGCGAGGTTGAGGGCATCAATTCAAGGGTACCTAGGGAGTTCAAGGGGCTGATCACCATGGCTAAAGGGATACAAGAGTAGGTCATTGAGGACAGTGATTGACCAAGGGGGGAAGAATGTAATAAAGTGATAGTTGGAGATGGTTGAATCACACCCTTGACAGATGTGAGATGGTTGAACTACACCCTAAGAGAGAGGATCAGGAAGTAATCCTCAACCATGGCTTTTGGGGCAAGTGGTTAGCCCATCACATTCCTAACCAAGCGGTTGTGAGTTCAATTCCTTAATTGAACTCACAACCGCTTGGTTAGGAATGTGATGGGCTAACCACTTGCCCCAAAAGCCATGGTTGAGGATTACTTCCTGATCCTCTCTCTTAGGGTGTAGTTCAACCATCTCCTATCTGTCAAGGGTGTGGTTCAACCATCTCCAACCTATCACTTTATTGCATGTAGAGACTTCAGCAAGAAGCTATTTTCGAAAGCTATTGTATCGATTGATTCACATCTATAATATCAAAATTTCTCTTTCTCTAAGTCATATCTTGTCTACTCTTCTATGCCAAATTTTCCCTTATCTTGTGCAAGTTCTATTTTTCTTTCTTCCACTATCCTCGAGTGATTGGAAGCTTGTGATTGAGGATAGATTGTGATTGAGGATAGATTGTGATTGAGGATAGATTGTGATTGAGGAAATGCTACAAGGTGTGATTGAGTGTGATTGAGGAAACGCTACAAGTGGTATCAGAGCATAATCGATCCTTAGGAAGGATGGAAGGTTTGACGTAAAAAGTTAATGAGCAAGAGGAGGTTATTCAGAAGATTCTTGGAGAATTATGCAAAGAATGAGGCGGACGGAAACCAGAAGGCCTAATAAATTTGTTCATGGAGTTGAACGATGAAATAGATGAAGGTTCAGAAACATCTAGTATGCCTAGAGGAAGATAGAAACACAATATTAATGAAGATGTGGAGCCAAGTGAGTTTGCTCTTAACCAAGTCTTCAAGAAGGAAAAATTGAGTAATTTTGATGGTGAGAAGAAGAGCGGTGAAGATATGGAGGCATGGATTGAAGAGCTAGAGGATTTCTTTGATCTCCAACAATTTAGCAAGGAATCCAAGGCAAAAGTTGGCATCATGCACCTGTGTGGCATCTCAAAGCTATGGTGGAAGTCTTATATGCAGAACCAAGCACGTTCTGGTCTAGTTCTATGGAAGGAATTCAGAGAGCAAATAGGAAAATGCTACTGTTCTCCACACTACCATATGGGGAAGAAAATAGAGTTCTACAATTTTCGACAACATGGAGTGACAAGCATAGCTTATCTATTGATGAGTACAAAGAGAACTCCCTACGCCTTCAAAAATATGCATTGGAGGCTAGTAGTGATGCTCTAAAAACCAAGTTTATTGAAGGGCTTCATGAGGAGCTTCACCATCAAGTGAATGGATCTGGATGTGTTGTTTTTTTGGATGCTATTGCAATGTTCGAGAGTTTTGAGAAGATGGAGAAGTTCAATTTTTAGAAGGCGAATAGAACCAGATTCATTGTGACGAGACATAGGCCACAGAGACCTATTGCCATGACCATGAACAATTCAAAGAAGACTCCATCTTCTTATAACCAAGGTGAGAATCTTGCTCAAGTGGAAAATCAAAGGAGGCATCAACGCATCCATTGGTAACAAGACCTTGATTTTATTGAGTGAGCAAAAAGACTTAGTCTGTGTTTTCATTGCTAAGAGCAAGGGTATCAAACATATGAGTGCTTGAACAAGGAAATCTTTTGGCCTACACAATCGAAGGTGATAAACATCATCGAGGAAGGTACAACAATTGAGAAAGCAAATGATGGAGGTAAGTGCCCTAACTCTACTTTTCATTATATGGTGGCTAGTTCTTTTCCAAAGCCTTCTGTAATTACGATTTTGGGTATGATTTCTATGCATAAAATCATATTTCTGATCAATTCAAGTAGTACACATTGTTCTCTGTCTTTCAAATTGGTACAGAGTCTAGGGATACCCCTTAATATGCAGATAACAAGACCTATAGAGATCGTCAATGGATGACTACACTATACAAAAGGATACATTGATTAAAACCTTGCATTTAGTTTTTTTTATATGTCTTTTTCTAGAAGTTTTCATGTGATTGAGATGAAACATAGTGATGCAATCATAGGCATGGATTGGTTAGTTAAGAACTGTGCAACAATTGATTGCAAACAAAGAACAATCACTTTAAGGCTAGAGAGTGAATCTATCCACATTCTAGGTGATGCATATAATCCTAAACCTATTCTTATTTCTATTATGAAGATAATTAGAGGTATACATGATGGCTATAAAACATTTGCAATGTATGTGAACGATCTACATGAGGAAGATAATGATGAAAGCCTTCCAAATTATGTGGAAAATCTTTTGAAAGAATACGCAGATGTATTTCTAGAAGACTTGCCTAGTATACCTCCACCTAGGTAGATTGACCTGTATCTAGGGAGCAACCATATTCTAGAGCACCTTATTGATTTAACATAGATCAATTAAAGGAGCTTAAGATGCAATTAGATGATCTTTGGAAGAAAGGCTTGATAACACCGAGTGTTTCACCTTGGAGTGCACCCATTTTATTTCAAAAGAAGAAAGACGGCTCTTATAGATTATGCATTGACTATTGATATATTTATGTAGTGATTTGTGTGAACACACTAGGACTGCCAGGGCACTTTTTTCCCTCTTTAGGAGGTTTTTTCCCCCAGCTTGTATATACGCCTATTGCCCTAATGGGTTACTTATCTTTGTACATTCTAGTGGTAATACATTCAGTATTGTCTGTTGTGCTCCAAGCTTCTTCTTCTTCCTTGTGCTATTCATGTGCTTCCACAGATGTCTAACTCCAACAATTGGTGTCAGAGTAGGTCACTGCTTCATCTAGAGCATCTTCAACACCCCTCCGATCACAGTCTTAGAATCACACGAAATTTGGTGAGCATACTCAAGCTGATTAGGAGATCAAAACAACTTTACTATGCAGTGCCGAAATCGTGATCTGAGCTCATTTCAGCCTCCAAATGCACTGTCGTAGTGTTTGTGCAGGCTATTTTGTCTTTTTGTGCCAAAGATATATACAAGTTTTGATTTGCCAGTATAACCATCTCAAAGCTACTACAGGTCTAGCAAAACTCGTTAGGGTAGTTATGTTCAACTTTTTTAGATACAATCATTTTTTTGCATTAGGCTATTTTAGTCTGTGGGCTTATATGATGCGACATGTTTTGGTTGCAAAAGGACTCTAGAACATTGTGCAAGGAGTTGAAAAATGTCATATTACACTTGCAAATACAAGTATTAAAGCTGATGCAGATGGTGTTGAAGATGTTGATATTCTTCAGATTTCTGCTACATCTACTGCAGAGCAAATTCATTGGTATGGCAGAGATGCTCAAGCACATGCATTGATAGCCTTGTCTATCAAACAGGCCATTATTCCTCACATTTTCTCTTGCAGAACAGCTAAGGATGTTTGGGATACACTTACCACATTGTACAAGCTAGGAATGAGGCTCGTTTTGCTTACCTCCGAAAACAGTTGGAGAGTGAGCATATGAATGAAGGTGGTTCTATGGACAATTTTCTAGCAAAGATCAAAGACTTGAAGGAACAATTGATTTCTACTGATGAAGTTATACTAGATAGCTCATTTGTGTAGACCGTTCTGAATGGTCTTCCTGATTCATATCAGAGTTTTGCTTCTATTCTTCGTTTGATGATGAAAGGCAATCCAAATGCCTTGACATTTGAGGACTTAGTCTATGTTATATTGCAAGAAGATTAGTATAGGCAGAATAGGTACATTATGCATGTTACAGATCAAGCTTTCTTGGCTAGTCAGAAGGGCAAAGATAAATGGAGCTCATCTCCTAGTAAGCAAAAATCTGCAAATGCTGCACATTTGAAGAAGCAAGACAAAGATGAGAAGAAGCTAGAAAAGCAGAAATTCTTTTGTAAGTACTGTAAAGGAAACAATCATATCATAAAGAACTGTCCAAACCTGGCTGCAAAAGAGGCAAAGAAAAAAGAGGCCGGAATGGTTGTTGTAGAGGCCTCTACACCGAAAACAGAGACTACAAATCTTGTGCAGACTGAAGAATGGGCATTTACTACTGTTTGTAGTTTTGATCCATCTTCTCATGAGCAGTGTATGTCTGCAGTAGACTTAGATGTTTATTTTGATAGTGGGGCAACCAAACATATTACCTCGCAGTGCAATTTCTTCACTTCACTTGAGCCTGCCCCTATAGGGAATACTGTCACATGTGCCAACAACTCCTCTTATCCTGTCATGGGAGTTGGTAAGAAGACTGTAAACCTATTGCTACTCCTATGGAGACAGGTTTACGATTGAGTCTTCATGATGCTGGAGATGCATTTGATGTTGGTCTCTATCAGCAGGATGTTGGATTCTTGATTTACTTATGCATTACTCGGCCAGATATTCAGTTTGTTGTCGCACAGATGAGAAAATTTATGCATTGCCCATGTGTCAAGCATTGGCAAGCGGTTAAGTGCATCTTTTGCTACTTGAGTACCTGGCTACTTGGATTGTTTTATCCCAAAGGGGGATCACTACAGCTAGATTTGCATGCTTTTCTTTAATCTGACTGGGTTGGTTGCTACAATAAAGTGTCAATGTATTTTGTCTGACACAAAGAAATGCCTCCATCAACTGACATAAACTAAGTTCTCAAAATGGTGCATTTTCCCTAAATGTGACATCTCAAGAGAGGCATGAAAATCAGTCTTAAGATCATAAGTATGCATCTCATTAGGGCTAGTGAGAAACATTTCATCATAAGCAACAACTATTAGAAGCACATCATGTGCACACTTTACATACAAGGGGATTTCAATTGGACTTTTATGAAATCCATGTGCTAATAAGTAGGTATATATGTCCATACCAATAAATTGTGCCTCCTTCAATCCATAGAAAGCCTTCTTTGCCACCTACCCATTTCATTTTCGTTCCATATTTTGCACAAAGCCATGTGGCTTAAAACATACACCTCTTCATGCAACTCCACATGAAAAAAATGCAATGTTGATGTCAAAGTAATGTACATTCCAAAAAACTTGTCATCAAGGCGGTGCATTTTCATGATCATAACCTTCGACTCAAATCCTAGCCTTACGGCAATCAATAGTACCATTAGTCTTGCATTTCAACTTTAGACACATTTAGTGTCCATGCCCTTCTTTCTAGGAAGAAAATTAGCATTATTCATATTGGCATCACAAATTCTAGTTGCATAGCAACCATATATGATCATGTTTTTCGTCCCCTGCTCTTTTATCTTCTTTACGCATTAGCTTACTTATCAAGTACTTGAGATAGCTTTAACGAGGGCATTCTACTTAGACAAAGCACTTGTGATAGCTTTAACGAGGGCATCTACTTAAACAATATCATACATTTTGTCTTTGGGTGCACGAAAGGTCTTCCTCATATGTTGGATTTCCTTCATACACTCTCTCTTACATACATAATGTCTCATACACTCTCTCTTACACACATAGTGTCGGACCATTTTACAAAGAGAGTGTTATTGTCAAGAATGACTTGAGGTACTTGAACACGTTTAGAGGAATGGTCTAACGGTGCTCTTTTGCACGTGCATATACTACAATCTGCAGTGACGATTAACGGTTGTAGCGGAACGATTCCACATATTCTACGTCTGCACACATATTCAAGGCCTCTCAAGGGGTGTGCAGTTGATCAATTCCACATACTAGTTACTATGGACTTTATCGTCTACATGGTATCATGTGTGCATCCTATGCTAGAAACAAGAATGGGATACAACACGCTCAAGTGATGAAGCATCTTATTATCCATTTTTCTTTTTGTTGGGGTGAAGGTTCAACCCTTGTGAATTGCGATTTGACGTCTCTCATCACTTAGTGGTGAGATGTTCAAATCGACTCGTTTGGAAAATCATTGGATCTTTGGGTTACCCAGTTTGAAAGTAGTTATCTCATCTGGCTTTAGGATCATCTTTTTGGAGTATCTACCTTTATGTTCTATATACTAGTAGTTGTTAATCGTTTGTGGGATTGCATGCTTTCATATGTGTTATGCTCACTTTTCAGTGTACTTTCAAATTAATTACAAGCTATTATGGAAGAGTAGATCTCAATTATCAAACTTCCTTTTGATAAAACCTTCTTTGTTTTTGCATTATGCTAGAAAACTTAAAGAGGGTCTGCACAAAAGTTTGATAGGGTAGCCCTTTGTTTGAATCACCCCCTCTACTTAACATAGAGGCAAATCAATATAAATTTACCCTTTCAAAGGCTTCAAACAATTGTACAAGATGGATGGACCTCTCTCATGGGGTTCCAATGATCACTCACAACCCAAAGTGTATTACCTCTTGTCTCCACGTCGACCCATGATTATACACGTGGACCTATGATTATCTATAACAGATTCTTCCACGCACTTCTTGCCTCGCCCCAATTGAATTTATTTATCAGAATCGAAGAAAGGTGGTTCGCCCCTTTCAAACGTTTTTTTTTCTTCGATAGACAACAAAAATGAATGAGAAAAGAGAAAGAAAATACAAGACATGAGAGAGAGGGGCAAGGCACCACATTTCCATCTCTCTTTACGTGTCTCATCGTGTTGCCATAGGACCCATACAAAGCACTCGAATGATAGGGACTATCGAAAGAGATTGCGTCTATTTTTCCTTTTTCTTCTTTTTTATGAACACAACAAAATATATCAAGGAAAAAGGGACGATAGAATGTAAAGCAAGAAGTAGAGGCAACCCAAAGAAGTGAACATGTACAACCAAGAATCATTGATTATCTCATAAAAGAGTACAGGGAGACCAAAAAACTTTTCCATCTATTGGGGTAACATTTTCTACACAAGATATATAGCGGTTTGTCAAAGATTTCCTTCATAAGGCTGATGATCGAAGGAGTAGAGAGATCCTGACCAAATGGTTCTTAATGGCAAAGCTAAATCGAGTAGAGAGATCCTGACCGAATGGTTCTTTGTTTTTGACCAAAGCATTGATAAGTGGGTCTCCATTGCATCGAAAGAGCAATTTCCATTCTATTACATTCCCCAATGAACAATTCTTTGTTGGTGAAAGGAGTATGGTGGATACTCGGACACTCCTTTTGAAGAATATTTATTAGTTTTCTATTGTCATTGCATGCCAATATGGAATATACCCTTAGTCACATGAAAAACTTACAATTCCAGCATGAAAGATCTTCTTGGTAGTCCATGAGCTGTGATGAAGAATCAAGCATAAGAGACAACACTGCTTAGATTCACTTGACATTGAGCCTCTTTTTTATGAGGACCATATAAATATGGTTTTCCTTATTGTCCTAAAAAAGAAATCCAACTTCATATCAAAGATTGGCCTTAGATTGTGTATTTGTGCAACATGCGTGATTAGCTCATGGATCCATTCTTTCCAAAATTTTGGGCTTGCAACTTTGAGAGAGATGGAAGTTATCAACCAATTCTTGAGGGGACATGAGTTTATTATTGGTCATGAGACCATTGATACCTAGCTTGAAGTATATATAAGACTCATATTTTGACACCCTTTACATGTTATTAATACTCTAGTTAAACTAAGGGGACGCTTGTAAAAAAAAAAAAAAAAGTAGTGAGAAATAAGAAAAGTGGGAAAAATAGTATGCTCTCCACTTTGACTCCATGTTTTCTTGTGGACAGATATGAAAACAATCTGGAGGTCCAAGGACTCCTTGGCCTTTACAAAAGTTGAGTGGAATTACAAAAATACGTTTTTAAGAAAGAAAAAAAAAAAGAATTCATCATTAGCTTCAATCTCTAGCCACATGTATACACATAAGTGCCTTTGATGTCCATACTCCTTCAAATGGATTCTTTTATCATTTGTCTTGCATTCCAATAGATCCAGCATATGTTCCATGAGCCATAAAGGAATTTGATGGAGCCCCTTCACTTCAAACCTTCACTTTTTCCACTACTTTTGCTTACACCATTATACGGTGGTGAATGCCCAACTTGCACCCTTTGGAGCCTACATAAATGTACTCGTTTCATAGACTTGTTTGTCTATCTCACATCTAGATAGTGATGTTTTAGCTAGCCTGCTCTTGACCTAACTTCTATCTATATTGACATTCAAAATCCATATTTCTATTAGTTGTTTTAATAAAAGGAAAATGCCATCTCTATCATTTGTTGTGCTCTCATTATCTCTTTCTTTGCTTCTTTTTACCATTTTTTATATTCTCTTACAATAGTCAGGTGTATTTGGTGTGATATTCAAGATCATATCATGAAGAATTTCGAGGAGTTTAAGGAAGCTAGAGCCAAGAATTTAGTAACATGGCATATGCAACAATGGAGGAAATTGATTAATGTGCAATGCATTCATGATATACGAGCACCCTTTATGTACTTCCTTGCACCAAAGATACTAAAAAAATGTTTGAAATCCAAATAATTTTGATTTAATTTTATAAAATACAACGACACCATTCTAATATCATCACTTGCAAACGTTTAAAAGTACTCATTCGCCTTGTTGGAGTTCGAGGAGTGGGAATGCATGCAAACAATTTGTCCAAGAAAACAAAGCTTGCAAGAAAACCCCACAATGTATTTCTAAGTGTGGAATGTACAAAAGATAAGTAGCACATTAGCATTATGGGGATTATATGCAAATTAGGTGAAAAAACTTCCTAGAAAGGGAAATTAAGTGTCAAGATATTCCTAAGTGTGTTCACAAGTATGAAAAATATCAATAAGTGCATCCTAGGAGAGCATTGAACAAAGAGACCACACTCATGTATAAGGAAATGGCAATCAAGGTGGACTAACAAAAATCCACAAAGCAAGTAAGCCAAAATCTTTGTGAAAAGCTTTGAATTTCTCACATAGAAAAGCCTTTGGAAAGCCTTTGGGAAAAGGTCTACAACAATATCTTGTTTGGTTGCATAAGACAAATTGGTCTCTCTAGTAGAGATTCTCTCCTGAAAATAATCATAGTGCACCTCAATGTGCTTAGTGTGAACATGGAAACATAGGTTCCTTTCAACTACTAATGGACTATGAATTTTAGCAAACATGTATTTTGATCACAACCCAAATCATCCATAAGGTGTCTCATGAAAACACTATCAACAATCTTTATGAAAGCCACTATATATTGAACCTCACAACTAGAAGTGGCTATATTATTTTTGCTTCTTGCTCAAATAAGATATGCATTATCTACCAATCATGAAGAAGACCACTTGTGAACATAGTGGCACTATAACAACTAACCCAACAAGTGATAAAAAAGCATGTAAGTATGGATATTAGTTTCCCTTGGGATAAAACAAAGCAAGACATCAAGCACCTTATAATTAGTGAAATCTGAAATTAATTGCCTAAAAATCATCAATACTTGGGCTATGCATAAATTAGATCATTTACAAACAAGAAACTTAATGTCAAGTTGAGCAATGCATGAAAGAAGTTGGATAAGCTTGGAGAGGCTTGGAAAGTTGAGTTGTCAAGTGGTGAAGTTGGTCTAGCAAAACAACATAGGACCAGTCCTACCTCTTTGGATATGTAAATTAGAACTTTTATGCTTATGTTTAGTGCAGTAAAACCCAATAGGTACTTTAGAACATCAACAAGAACAAGTTGATGCAAAACAGATAAATTGCACCTTGACTAGCTCACAAAACCTTCTAAAATGGATGGAATTTATGACTTCAAACACTAAGAGCAGCCAGAATAGTTAAAATTGGAAAACTTCCTCTTAAGGGAGTTTCATACATAGGTTTGGCATGTAAAAGCCCTAATTTATATCTGTTTGTGAAGGATCAATCACTTTAACACTGATTGGATGTCATCTCGATTGATGTGCAAACAATGACCCCGAGAGTGTAGAATGCAGTTTTCTCTTAATGTACTAAACCAAATTACTTTAAAATCTATATGCATCAAACTAGACAATCATACCTTTCCAATGAATTCTTAAACACTTGATTTGGAGCTCGGTAGAGAGAGCAACAAGCTCTGCAAGTTGACTGAGTATGAGGACAAAGGAGGAGAGAACATAAATGGCACCAAGCAATGATCAAAGAGTATATGTATTGCTTCAAAAATTCAACAGTCTACTTAATGTAAAAAAGTTTTGGGGTCTTTTTATAGACTCTTGATGATATGACCATGCCTTTTCTTCATGAATTTGAATGGAAAATTAGGCAGGTTTGGTAGTTTAGATTGATTGGAATCTTTTCCTATAATATAGGAAAAGAGAAAGTTGAAGTCATATCTACTTTTGGATTGATTGATTGAGAATCAATCTCAACCACTTCTATCTTGTGGCTTTTAGGCCTTTTACTCTTTCCTTTTACAAAGGTAAATACCTTGAACCTTATAAAAAATGATCATAAGTAATCAACCAATTAGTAAAAAGAAATAATGTGCTCATAAGTGCTATTCTTCAAGGTACATATATGGGTAGATGGTGCCATACCATCCAAATGATGGATTTGATGAAGAGCATATCCACCTCAAACATAATGAAAGCTTGATGTTCCAATAGCTCCCACTCAAGCTAAAGTATGCTTGAGTCTTCATTCTATGATAGGTTGAACACATGTCATAGCTTTGAATCTACAAAGCTTTATCCCATAAAGTGCCTTTGTCATCATGTCTGCTATCTGCTTCTCAGTAGGAAAAAATGAAATGTCAATTTCCTTTTCCATAAGCTTCTCTCTTACAAAGTGGTAATGGACTTCTATGTGCTTTGTCCTTGCATGAAAAATTGGATTGCAATTAGATGCATGGAACTTACATTATCTCCAAGATAATGAGGATAGGAACTTACAAGTCCCAAATCTGAGTATAACTCCTTCAACCATATTGCTTCTTGAGTTGCAATAGCTAGAAATCTATATTCTGCTTCAGTTGAAGATAAAGTAATTGTTGGTTGCTTCTTGGAACTCCATGATACCAATTTTGAACTTGCAAATGCTAAGTATCCAGAGGTACTTCTTCTATCATCCTTTGCTCCTGCCCAATCTACATCTGAATAGATTTTCATATCCAAATCTAAAGTAAGGATAATAGATACCTTCATTAAGTGTCCCTTTCAGGTACTTGAGTACTCTCTTTGCAGCATCCATGTATGACCTTCTAGGTGAGCACATGAACTGAATAAGCACTCCCACACTATATGATATGTCTCCTCTTCTATGAGTATCTACCAACTAATCTTTGATACTCTTTAGGATGATCAACCTACTCTCCTTCATATACACTTAGTTTATGGTTCAATTGCAAAGGTCTACCTGCATGCTTTGTGTTCTTCATTCTAAAATTGAGAAGTAGGTCTTGAATGTATCTTCTTTGAGTTAGATACATCCACTCATCTGTATAAATCACTTGCAAAACCAAGAAATATCTGAGCTCACCTAAGTCACTGATTTTGAGCTCCTTTTGCATGTGTCTCTTGATCCTTTGATGCCATTTAGATAATCCCTTGTCGCAATAATATCATCTACATAGACACATAGATAGATAACCTCATGGTGATCCCTTTGATGAATAGAGAAGGATTTGAGTTGCTAAGTTTGAACCCTTGATCTTGAAGGTATGTAGCCAACATGTAATTGCAAGTTTTAGGAGCTTTTTCCAATCCATACAATGCTTTCTTAAGTCTACAAACATAATATGTATGATTAGGATTTCCAAAACATAGTGGTTGTGACATGTATACCTCTTCACTTATCCAACCATTTTAGAATGCATTTTTCACATCAAGTTGGAGGAGTCTCCAATTTCTTGCAACACCTACACTTATCAGTATTCTGATTGTAGTCATCTTTGCAACTAGTGAGAATGTTTCCTCATAGTTTATACCATGAGTTTGCGAGCATCATTTGGCAAATAATCTTGCTTTGTACCTGCAAACTAATCCATCTGAGTTTCTTTTAGCTCTATATACCCATCTACAACCAATTACCTTTTGATTGGGTGACATTGGAACCAAATCCCAAGTGTTCATCTCCTTCACTGCATCTATTTCTTCTTTCATGGCTTTTTCCCAATTAGGGTTTCCCTTTGCCTCTTCATAGGTTGAGGGTTCCAATGAAATTGAGTCTTTTGCCAAGTAGATTGAATGCTTTATAACAAATGTGGAATCATATCAATACCTTTCTGGTTGTCTTTTCTCCCTTGTTGACCTTCTAGGTGCTTGCTTGGAGCATTCTCCACACTCTTGCATCTTTGCTTTGCCTCTTGACTTCCATAGCTTGTAATCCTTTATATTTTCATCTTGGTCATCATCTATATCACTTCTTGGATCCTGGACCTATGTATCATGCTTGCTTCCTAATTGATGAGAATCAGAATCAAGATAATATGGTAGAGTTACCTTTTTTTTGTCTTCATTATACCACAACCCGTGTTCTTCAAACACAACATCTCTACTTGTAATGAATTTCTTGGTTGAAGGATCATAGAACATGTAACCCACATGACTTGAGTCATACCCAATAAACACTACCTTTGTTGCCCTTTCATCTATATTACCTCTTATTTGTGATGGCACATGAACATTAGTTAAACAACCAAACACCTTGCAATGACCAAGATTAGGTTTTCTTCCATACCATGCTTCATAAGGAGTCATACCTTGAAGTGATTTTGATGGTAGTCTATTGACAAGGTACACAGCAGTTGAAATAGCCTCTGCCCATTGATAACATGGCAACATCTTCTCTTGAAGCATTGTTCTGGTTGATCCAACCAATGTCTTGTTTCTTCTCTCTGCAATTGCATTCTTAGTAGTCACTTCCCTTTTGATATCTTTATCCTGTTAGAACTCATCAAACTCTTTGGAGAAGTATTCTCCCCCTCCATCAAATCTGAGCTTCTTGAGTGATATACCTGTATGATTCTCCACATGTGCTAGATACTTTTTGAAGCAATCAAACACTTCATTCTTACTCTTGATAAGGTAAAAAATAGTCCATCTACTATGGTCATCAATAAATGTGCTTGAGAATATTGAGGTTACCAAAGCATAGTGGGAAGCTTGAACTATGCTACATTGACAAGGATTGAAATTGCTTATGGAGTAAGCGTTTTAAGTCAGTTTATGCACAAACCTAGGACACCTCATTTGGAAGCTACCAAGAGGATTTTGAAGTACCTTAAGGGAACTCAAAATCAAGGACTATACTTTCCTTATACCTCAGACTTGGACATCAAGATATATTCAGATGCAGATTGGGCAGGTTGCAAAGATGATAGAAGGAGTACCTTAGGATACCTATCTTTTGCACGTGATAAACCTATATCATGGTCTTCAAAGAAGCAACCTATTGTTGCTTTATCTTCTACAGAGGCAGAGTATAGAGGATTGGCCAATGCTACTCAAGAGGCCACATGGATCATATTTGGGTTTGCATACTACATCTCCAATGGTTTTTGGGGATAATACAAGCTCACTACATCTTGCAGCAAATCCTATTTATCATGCTAGGACCAAGCATATAGAGGTCCACTATCATTATGTGAGAGAGAAGCTATTGAGCAAGGAAATTCAGTTGGCTTATGTATCAACTAATATGCAATGTGCAGACTTATTGACTAAAGCTTTAGATGGCACAAAACTTTGCAAGTTCAAGTCTATGATTGGATTGCAAGACATTCAAGAAGATTGAGGAAGAAGACGAAGCCAAAATGTTTGGTTGAGGGGGAGCTATTGCACATTTGGCTAGAGTTTATGTACAATTGAAGCTCCATGGAAACCATTGCTAGGAAGTTTTTATCTTTACCATTTGTAAAATTCATTCTTTGACTTGAAAGAATATTTGTAACTGCCACTAAAATCATGGGACTTGTTAGTTGGAAAAATCAAGACTCCACTTGAGAGAATATCTCCTAGATTGGAGGACTACTTTTTTAGTGAGATCCAATGGAGGATTCAAATTCAAATTCAAATATCTATCTATAAAAGGAGTGTGAAAAACTCACGGGATAAGTGACTCCATTCCCGAGTTCTCCTTGACCACATGGTAAGAGAGTAAGGCTTGCATCATAGCCTATACTACTCACCATCATTAGGCTTTGATTATCTTGCCTATGATATTGTACAACATTGTGTTCTAATACAATAGATCAATACTTTTCATCTATGGTCTCTTTATCATAATCACTCATAACAGTCAACTTGTACTGCTCATGTCGCAGTCATTTCTTTACCATTCTCAATGTTCTATAGCTTCTTGGAATCAGCTCCAAGTTCTCTATGTGCTCATAAATTTTGAAGATAATCCATTCAGCCAATTTGAAGAAAAGCGAAACAAAGCACTCACTGGTCAAACTCTGCAGAGGTCCTAAAAAATCGGGGGTAATGATTCAATTGCTAAATTGATTGCTCTATGTATAGTGAATCATTTTAAGTGATTCCACTTGGAATCATTATCTCATTAAGCTAATTTGATACCTCTAAAAGGAACTTTTCTGATTCCTATCGTACTGGAAGCACTGAGCATAACAACAAAGCAAGTGTGTGATAAAAAATAGAAGGTTTTCATTAATCCTTCAACTTGGAAGTAGTCTGTTTTGATTCAATCATTCCTCACATCATTTCCAAAGTACATAGGCACTTGCATAGTGTAATTGGAAAGCTAATTGGGCCTACATTTGAACTCTGAAGCAAGAAGGGGCTGGTGCAAAGTTGGATTTGGTAGTACCTACTCATTTCTTGAAGTGTCCATCCATCTTTCCCAACAGAGAACTCATTAATTCCTAAGAGCTCATGTGTGGCAAGCTGAGCTCATAAGCAGGCCTTAAGAACCTAGATTTATCTATGATTGTGGTCAACCTTCATCGATCGATTTGGTACCAAATGGTGAATACCCTCTTTGACTTAGATCTTTGATGCACTACCATTGGTTGGTTTGATTTCATCGACTGCTTCATAGGCAATGGCTATCCTAGCAAGGGAACAAGTGAGTGCGCACCCTTGCAAACCTAGATCTGCTTCACACCATGGGCTATTTTGCGTTGAGATACCACCCCTCTTCTAGATTCACCAGTCTTCCTATTCAGCTTGTCATGCTTTTTAGGTTCAAATACTCAGACCACTAGTGTCTTTGGAAAAGAAGGAAGTTCTATCCTCTCTCTTGCTTGATCTTCCATAATTGACTTCTTCTCCATCACATGGCTTTAAACAATAACAATATTTTCTTCTTCATGATTAATCCTCAAAGGATTAGGAGTTTGTGATATGCCTAGATCATTGATTGTGCGGCACCCTAGTTCTATCATGGCATGTTACTCATTTACCCAAACCTGAAGAAGTCCATTCCTTAGGTTTAAGTTAACTGGATGATCATCGATCCACTCATGACCAAGGATGAGAGATTTACTAAGTTCTTCATCATGGCAAAATAGTACATTTATTGTCATATGGACATCCTGAATAGAGATGGGAAGCTCCACCTTGCCCATGTAAGGGGTTTCCACTCCTCCTAATCCTTCAAGATAAGTTTCAATAGGATTAATTGATAACTCTATGACCTAACAACAAGAATATCTTAATGCACTTGTAGCAGCTCCTGAATCAATCAAAGCCTTGATTGTTGTAGCAGTCATGCACTGTCCTGATTCTATTGTTATAAAAGGATGTCTATCTATGATGCGATGAGGGGGATAAATCTTGGTATGGCACATAGCCATATGATACCTCGAGGATTGAAAATTATCATGCCTAGGTTGCTCTATGCCTTCTCTCCTCAACTTCATATGTTTAATATGATCTAAGGCCTCTGTCTATGCTTCTTTGTGGATTATCTTATCTTCTTTCTTGCATGTTATAACTACATTGAATCCACTTAGCATCTCCTCTATCAATGGTTCTTGATAAAGTTTTACCCTACAATGGTGACTATGCAACAACTATAAATAGGCTAGGAGGTGAGTCCTAGGTATGCCATTCTCCACTTGTCACACACACATATTGGTGAACCAAAACCTATAAAAGTGTTTGGTACAAAAGGACAAAATTTCATGCACAATCACTAGAATTGTGCATTCAAAGGTTAAAAAAAGCCCAAATCAAAATTTTGATGCGACAAAGAGAAGCTATTTTGAACTCTTAATCACTTGGAGTATGTTCACCAATTCTCATGCAACTCTCAGATTGTGATGGGAGGGATGTTGATGATGGCCTAGATGAAGTGGACACCTGCTCTGATACCAATTGTTGGAGTTCCTGGTCTATGGAAGCACACAAACAATAGAAGGAAGAAGCAGAAGAAGCTTGGAGCACAATACGATATTGAATGATTTACCAAGTGAATGTACAAAGATAACCTACCTATTAGGAATATAGGCATATATACAAGCTGAGGGGAAAAAGCCTCCTAAAGAGGCAAAAAGTGCCCCAATGGCCTTAAGTATGTTCACACACATCACTACCAAAATATACCAACATTTTTATCATCTTTGTCTTCCTTCTTTGATTGTGTAGCACTAGCAAATTCTTGCTTACTAATAGATGAGATCCATTTACCTTTGCCCTTTTGACTAGCTAAGAAAGACACATAATTGACATGTTTTGTTTAGAATGATCTTCTTGCAACAGAACGGAAACTAAATCCTCAAATTTTAAGGCATTTGGATTTCCTTTTATCATCAATTGAAGAGTAGAAGAAAAAATTCTGATATGAATGTGGAAGATCATTAAGAACAACCTGCACAAGTGAACTATATAATAAGATTTCATTATAGCAATCAATTTCTCCTTCAAATCTTTGATCTTTGTCAAAAAAACTATCCATAGACTGCAAAGTTTGACAAACTATTGAAAATCGAATTCCTTTTGGGAAATTTTCACTCAAGTTCCATTTATCCAATGGGAAAGTGTGAAAAGATTAAGCTATTCCAAGTCTCAATAGAGTGAAATATTCCAAATTATGTAGTCTACAACCATGTCAACGATAATTAAGTCTATGGAAGGCACAATGTAAAGTTTACCTATCGTTAAAGGGATTTCTTAAATATGAAATCCAAAAGCATGAGTGAATGCTTAGACTTAAACAGTAGAGAGATTATTATAAAGTCCCCAAGGTAGCTACTTAAAGCTTTAATAAGAAAGGAATCTAAAGATAAGAAGTGAACAAATCTTGTCATTACAAATTGTTCAAGTATAACTAATTGGACTTGAATTTAAAAACTTCAAGAACTTGGAATTTTAAATGATTTTTCTTTTGAAAACCCTAAAGGAGAAGGATGGATGTTCCATCCAAAGGTTTTCAAGTTTCCAATGTGAACACACGAGATCATGAAAGAATTGTGTGAAGGAATTAAAACCTAGAAAATCTAGTTAGAGGTAATGCATGAAATTTCAAAATTCTTTTAAAGAATCAAAGTGAAAAGGTACTCTATCAAGTTATGTTTCAACTTGAGGATAAATTTCACTCACATGGCAATGTGAATATAAAATAGGGTGGTATGGGACACCAGATTTTATACTCAGATTGATGTAGGAAAGATGGTATGGGACATCGGACCATGGGATGATACTTATCTTTTACTCCTAGAATGAATCTTGAAGCTAGATTTAATTGTCAAGGGAATTAAAACTTCTAAGGAGAAGTTTACATTCAAGGAGGATAATGTAATGATCTCAAGATACTTCAAGATCAAGTATGTAGGAAGATACGAAGTCAATAACTTCCATGATCTTCTTTTTTAAATAGATAAAAAACTTATTCTTATTTGAATTATGGGACACTTCAAGATAAAGTGTTGTTGATTCAGAAATATTTGATGAATTTTAAAAAAAATTAGGACTTTGATATTGAAATGATCCTTTTAACTAAGGAATAAGCACCAAGTTCCTAGTGTAACTTGGTACATTCAATCCTTTGACTCAAAGCAATGCACAAGAATTGCATTCCGAGTAAGCAATCATAAATATTGAATATAGAGATGAACTTAGTCTCATGTGAAGCATTATTTGAGTAAAAAATCATCAATAGAACTTCAGTGGGTCAACACAGTGATGTTGGATACCATACTAGTATCTTGTGGTTGGATGTTGTTTTAGATTTTCTCTGAATCTTTTCATGAATCTAGTTTCTTTCTCTTAAAGATAGGAAAAAATCTTCAATATCTTGTTGGAATAGATCTCTGAGTAGTTAAAGTCTTGAGTCAACTAGAGTTTTGGTGCACACCATGTTCAAGTATCCCTTCAAAGTTTGAATTGGTTGTACAACGTTTTTAGATCTTTCTTTCCACTTTCCAAATCTTTTGGATTTGACTCACATATGGTATCTAATTCCTTTTGCAAAAGTCCAAGGTTAGCCAGTTGGAACAACATAACTAAATCAAACATCCTAGACTAAATCAAACATCTTAGATAGATGTTCTGTACAAGAAGCCTTTCAATCTTTTAAAGATGAAAGTCTAAGTTGACTTATCAGTATACTCTAGAATAGAGAAGTTAGGAATTGCTCATTAGATTGAGAATTCCCAAGAACTTTTAGCTATAGTCTTATCAGAAAAGTGTCCTAAGCTAGAAAATTTTCATTCTTAATTTGACTTGGTTCAATCAAAGTATGTGTTAGCACTCAATGTCAGGAACGAGGTCAAGAACGAGGCGCAAGAACATGTTGAAGAAGTGGACACACAAGAAGAAGGAGCAAGTAGGGAGCTCCAAGAAGTACATGTCAAATTTTCAGAACAAATCCCTATAAAAATAGTGATTTTCATCACGAAAAGCCATTGTAAACACCATTTCATATATTTGTAACTCCATTTTTTTCAAGCCAAGGAGTCCTTGAGCTTGAGGAGTATTAGAAGTATCATCCTACCAATTTCCATAATTTTTAGACTTCTTTTGAGCCCTCAAATAAGTCGTCGAACCTAATTTTTAACTAGGCCAGACACTATGTCTAGACAGGGTCAAAACTACTCAAAAAACTATAAAAAGACCTAGAGAGCACATTTTTGGGGTGGGCTAGTTAGAGAGGTGGATTGTTAGAGATTGAAGCTTTGTAAGAGAGTTCTTGTGCAAATGAAGCTTTACATTGTTCCTCTCTTTGATCTTGCCTTGTGTGTGTGTATAAGTGTGTGCATTCTAGTGTGCTTCTCACTCACACATTTGTGCCTTCACATGCTCACATTCTTCATACTAGTCCTCATTTCTCCATGGATTGACAAGTAAAGGAGGTGGTGCTTACGCTTGAGCTACACCAAATTTTGGCACCATTGCCGGGGAGAGAGCTTTTAGAATGAGCATTGTGATGGTAAGATTGTAGATTCCTGATGTTGGAAGGTAAAAACTAGTAATATTTTGTTATTTTTTTGATTTATCTTCTCCATCTTCATCATCATCACCATCCCCATCATCTGATGGACTTTTACCTTCCAACGTCACAATAACAGAAAATGACTAGTTTTAAAGAATAATGCGTTGTTTTTCAGATATGGTAATTTGAAGTTGACCCTCAAGTGGGATTTGGAAGCCAAGGAGGATCCAAAGGATTTTGAGCAGTATAAAGGGGAAATTTTGGACTCATAACCAAGGCTTATGAACCTAAGATCTGGAAAAGCATTAGATCTTCTGAGGCTAGTGTCAACCATATAGCTAGATCATGGTCTCGACAACTCAGTGGTTATCCCTACGTGCTAAGTTCGGACACAAGTGATTTAGAAATGTCCTCTAGCATGGCGAGACCTACAGGTAGCTCAGGGAGTGCCTATCTACAAACAGCAGAAGGTCCATATAAGAAACATCTGGAATATTTTCGGACCAACCGATTAGGTGCTCGCATCTATGAGGATGGCCTGAGGCAATCAATGGTCCAACTCAAAAATCCAAATCAACCCTTTGGACTTGAACCCCAGTGGTCAAGTTTGAAGAGGGTTCTTATATCGATAAGCAAGGAACCATGTATGTGGTTACCAACTTACCAGATAGGACAGATGAGTTTGGAAACATCATTATTGAGAATGAGATAGGAGACCTAGAGCAAGGAGATGTAGGATAGGAACCCAAGACTTCTAAAGGTAAATTAGTCTTGACCAGAGTGATCACTCCAGATTGGATCCCTCAAGACAACAAGAATATAGAACTATTTCTTAATAGAGAAACGGAGGAATCCTTTTGGAGATTTAAGCCATATCAAACCTAACCCAATAATCACCATCTAAAATTCAAAGATCTTGATATCCCAGGCAAAGTGTTCTACTTAGACAACACATCAGAGAGAGTGTTCGTGGTAACAAAGCAAGGCAGGCATGCATACACATGGAAAGGTGAACTGGTTTTCCCACCACTAAGATCTAATGTTTCCCATAGCCTCCAAGAATCAGGATCATCCGAGGCTCATGAAAACCAGAGGGAAAGAGCCAGAGAGAGACCTCAGGGAAGCTTTGCACACACTGTGGGCAGAAATAGATCAAGATTTGAAAGTGAAAGACTTGAAAGAGACAGACAAAGAGCACATAGGAATCAAAGAGAGGAAAATGATTTTCCATTGCCTAGACCCCGAGAGTACCCAAGAACCCTTAGACCCTCGGTCAAGGTAATGAAGAACTTCTTTGACGGGATAGGAGATCCTTATGATCATGTAGCCGAGTTCAAACAAGTTTAAGAGCTGAACAAGTTGAGGACTTGTTCACCTAGTTTGAGGTGTTTGGTTTGACCCTCAAAGGTACTGATTTAGCTTGGTTTCAGCCCTTGAATAGTGGCATTTATCAAAATATAGGTCAACTGCTAGAAGCATTCATGGTAGAATTTTCCAAGGGTGGCTTCAGGCATAACACATCATCCTTGATCCACAAATTCAAGCAGACACCCCAAGAAACAGTTCGACTAGCTGGAAGGAGATTTAAACAATACATGGAAAGATGCCCCACACCTGAATTACCTACACAAGTAAAACAAGTTTCCTCGTTTTTAGATGGAATTCTAAGTGGGAAACTCAGATCATATGTATATCTCAAGGAACCATCCACACTAGATCAATGCTTGAGAATGTGTATTGATATAGAAGACAATTTGGGTGAGGAGTTAGAATTGTCCAAAGTCTATAGGGATTCTAACAGTTCTACTAGTCATACTTCCAAAACCTCCACTGAGATAGATGAGATAGCAGAGCAGGTTGCCAAGAAGCTAGGAGTTCAAAATAGACAAACACAAAAGGTCACCTCATTAAAGCGATGTTACAACTGTGGAGAAGACCACATGGCTAATGTATGCCTAATGCAAAACCAGAACATGAGAGAAATGAATGCTCCATATTGCACTATTGAGAGAAATTACACGAACCATATGCATCAACATTGTCCCTACAATAGGCAAGCTATTAGACAAACTTATCAACAACAATCAGAGTCAGGTGAGTCAACAGAGCCTGGTAAGAGAAAAATAAGAAAATGGAAGGATACTAGAGAGAAGGCCAATCGTAAGTGGGCAAGAAAGTAATCAGAACTAGAAGAAAGCCTAGGAGACCTAAAAACAAAAATAGCAGACATTTCATCTCAAAACCCCTCACATGTAGAAACTCCATCCACACCACTTCATCCCAATCCATGACCCATTGTAAATAGAACACAACCAGGATCTGTTCTTGCAGATCCAACCCTAGAAGGCTTGGACATGATGTTCAAGGCCTACCAGGCTCGACTTCAAGAAGGGCCTACAACTACAAACCTAGAGAAGATTTACCCTAGAGTAGATTTAGAGATTGAACGAACAAAAATGTGCATGAAAATGGTAGAACTAGCTGAGGCTATGCTTGAGGCCAATCAATTGTTCAATTAGACAAATACTATCAAACCAGATTTGCATTTCTAGGGCTAACTAGAAAGATTAGAGCAGTAAGTAAACAAGCCACATGTTTCTTTACCTCCAAAGGCTCAATGAGTTGTTGAAAGAGAAAGCTCACCAATGAAATTTTATGTTCTAGATTCCATAAATGATGGAGCCCCTCTTTCAATTCAATAGTACTCTCAAGAGTTACTAGAATTTCTACTAGTGGTGCGGTTCAATTGGCCACTCTAGAAGGTGACATCTTGATGAGCTATGTAATGTTGATATTTTTAGGTAGTGATGTGTGTGAACACACTAGGACCGTCGGGGCACTTTTTTCCCTCTTTAGGAGGTTTTTTCCCCCCGGCTTGTATATATGCCTATTGCCCTAATGGGCTACTTATCTTTGTACATTTTTTGGTAATACATTCAGTATTGTGTGTTGTGCTCCAAGCTTCTTCTTCTTTCCTTGTCCTATTCGCGTGTTTCTGCAGACGTCTAACTCCAACAATTGGTATCAGAGCAAGTCGTCGCTTCATCTAGGGTTCCGTCAACACTCCTCCGGTTGTAGTCTCATAATCACATAAATTTTGGTGAGCATACTCACGGTGTTTTTGAGATCAAAACGTCTTTGCCTGGTGGTGTCGAAATCGTGATGTGAGCTCGTTTCGGCCTCCTAACGCACTATGGAAAGCTTCAATTGCCAAAGAGTTCTCTTACAAAAGCTCTATTCTCTAACAAGCTAACCCCAAAAATGAGCTCTCTAGCTCTTTTTATAGTTTTTTGAGTAGTTTTGGCCCTGTCTAGACCTAGTGTCTGGCCTAGTTAAAAATTAGGTTCCAGGGCTTATTTGAGGGCTCAAACGAAGTCTAAAAATTATGAAAATTGGTACGATGGTACTTCTAATACTCCTCAAGCTCGAGGACTCCTCGACTTGAACAAAATGGAGTTATTAAAATAGATAATGGTATTTACAATGGTTTTTAGTCATGAAAATCACTATTTTTGTAGGGGATTCTTCTGAAAATTTGACATACACTTCTTGGAGCTCCCTACTTGCTCTCTCTTCTTCTATGTCCACTTCTTTGATGTGCTTCCATGTTTAATGCTTGACCTTGAGTTCCAACACTCTCCCCCCTCTCGAGTCTGTCGTCCCTGATAGACCCTTGTTGTAATGGTTATTCTAGGTTGCTTTGAGAGGGAGTGTCCATTCGGATGAACCAGAGTGGCAAGGTTGGTTCTCCGGTTCTTCATTTGTCACTGTGAGCCTTTGCAAGTTGTAGTCCCTTGGTATGTGCTTCAGCCTTGGATTCCAACATGATTGTGTCATTGTGAGTCTCCATTGATGACCTCAGATCGTCCAAGGATGATGTTCATAGTAGTCATGCCAAGTACTCATAACCCCTAATGGATGATGAGTAAGTGTGTTCGTGCATGGGTTGAGGAAAATATGTGCCTTGTGCACGGCCTTGTAATGTAGCCCTATGCATGCTTACTTGGAAAATGCATCGGAAGAAGTATGGTGCCAAAATTGGGGGTCTTGAGCTAAGTGCTCAAGGGTATGCCGACGAAGAGGTTTCCTAATCTATCATGGTGATGGTGTTGCCAAAGTAAAGATACTTACCATTGTGAAGGTTCGACCGATGTTCATCTCTTCGTGTTGTACACCCGGTATTTGTGATGGAACCTTGTCGGTGAATGTCCGTGTTGATGGTCCACCGATGAATTTTTTTGAGCGCCTGGTCCTGTCTCTTTTTTCAAGCAACATTTGCCAAATACTGAGAATTGAATTTCTTTATATTCCTTGGCAAACAATATTGGGTAACTACACCAAGCTTAGTTTCACACATTTTCTTCAGCTCACCATAAGCAAAAGTCTTCTCACCCGGTATACGGACAAGAATTCTCAGGATACCAAACTACCTCTTGCAGTATCTCCTTGTAGATTATAGTACATGCAGTAGTTAAGCATCACTCAAGTTGCGGACCTTCAAGTTCTTCACACCTGCTAGCCGAGACACACTTCTATCCAAAATGATAAATGCCCAGTAATCAATAGTTCCATCTTCAACTAAGCATGTCTCATTCATGTTCCATGAGCGAAGCCTGGGAACAAGTTTTGACTCTTTTTTTTTTTTGGGAACAATGTCACACACAAGAAGAGAGATGTTAGGATTAGAAAAAATAATTGACATATGTGAATGTGCTCTTGTGCATGGGACTCTTAGTTGTGTCTATGCACGGCCATGTAATGTGGCCCTATGTTAATGCATACTTTGGAAATGCATGGCCTGAATGGTGCAAAAGAGAGGGTTGTGCCGAGAGCACATGGTTGTCGCTCGTCGAGGCTTAATGTCATTTGCAGATGTTGACGCCATCTTTGTTGGAGGTATCCATTGTATCTCGAGATGGCAGCTGATCATTCCTCCTTATATGGATCCATTTGAGAACGGTCTTCGACTATGTAGCAATCTCCTTTGGTTGCTTCATGTTTGGATGGTTTCTTGAGGGTTTGATCCTTCGTGGTTGGCTCTTTAGTTCTGTGAGGCCTACCGGTGCTTTTGGCTTCCATACCCATACCTCTGTGGCTGGTCGCTTGACTCGCGTTGAAGAGGTTACTTGGTCTACTGTTGTTCTTGGTGTTTGGTTCTGACCTTTGTCTTGCCTTGGCTTCTTTGTTGAGACTTTTCGTGTATGGGAGAGCATAGGTTGTTGCGGACGTAAGAGCTTCCTGGGTACCCACATGTGTAATCGCCCTTGTTGAGCTGCAACTAATTTCTTAGGTATCCAAATTTGTCGGAGATCTTGTGGTTGAGCTTGTCCGATCTTCTTCCTTCGTCTTCTGGCCTGGTTCACTTGTCGGGATGGGGTTTGTGGGGCCAAGGGTGATGGCTGCTCTCCTTTTCGTATCCAGATCTGCTTCATGCCCAACACTACTTTCCTTTGGAAATCCCATTGTCTATTTGATATAGCAGTGGTCTTGTTCTGTTGTGCTTGCCTTGTTGGTTGAGTTGTAGTGGCGGCATTAGTCCTTGCACCAGAGGAGGAGTCCGCTTGTCTTTGAGCTTGTTCTTCCATGATTGAGTTCTCCTGCGACATAGATCTTTTGATGCATACAACATCTCTTTTGCTAAGATTAGTCCTAGGAGAACTGCAAGATGTGACATCTGGATTTGTGAGTATGCCATTTTCTAGTTCTAATGTAAAGCATTGTCCCTGGACCCAAACTTGAAGAAGTTGACTTCTTAGGTTCAAGTTGACTGCATTGTCATAAATCCAATCTTGTCCTAAGACAAGTGGTTCTGTAAGGTTCTCATCTTGACACACTAGCGCTTTGACTTTCATTGGAACATCTTGAAGGTAGATGGGGAGTTCCACCTCGCCCAAACAAGGGGTTTCCACACCTCCCAATCCTATGAGATAAGCTTCTATGGGATTGATGTTCAACTACAAGTCTTGGCAGTAGGAAAGTCTAACTGCACTACTTGCTGCACCTGAGACAATCAATGCTTTCACTGTCCTTGCACCCTTCCCTTGTCCGACATCTATGGTCACAAAGGGTCTTCGGTCAATGACTTGAGAAGTCTCTATGCCTGATTTTTGGCACATATCCATGTGATATTTTTTGGGGCTTTTGAGTTGACATCTAGGCCTAGTTGCCTTAACTTATTTTGCCTAATATGCTCTCTGGCCTCTGCCTGTGCTTCTTCTCTCACTCTTAACTCTTCTTCTTTTCGCTTCTTAGCCGTGTTGAGTCTCGTAAGCATATCCTCTGTAAGAGGTTCTTGGTATAACTTGACTCTACATCCACTAATATAGTTTGGCAAGATATCTCCTTCTAGAGTGGCCAACTGAACTTCACCACTAGTGGAAATTCTATTAATGATCATGGGTCCGTATCCTCTTTTTTCCAACTTACGAGCATGTTGCTTTAGTGTGTAAACCAACACTAGATCTCCCTCTTTCAGTCCCTTATCCTTGATGTGTGCATCAAAGTATGCCTTTTGCCTTTTCTTTGCAGCATAGATACCTGCCGCCGCGTGTAGCCTTGTCTCACCTAAGCGTTCTAGATCAAAGATCCTAGAGGACAACTCATGTCCATTCCACTCATGCTCTTGTGCTACTTTTAATGCTGGGATTAGGAAATCTAAAGGTAGCACAGCACTCTGTCCAAAGACCATTTGAAATGGGGTGGCATTGAGTACTATTTTGTAGGCAACTCGGTAAGCCCAAAAAGCATGATGAAGCTGTTTGTCCCAATCAGAGCGTTTATTATTTACCAATTTAGTCAAGACATTACATAGGATCTTATTTGTGCTCTCGGCCTGTCCGTTAGCTTGGGGATGATAGGGGGCAGACTTCTTATGTATCACCAAGAATTCTTGGAGAAGATTTTCAATGACTTCATTTAAGAAGTGGGTGCCTCTATCGCTTACTAACTCTATTGGTAGTCCATATCTAGTGAACACATTCTCGAATAAGAACTTAGCCGTCATCTGAGCATCATTCTTTGTTGTGGCTTTGACTTCTACCCATTTTGTAAGGTAATCTGTGGCTACAATGATGTACTCTGCATGGGAGTTTCTAGCTGGGGGGTTAATAGGACCTACAAAGTCTATACCCCACTTTGAGAATGCACGTCCTCCCATCATGGGCCTCAAAGGCATCTCGTCTTTTCTGATAGGATATTGCGCACGTTGGCATGTGTCACATTTCTTCACATAGGTATGTGCATCCATATGAAGAGTTGGCCACCAAAGTCCTGAGAATAGAATGGTCTTGGTTACTCGATCAGGACCAAAGTGTCCACCTGCAACACCACTGTGTGCAGTCTCTAAGACCTTTAAATAGTCTGATTCATGAACGCACAGTCTTAAGTAACCATCTTTGCCTCTTCGGTATAGGTTCTCTCCTACTAAGGCATAGCCTTGAGCCTCTTGCTCCATGCTTCGTCTTGTTGCTAGACTAACCTCTTTGGGTAATCCTTGCCTAGGTGTCTACCAGACCTCAGGTTCATAAGCTTTGTCTTCTAGTCCCAAAATTCCCCTTTGTGTTGCTCAAAATCCCTTGGGGCCCCCTTGGTTTCCTAGTCCCACTGGAGGGTCAACTTCAAAATATCCTATCTGAAAATCAACACATTATTCTTATAAAAAACAATTGAGCCAGTGTAGGATTTGAAACGAGCTTTCCAACGAGCTATAGAGCTCAAAAACTGGACTTTGGATGAAAAAGTTATGTCAAATCAGGCTGCTGGGGGTCAAAACAGGCAAACAGGACCTTTTGGAGAAAATCGCGATTTTGTGAAATCAAGGAATCACGATTGTGTGAAATCAGAGAATCGCGATGCTGTGTCGTCAAAGAATCGCGATTTTGAGCACAGAATCGTGTTTTAGAGAATCATGGTTCACAGGATCGTGATTCACAAAATCGTGTCTTCATAGAATCGTGTTTTAGAGAATCGTGTTCTAGAGAATCGCGATTTTGTCTTAGAGAATCGTGGTTTTCAAAATTTAGAGAATCGCGATTTTGAGTACAAGCACAAAATCGTGTTTTTTGAAAATCCCGATTTTGAGTACAGAATCGTGTTTTAGAGAATCGCGATTTTGTCTCAGAGAATCGTGTTTTCACAGAATCGTGGTTCACAGAATCGTGTTTTAGAGAATCGTGTTCTAGAGAATCGCGATTTTGTCTTAGAGAATCGTGGTTTTCAAAATTTAGAGAATCGCGATTTTGAGTACAAGCACAGAATCGTGTTTTTTGAAAATCACGATTTTGAGCACAGAATCGTGTTTTAGAGAATCACGATTTTGTCTCAGAGAATCGTGTTTTCACAGAATCGTGGTTCACAGAATCGTGATTCACAAAATCGTGTTTTTCACAAAATCGTGGTTCTCAGAATCGTGTTTTTTGACATGAAAATCGCGATTTTGTCTCAGAGAATCGTGTTTTCACAAAATCGTGTTTTTCACAAAATTGTGGTTATCAGAATCGTGTTTTTTGATGTGAAAATCGCGATTTTGTCTCAGAGAATCGTGTTTTCACAAAATCGTGTTTTAGAGAATCGTGTTCTCACAGAATCGTGTTTTTGGCTGAAAATCGTGATTTGTGAGAATCGCGATTTTGAGCACAACCACAGAATCGCGATTCTGAGAATGACCACAGAATCGTGATTCTTTCAGCAAGCTTTTAGGCGGGAAACAGAAAATCGTGATTTTCAAAAAAATTTGAATTTTCACAGAATCGCGATTTTCATCACAGAATCGCGTTTTTTGGCGGGAACTTTGAATTTTTGAGCACTGAGCAATGGCGAGCTCCGTATGAGCAGAAAATCATGAAAAACACAGGCGCTTGTTCTCCCTTGCACTTCCTAACTCCTTCCCACACAATAATGCATGAAAAATGGTATGAAAATGGTGAAAATGCACTAAAAAACAAGAAATTTTTATGAAGAAGAAGATGGAAGAAGGTGGCCATGATGATGATGAAGAAGATGAAGAAGAAAAATCAGAAAATGAACAAAAATGACAGTTTTTTTACCTTCCAACGTCGCAAATCTCCGATCTTACCATCACAACGCTCGTCCTCGAAGCTCTCTCCCCGGCAACGGCACCAAAATTTGGTGTAGCTCAAGCGTAAGCACCACCTCCTTTACTTGTCAATCCGCGGAGACGTGAGGACCGGTATGAAGACCACGAGCAAGTGAAGGCACAAGTGCGTGAGTGAAAGCACACAAACATGCACACACATACACACACGCACACAAGGTAAGATCAAAGAGAGGAACAATGGAAAGCTTCAATTGCCAAAGAGTTCTCTTACAAAAGCTCTATTCTCTAACAAGCTAACCCCAAAAATGAGCTCTCTAGCTCTTTTTATAGTTTTTTGAGTAGTTTTGGCCCTGTCCAGACCTAGTGTCCGACCTAGTTAAAAATTAGGTTCCAAGGCTTATTTGAGGGCTCAAACGAAGTCTAAAAATTATGAAAATTGGTACGATGGTACTTCTAATACTCCTCAAGCTCGAGGACTCCTTGGCTTGAACCAAATAGAGTTATAAAAATAGATAATGGTATTTACAATGGTTTTTAGTCATGAAAATCACTATTTTTGTAGGGGGATTCTTCTGAAAATTTGACATACACTTCTTGGAGCTCCCTACTTGCTCTCTCTTCTTCTATGTCCACTTCTTTGATGTGCTTCCATGTTTTATGCTTGACCTTGAGTTCCAACACCTCCGAAAATAGTTGGAGAGTGAGCACATGAATGAAGGTCATTCTATGGACAGTTTCCTGATGAAGATCAAAGACTTGAAGGAACAGTTGATTTGTGTTGATGAGGTTATACCAGATAGCTCACTTGTGCAGACCGTTCTGAATGGTCTTCCTGATTCATATCAGAGTTTTGCTTCTACTCTTCGGTTGATGATGAAAGGCAATCTGAATGCCTTATCATTTGAGGAGTTAGTCTCTGTTCTGTTGCATGAAGATCAATCCAGGCAGAGCATGTCCATTATGCGAGTTGCAGATCAAGCTTTTCTGGCTAGTCAGAAGGGCAAAGGAAAATGGAGCTCTTCAACTAGTAAGGAGAAATCTGCTAATTCTACATATTCGAAGAAGGAAGATAAAGATGAGAAGAAATGAGAAAAGCAGAAATTGTTTTGTAAGTACTGTAAAGGGAATGATTGTATCATAAAGATCTGTCCAAAATTGGCTGCTAAAGAGGCAAAGAAGAAAGAGGTTGGAATGGTTGTTGCAGAGGCCTCTACATCAAAAACAGATTCTGCTAATCTTATGCAGGAAGAAGAATGGGCATTTACTACTGTCTGCAATTTTGACCCATCTTCTCATGAGTAGTGCATGTCTGCAGTAGACTCAGATGATTCGTATTTTGACAGTGGGGTGACCAAAGATATTACCTCGCAACGCAGTTTCTTCTCTTCAATCGAGCCTTCCCCTACAAAGAATACTGTTACATGCGCCAACAACTCCTCTTATCTTGTTATGGGAGTTGGTAAGATCATTTTGACTACTGCTGATGGTAGTTCTTTCACTTTGTTAGATGCTTTATTTGTGCCATGGATCAAGAAGAACCTGTTATCAGTTTCCACATTAGCCAAGATTGGCTTGGTTGTGAAATTTGTTGATGAGAGGTGTATAGTTCATGATCTGTCAAATGGCTATGTGATTATTGCTTCTGGCATTTTATGTCGTGGGCTCTATAAGCGCATAGACTATGAAAGATCTGTAAATGATTTGGCATGTGCAGTAAATGATTCTCAAGCAATGTGAGATGCAAAGCCTTGGCATGCACGCTTTGGTCATCTGAATTTTGCTAGTTTGCTATGCCTGGAGAAATCTGAAATGGTGTCCTCTTTGTCCAAACTTGAGGCACCTGGAAAACATGTTTGTGAAGGATGTATTTTGGGAAAAATGCAGCGTTTGTCCTTTCCAAAAGATGGTTCAATTTGGGCTACTCAGAAATTACAACCTGTACATAGTGATGTCTGTGGTCCTATGCAGACACCTTCTTTTGGGAATTATCTTTACTTCGTGACTTTCATAGATGATTTTTCCAGGCATGCATGGGTATATCCATTGAAGACAAAGTCCGAAATGTTCATGTGCTTTAAATAGTTTTTGGTTTTGGCTGAAAATCTATCAGCACATAAAATGGGCACCCTCCGTTCTGATTGAGGGGGGGAATATATGTCTTCTGATTTTAATGCATTTCTGGTTGAACATGGGATAAAACACCAGTGTACAGTGCCGTATACACCTCAACATAATGGAGTTGCTGAACGAAAGAACAGGTCACTCATGTAGATGGCGAGGTGTATGGTCAAGAGCCAGGCTTTACCACATAGTTTCTAGCTTGAGGCTGTCATATGTGCAGCATATGTACTGAACAAGTGTCCCACTAAAGCGGTGCAGTCTATCACTCCATATGAGGCTTGGCATGACTGCAAGCCATCTGTTTCTCATCTGCATCTTTTTGGTTGTTTGGCATATGCATTAGTGCCTGAACAACATCGCAGAAAATTGGATGATAAAGCAGTAAAATGTAATTTTGTTGGGTACAGTTCTGAAAGTAAAGGCTATCATCTGTATCATCCACAGACTAAACACATTCTGGTTAGCCGTGATGTTGTTTTTGTGGAAGATGCTATTTAGCCATTTCTTTCATGTACTAAGGAGACATCTGTTAGCTCCAAAGACATGTATGATACTTTGCTGCCTCTTTTTACAGGTGGACAGTCTAGTGCTGGTCCCAATGAGGCAACTTCTCAGCCTTTGGAGGCTTCATGTGATGATGCAGATAATTCCATTTCTGATGCAGATGTACATGATGCACTTATTGATGAGAGAGCTGATATTGAACATGTAAGAACTATGCCAAAATGGCTGGTGAAGACCTTGTGTGATAGCAAATTAGATGCACCTCTGTCATACCATACTCGTTGAGGCTCTCATGATGCCTCTTTTGCATCAGATTGCTATGCTATGGCTGCATCTAGTCTCTATGATGAGAATGAGCCTAATTCATTGGTTGAAGCACAAAATTCAGAAAATTGGATGGCTGCTATGCAATCTGAATATGATGCTATAATGAAGAATGGTACTTGGTCTTTATGTGACTTGCCTCCTGGCAAGAAGGCCATTGACACTAAGTGGGTATACAAATTGAAGCGTAAACCGGATGGTACAGTTGACAGGTATAAGGCTAGGCTTGTTGCAAAGGGTTATGCACACTAAAGAGGCATTGATTTTGATGAGACCTTTGCACCTACATGCCGTATGACTACTGTTCGGAGCATCTGTGCACTTGCAACTCATCATAGTTGGAATGTACATCAGTTGGACATTAAAACAACATTTCTGAATGGTGACTTGCATGAAGAAGTGTATGTTTTTCAGCCCCATGGCTTTGTGCAGAAAGGGCATGAAAACCAAGTGTGCAGGTTAAAGAAGGCATTGTATGGTTTAAAGCAAGCACCACGTGCTTAGTATGAGAAGATACATGCCTATCTGATTGCACATGGTTTTGAGAACAGTCCAACTGAAAGCACCTTATATGTTCAGCGTGCTAATGATGTGCTTCTGATCATTGTTGTCTATGTTGATGTCATGCTGCTCAATGGTCCTATTGAGAAGCATATTGCTGATTTTAAAGCTGATTTGCATGCCTCATTTGAGATGTCTTATTTGGGGCATTTGCATCACTATTTGGGCATTCAGTTTATGCAAGTTGATGGTGGAATGGCTTTGTGTCAAATGAAATACATTGACACATTATTGCACCGTTTTGGCCTTGAAGACTGTAAGCCTATTTCCACTCCTATGGAGATAGGTTTACGACTGAGTCTTCATGATGTTGGAGATACATTTGATGCTGTTCTCTATCAGCAGGCTGTTGGATGCTTGATTTACTTATGCATTACTCGGCCAGATATTCAGTTTTGTGTCTCACATATGAGCAGGCTTATGCATTGCCCAAGAGTCAAGCATTGGCAGGCAGTTAAGCGCATCTTTCGCTATTTGAGTGGTACTCAGCTACTTGGGTTGTTTTATCCCAAGGGGGGATCACTACCGCGAGATTTGCATGCTTTTTCTGACTCTGATTGGGCTGGTTGCTATGACACTCGTGTGTCCACTAGTGGCTTTTGCTTCATGCTTGGTAGCTCATGTATATCTTGGTTGAGCAAGAAGCAGCCTACTGTGGCCACTTCCAGTTGTGATTGTGAGTATAGGGCAGCTTTCACAGCGACTGTTGAGTGTGTGTGGCTCAGACACCTTATGGCTGATTTGGGTGTTGGTCAGACTTCTGCCACCACCATCTTCACTGACAGTCAGAGTGCATTAGCAGTTGCGAGGAACCCTGTGTTCCATGCTCACACTAAGCACATTGAGGTGCATTATCACTATGTCAGGGAGAGGTTCTCTGCTGGGGAGATCAGCTTGGCATATGTGCCCACGTAGGAGAACATTGCAGACCTTTTCATGAAGGCTCTACCTAGGGAGAATTTTGAAGCTTTCCGCAAAGCTTTGGGTTTACTTCCTTTTGTGGAGTGATTTCCACATAGCTTGGCACTTCCTTATACATGAGTGCTAGCTCCTTGTTCACCGCATCACTCCCAGGGGGGATTTGTTGATATTTTTAGGTAGTGATGTGTGTGAACACACTAGGACCACCGGGGCACTTTTTTCCCTCTTTAGGATGTTTTTCCCCCCGGCTTGTATATACGCCTATTGCCCTAATGGGCTACTTATCTTTGTACATTATCTATTAATAAATTCAGCATTGTGTGTTGTGCTCCAAGCTTCTTCTTCTTCCTTGTGCTGTTCGTGTGCTTCCGCAGATGTCTAGCTCCAACATATATGTGGATGTAGAGTCAAGCTGTATCAAGAACCTCTTACAAAGGATATGCCAATGAGACTCAACACTTCTAAAAAATGAAAAGAGAAGAGTGAAGGATTAGAGAAGAAGCACAGGCAGAGGCTAGAGAGTGCATTAGGAGAAATTAGGTAAGGAGACAAGGCCTAGATGTTTATCCCAATGCCCAAAGATATCACATGGCCATGTGCCAAACATCGGGTGTAATTGCTTCTCAAATAATTGATCAATGTCCCTTTGTGACCAGAGTGGTAGGGCAAGGAAATAATGTAAGGATTGTGAAAGCATTGATTGACAAGGTGCAGCAACTAGTACAGTTAGACTTTCATACTACCAAGACCTACAATTGAACATCAAACCCATAGAAGCCTATCTGATAGGATTGGGAGGTGTGGAAACCCCTTGTTTGGGTGAGGTGGAGCTTCCCATCTACCTTCACGATGCCCCAATTGTGGAGATATCAATCTCCATATGTAATGATCTAGGATGAAATGTATCACTTTTTCATTTCCCTAACATGTATAGTGGTCACACCGGTATATGTCAGGGACACTTCATTGAGCTTTCTTAGATTTATCTACTGAGAGTGATGGCACATTTCTTTCTTGCCAACTCACTCGTTCGTGGACATTAGGTTTTCCTTATGTACTAGTCTTTATATATTGCACTAGTTGTATTCTTGTTTTTAGGTCATCCTTGTACATTCCTTTTTATGTAATAGAGGAAGAAGAAGAAGAAGGTCATTCTTCCTTACCTCAATCTAAGTGTGTGCTTCTCTTTGATTGTGAGAGTGTGTGTGTGAGCTCTCTTCCTTTTCGCCTTCCTCATGACATGGTATCAGAGCCACTGTGGCTGTAGAGAGCTCATGGAGAAGACCGACGGTGAAGAGTACATGAGAAGGCGTGGAGAAAGCGCGATTCACAAACAATCTCAGATTTCTACAAAAATTGGCGTGAAGGTAGAAGACCTCAAAATATTTTCGAGAGTTATCCCTTTAGGGTCACATGTTTTTGCTAGATCAGCATTTCGAAGCCATTTGGACCTCTATTTTGAGCCCACAAGGTGGGGCCCACAAAAAAACCCAATTAATTTGCAAAATTATAACTTGCGTTCTGTTTGATATCATATATTCCAGATCCAGAATTTCAAGTGATTCCGTGTACTGTTGATACACGAAAACTGTGTTTTTCTGAGATCGAAATTCATGTCATAGCACGACAGTGTTCAAGTAGAAGTGCTGCTTGTAGTGTTTTGCAGTGTTTTGAATTGCTGTAGAAATGGCAAATGGAGATGGAATGAGTCAGCTTATGAGCATAAACTAGATAAGAAGAACTTCCATGCTTGGAGATTCAGAATGAATAACTTCCTTATGGGAAAAGGCTACTGGAAGTACATTGAAGGAGAGAACAAAAATGCTCCACAGTTACGAGAGAGGAATCGGACTGTGAACTAGTTAAGAGCATATAAGGAATGGAATCAAGGAGCACAAAAGGTAATGTGTTGGCTATCTGTTAGCATACATGATAGCATGATTGGGCACATACAGGATGCCAAGACTCTGAAAGAGGCTTTGATACAATTTGGTCACATTGTATCAGACCAATACAAAGGCACAAAATTTGCAACTAAAGAACGAGTTGCATACATTAGAGAATAAGGGCATGTCGGTAAGTGACTACACCCTGAATATCAAAAGCATATGTGAGCCACTTGCATCTATTGGCATGAATGTAGATGATGATGATAAGGTGGAAGTGTGCCTTCATGGTTTAGGAGCTACATATAAGCAGTTTAGAACTTCTATACAGACTAGAGAAAATATTCCAAATTTGGATGATTTGGTATCCATGCTGATTATTGAAAAAAAGAATCTTGGTGAGGATTCAAACTGCCAAGGAAATCTCAGTTCTGAGCACGTATTCTACTCTAGCAGAGGAAGAGGCAGAGATAGAGGTTTCAGAAGTGGAAGAGGAAATAGTAACCAAGATGAAAGTCAAAAACAGAATCATGCACGAGGAAGAGGATAGTTTCGGGGTAGGGGGAGCCAAAGAGGTTGCAAAAGTTTCCAAAGAAATGATTCAAGTAATGACAGTAAAGGATGCTGGAATTGTGGTAAACCTAGACACTTTGAACATGATTGTAGGTTGAACAATCAAAATAACAGAAGGCAACAAAACAACTATGCATTCACAAGTGCAGATGATTCTAAGAAGTTGTTCATGGTTCAACATCACATGATGAATACAATGTCTGCTGGTGTTTAAAAATCGAATGATAATGTCTGGTATGTTGATTCAGGTGCTTCAAATCACATGACCAATCATGCCAAATGGTTTAGTACTTTGGAGAAATTGCCAATTCCTAGATATGTTGAAACAGGTGATAACACATCATACCCTATCCAGCATACAGGAAACATAGCATGGTCTATGGAGGATGAGAAGGTAAAACATCTTGCTCATGTGCTGCATGTTCCAAATATAACAAAGAATCTGGTTTCTGTTGGACAAATGGTTGACCAGGGATTACAAGTCAGGTTCAATGCTGACCGGTTATATGTTGAAGAATACAAACGGGATGGAAGATTGATTGCCAAAGGAAACAAAGTGGGTAGGATGTTCACCTTAAATGTGTAAATTCCTAAAATGAATGCAGCTATGTTTGCAAAAGGTGCAGGAATCATTGCTGATATAGAGATATGGCTCAAACGGATTGGACATGCAAACTTGCAAAGGCTGAATTTGATGCAGTCAAAGGAGATTGTCCATGGAAACCAAATTTCAAGGCTGCAGAGATGCAAAAGGTATGTGGAGCATGTCAATTTGGAAAACAATCAAGAACATCATTTCCAGATTGAAAGAACTTGGAGATGCTTGTAGAAGGTAGAAAAGTGCATTTCAAAGCGACGAAGTTTGGTCAAGACAACCGGAACAAGACAAGACCTTGAGCTTATGGAGACTCAAATAGAACTTATAGGCATGCTATAAGTGCAAAGAAACACACTATGTACTTTGGAGAATCAAGGAGAATGAGTCGATATAAAATAGATAGGTTCGTGGGTCGACTAGCTCAAAAACTTACTATCTATGGAAGAGACAATGAACTTCAAATGCCCATAGCAACCAGCGTGATTACAATTAGGAAAAATCCTTTTATGGGAGTGATAAAAATAGGGTTGAGTGTATGTAATGCACAAAAGTATAAGGAATAAGCAAAATATGCTATAGGAATGAATGCGACATTCACCGGTTGTACTTCCTATTTTTCAGGAATACGCAGAGATTGACCCCGAGACAGAAAAACTCTAACTTCTCCCAATCTACTGAACCAAATGCTTTGAAAATGTGTATGCATAAACTAGACACTAATACCTTTCCAATGAGCCATTTTGCAGGCAATTTGGAGCTCTGAAGAGAGAGCAGCAGCCTCTGCAAGGTTACTATTGGCGAAGAAGATGATGCAGAGAATTGAAGGAGCAAGACAATGATGGTCACAAGTGTATGTATATTGCTTCCATGTAATGTACAAGTGATTTCAAGTCTTTATATAAACTCTAGGAGTGTTCCACGACTTTTACAAGTTGAATTTGAATTCAAATGAAGGTGGGCATGGTTATTGGAGGGAATCAATTCACTTTCCTACAATCTAAGAAAAGTCAAGATCTAGTTTGATCTACTTTTAGGTGATTGATTGCTTGATTGAATGCAACTTCAACCACCACAAATTCGTGGGATTTGGGCTCTATCTTTCTACCTTTACATGTGTAAAGCTCAAGGCTTTTACAATGGTAAATGAACCATAAAAAAGCTCTAAAAAGATACAATAAATGAGCATATGAAAAAGAACTCTCCAACGAATATTCTTTCGATGCGATAGCCTTTGATGTAGATCAAATCCACCTCAAGCATAGTGTAAGCTTGATGTTCCAACTCCTCCTCCTCAAGCTAAAGTATGCTTGAGTCTTCATTCTTTGATAGGTTGAATACCTGCCACACCTTTGAATCTACAAAGCTTTATTCGATCAAGTGCCTTCGTCATCATATCAGCTACTTGATTTTCAATTGGAACAAAAGAAATGTCAATCTCCTTTGCCATGAGCTTCTCCCTGATGAAGTGGTAATGGACTTCTATGTGCTTGGTTCTCGCATGGAAAATAGGATTTGCCGCTAGATGCATGGAACTTACATTATCTCCAAATATGTGAGGTTTGGAACTCACAAGTCCCAAATCTGTATACAATGCTTTTAACCATATTGCCTCTTGAGTTGCTATGGTCAAGCCTCTGTACTCTGCTTCAGTTGAAGATAAAGCAACTGTTGGTTGCTTCTTGGAACTCCATGACACTAGCTTTGAACCTGCAAATGTTAAGTAACCAGATGTACTTTTTCTATCATCCCTAGATCCTGTCCAATCTGTATCTGAATAGATTTTGATATCCAAATATGAAGAGTAAGGATAGAATATACCTTCATTGATTGTACCTTTGAGATACTTAAGTACTCTCTTAGCCGCATCCATGTGTGGTCTTCTCGGTGAGTGCATGAACTGACTAAGCACTCCCACACTATATGAGATGTCTTCCCTTGTATGAGTAGCGTATATCAAGCTACCTACCAAGCTTTGATATTCTTTAATGTCTTCAATTTTCTCACCTTCATAAACACTAAGTTTATGATTCATCTCCAAAGGTGTACCTGCAGGTTTAGTATTCTCCATTTTGAACTTGAGAAGAAGATCCTGAATGTATCTTCTCTAAGTCAAATACATTTCTTTATCTGTGTATATCACCTGCATTCCTAGGAAATATGTGAGCTCACCTAGATCACTGATTTTGAACTCCTCTTGCATGTGTCTCTTGATCCTTTGAATACCATTTAGATCATCACCTGTCACAATAATATCATCTACATATACACATAGATAGATAACCTCATTGTGATCCCTTTTGATGAATAGAGAAGGATATGAGCTATTACCTTTGAACCCTTGATCTTGAAGATATGTAACCAACCTGTAATTCCAAGCTCTAGGAGCTTGTTACAATCCATACAATGCTTTCTTAAGTCTGCAAACATAAGATGGATGATTAGGGTTTTCAAAACGTGGTGGTTGTGACATGTATACCTCTTCATTTATCCAACCATTTAAGAATGCATTTTTCACATCAAGTTGGAGGAGTCTCCAATTCCTTGAAGCAGCTACACTTATCAATGTCCTGATTGTAGTCATCTTTGCAACTGGCGAGAATGTTTCCTCATAGTCTATACCATGAGTTTGTGAGCATCCTTTGGCAAATAATCTTGCCTTGTACCTGAAAACTGATCCATCTGAATTTCTTTTAACTTTATATACACATCTGCAACCAATTACCTTTTGATTCGGAGACATTGGAACCAAATCCCAAGCGTCCATCTCCTTCAATGCATCTATCCCTTCTTTCATTGCCTTTTCCCAATTAGGGTTTCCCTTTTCCTCTTCATAGGTTGAGGGTTCCTCTGAAATAGAGTCTTTTGCCAAGTATATCGAATGCTTCATAACAAATGTGGAATCATATCCATACCTTTTTGGTTGTTTCTTCTCTCTTGCTGATCTTCTAGGTGCTTGTTTGGAGCATTCTCCAACCTCTTGCATCTTTGCTTTGCCTCTTGACTTCCATAGCTTGTAATCCTTTTCTCTTTCATCTTGGTCATCGTCTGTATCACTTCTTGGATCTTGGACTTGTGTATCATGCTTGGTTCCTAATTGATGAGAGTCAGAATCAAGATCATATGGTAGTGTTACCTTTTGTTTCTCTTTATCATACCAAGACCTGTGTTCTTCAAACACAACATCTCTACTTGTAGTGAATTGCTTGGTTGAAGGATTGAAGAACCTATAACCCATCTGAGTTGAATCATATCCAATAAACACTGCCTTTGTTGCCCTTTCATCTAGCTTACCTCTTATTTGTGATGGTACATGAACATAAGCTAAAAAACCAAAAACCTTGCAATGTCCAAGACTAGGTTTTCTTCCATGCCATGCTTCATAAGGAGTCATACCTTGAAGTGATTTGGATGGTAGTCTCTTGACAAGGTACACAACAGTTGAAATAGCTTCTGCCCATAGATAATGTGGCAACTTCTTCTCTTCAAGCATTGTTCGGGCTGATCCAACCAATGTCTTGTTTCTCTTCTCTGCAATTCCATTTAGTTGAGGAGAGTACCTAGTAGTCACTTCCCTTTTGATACCTTTGTCCTGCAAGAACTCATCAAACTCTTTGGAGAAGCTCCCCCTCCATCAGATATGAGCTTCTTTAGTGATCTACCTGTATGATTCTTCACATGTGCAAGATACTTCTTGAAGCAATCAAACACTTCACTTCCAGGGAGGGGCCTAGCGTGCGTGCTGAGAGTATAGAATAGTCCATCTACTATGGTCTTCAATAAATGAGACATAATGCCTTGATCCTGCCAATGAAGGTTCTTGACTTGGTCCCCATACATCTGTATGTACTAAGTCCAATAAGTTGTTGTGGATGTAGCCTCTATGGTTGAATGGTTGTCTTTGTGCCTTCCCAATCTGACATGCATCACACCTGTTGATCATGTGTTGCTTTAATAGTAGTCCTAGAACACTTTGATCTCTGCATATATCCTTCAAGGTTCTTTCATTCACATGAGCAAGTCTCTTATGCCACACTTCAAGCTCACTTAGGGTTTGAGACCCAAAGTTGAATAGAGCTATGTTCCTCGTTTTCTCCTACTTCAAAAGTAAAGAGTCTACCATGCTTCTCACCTCAGGCTATCTTCTTGAAGCTGGTCCTTTCTTCTTCCCTTTCCACTTGCTCTTGCTTGCAAAGTTGGCTTGGGAAGTCTCTTCTTCATCTTCTTCCTTCTTCTTGCCTTTCTGCTTCTTATCCTTCTTATTTGCATATAGAGCACTAGTTGAATTACCATGATAAGAGTTACCTTCCTTTATGCTATTGTTGGCTTCTTGATTGAAGAGTTGTCCAAGAAAGATGTTGAAGTCTGGAGTTTACACATCCATGATGAGATCATAAGCCGTCGTGAAGGATTGCCATTGCTTATCACTTCGAATGCCGTTGAGAACTCGCCTCATGATGACCTCTTCTTCAATCAACTCTCCAATGGATGCTAACTGATCCGCAACCTCCTTGACCTTGGTAAAAAACTCTGTGATGGTTTGTTTAGGTGTCCTCTTCATTTGGTTGAACTCGTTCCAAAGATGATTCTTTCTTGCTTTGGTACTAGCAGAAAAGAAAGTCTCGAGGGCATCCCAAGTCTCTTGAGATGATTTGCATCCTCTAATATGTGGTAGCAGAAAGTTAGAGATAGAGTTTAATATGTACGACCTTGCTTGAGCATCCCTTGCGCACCAAAGTGTGAGCTTATCTTTCTCCTCTTGTGTAGGTCCTCTTTTGGATCTTGGAATAGGCATAGCTTCATCACCTGCTACAATTCCATAAAGATTTCTACCTTGAAAATAGGCCTCCATCCTGATTTGCCAATCCACGTAGTTGTGTCGATCAAGCTTCTTGATCATTGAGGGAAAGCCGTCACCCATCTTGATCTAGCTCTGATACCACTGAAAGAACTTGGAGAAGCTTGTAGAAGGTAGAAAAGTGCGTTTCGAAGCGACGAAGTTTGGTCAAGCCAACCGGCACAAGACCAGACATTGAGCTTATGGAGACTCAAATAGACCTTATAGGCATGCTATAAGTGCAAAGAAACACACTATGTACTTTGGAGCATCAAGGAGAATGAGTCGATACAAAACAGATAGGTTCGGGGGTCGACTAGGTCAAAAACTTACTATCTATGGAAGAGACAATGAACTTCAAATGCCCATAGCGACGAGCATGATTACAATTAGGAAAAATCCTTTTATGGGAGTGATACACATAGGGTTGAGTGTATGTAATGCACAAAATTATAAGGAATAAGAAAAATATGCTATAGGAATGAATGCGACATTCACCGGTGGTACTTCCTATTTTTCAGGAATACGCAGAGATTGACCCCGAGACAGAAAATCTCAGATTTCTCCCAATCTACTAAACCAAATGCTTTGAAAAGTTGTAAACATAAACTAAACACTAATAAATTTCCAATGAGCCATGTTGCACGCAATTTGGAGCTCTGGAGAGAGAGAAGCAGCCTCTGCAAGGTTACTGTTGACGAAGAAGATGATGGAGAGAATTGAAGGAGCAAGACAATGATGGTCACAAGTGTATGTATATTGCTTCCATGTAATGTACAAGTGATTTCAAGTCTTTATATAGACTCTAGGAGTGTTCCAAGACTTTCACAAGTTGAATTTGAATTCAAATGAAGGTGGGAATTGTTGTTGGAGGGAATCAATTCACTTTCCTACAATCTAGGAAAAGTGAAGATCTAGTTTGATCTACTTTTAGGTGATTGATTGCTTGATTGAATGCAACTTCAACCACCACAAATTCATGGGATTTGGGCTCTATCTTTCTACCTTTACATGTGTAAAGCTCATGGCTTTTACAACGGTAAATGAACCATCAAAAATCTCTGAGAAAAATACAATAAATGAGCATATGAAAAAGAACTCTCTGACGGATATTCTTTCGACGCGATAGCCTTTGATGTAGATCAAATCCACCTCAAGCATAGTGTAAGCTTGATGTTCCAACACACATGACAAGCATGTTAGTGAGAACATACTAGAAATAGTACATACATATGTTTGGGGTCTTGCAAAGACCACATCTGTGGGTAGTTGCAGGTTTTATGTTACTTTCATTGATGACCATACACGAAAAGTGTGGGTATATTTCATGAAAGAGAAGAGCGAGGTGTTCACTCACTTCCAGATTTTTAAGCTATGGTGGAACAGTAGATAGGGAAGTATATTAAGAAATTAAGATCTGATGGAGGAGGTGAATACATGTCAAATGATTTCAACAATTTTCTAGAAAATCATGGAATTCGGCATCAATTTTCATGCAGACACACCACAACAGAATGGTGTTGCTGGATGCAAAAATAGACATATTAGAGAAATAGCAAGAGCCTTGATGGCTGAGAAGAATATGCCTCATTATTATTGGGCAAAAGCTATTTGTACTGTTGTATACATCATGAAAAGAACTCCGACTGTTACTATACATCAAGTTACACCTAAAGAAGTTTACAGGTAAAAAGCCAAACTTATCACATTTGAAAGTTTTGGTTGTATTGCATATGTACATGTTCTAGATGAATTGAGGACAAAGCTTGATCCAAAAGCAGAAAAGTGTGTCTTCATGGGATATTCCCTTGAGGAAAAAGGATATAAATGTTATAACCCACTCACACGACATGTGAAGGTGAGCAGAGATGTGATATTTGATGAAATGTCAAGCTTCTATGCAAATGCCAAAGAAGGACAAAATCTTGAGCCAAATGACAAAGAAAATGTTGAAAAATCAAGTGCACAATCTTAAGCTTTGAGTGGATCGGATGCATCACCAAGCAATAGTTCCAACTTAAATCCATGGAGTGGAAGATTGTGTGGAAATTTTAGTCCCTGAAATTCATCAAATACATCCAAGAAAGGTAAAGAAAAGTTCTCTGCTGGTCATAAAACATGTGCAGGTTTTGAATACGTTGATGGAGATTCAAGCAGTTCAGAAAAGAGTCTTGATGAAGAACTTGGATTGCCCTCTGTTAAGACTCCAAGAGTAAGAAAGGCATATGCAAATGATACAAGGAGAAGTGATCCAGGACCAAGAAGATCTTGGAGTATACAAAATTCAGTGCAACATTTGACATATGATAGTTACATCGCTCGTCATTGTGCCTACATGACAAAGGTAATACAAGATGTTGAACCTTCTTGTTTTGAAGATGCAATTGAAAATGCAGATTGGAAAAAAGCTATGGATGAGGAGATGGCTACACTTTATGGAAACGATACATGGAAGCTGGTTCCATTGCCACAAGGAAAGAAACCCATAGACTGCAAGTGGTTTTACAAGGTAAAGCACAATGTTGATGGTAGCATAAACAGGTATAAAGCACGTTTGATAGCAAAAGGATATGCATAAACTTATGGCATTGATTATGAGGAAACATTCAGCCCTATAGCTAAAATGTCTACTATCACAACACTTGTTGCATTAGCTACGCCAAAAGGATGTAGATTGCATCAGATGGATGTGCATTCATTTTGAGATCCAACGGATACCTCCAAACAAAGATTGAATCAACCTCTACAAGTAAGATCAAAAGCCTCGACGTGTAGAAACCATGTGCTCCTTGCACAACCCTGTCTTTTGCACCATTCAGGTCATGCATTTCAAAGTATGCATTAATATAGGGCCACATTACACGGCCGTGCATAGACACATTTGAGAGTCCTAAACACAAGAGCACGTTGACATAGGTCAACTATGTTTATTGATACTAACCTCTTTCTTCTTGTTTTGTGACATTCTTTAAAAAAAAGAAGAAGAAGAAGAAAAGAGAGAGAAGAAGGACCAAGACTGTGTGCTCGAAGAAATTCATCAATGAATCATCAACAAGGACATCCATCAACAATGGAAGAGACGCTCATGGTCAATCACCATGATGGGAGTACAACATGAAGAGATGAACATCGACTGGCCATACATCATGGTAAGAATCACCTACTTTGCCAACACTATCACAATTTTAGATTAGGAAACCTCTTGGTCAACATGCCCTTGAGCACTTAGCTCAAGACCTTAAATTGTTTTGCACCATACGTGTTGAAATGCATTCCCCAAGTGAGCATGCATAGGGCTACATTACAAGGCCATGCACAAGGCACATATTTTCTTCAACCCATGCACGAACACACTGACCCATCATTCACTATGGGTTATGAGTACTTTGCATGAATAATATGAACATCATCCTTGGAAGATCTAGAGGACATTCAAGCTTACAGCATCAATAGCTATGAAGCAATTCACAGTCGATAGCTGCTCAAAATCAATATCGACAACCAACTAACAATTTTTGGAAGCTCACAATGACACATTCATGCTCAAATCCAAGGAAGAACTACATGCAAAGGGAATACAATGCACAGGCTAATAGTTACACAATGAAGAAAAGGACAACTAGCCCTGCTACACTAGGAAGGTACACCGCTTTCGTGGATACATGATGGACACTACCTCTCACAGCACTACATGGAACAACCACTACCACAAGGGTCTCTTAGGGATGATGGACTCAAGAGGTGATTCATCATGTGGAGTTCAAGATTCTCAGGCCATGTTAGATGCAAAGCTTTGGCATACACACTTTGGTCGTTTGAATTTTGCTAGTTTTCTTCACCTATAGAAATCTAAAATGGTGTTCTCTTTGCCCAAACTTGAGGCACCTGGTAAACGTGTGTGAAGGATATATTTTGGGCAAAATGTTGTGTCACTCTTTCCCAAGATGGTTCAGTTCGAGCTACTCTAAAATTGTAGCTAGTTCACAGTGATGTCTATGGTCCTATACAGACACCTTCTTTTTGGAACTATCTTTACTTCATGACTTTCATTGATGATTCTTCTAGGCATGCATGGGTATATCCACATAAAGCAAAGTCCGAAGTGTTTATGTGCTTCAAACAATTTTTGGTTTTGTGTGAAAACCTATCAGCATGTAAAATGAGCATCCTCTCTTTTGATCGAGGGGAGGGGAATATATGTCTTCTAATTTTAATGCATTTCTAGCTAAACGTGGGATAAAACATTAGTGTACAATGCTGTATACACCTCAACAAAATGGAGTTGTTGAAAGGAAGAACAAGTCACTCATGGAGATGCCGAGGTGTATGATCAAGAGTCAGGCTTTACCACATAGTTTCTGGCTTGAGGTTATTATGTGTGCAACATATGTACTTAACAGATGTCCCACTAAAGCACTGCAACCATCACTCCATATGAGGCATGGCATGGTCACAAAACATGGGTTTCTCATCTACGTGTCTTTGGTTGTCCCGCATATGCATTAGTGCATGAACAACAATGCACGAAATTGGATGATAAAGTAGTGAAACTCTATATTTTTGTTGGCTATAGTTCTGAAAGCAAAGGATATAATCTATATCGTCCACAAAGTAAACGCATTTTGGTTATCCATGATGTTTTTTTTGTGGAAGATCTTACTATGCCATTAGTTTCATGTGCTAAGGAGACATCAATTAGCTCCAAAGACATGTATGACATCTTGCTGCCTCTTTTTACAAGTGGATAGTCTAGTATTGGTCCAAATGAGGCAATTTCTCAACCTTGACAGGTTTCATGTAATGATGTAGATCATTCCATTTTTGATGCAGATCTACATGATGCTCTTGTTGATGAGAAGGTTGATGTTGAGGAGGCAAACTTTGCATCATAGCAAATTTGATGCACCTTTGTCATATCATACTCGTTCAGGCTCTCATAGTGCTTCTTTTGTATCAGATTGCTATGATATGGCTGCCTCTAGTCTTTGTGATGAGAATGAGCTAGTTTCCTTTGATGAAGCACAAAATTCAAAAAATTGGATGGCTACTATGCAATCAAAATATGATCCTATTATGAAAAAATGTACTTGGTTTTTATGTGACTTGCCTCCTCGCAAGAAGGCCATTCGCACTAAGTGGGTATACAAGCTAAAGCATAAGCATAATGGAACGGTTGATAGGTACAAGGCTAGGCTTGTTGCAAAGGGTTATGCTCAAGAAAGAGGCATTAATTTTGATGAGACCTTTACTCCTACATGCCAAATGATTACTATTCATAGCATCTGTGCACGGGCAACTCACCATGGTTGGAATGTACATCAATTGGACATCAAAAGTGCATTTCTGAATTGTGATGAGATCATTAATGATTTCTCCCAATTTGGCTTGCAAAGTATGTTTATGATATAAATATGATAACTATAGCTGAGGAAAGATATGATGACAGTTTTTTGAACTGTTTGAACCTATTTGGCGTTGCTAGTGGCTCCATTATCAATCATAAAATTACTTTCTTGAACTCCACCAATAACTTTATCCCTAACTGCATCAAGACTAGTGGTTGTGAAATTATTCATGATGGAGCTATTTTTTGACTTTTTGACATTTCTATGGGATTCAAAGTGTCATTTGAGAAAAGTTGGGAGTGGGTCTTGATCAAGTTCAGAACCAACGTTCTTAGATGAATGGCTTTGCAAAACTATTTGTCTCATAGAGTGTTTGTCTTGAACCATTATATCCTTAAGATTCCTAGAGTTTCCTAGAATGTGTGTTGTAGAAAATAAGAGGAAGGAGGGCTTGGTATTTTATGTCCTAAAGGATGGCTGATTTCATTTCTGTTAAGTGGATTTTGAACTATTGTTCCTAATAATTTTTGGGCATGTTCGATTAAAAGCAAATGTGATAAATTCTATTTGAAAAATTATAAAGCTTGGAAAAATAACGATTTATGGGATATCATTATTTCTCCTAACATCTTTGTCCCTGCACGCAGTAGAATCAACTAAAATCTTTGGAGATTCTAGATGGAAATGAAGCAAGTGTATGTGTTGAGTAATGATTTTGCTACTAATTCTTACTTTTTTCTCACAAGAATCAATATGGACTAGATGGATCATCCATTGGAAAACGGGAGGCCTAACCACTAGAATGAATAAGCGTAGAAAGGCTGTTTATGTGCCTTGGAAGAGTTTGCTCAGAAATGAATTGTTGGTCCAAGACATACAAATTTTAAAAGATATTGATTTATCTCTTGGTTATAAACATGTCTTGATTGATAAAAAAAGGTTGTTGATGGAAAGATTGGATAAATGCACTCAACAAAAAAGAAAAGATTTATATATGTTCTCTAGATGTTGATATGTACCTACCGTTCAAGAATTCTACCACTTCTTTCAACCTCTTAGTTGATAAACTGAATAAAAGGTGGAACATACAATGGACTCCACACCAGTGGAAGTATAGATTTAGATGTATTTGGACATTTCCTATGTCCATAGGAACTCTATTTTATTGTAGACGATCATTCATGAGGCCATCTAGACAGGCACCAAAGCCAAACAAATGGATATTAATATAGGCAATTGCATGTTATCTGGTAGTGAGGAGGATCTTTCCCATCTATTTATTAATTGTAGACATGGCGAGAGATACTCGATGCTTCTCAATAATAGTTGGAGAATGCTTGGCATTTCAAAGCTAAGATACAAAAGAAATCCTGCTAAGCGAATGTAACAAAATGGACTTGGTTCTATGGAAAATTTGGAGAGCCCAAAACTCATGGAGCAGTTGGATTAGTAGGAATCACTATATCTTTAGCTAATTTAAGAAAGAATTTATATTTTCTTCTATCTCTGATGTTGAAAAGGATATGAAAAATGTGTATTAGTTCTATCTCTGATGTTCATAAGGGACTTTAGTTTCGATGACATCATCTATAAAAATAGTCCCACCAAATGGAGGGAGAAATATATCTCTATCTACTCTTATGCTAGATTCTCCATGCTTTCCTCTTAGGTCAAAGGGTGGTTTTATTGATGCGGTCCTCGCCTCTGCATAGATTTACATTTCTTGTATTAATATTCAATTTCATTTTTGTTGCTTCAGAAAAAATAAAAAGAATACTTATGTACATTGATTTCTTCTCCATTTCTCTACATGTTGTCGTTTGGATCTAGGCCTCCACACTTGGTGTTTGTTATGTGCACAAAAAAGATGCTAAAAATTGTGATCAACACTCTAATTGTAATATGGGGGATCCTGCTTTTTTTTTTTAAAACTGGAGGTTCGGCCGAAGCCTACTCCCCCGGACTTTAACTTTGAAATTGCAACTGTACAAGGAAGGGCATAGTACCCATGGGACCCCCCTTATCCCACAAGAACAGGGGTTTACAAGGCTGGTTTAAATGGCGGTCAACACTACCGCAGGGATAGACAAACGGTGGCACTCAGCCACAATGCAAGATCTTTCCAGATTACATGTCCCTTACATGTTGCTGCCAGGGATTGAACCCTCGCCCCTGCCTCAGGAGGCGAGAGGCCCAACCACTAAGCTAGCAAGTTGGGACTGGGGGGGGGATCCTGCTTTGCTTTTAGTGTCCAAAGTGACATATAAATGCACGGGAGTAAAATCGAAAATATAAAGTTCGAGGTCGTGACAAATTCACAAGAAATAAATATTGTTGGTCTCACTTGCGGTTGTGGGTCATCACAAACCATAGACTCGCATGAAGCAATCATCTTGTTTTCCACATTTCATTCAAATCCACACTTAGGTGTTTCAACCAATCTACAAGTTTCAAAGAGACTCTTTTTCAATAGGTTCTCTTTTCAGACAAAATTTTAGGTTCTCTTTTCAATATATTTTTCTATATGAAGTTCTCTCTTTATACATGGTTTGTTTTGATGCTAAAGTGTGTGCACAAAGAATTGAAAATCCGCAAGATGCTTTAGCTAAATGTTATGATTTGAAATTAACAGTGAATGATTCTGTTAAAGCACGTTTTCCTCATTCTGCCTAGTCGCAAAATAAATCCAGAATGAAGGTGAAAATAGCTACTTATTAGACCTTTATCAGAATGAAGGTGAAAATAGCTACTTATTAGACCTTTATCATACTGATCATGGTTCTATAACAATTTGGCAAATACCTTGACCTTCTGTGAGATCTTGTGAGACACGAACCTCTGCCTTTTTTATATCGAAGGTTAGAGATCTCATGACTTATCAATAAATGATTTAACCAAAACTTAGAATGACATAAAGAGGAGTAGTTAAGTTGAATTAGAGGGCAACATATAGACCTAATATCTTTGTCCTTATAGGCAGTAGACTCATCTACAATCTTTGGAGATCCTAGATGGAATCGAAGCAGGTGTATGTGCTGAATAATGATTTTGCTACTAGCTCTTATTTTTTCTCACAAGAGTCAATATGGATTGGATGGTTTCAAAGAGTCTATTATGTTGTTACTGGATGATGGGCATGCAGATGCATACTACAAAGTAGCATGCTCAGTGGTTGGAACTAAGGCTTGGTAGATGCAACAAGAACTAATAGATTCATGTACTATTTGTTCCATGGAAGGCCAGTAAATGCCATTTCTTTGCATATTCTACAAAGTCCTTGAGCTTAGCAGATGTGTTTCAAAATCATCCATATGAGCCTCCGCTACAAGTTTTATATGCTCGTCCTCTAGCACACAATAGGAAAGGACATAGTTTACACCTCTATGATACAAGAAACTTGCATTGATGTGCATGTCAATGTGCATGTTCTTAGCATTCGTTACCTTTTCTTTAGTGAACTGCACATATGGGTAGATTGGACCAGAGGATAATAACTCTACAAGCAGTAGATGAAGATTTCCCAGGCTTCATGATTACAGTTATATGTTAGCTTCTAGGGAAGGATGCTCGTAGTCCAAGCACATGACCCTGAAGAGGATGAGCATTCAGCAAACGAGGAATTTATTGCATTGTCAAGGAGGGAAAACGGAATATCAAAGGTGAACAGGTGAAAGCACAGGCAGTTTTCCAATGCGTGAGGCTAACAAGTGTTGCTAATGGCCAAGATGAATATGCCTATCGGGCGATTGTTCGAATCGATGGTCGTATATTCATGTTGGAGCAAGACAATCAACAAATTGTGATTATACAAAGGGTAGAAGTAAATACATGAAGAGAAGATTGAAGATCAATGTCATGAATTGAAGGAAAGAATCAGATAGTAAAGCTCTTTAATCAAATGTACATTAGTTCTTTTTTGGATACTTCAATATACTTGAAGTAGTTACGAGTTAGGACTTGTATATATATTAAAGTACATGTTTGTAGTAGTAAGAGACATAGAGAAGAGAGTTGAGATGAGTTAGTTGATGTACATTGTACAAATCATCCATCAGATGTATGAAGAATAGAGATAAGTGAAAAGTTCAGAAATGGCATGTCGATCTTCTCTCCCATTCTCCTTCTGTGTTTAATCTTTTGAGAAATCCTTTTGCACGTATCTAAGTCAATAGCTAATCTATCTATGACTAGAATTTGAGAGACTAATTGCAATCAGGCTGAGAGAATTTAGTTAAGGAACATTCATATGTGAAGATGTTCTGAGAGTCGTAAAAATTGGCGCAGATTTCATGTTCAGAGAAATGAACATTGCTCAGTGCACAGTGTAAAGTTTTACACAAGTGAGGGCTCAAAATCTAAGTTGAGAGGTAAGCCATCTATGGCTAAAAGATCTTGATAAAACGGGATTTACTTTGGGAGAACCAGTGTTAAGAAATTACAGGTGTCAAAGTCGCCATTGCAAAGAAGCTGTTTCATACATAGGTAAAGTGTTTCACACATTTCTCACAGTATACTCAATCATTTTGAGAAATTTAACTTGGAATAGTTGCACAACCTGAAGGCGAAGCATTGTGCAAAGTTTTATTAAAAACTTTACAGGATTGATTAGTCAATGAGTGATTAATCTGCAGCAGACTTTCCAGGAAGTTTCAGTTTTCAACAGTTAGCCAAAATTCTGATAATTTGGTGATTGTTTTCTAAATTAAGTGGAGTCAGAAGTTGTTCTTGATATAGAGGAGTTCTAAATTCAAGTACAACTTGTTCTTTTGGAGATTAACACTCTCCATCAGTGGTATCAGAGCAGGATATGTCAAAATTGAAGTGAAGAAGACTCCGACTACTGCAGAAACACAAATCTTCACATCTCGAAGGTGCAAAGGGATAAAGGTTGAAGAAAACTTGAAGATAGACACATTGAAGCTATCAAAAGGATCAGAAGGAGTAGATTCAGAGTCAAGGTACATTTATTTCTCATAAAGATTAAAGAATTGGCAATACAGGTAAAGAAACAATGGGAGATAGTCTTCAAATTGAAAAATTGGATAGAGAGAACTATCCAGCTTGGTCTATGAGAATGGAAGCTCATCTGATGAGTAAAGATTTGATAGCATACATTACAGGTGAAGAAGAGAAGCCTCAGTTCAGAGATCCTAGTGTTCCAACTAGGGAAGAATTGTCAGATTTAAAGAATTGGATGAAGAAGGATGCTCAAGCAAGGAGCATAATCTACATGGCAGTCAATGACTATTTGCTTCCTCACATTAGAGGACTTGAAAGTGCAAGTGACATTTGGAATGCTTTGGAAGAGCATTTCCAAAACACAACCAAATCAAGGAAGGATTCACTATGGGCAGAATTTACTACTTTCAAAAAGAAGGCCTCACAATCAATATCTGATTATGTGACAAAGATGAAGGACATTGCAGATTCTCTAGGTGAAGTGGATGAAGATATTGAAGAAGATAAATTGGTAAGACAAATTCTCACAGGGCTAAGAGGAGATGAGAAGTGGAAGCCTTTTATTTTATCTACAGAACTTTCATTAGATCACTTTACTCTTGATTTGAATCAATTGTTAGGTCATATGCTAACTTTTGAGAATGATGTCAAAGGAGATGTTGATAAGAGTGCAGGTCATGCAATGTACTCTAAAGACAAGAAGAAAGCTAACAAAGAAAAGCAACAATCAGGTGAAGAAGAAGGTACCTCAAACCAAGCAAATTTCATAAGAGCAAAAGGAAATGGCAGAAGTAGACGAAGAGGCAGAAACAACAAAGATAATGCAAGAGCTTGTTGGATATGTGGTAAGACCAATCATCTATCTCATGATTGTTGGCACAATAATCAAAACAATGGTAATTATCAGAACTTTAATCAAAGAGCAAGAGGTGGTAGATTTCAGAGAGGAAACTTCAGAGGTAGAGGTGGTAGGAATTCTTTTGGAAGAGGTGGAGGAAGAAGCTTCCAAAATCAATCCTATAATAACACCTACTACAACTATGCATCAGATCAGAAGGAGGATTCGACTCTCATTATGAATGCAACATATGAAACCTCACATGAGGACATGAGAGTGTTCTACATTGATTCAGGATGTAGTAATCATTTAAGTGGAAATATTGCTTTGATGACTGATTTAGATCATAATGCAATTAACCATACAGTTCAGACAGGTGATAATACAAAGCATAAGGTAAAGTCAATTGGTTCAGTCAAAGCTAAAGATGGTGTTGCGAACATTTGTTTTATGTAGGGTACAAGTTTCAAATTATGTGAATACCTTTGGGAAGTCTTCAAATACTTCAAGAAGGCTCATATTATTCATAAAATGTAGCAAAAATACCACATGAGTTTTAGAACATGGTGAGTCAAATTAGTGAGTCACAAGGGAGCTTCAGTGGTGTCCTAGTGGAAGGTCGATGTGGCTAGTTCTCAAAGTCCATCAATACTATGCTTATTTGAGCACTTGAGTCATGTAATACCTCCATCCAAGTGTCTACCACGAATTTAGATGTATTAGGAAGGTTTTAGATTAGTTTCCCATGCTATAAAAAGAGGAAAAAAGTCGTGATCTTGTTGGATGTCCAAGAGAGTCATATGTGTATCTCTACACTACTGTAGTTTTGTATGCAGAGACTATAGAGCTTGTATCTCCCTCATTATATATCCAAATTACATGTTTGATAGCTCATTGGAAAGCTCTTACTGTCTACTATCTTCCTGCAAATGTTCATAATCATTGGATTTGTGAGCTGAGAGAAATACTCTCTGCAAGTAGTATGTGTTCTCTGTTTTTTATCCCTGCTGAAGGTCTCCATTAAACCTCAAACTTGCAGAGGTCATATCTCCTTGTGTATGTATCCAAATCATGTGTTCTTTGGCTTGTTAGAAAGCTCTTGAAGTCTACTTGTAGTCTGGAAAGTTTCAAAGTCATTGGGGTTGTGAGTTAAGAGCAGTAGTCTCTGCAAGTGATGTGTGTCCTCAGGTTCATCTCTGTTTCAAGGTCTCCATTAAAGCTGCATATTGCAGAGGTCATAGCTCATTGTGTATTTATCCATTTGAGGTGTTCTATATCTTGTTGGAAAGCTCTTAGAGTCTAGTTTATGTGTGTGAAACAGTTTTGGAAAATTCCAAGTGAGTAAAGAGCAATTTGCTCTGTAAGAAAATTGGTTTGTGCATACAAGTTTGTGAAAAAGTCAACTAAGTCGTGTTGGGTTTAACCTACTTCTAGCTGTACTTTGGAGATCAATAAACTCCAACATTGGTATCAGAGCAAGTACTTGGAGGCTTGGAAAAGGTTATCATACCTTGACGAAGAATTTGAAGCTATCAAAGAAGCAGTTCATCATCAACACTACACAAAGGTAGAAGAAGATTGCAAGGAGGCATCTGAAGCAACATCCAAGCAAAGAAAGGTGCACATACCTCATTTACAAGGTAAATATTATATTTCTTCTCATCACACACATTGGAAAGGAGGCTTAAAGGAGGAAGCTTAGCATTTGTATTATGGGAGACCAACATGCACAAATAGAGAAGCTTGATAAGACCAATTATCAGGCATGGAAGTTTAGAATCACAGCATACTTGCAAGGTAGAGGCTTGTATGGTTTGATTGACGGCACAGATATCAAACCCACATTACCAGAGGACCCAAATTAGCAACAATTGAGGGAGTTTAGACTTTGGAATGAGAGAGACAAAAGGGTTATATTCATTTTATCACAAAATATTCAAGATTCAATGGTAGGACACATACAAGATCTAGACACAAGTAGAGATGTTTGGCTTGCATTGGAAAGGTTGTATGCTACAGGTACAAGAGCAAGGAAGATTCAACTCAAAAATGAGTTGAATAACATAAAGAAAGATACAAGGACATCGGTCAATGATTACATATTGAAAGTTAAAGAGATTGCAGATCAACTAGGATCAATTCAAGCTCATGTGGAGGACGACGACTTGGTTGCACATACTCTCAACGGACTCAAAGATGATGAGAGATGGAAACCCTTCATTACTTCAGTTTATGTTAGAGGAGAATTACCAGATTTTGATCAACTTATTGCCCTCATGGTCACGGAGGAGATGAATCTAAATGGTTCTACTTCAAATCAAAAAGGATCTCAAGGACAAGCTCTTTATGTGGGATCATCAAGAGGTGGAAACAGAGGTGGAAGAGGTTCAAATAGAGGTCGAGGAAGAAGGAGTGATGATCAAAGGACTTCAAGTGGCTTCTTCAACACAAGAGGAAGAGGAAGATCAAGCGCTAGAGGTACGAGAGGCTACTACAACTACAACCAAAGACAAAGGAGTGAAGATAATAAGAACAATTGCTATATATGTGGAAGGTATGGACACTATGCCAAAGATTGTTATCAAAATGAAAATAATCAAGGTGGTAATCGAAGAGGAGGCTATTCAAGAAGAGGTAAACAACAAGGAAATTATGCAGTTGAAGGTAAAAGTGATGATTATGATTCTCTTCTTATGATGAATGTAGAAACTAAGATGAATTGCAATAGCGATGTATGGTATGTAGATAGTGGTTGTTCTAATCACATGTCTCATGATGCTTCATGGTTTTCTAATATGCATAATCCGTCATGTAAAGGTCATGTTGAAACAGGAGATGATACAACACATAAGATTATGCAGGTTGGAGATGTTGTTATGCAGGATAAGAGCAAGAAAAATTGCTTGAAGGATGTACTTTATGTGCCAACGATCACTAAGAATTTGATGTCGGTTGGTCAAATGGTAGAAAAAGGTCTACAAGTGAGATTTAATCATGCAGGTTGCTTCATTGAGGATCCAAAGCAAAGGAGGTTAATTGCTAGAGGTAAAAAACAAGGTAGATTGTTTACATTCAAGGTAAACCCAAATCATACAAACTATTTCTCTTATGCTATGCATCGAATAGCACAGCTTGATCTATGGCACAAAAGGATTGGACACATGAATGTACACAGGTTAAAGGAGCTATCAAAGAAGAGGATTGTTGAAGGATTACCTGATCTTACTAAGCAACATATGGTGCATCTTTGTGAAGCATGTCAAATGGGTAAGCAGAGTAGACAACCTTTCAAGCATTCAAGCTATGTAAGTGATGGTTTGCTAGATCTCATACACACAGATATGTGGGGACCTACTAAAGAGGCATCCTTGGTTGGTAATAAGTACTATGTATCATTCATTGACGATCATAGTAGAATGACATTTGTGTATTTTATTAAACATAAGAGTGAGGTCTTTGATTGTTTCAAGAAGTTCAAATCATATGTCGAAAAGCAAACAAGAAGGTATATTAAGAAGCTAAGATCCGATGGAGGAGGAGAGTATTTCTCTCAAGCTTTTACTGATTTTTTGTATGATGAAGGTATCAAAAGAGAAGTTACATGCATGTATACTCCACAACAAAATGGAGTCGCAGAAAGAAGAAACAGAATCATAGCAGAAGCATCTAGAAGCATGCTTAATGATATGTGTTTGCCTAATTATTTTTGGGCTGAAGCTGTTAGCACAAGTGTTTACATTATGAATAGAGTTCCGACTGCTGGAGTTCATCATTTGACACCATATGAGGTATGGCATGGAAGGAAACCAAGTGTAATTCATTTGAAAGTGTTTGGCTGTGTATGTTATGTACATGTACCTAGTGAGGTGAGATCTAAACTTGATGCGAAATCAGAAAAATGTATATTTATTGGTTATGCAGATACTCAAAGAGGATATAGATGCTATAATCCTCATACCAATAAGGTTGTTGTGTCAAGAGATGTAAACTTTGATGAATCACTTTCATGGTATGCAGATAAGAATTGTTTGCAGGTCATGGATGAAAATGAAGAAGGTGTGGTTGAAGGAGATGAATGCATAGTTCAGCCATCAGGAAGTTTAAATGATGAAAGGAGTTGTTTAGATGAAGAAAGAGGATCACCTTTCAATGGAAGATTAAGGCAAGAGTCACCTCCAAGTGTTAAAAGTAAAGGTAAACTCAAACTTGTTGAAGTTAATGATGAAGGAGAGGAAATTAGTGATGTATGTGAGTATGGAGAATCATCAAAGGTTCCTAATAAGAAAGGAAGAGCATCTACATTGGAGGTAAGAAGAACTTCAAGAGTAAGTAAGCAACCTCAAAGGTATACTTATGAATCTTTCATGAATACTCATTATGCTTTTATGACAAAAGTTGAGCAGGAAAATGAACCCACATGTTATGATGAGGCCAAAGGAGATGAAAAGTGGGAGAAAGCAATGAGAGAAGAAATGGAAGCACGACAGGATAACAAGACTTGGAATTTAGTTCCAAGTACACTAAAACAAAAGGTAATTGGTTGCAAGTGGGTTTTTAAGATTAAAAGAAATAGTGATGGTAGTGTGTCTAGATATAAGGCTAGACTTGTAGCAAAAGGATATAATCAAACTCAAGGTGTGGACTATGAGGAAACATTTAGTCCAGTAGCAAATATGGCAACGGTGAGAACTTTGTTGGCTTTAGCTGCAAGTAAAAGGTGGAATATATATCAACTCGATATAAAGAATGCCTTTTTTAATGGTGAGTTAAATGAAGAAGTGTATATGTCACAACCACATGGTTATGTGGATGCAAAATGTCCTAATCATGTATGCAGGTTAAAGAAGGCATTGTATGGTCTTAAGCAGGCACCAAGGGCATGGAATGCAAGGTTGGTAAAGTATCTTATGCTGCAAGGATACACAGCGAGTCATGCTGATCCTTCACTTTATGTAAAACATGTAGATGGCATGTGTGTCTATGTATGCATTTATGTGGATGACTTGTTGATTACAGGGAATGATGCAAAAGCAATTGATGAGATAAAAGGTAATTTGGGAAAGGAATTTAAAATTTCAGATCTTGGTTTGCTCAGATACTTTCTTGGGATTGAAATTGTGTATAGCGATGAAGGTATGTGGTTGATACAAAGAAAGTATATATGTGATATGCTGAAAAGGTTTGGTATGCAGGAATGTAAATTTGTTTCTACTCCAATGGAATGTAATGTAAAGCTGAGTGCAAAGGAAGGTGATGAGTTGCATGACATGAATGTATATAGATCCATGGTAGGATCTTTGATTTATGCAACAAAAACTAGACCTGATATATGTTATGTAGTGGGAGTATTGTCACAGTTTATGCATGAACCTAGAGTACCTCATATGCATGCAGCGAAAAGAGTGCTTAGGTATTTGAAAGGTACCATGAATGAAGGATTATTTTATAGTCATGATGCTGATCTAACTCTTAAAGTCTTTAGTGATGCAGATTGGGCTGGAAGCAAAGATGACAGAAGATCCACAAGTGGATATGTGGTAATAGCAGGAAACAAGACATTAACATGGAGTTCAAAGAAACAGCCTACAGTTGCTTTATCTTCTACAGAGGCTGAGTATAGAGGTTTAGCATTGGCTACTACTGAGGTTAGTTGTTTCATGACTTGAATGTGCAGGTTGATGTACCACTGATATATGGGGATAACTTGAGCAGCATTCATATGACCTCAAATCCTATTTTTCATGCTAGAACAAAGCATATAGAGGTTCACTATCATTATGTTCGAGAGAAGGCCATGAACAATGAAGTGCAGGTTTCTTTTGTTGGAACAAAGGATCAAGTTGCAGATATCTTCACCAAATCCTTGGATGGACCAAAGCTTCAAAGATTCAACTATATTCTTGGCATGAAGGAAATACCCTTTGAAACTTGAGGGGGAGAATGTTGCGAACATTTGTTTTATGTAGGGTACAAGTTTCAAATTATGTAAATACCTTTGGGAAGTCTTCAAATACTTCAAGAAGGCTCATATTATTCATAAAATGTAGCGAAAATACCACGTGAGTTCTAGAACATGGTGAGTCAAATTAGTGAGTCACAAGGGAGCTTCAGTGGTGTCCTAGTGGAAGGTCGATGTGGCTAGTTCTCAAAGTCCATCAATACTTTGCTTATTTGAGCACTTGAGTCATGTAATACCTCCATCCAAGTGTCTACCACGAATTTAGATGTATTATGAAGGTTTTAGATTAGTTTCCCATGCTATAAAAAGAGGAGAAAAGTCGTGATCTTGTTGGATGTCCAAGAGAGTCATATGTGTATCTCTACACTGCTGTAGTTTTGTATGCAGAGATTGCAGAGCTTGTATCTCCCTCATTATATATCCAAATTACATGTTTGATAGCTCATTGGAAAGCTCTTACTGTCTACGTTCTTCCTGTAAATTTTCATAATCATTGGATTTGTGAGCTGAGAGCAATACTCTCTGCAAGTAGTGTGTGTTCTCTGTTTTTTATCCCTGCTGAAGGTCTCCATTAAACCTCAAACTTGCAGAGGTCATATCTCCTTGTGTATGTATCCAAATCATGTGTTCTTTGGCTTGTTAGAAAGCTCTTGAAGTCTAATTGTAGTTTGGAAAGCTGCAAAGTCATTGGAGTTGTGAGGTAAGAGCAGTAGTCTCTGCAAGGGATGTGTGTCCTCAGGTTCATCTCTGTTTCAAGGTCTCCATTAAAGCTGCATATTCCAGAGGTCATAGCTCGTTGTGTATTTATCCATTTGAGGTGTTCTATATCTTGTTGGAAAGCTCTTAGAGTCTAGTTTATGTGTGTGAAACCGTTTTGGAAAATTGCAAGTGAGTAAAGAGCAATTTGCTCTGCAAGAAAATTGGTCTGTGCATACAAGTTTGTGAAAAAGTCAACTAGGTCCTGTTGGGTTTCACCTACTTCTAGCTATACTTTGGAGATCAATAAACTCCAACAGATGGGAGCACTCTTCTGAGTAAGGTTCTTTATGTTCCCACAATTCCAAAGAATTTGATCAGTGTAGGTCAAATTGTGGAAAAAGGATATGAGGTAAGATTCACCAATGATGGAGTCTATGTTGAAGACCCTAGTCAAGGGTATAAACAGGTTGTTACAGGAAAGAAAGAAGGAAGGCTCTTCACATTGAAGGTACAAGGAAATGTTGGACATGCTATGTTCACATATGGAGAGCAGAAGATATCTGAATTGGATCTTTGGCATAAAAGACTTGGACACTTCAATGAAAGAGGTATCAAAGACATGATTAATAATGATTCAGTGCTTGGGTTGCCTAACATTGCAGGTCAACACATGACATACAGATGTGAGGCATGTCAATTAGGTAAGGCTCATAAGCAATCCTATTCCAAACATGGGTTTATGTATTCAGAAAGACTTGAGTTGGTGCATATAGATGTGTGGGGTCCTTCAAAGGACTTTAGTATAAATGGTTCAAGATATTATGTCATATATGTTGATGATGCTACCAGATGGATCACAATTTATGTGATTAAAGAAAAGTCAGAAGTGTTTAATACATGTAAACACTATCATGCATATGCAGAAAGGATTACAGGTCAAAAATTGAAGAGACTAAGGTCAGATGGAGGGGGAGAGTATTTTTCAAATGAATTCAATGATTACTTGTGGAATGCAGGTATAAAGAGAGAAGTTAGTTGCAGGTACTCTCCTCAACAAAATGGTGTAGCAGAAAGGAGAAATAGGACTCTTGTTGAGTTTGCAAGGTCCATGATGAAAGAGAAGAATTGTCCAAATTATTTGTGGGCAGAGGCTGTAAATACAGCTACTTATTTGGTCAATAGATTGCCTTGTAAAGCTTTGCAAGGTATGACACCATATGAAGCTTCGTGGGGTAAGAAACCTACCTTGGATCATTGCAGAATATTTGGATGCTTGGCATATGCATATGTGCCATCTCAATTGAGGCATAAGTTGGAGCCTAAGGCAGAAAAGTATGTATTCATTGGCTATGATGATAAGCAAATGGGATACAGGTTGTGGAGTCCATCCACAAAGCAATTCCTTGTATCTAAGGATGTTACATTTGATGAGCAAGGTACTTGGTATGCAGGTAAATATAATGTACATGCAGATGTTGAAGAAGTAGTGGATCAAAGGAAAGGTAAAGCAAAGATTCAATTACTTGATGAAAATGAGAATAATGAAGTACAGGTTGAAGTTGAAGAGAGGCCAAGGTTTGATCTAGAATGTGATGAACCAGAGACTTCAAAAAGTGCAGAAGTTAGGAGGTCATCTAGGCACAAATGGCAACCTACAAGGTATAGCTATGACACCTCATTCTTGACTACTAAAGATTATGCTTATTTGGTAAAAGCAGATGAAGATCCATCTACATATGATGAAGCCAAAGGCAAAAGAAATTGGGAAGAAGCCATGCAAGAGGAGTATGATGCATTGATAGAGAATCAGACTTGGGATCTGGTTCCTAAACCTAATAGTCAAAAAATTATTGGATGTAAGTGGGTTTACAAAACAAAAAGATTTGCAGATGGAAGTGTGTCTAGGTACAAAGCTAGACTTGTTGTGAAAGGGTATGCATAGACATATGGAGCGGACTATGATGAGACCTATAGTCCTGTGGCAAAAATGACAACCATCAGAACTCTCATAGCAATTGCTGCTTGCAAAGGTTGGAAGTTATCCCAATTAGATGTTAAAAATGCTTTTTTGAATGGTTACATTTCAGATGAAGTTTACACGGAGCAACCAGATGGATTCAAAGATCAAGTGAATCCAAATTATGTGTGTAAGCTCAAGAGAGCTTTGTATGGATTAAAGCAGGCCCCAAGGGCATGGAATTATAGGCTTGTAAAGTTCTTGAAAGAACTTGGATTTCAAGCATCAAAGGCAGATAGTAGCTTGCTAGTCAAAGCAAGTGAAGATGGATTCATTTATGTTTGTATTTATGTTGATGACATAATACTTACAGGTATAGATGATAAAGGAATACAAATGATCAAGAAGCAGATGGAGAAAGAGTTCAAAATCAGTGATTTGGGGAACTTATCATTCTTCTTGGGAATGGAGATTTCTTATACTCAACATGGAGTATATGTGACCCAAGAAAGGTATCTTAAAAATTTGCTAACCAAATTTAAAATGGAAGATTGCAGGGTTGCACCTACACCTTTGGAAGTGAACCATAAATTGTCTAGATTTGGAGGAGAAGAATTCAGAGACATGAAGCTCTATCAAAGTTTGATTGGTAGCTTGATTTATGCTACATTAACAAGGCCTGATTTGTCATATGCAGTTGGTGTGCTTTCACAATTTATGCATTGTCCTAGAAAGGAACATTGGATTGCAGGACAAAGAGTACTTAGGTACATCAAGGGTACACTCAGAGAAGGGTTGTACTATGGATTTACTTCTGATACAAGAGTGAAGATATATAGTGATGCAGATTGGGCAGGTAATGTGGATGATAGAAGATCAACACATGGATATTTGTGCTATATAGGAGACAAATTGATTTCATGGTGTTCTAAGAAGCAACATACAGTTGCTTTATCATCTACAGAAGCAGAATACAAAGGTATGGTGGAAGCTGCAAAGGAGGTAATATGGCTAAAGACACTTATGAAGAGTTTTGATGTGATTCAAAGTACTCCTATCATTTGTGGAGACAATATGAGTTCTCTATACTTGGCAGCTAATCCTGTGTTTCATGCTAGAACTAAGCATATTGAAATACAATATCATTTTCTGAGAGAGAAGGTCATTGATAAGGAGATTGAAGTCATACACACTCCTACAAAAGATCAACTTGCAGATATGATGACAAAAAGTTTAGATGGACCAAAGTTACAGAAGCTCAAAGATATGGCAGGAATAAAAAGGTTGCAGATAATCACAATTGATGATTGAGGGGGAGCTGTTGGAGCAAGACAATCAACAAATTGTGATTATACAAAGGGCAGAAGTAAATACATGAAGAGAAGATTGAAGATCAATGTCATGAATTGAAGGAAAGAATCAGATAGTAAAGCTCTTTAATCAAATGTACATTAGTTCTTTTTTGGATACTTCAATATACTTGAAGTAGTTACGAGTTAGGACTTGTATATATATTAAAGTACATGTTTGTAGTAGTAAGAGACATAGAGAAGAGAGTTGAGATGAGTTAGTTGATGTACAATGTACAAATCATCCATCAGATGTATGAAGAATAGAGATAAGTGAAAAGTTCAGAAATGGCGTGTCGATCTTCTCTCCCATTCTCCTTCTGTGTTTAATCTTTTGAGAAATCCTTTTGCACGTATCTAAGTCAATATCTAATCTATCTATGACTAGAATTTGAGAGACTAATTGCAATTAGGCTGAGAGAATTTAGTTAAGGAACATTCATATGTGAAGATGTTCTGAGAGTCGTAAAAATTGGTGCAGATTTCATGTTCAGAGAAATGAACATTGCTCAGTGCACAGTGTAAAGTTTTACACAAGTGAGGGCTCAAAATCTAAGTTGAGAGGTAAGCCATCTATGGCTAAAAGATCTTGATAAAACGGGATTTACTTTGGGAGAACCAGTGTTAAGAAATTACAGGTGTCAAAGTCGCCATTGCAAAGAAGCTGTTTCAGACATAGGTAAAGTGTTTCACACATTTCTCACAGTATACTCAATCATTTTGAGAAATTTAACTTGGAAAAGTTGCGCAACCTTAAGGCAAAGCATTGTGCAAAGTTTTATTAAAAACTTTACAGGATTGATTAGTCAATGAGTGATTAATCTGCAGCAGACTTTCCAAGAAGTTTCAGTTTTCAACAGTTAGCCAAAATTCTGATAATTTGGTGATTGTTTTCTAAATTAAGTGGAGTCATAAGTTGTTCTTGATATAGAGGAGTTCTAAATTCAAGTACAACTTGTTCTTTTGGAGATTAACACTCTCCATCAATTCAGAGGTCTTCTTAATGATGAAAGAGCTTTTAAGCAAGGCAATGTTTTTACTGCTGGAGATGCTGAGCTTCATCTGGGAGGAAGGAGCACACCACTAAACTCAGCCCTTATAGACTTGTCTGGAATCTACAGGGCGGTGAACCTGCCAACACGCTTCTGACAAAGGAAACCATGCCTCGTCTTTTCTAAGAATACTTCTCTGTATGAGTTGAGGCGAACATGTTTCTTTATTACTGAATCATCAGCCGCTCCAATGTGCGACATTCACCGGTGGCTGGAGAAGATCATTGAAGGTCAATCGTTGAATTTTTGGTATTTTTTTTAGTTGTTGTTTCCCTCATAAAACATGAAATGGTATCGATACATAACATAGACAGTGAGCATTGGTGTTTTCAGTTGCATTTGTACGATGCATATTTCATAAACAGATTAACTTTTTCCTCAGGAAACATGCATATTCAACTTAGAAGAGTGGCTCTGCATATAAAAACAATGATGGAATAAGAATTTATTTTGTTTCCCTTTTACGGATTGCTGCTCTCGGGTTTGATTGAATTTGCAACTATACTACTGCGGTGTGGACTATACTATTGCGCTTATAAAGTCAGAGAGTCTCTTGTCTCAAATAACTATCCTTTTATGCGAGGCTCTTGTAGTGTGTTTAATGACATCCTCACATAGCATATTAAAAGTTGCATGTTCTCTAGTATGTCGTCAATAACAGCTCCTTTATGTTATCTACTAGTGAAGTTGTTCTAGGATAGACATAAGGCATAATAAACCTCAAACGAACACAATACTGCTATGAATGTTGTTATATGCTATGCTAATTTGGAGTTATTTCTTGTGTTTTTGTTTGCCAAATATGCTGAAACAATAGAGAGGTATACGTAAGTTGACTTGTTGAATAACTCAAATGATAAGAATGGTTGAATACATAAATCCATCTCATTTATATAATGTGGAAAAATGAACAACATGCTGAGTTCGTCTAAGTAAAACTTCATGTATTAAATAAATATCATTTCATGAGGTTCACTAAAGTGTGCCTGATGACGTCTTAGTGTAGCAGTCAAGAATGCATAATTTCAAGTGAGCATAAGCACGAGATTGAACGATTGCTGTAAGATACAACACGTTAGATGACCAATGAAGTCAAGCATTCTCATTTTAGAAGTTACTTTGAACTTCAAAACGTTGAAAGAATATTCAATGAGTTTATATGACTTCACAATTTGACTTGAACTTTTCTATGTCACAACCTAGGGGTTCATAATGACCAAAAGATATTAAGAATTTAAATCTAAGTAATAAAGCATTTGGTTTTTCTTCCTTCACTTCATACGAGTAAGGTTGGATTTTCCAAGACCAATTCGTCGCTTAAGTTAGACCCTCCTTTCCATGAACCTCCTGACAACGGCCGTGCATAGACACATTTGAGAGTCCTAGACACAAGAGCACGTTGACATAGGTCAACTATGTTTATTGATACTAACCTCTTTCTTCTTGTTTTGTGACATTGTTTAAAAAAAAGAAGAAGAAGAAAAGAGAGAGAAGAAGGACCAAGACCGTGCGCTTGAAGAAATTCATCAATGAATCATCAACAAGGACATCCATTAACAATGGAAGAGACGCTCATGGTCAATCAGCATGATGGGAGTACAACACGAAGAGATGAACATCGACTGCCATACATCATGGTAAGAATCACCTACTTTGCCAACACTATCACAATTTTAGATTAGGCATTCCCCAAGTGAGCATGCATAGGGCTACATTACAAGGCCGTGCACAAGGCACATATTTTCTTCAACCCATGCACGAACACACTGACCCATCATTCACTATGGGTTATGAGTACTTGGCATGAATACTATGAACATCATCCTTGGAAGATCTAGAGGACATTCAAGCTTACAACATCAATAGCTTATGAAGCAATTCACAGTCGATAGCTGCTCAACATCAATATTGTTGATATATTTAGGTAGTGATGTGTGTGAACACTCTAGGACCGCCGGGGCACTTTTTTCCCTCTTTAGGAGGTTTTTTTCCCCCGGCTTGTATATACGCCTATTGCCCTAATGGGCTACTTATCTTTGTACATTCTCTAGTAATACATTCAGTCTTGTGTGTTGTGCTCCAAGCTTCTTCTTCTTCCTTGTGCTGTTCGCGTGCTTCCGCAGACGTCTAACTCCAACAATTGGTATCAGAGCAGGTCGTTGCTTCTTCTAGGGCGCCGTCGACACTCCTCCATTTGCAGTCTCAGATTCGCATGAAATTTGGTGAGCATACTCAGGGTGTTTCCTAGATCAAAACAGCTTCGCTATGTGGTGCCGAAATCGCGATCTGAGCTCGTTTCGGCCTCCGAACGCACTATCGCAGCGCTTGTGCAGGCTATTTCGTCCTTTTGTGCCAAAGGTATATACCAGTTTCTGTTCACCAGTTTAAGCGTCTCGAAGTCTGCTACAGGTCTAGCAGAACTCGTCTGGGCAGTTCCGTTCAACTTTTTGAGATACAGTCAATTTTCTGCATCAAGGTATTTTAGTCACCGGCCATGGCTGAAAGCAGTGATGTATTCCGTATGTTGGCTGTTGAGGATAAGTTGGATGGTACCAACTACCCATTATGGGCTTATATGATGCGACATGTACTGGTTGCAAAAGGATTGTGGAACATTGTGCAGGGTGTTGAAAGACGTCCTGTTACACCTGTAACGACAGGTACTCCAAATACAGGTGTTGGAGCTGATGAAGATGGTGTCGAAGATGATATTCTGCAGATTCCTGTTCGTGCTGCTGTTTCTGTTGCACCTACTGTAGAGCAGATTCGTTGGGATGGCAGAGATGCCCAGGCACATGCATTGATAGCTTTGTCTGTCAAACGTGCCATTATCCCTCACATTCGCTCTTGCAGAACAGCAAAGGATGCTTGGGATACACTTACCACTTTGTACCAGGCTAGGAATGAGGCTCGTGTTGCTTACCTCCGAAAACAGTTGGAGAGTGAGCACATGAATGAAGGTGATTCTATGGACAGTTTTCTTACAAAGATCAAAGACCTGAAGGAACAATTGATTTCTGCTGATGAGGTTATACCAGATAGCTCACTTGTGCAGACCGTTCTGAATGGCCTTCCTGATTCATATCAGAGTTTTGCCTCTACTCTTCGATTGATGATGAAAGGCAATCCGAATGCCTTGTCATTTGAGGAATTAGTCTCTGTTCTGTTGCAGGAAGATCAGTCCAGGCAAAACAGGTCCATTATGCGTGTTGCAGATCAAGCTTTCCTGGCTAGTCAGAAGGGCAAAGGAAAATGGAGCTCTTCTACTAGTAAGCAGAAATCTGCAAATGCTGCACAATCGAAGAACCAGGATAAAGATGAGAAGAAATCAGAAAAGCAGAAATTGTTCTGCAAGTACTGTAAAGGAAATGATCATATTATAAAGAACTGTCCAAAACTGGCTGCTAAAGAGGCAAAGAAGAAAGAGGCTGGAATGGTTGTTGCAGAGGCCTCTACACCAAAAACAGAGTCTGCAAATCTTGTGCAGGAAGAAGAATGGGCGTTTACTACTGTCTGCAGTTTTGACCCATCTTCTCATGATCAGTGCATGTCTGCAGTAGACTCAGATGTTTGGTACTTTGACAGTGGGGCGACCAAACATATTACCTCGCAGCGCAGTTTCTTCTCTTCACTCGAGCCTGCCCCTACAGGGAATACTATCACATGCGCCAATAACTCCTCTTATCCTGTTATGGGAGTTGGTAAGATCATTTTGACTACTGCTGATGGTAGTTCTTTCACTTTGTCAGATGCTTTATTTGTGCCAGGGATCAAAAAGAACCTATTATCAGTTTCTGCATTAGCCAAGATTGGCTTGGTTGTGAAATTCGTTGACGACAGGTGTACAGTCCATGATCTCTCAAATGGCGATGTGATTATTGCTTCTGGCATTTTATGTCGTGGGCTGTATAAGCTCATAGACTATGAAAGATCTGTGAATGATTCGGCATGTGCAGTTCATGATTCTCAGGCTATGTCAGATGCAAAGCTTCGGCATGCACGCTTTGGTCATCTGAATTTTGCTAGTTTGTTACGCCTACAGAAATCTGAAATGGTGTCTTCTTTGCCCAAACTTGAGGCACCTGGAAAACATGTTTGTGAAGGTTGTATTTTGGGCAAAATGCAGCGTTCCTCCTTTCCAAAAGATGGTTCAGTTCGGGCTATGCAGAAATTGCAGCTTGTACATAGTGATGTCTGTGGTCCTATGCAGACACCCTCTTTTGGAAATTACCTTTACTTCGTGACTTTCATTGATGATTTTTCCAGGCATGCATGGGTATACCCACTCAAAGCAAAGTCCGAAGTGTTCATGTGCTTCAAACAGTTTTTGGTTTTGGCTGAAAATCTGTCAGCATGTAAAATGGGCACCCTCCGTTCTGATCGAGGGGGGGAATATATGTCTTCAGATTTTAATGCATTTCTGGCTGAACGTGGGATAAAACACCAGTGTACAGTGCCGTATACACCTCAACAGAATGGAGTTGCTGAACGAAAGAACAGGTCACTCATGGAGATGGCGAGGTGCATGGTCAAAAGTCAGGCTTTACCACATAGTTTCTGGCTTGAGGCTGTCATGTGTGCAGCATATGTATTGAACAGGTGTCCCACCAAAGCGTTGCAGTCTATCACTCCATATGAGGCTTGGCATGACCGCAAGCCATCTATTGCTCATCTGCGTGTTTTTGGTTGTTTGGCATATGCATTAGTGCCTGAACAACATCGCAGAAAATTGGATGATAAGGCAGTAAAATGTATTTTTGTTGGGTACAGTTCTGAAAGTAAAGGCTATCGTCTGTATCATCCACAGACTAAACGCATTCTGGTTAGCCGTGATGTTGTCTTTGTGGAAGATGCTATTCAGCCATCGCTTTCATGTACTAAGGAGACATCTGTTAGCTCCAAAGACATGTATGATACTTTGATGCCTCTTTTTACAGGTGGACAGGCTAGTGCTGGTCCAAATGAGGCAACTTCTCAGCCTTTGCAGGTTTCATATGATGATGCAGATCATTCCATTTCTGATGCAGATTTACATGATGCACTTGTTGATGAGAGAGCTGATATTGAACAGGCAAAAACTATGCCAAAATGGCTGGTGCAGACTTTGCGTGACAGCAAATTAGATGCACCTTTGTCATATCGTACTCGTTCAGGCTCTCATAGTACCTCCTTTGCATCAGATTGCTATGCTATGGCTGCATCTAGTCTCTGTGATGAGAATGAGCCTGTTTCTTTTGATGAAGCACAAAATTCAGAAAATTGGATGGCTGCTATGCAATCTGAATATGATGCTATAATGAAGAATGGTACATGGTCTTTATGTGACTTGCCTCCTGGCAAGAAGGCCATTGGCACTAAGTGGGTATACAAGCTGAAGCGTAAACCTGATGGTACAGTTGACAGGTATAAGGCTAGGCTTGTTGCAAAGGGTTATGCGCAGGAAAGAGGCATTGATTTTGATGAGACCTTTGCACCTACATGCCGTATGACTACTGTTCGGAGCATTTGTGCACTTGCAGCCCATCATGGTTGGAATGTACATCAGTTGGACATTAAAACAGCATTTCTGAATGGTGACTTGCATGAAGAAGTGTATGTTTTTCAGCCCCGTGGCTTTGTGCAGAAAGGGCATGAAAACCAGGTGTGCAGGTTAAAGAAGGCGTTATATGGTTTAAAGCAAGCACCACGTGCTTGGTATGAGAAGATACATGCCTATCTGATTGCACATGGTTTTGAGAACAGTCCAACTGAAAGCACCTTATATGTTAAGCGTGCTAATGATGTGCTTCTGATCATTGTTGTCTATGTAGACGACATGCTGCTCACTGGTCCTCTTGAGAAGCATATTGCTGATTTCAAGGCTGATTTGCATGCCTCATTTGAGATGTCTGATTTGGGGCATTTGCATCACTATTTGGGCATTCAATTTATGCAAGTTGATGGTGGAATGGCTTTGTGTCAAACAAAATATATTGACACATTATTGCAGCGTTTTGGCCTTGAAGACTGTAAGCCTATTGCCACTCCTATGGAGACAGGTTTACGATTGAGTCTTCATGATGCTGGAGATGCATTTGATGCTGTTCTCTATCAGCAGGCTGTTGGATGCTTGATTTACTTATGCATTACTCGGCCAGATATTCAGTTTGCTGTCTCACAGATGAGCAGGTTTATGCATTGCCCAGGAGTCACGCATTGGAAAGCGGTTAAGCGCATCTTTCGCTACTTGAGTGGTACTCGGCTACTTGGGTTGTTTTATCCCAAGGGGGGATCACCACCGCCAGATTTGCATGCTTTTTCTGACTCAGATTGGGCTGGTTGCTATGACACTCGTGTGTCCACCAGTGGTTTTTGCTTCATGCTTGGTAGCTCATGTATATCTTGGTTGAGCAAGAAGCAGCCTACTGTGGCCACTTCCAGTTGTGAGGCTGAGTATAGGGAAGCTTTCACAGCGACTGTTGAGTGTGTGTGGCTCAGACGCCTTATGGCTGATTTGGGTGTTGGCCAGTCTTCTGCCACCACCATCTTCACTGACAGTCAGAGCGCATTGGCAGTTGCGAGGAACCCTGTGTTCCATGCTCGCACTAAGCACATTGAGGTGCATTATCACTATGTCAGGGAGAGGTTCTCTGCTGGGGAGATCAGCTTGGCATATGTGCCCACGCAGGAGAACATTGCAGACCTTTTCACGAAGGCTCTGCCTAGGGAGAAGTTTGAAGCTTTCCGCAAAGATTTGGGCTTACTTCCTTTTGTGGAGTGATTTCCACATAGCTCGGCACTTCCTTATACATGAGTGCCAGCTCCTTGTTCACCGCATCACTCCCAGGGGGGATTTGTTGATATATTTAGGTAGTGATGTGTGTGAACACTCTAGGACCGCCGGGGCACTTTTTTCCCTCTTTAGGAGGTTTTTTTCCCCCGGCTTGTATATACGCCTATTGCCCTAATGGGCTACTTATCTTTGTACATTCTCTAGTAATACATTCAGTCTTGTGTGTTGTGCTCCAAGCTTCTTCTTCTTCCTTGTGCTGTTCGCGTGCTTCCGCAGACGTCTAACTCCAACAAATATTGACAACCAACTAACAATTTTTGGAAGCTCACAATGACACATTCATGCTCAAATCCAAGGAAGAACTACATGCAAAGGGAATACAATGCACAGGCTAATAGTTACACAATGAAGAAAAGGACAACCAGCCCTGCTACACTAGGAAGGTACACCGCTCTCGTGGATACATGATGGACACTACCTCTCACAGCACTACATGGAACAACCACTACCAGAAGGGTATATCAGGGATGATAGACTCAAGAGGTGATTCAGCGTGTGGAGTTCAAGATTCTCAGGCCATGTTAGATGCAAAGCTTTGGCAAACACGCTTTGGTCGTTTGAATTTTTCTAGTTTGCTTCACCTATAGAAATCTAAAATGGTGTCCTCCTTGCCCAAACTTGAGGCACCTGGTAAACGTGTGTGAAGGCTATATTTTGGGCAAAATGTCGTGTCACTCCTTCCCAAGATGGTTCAGTTCGACCTTCTTTACATCATAGACCATGCTTAATCCTTCTCATTGGTAGTTGTGTAATTTCTCTTAGTAGATATGCTTTTCTACTTGCATATGGTATTTGGAAATCCATGTTGCCCTCATTGATAGATTGTGCTAAGAGGCAACCAATTGCAAACTTAGAAGCATATATGTGAATTTTGAATGGCTTGTTCCAATCTGAGGCTTTAAGTATAGGTGCTATCATGAAATGTCTTTTGAGCCCTTGTAAAGAATTTTCACAATCTTTCGTCCACCAAATGTTCTTTCATAGACCATAGAGGAGAATAGAAATGGTTGCATGTGTGTTAACATTCTTTAGTAATGACAATATCCCATAAATCTTTTTACCTTTCTAGACCATGAAAACACAGTTTTCAAGATTTAAACATGCTTTATACAAGGTCCATTTGTCAAAAATCCTTCTTAGATCATTAACATATTCCTTTCTTTCATGAGAGTATGCATATAACTCATGTAGATAAACTTGACAATGTTTTCTAAGAAACTCGTTGAAGATATGATGCATAAGCCTTTGAAATGTGGCTAGGGAATTGATTAATTTAAACAGCATTACTCCAAAAGCAAATATGTCCCAGTTGCAAAAACAATCTTATGTTGATCCTCTTTTGCAGCAGCCACTTGATTATAGCCAAAAAAACCATCTAGGAAGCTATACACTTCATGTGATCAATGAATCTTTCTAGCAAATGGTCTACTATCGGTAATTGATATCTATCTTGGTTGCATTGACCTTTTTGAGATTAATTTAAACACGCAATTTGCCATTCTTGTTTACAACAAGCACTATATGTGAAACCCATTATGTATGCTCAATGTCATAAATGAAACTAAAGCCTAGCAATTTATCAATCTCTTCTTTGATTTTAGAAGATTAGGCCTCACTATATGTGTATGGACTTTTCTTAGTTGTTCAAGAACTGGTAGGAACTAGAAAGTCATTTGCAATGTAAAAGATTCATCCCTCATTTTCCTCTACTATTAGGAACACTTTGTTGGTGTCTTCTTTAGTTTCATAACTCCTCATTGTTTTTTTCTTGCTTTGGCATTGAAGCAACTCTTTTATGTTCTTTAAATTGATACTTCTTGTAAGTGCTGAAGAACTTTTAAACTATTTCCTTTTGTTGACTTACTACTAAGAAAACTAGCTCACTCAATTTCACTCTATTTTTTATGGACTTGGACTATATCCCATGTAGTCTAATCCATGTTAGAAGGATAATTTAGGGTTTCCATAGTGACTATCTATTCCTCTTCATTAGAATAGGGGCCCTTCCATACAAAGACTCAGATATTCATTGATGTTTGATCTTATGTCATTCCATAGGTAAGGTTTTGTTTCACATGGACATAGTAGCTCCACTATCGAATCTTCAACAATACTCACCATGTAGAGATCCAAGTCATAGCCTTTGTCATCACAATGATGTTTGAGTGTTTGCTCATTTACAATGATTTTGATGGCACTTAGGATGTGAGGCTTATTGATATATTTAGGTAGTTATGCATGTGAACACACTAGGACCGTCGAGACACTTTTTTCCCTCCTTAGGAGGTTTATTTCCCGTAGCTTGTATATACGCTTATAACCCTAGTAGGTCACTTATCTTTGTACATTATCTTGGTAATACTATCAATATTGTTTGTTGTGATCCAAGCTTCTTCTTTTCCTTATGCAGTTCACATGTTTACGTGGACCTCAAAATCCAACAATTGGTATCAGAGCAGGTTGCTGCTTCATCTAGGGCATTGTTGACACCCCTTCATTCACAATCTTAGAATCTCACGAAATTTCATCCTAGTGCTTGTGCAAAAAATTTCATCTTTTTGTATCAAACATATATTCAAGTCTTGCTTTGCCAATATAAGCATCTCAAAGTTATCTATAGGTTTAGCAAAACTCGATAGGGTAGTTTTATTCAACTTTTTGAGATACCATCATTTTTTTGCATTAGGGCATTTTAGACAGTGGCCATGGATGAAAGAAGTGATGTATTATGTATGTTGGTCGTTGAGGGTAAGTTGGATGGTACCAATTACAATTATGGGCTTATATGATGCATCATGTATTGGTTGTAAAAGGACTATGGAATATTGTGGAGGATGTTGAAAAACGTCATATTGCACCTGCAAATACATTTACTAAAGATGATGATATTCTTCAGGCTCATGTTTGTGTTGAGGTTCCTATTGCACCTACTATAGAGCAACTTTGTTCGGATGACAGAGATTCTCAAGAAAATGCATTGATAGCCTTGTATATCAAACATGGCATTATTCTTCACATTCAATCCTACAAAACAACAAAAGATGCTTGGGATGCGCTTACCACTTTATACCAGGCAAGGAATCACGCTTGTATTGCTTACCTCCAAAAATAGTTGGAGAGTGACCACATGAATGAAGGAGATTCCATGGAAAGTTTCTAAGAAAGATCAAAGATTTGAAGGAGTACTTGATTTTGTTGATGAAGACTTGCCTAAGCATTCACTTGTGCAGACTCTTCTAATGGTCTTCCAGATTCATATCAGAATTTTGCTCCTACTATGCGATTGATGATGAAGGGCAATCCAAATGCCTTAAAATTTGAGGAGTTAGTTTGTTCTATTGTAAGAAGATCAATCTAGGCATAATAGGTCCATTATTCATGTTGTAGATCAAACTTTCCTAGCTAGTTAGAAAGGTAAAGGTAAATGGAGCTCATCCACTAGTAAACAAAAGTATGCTAATCCTACAAAATAAAAGAAGGGTTATAGAGACGAGAAGAAAATAGAAAAGCAAAGATTTTTTTGCAAATATTGTAAAGGTAATGATAATGTCATAAAGAGTTTCCCAAAACCGGCTGCAAAAAAGGCAAAGCAAAAAGAGGATGGAATGGTTGTTGCAGAAGACTCTACACCTAAAATCAGAGTTTGCAAATCTTGCACAGAATGAAGAATGGGAATTTAATACTATTAGCAATTATGACCCATATTCTCATGAATAGTGTATGTCTGCTCATAAAATATGAAAAATATGTAAATGATTGAATCAACATGTGCAATTCAAGATTCTTAGACTATGTCAGATGCAAAGCTTTGGCATGCACACTTTGGTCATCTAAATTTTGCTAGTTTGCTACACCTGCAGAAATCTAAGATGATGTCCTCTCTGCTGAAATTGAGGCACCTAGTAAACATGTTTGTGAAGGCTTTATTTTATGCAAAATGTAGCATTCCTCCTTCCCAAAAGATGATTCAGTATGAGTTACTTAGAAATTGCAGCTTGTTCACAATGATGTTTGTGGTCCTTTGCAAACACCTTGTTTTGGGAACTATCTTTACTTTGTGACCTTCATTGATGATTTTTCCAAGAATGCATGGATATATCCATTGAAAGCAAAGTCCAAAGTGTTTATGTTCTTCAAAGAGATTTTGGTGTTGGCTGAAAATCTGTCAGCATGTAAAATGGGCACCCTCCGTTCCGATTAGGGGGGAATATATGTCTTCTAATTTCAATGCATTTCTGGTTGAACATGGGATAAAACATCAATGTATAATGCTGTATACACCTCAAAAGATAAGAGTTGCTGAAAGGAAGAATAGGCCACTCATGGAGATGACAAGGTGTATGTTCAAGAGTCACGCTTTACCACATAGTTTCTAGCTTGAGCTTGTTATGTGTGCAACATATGTGTCAGGGGAGCACTAGATTGTGCTCTCTGACTACAATAGACAAGATTTTGGAAATACACTTTTGATAACAAGAACACCCACGAAGGGAAAACAATACAAGAATATGTGATTGATACAAGATGTCCCACAACCCGGGACTCATAGGTATGAATAACTCAACTAGAGATGATACAGGAGATCCCACAACCCGGGATCGTAAGTATGAGACAAGATATCTGCGAACTCCCTTCTCGGAGATGAACTAGATACAAGAAATAACTCGATAGGATCTCGTACTACGAGATTACAAGAGGACAAGATAGGATGTCCAAGAAGTAGACTAGAACAAGGAACAAGACAAGAACTAGAACTGGAACTTGAAGAGTACTTACTTGGCGGTCACGACTCCTTGAGCTCCCAAGACTGGCATTGGCAAGACTGATTATGAATGTGGCCAACCCCTCCTTATATAGGTTTTCAAGGGTGGTTCATGAAAGGAGGTTACGAATTGATGATGTCATTGATGATGTCATCAATTCGAAACATGAGCTTCGGATATCCGAATGAGGCAAGTAGACAGTCGATCTTAGGGTTTTGGCACGTTCTAGACGCAATGGAAGCATTGTTTTCTCTTAATTCTGAACCAATCATGAGATATAGGATTCACATGGAATCTAAGGTTCAAGATGGTTTCCTTTGTCCATGACATCACCTCCCCCTAAAGCGATGAGTTCCATGAGGAGCGGTCATGTTATCTGGTCTTGACTTCATTGGATTTCTCTTATGGAATTCTCGAACCTTGATTGGTGCTCTCTGAAGGTTCGCAAGTACGATCACTGATGTCATACCCTTTCCAATGAATAAGATATTCCAATCTTCCTCGGGATATTCTGGAATCTAGGACATGCTCGACTTCAAATTCTTCATGGTCATCAATCTCGATCGGTTGTGAAGGACTAGGTCTCTCCCCCCTCAGTGGTGAAATATGATATGGTTCCAACATGGATACATGGAAAACTGGATGTATTCTCATGGTGCTTAGTTGCTGGAGCTTGAAGGTGACTGGATTGATCTTGGCCAAGATGGTGAATGGACCAAATCTTTGATGATCTAATTTTGGACAGGGCCTTGAAGTTTGCAAATTGTTTCTGAGTAACCATACTTTATCTCCAATTTGATACGATGGATTTTGGACACGATGTTGATCTGCATAGTACATATATTGTTCTTGAGCTTTATGGATCTCTTCCTTGAGTTCTTTGTGAATGTCGATCGGGTACTGGGCCTTGTCTCTAGCAGCTGGGTTCTTGACATGATTTGAGAGTTGTATATCCATCCTTGGATGTTGTCCATAGTTTGCAAAGAAGGGAGTTTGCTTAGTAGATGCATGAACACTATTGTTATAGGCAAACTCTGCAAAGGGTAACAACTCAAACCAATCATTTTGGCGATAGTTGCTAGTGCAACGTAGATATTGCTCTAGGACTTGATTCACCTGTTCTGTTTGTCCATCAATCTATGGATGATTTGCTGTAGATAATTTAACTTGAACACCAAGGAGTTTGCAAAGACTGTTCCAGAAGCTGAATATGAACTGTGGACCTCGATCACTGACAATATCATCAGGTAATCCATGAAGCCTAAAGATGTATCTGAGAAAAAGCCTAGCAGTGGCTACACCTGTGATTGCCTTAGTAGTTGGAATGAAGTGTGCCATCTTTGTAAATTTATTCACAATAACAAGAATGGCATCATACTTATCTGACTTTGGTAGATCTGTGATGAAATCCATAGATAATGAAGCCCATGGCCTTTCTGGAATAGGTAAAGGTTGCAAGAGGCCATGAGGCTTATGTCGTGGTACCTTAGATCTATTGCAAGTGTCACAAGTTCGGATAGCTTCTTTGACTTCCTTCCACATTTGAGGCTAGCTGCTAATTGGAGATGCTCGGGCTTGAGTAATACACTCTCTTGTTGATCAAAGGCCTCTTCACCCTTCTTTGGTGCAAGGTAAGATCTTCTTGACAAGGCATCTGACTGACACTGTTGCCGTCCTGGACGATATGTGATGACAAAGTCGAACCTGGATAAAAAGTTACTCCGTCGAGATTGCCTTCTATTGAGGATGCGGGTGGTCATAAAATACTCTAGGTTCTTGTGATCTGTATACGCGATAACTTTATGAGGTGCTCCTTCTAGATGGTGATGCCAAGTATCAAACAGGTCCACTATGGCCAGAAGTTCTTTATCATGAATTTCATAATCATCTAAATATTCTCGAAATATGTCATTCATCATATGTTGGAAGATAGCTGGAGCATTTGTAAGACCGAATGGCATAACTACATATTCAAAATGGCCATACCTTGTTCGAAATGCTGTCTTCCATTCGTCTCCTTCTCTGATCCTGACAAGGTTGTAAGCTCCTCGAAGATCAATCTTTGTGAAGAATTTTTCTTTTCCAAGGCGTTCCAAGAGCTCTGATATAAGTGGTAGCGGATATCTATTCTTTACAGTGACTTTATTCAATCCATGATAGTCTACGCACATTCGGAGAGTCCCATCCTTCTTCTTTACAAATAAAATAGGAGCTCCTACTGGAGACTTCGAGTGTTTGATAAACCCCTTTGCTAGATTCTCATCAATGTTCTTTCGTAGTTCTGTAAGTTCCTCTAGGGATAGTCTGTAAATTGGTCCAAAGGGTGGTTGTGCTCCCTCTTGAAGATCTATGGGGCAATCGTAAGGTCTATGCTCTGGGAGGATATCTGCATTCTTCTTTTCAAAAACATCTTCAAAGCCTTTGTACTGATTGGGTAGCTGTACTGGATCATCTTTCTTGGATTCTTGACCTAGCATGGCATAGATCATATATGTAGGTTCCTTCCCTAATGCATGTATGAAGGCTTTGGCGCCCATATATGTTCGGTTCTTCTGGATATCTCGATAGGTGATTTTATTCTTTTCCCAATTAATGTCTGGATTATGCCTCTTTAACGAGGGCATTCCAATGATAACTAGATGTACTGGGCTTGATATTACATTGAAACATATGTGGGATTCATGGTCACCAAGGTGTACTTTCAATGGTATGGTTTCCATGGTCGTCCATCTACTACTTCAACTACTACTGGTTTGTTCTTTCGAAGTATAGGAATTCCATGTTTCTTAACCAATCCTTCATCGATGAAACATGAGGTTTGTTCTTTCGAAGTATAGGAATTCCATGTTTCTTAACCAATCCTTCATCGATGAAACATGAGGAGGCTCTTGAATCTAGCAGGGCTGTAAGGGAAAGGGTCTTCTTGGGCATGATTAACTTGACAAGTGCAAGGCATGTTTCTATGGGTGTAGCTGGAATTATGAGACCCTTTCTAATATCATGGTCCGACTGCACAATCTATTTTACAACTGGACTTCGTCGTTTCCCTGCTCTACAAGGGTGGCTGCGACTCTAGAATTTGTTCTCTTGTTTGGATAATTAATTGCAATATGTCCAGGGCTCCTTCTCTGTTTCTCTTCTGGTGTTAGAGGCTGAAACCTAGTTACATCTATTTGCATAGTGTAGCTCAAGCGTAAGCACCACCTCCTTTACTTGTCAATCCGCGGAGACGTGAGGACCGGTATGAAGACCACGAGCAAGTGAAGGCACAAGTGCGTGAGTGAAAGCACACAAACATGCACACACATACACACACATGCGCACAAGGTAAGATCAAAGAGAGGAACAATGGAAGGAGTTTGATTACAAAAGAAATCTATTACAAAACTGAAATCTAAAAGAAGCCAACCTCAAAAATGAGCTCTCTAGCTCTTTTTATAGTTTTTGGACTAGTTTTGGCCCTGTCCAGACCTAGTGTCCGGCCTAGTTAAAAATTAGGTTCTAGGGCTTATTTGAAGGCTCAAACGGAGTCTAAAAATTATGAAAATTGGTAGGATGATACTTCTAATGCTCCTCAAGCTCGAGGACTCCTCGGCTTGCACAAAATGGAGCTACAAAAATAGAAAATGGTATTTACAATGGTTTTAGTGATGAAAATCACTATTTTTGTAGGGGATTCTTCTGAAAAGTTGACATGTACTTCTTGGAGCTCCCTACTTGCTCCTTCTTCTTGTGTGTCCACCTCTTAGATGTGTTCCTATGCTTTGTCCTTGACCTTCAGCTTCAACACTCCCCCCCCTCTCGAGTCTGTCGTCCCTGACAGACCCTTGTTGTAGTGGTTGTTCCATGTAGTGCTTTGAGAGGTAGTATCCATTCTGTATGAACAAGAGTCGTCTAACTTCCAAATTTGGTAGCGTTGGTTGTTCGGTTCTGCATTTGTCACTGCAAGCCTTTGCAAGTCGTAGTCCCTTGGTATGTGCTTCTTTCATGAATTGCAGCATGAATACGTCGTTGTGAGCTTTCAAAAATCGCGAGTTGCTCAAAAGAGGTTGTCAAGATCGAGTTGGAGCAACTACTAGCTTTGAATTGCTTCCTAGGTATGGATGTTGCCCCCAGGATGTCCTCTAGCACTTCTAAAAATGATGTTCAGAGTAGTCATTCCAAGTACTCATAACCCATAGTGAATGATGGGTAAGTGTGTCAGTGCATGGGTTGAAAAAATTATGTGCCTTGTGCACGGCCTTGTAATGTAGCCCTATGCATGCTTACTTGGGAAATGCATTGTAAGAAGTATGGTGCAACAATTTGGGGTCTTGATCTAAGTGCTCAAGGGTATGCTGATGAAGAGGTTTCCTACGCTATCATGGTTATAATGTGGCCCAAGTAGGAGATTCTTACCATAGTGAATGGTTAGTCAATGCGGATCTCTTTGTGTTGTACACCTGTCATTGTGATGGACCATTGGTTGGTCTATCATTATCGATGAATGCCCTGGTTGATGGTCCACGGATGGGAGATTCGTCGAGAACCTGGTCCTGTCCCCTCTCTTCAAAGTAGCATTTGCCAAATACTGAGAATTGAATTTCTTTATATTCCTTGACAAACTGCATTGGGTAACTACGCTGAGCTTAGTTTCACATATTCTCTTTGGCTCACGCTAAGCAGGAGCTAACCTTCAAGTTCTTCCCTCCTACCATGGTAAGAGGAAACAATAGTTGTGGATGCTATGTTCATGCCAAGTGCTTGCCATCTACCAGATACGGCGGTAATAATATCATCTGCAAGCCATTACACACTTCTATCCAACTGATAAATGCCCAATAATCAACGGTTCCACCTTCCACTAAGCATGACTCATTCGTGTTCCATGAGCCAAACCTAGGAACAAGCTATTTTTTTTTTTTTTTAAAATCCATGTCACAAGCAAGAAGGCAGATGTTAGTATCAGAAAACATAGTTGACATATGTCAATGTGCTCTTGTGCATGGGACTCTCAAATGTGTCTATGCACAACCATGTAATGTGGCCCTATAATAATGCATACTTTGGAAATGCATGACCTCAATAGTGCATAAGACAGGGTTGTGCAAGGAGCACATGGTTGTCGCTCGTCGAGGCTTTCGATGTTATTTGCAGATATTGATGCCATCTTTGTTGGAGGTATCCATTGTATCTCGAGATGACAACTGATCATTCCTCCTTATAGGGATCCATTTGAGAACGGTCTGCGACTGGGTAGAGATCACCTTTGGTCGCTTCATGTTTGAATGATTTCGTGAGGGTTTGATCCATCGTTGCTGGCTCTTTATTTTGGTGGATGGTATCGGTACTTTCGCCTTCCAAACCCATATCCTTGCAGAAGAGGTTCTTTGATCTTTATTGGAGCTCTGTGCTTGATTCAGTCCTTTACCTCGCCTTGGTGTCTTTGTTGTGCAGGTTGTTGCCTTGAAGTCCCCCCTTGGATTTTTTTTGAGCTTAGGCTTGATTGCTTGGGATCCTTGGATTGGAAGTGGTCTTTCTTGAGGATAAGTCATGGTAGGCCTAGACCATAGATTTTGAAGTCTAGTGTGAGGGGACTGATTTTGTGCAAGGGCTTTCTTTGGTACCCATATCATAGTGCGATTTGGTTGGGCTCTAAGTAAGAAAATGTGATTTCTGTTTCTTGATGTAAGGGTCTTTTGGGCCTTCTATGTGAGTTTTTTGAGAAAACTCATCTTTACATGGGGAATGCAACAAGGGTTGATCTTCTATACCTACATCAGACTTATGCAAGGGATCAATGAGTTGTGTGGTTTGAGATTGATCTAGAGATTCATCGAGACATTTATCCTTATTACACATAGAATCCCTAGGTGTACAAATGGGTGATGGATTGTCATGATTCACCCTAGAGTCGACCTCCTTTTCCACATCAGTGACACACAACATTGGTTGATCATCTCCTTCTTGACCATCTGAGTGTAGATCATCCCTACTTATGGCTTCATGAGGGGAATCCAAATTTACAGGAAGAGAGGGTCCTTCCACATCCCCCAAACACTTGGAGTCCTCCATTTCTCCATTCTCTAAGGTTTCCTGTGATTTACTCAAAGAAGGATTAGATTCAAAAACATGAGTAGAAAGAAAAATTTTTTCATGAAAAGCACGCTCTGTGAAAAGATGATTTTGCCCCCAATTATCATAAGGTGGATAGTCATTAGGATTTTCCATAGACATATATGTAGAAGCACGGATAATAGGTGGAGAAGGCACCTCAAATTCTTGATGATTTTGTGAAATGAACCTTTGGGTGCCAATGATCAAGTCTTCATCTATACAATCCATGACAAAGAATGTTTCCAAAAATTGCATATCATCCACCATAACAGGCAACACAACTTTACCCATGCATTCATAATGTTCCCCATCCATGAGGATAGAAGGATGAGTTGTTGGTTGAATGTTCTCAAAGATAATGGTCACTAGGTCAATATGAATTAAATTCCACTCACAATTAGGATTGATATAAACACCCAACCTTCTATGGTCATATCCTATTCTGATATCCACAAAAGTATTATCATATTCTCTTGTTGCAAATAAGGATCCAACCCCCTTAGACATTTCCCCCGTTTCCTTGACTCCTTGCAATTTTTCTCTAAATGTTTCACCTTTATGTGATATTATCTCATGTATTTCATGTTTATCGCCCTCCTTTTTTTCAATCTTAGCCCCTTTTCTTCTATCTTTTGCTTTTTTCTTTCCCATGACACAATTTTCTCCCCCTTGGTATTGCTCAAAAATCCTTGGGAGCCCCCTTGGTTTCCTAGTCCCACTTGAGGGTCAACTTCAAATTATCCTATCTCAAAATCAACGCGTTATTCTTGAAAAAAACAGTTGAGATCGTGTGGGATTTGAAACAAGCTTTTCAACGAGCTATAGAGCTCAAAAAATGGACTTCGGATGAAAAAGTTATGTCAAATCAAGCTCTTGGGGATCAAAACAGGCAAACAGGACCTTTTGGAAAAAATCGCGATTTTGTGAACTTTCAGAGAATCGCGATGCTGTGAAGTCAAAAAATCGCGATGTTGAGCACAAGATCGTGTTTTTGAAAATCGCGATTTTGAGTAGAAAATCGTGATCCACAAAATCGTGTTTCTGAAAATCGCGATGTTGAGCACAAAATCGTGTTTCTGAAAATCGTGTTTTTTGACATGAAAATCGCGATGTTGAGCACAAAATTGTGTTTATGAAAATCGTGTTTTTTTGACATGAAAATCGCGATGTTGAGCACAAAATCGTGTTTATGAAAATCGCGATTTTGACTCAGAGAATCGTGATTCACAAAATCGTGTTTTTGGCTGAAAATCGTGATTTGTGAGAATTGCGATTTTGAGCCCGCTGAAAATTGTATTTTCTCAGAATCGTGTTTTGTTGCATGAAAATCGCGATGTTGAGCACAAAATCGTGTTTTTAGAAAATCGTGTTTTTTTGTCATGAAAATCGCGATTTTGAGCACAAAATCGTGTTTCTGAAAATCGCGATGTTGAGCTCAGAATCGTGTTTCTGAAAATCGCGATCTTGAGCACAAAATCGTGTTTTTGAAAATCGCGATTTTGACTCAGAGAATCGTGATTCACAAAATCGTGTTTTTGGCTAAAAATCGTGATTTGTGAGAATCGCGATTTTGAGCCCGCAGAAAATCGTATTTTCTCAAAATCGTGTTTTTTGCATGAAAATCGCGATGTTGAGCACAAAATCGTGTTTTAGAAAATCGTGTTTTTTGTCATGAAAATTGCGATGTTGAGCACAAAATCGTGTTTTAGAAAATCGTGTTTTTTTGTCATGAAAATCGCGACGTTGAGCACAAAATCGTATTTTAGAAAATCGCGATTTTGAGAAAAAAATCGTGTTTACACAGAATCGCCTTTTTTCACAAAATCGTGTTTTTTACTGAAAATCGTGATTTTTTGAGAATTGCGATTTTGAGTAGGGAATCGTGTTTTCTCAAAATCGTGTTTTTTTGACTGAAAATCGTGATTTGTGAGAATCGCAATTTTGAGCACAATCACAGAATCGCGATTCTGAGAATGACCACAGAATCGTGATTTTTTTCAGCCAACTTTTAGGCGGGAAAACAGAAAATCGTGATTTTTAAAAAAAATTTGAATTTTCAGAGAATCGCGATTTTCATCACAGAATCGTGTTTTTTGGCGGGAAATTCAAATTTCTGAGCGCCGGCTATGGCAAGCTCCGTATGAGCAGAAAATCATGAAAAAAACACAGCGCTTGCTCTCCCTTGCTCCTCTAACTCCTTCCCACACAATAATGCATGAAAAATGGTATGAAGATGGTGAAAATGCACTAAAAAACAAGAATTTTCTATGAAGAAGAAGATGGAAGAAGGTGGAGATGATGATGATGATGAAGATGAAGAGGAAAAAACAGAAAATGAACTGAAATGATAGTTTTTTTACCTTCCAACGTCACAAATCTACGATCTTACCATCACAGCGCTCGTCCTCGAAGCTCTCTCCCCGGCAACGGCGCCAAAATTTGGTGTAGCTCAAGCGTAAGCACCACCTCCTTTACTTGTCAATCCGCGGAGACGTGAGGACCGGTATGAAGACCACGAGCAAGTGAAGGCACAAGTGCGTGAGTGAAAGCACACAAACATGCACACACATACACACACACGCGCACAAGGTAAGATCAAAGAGAGGAACAATGGAAGGAGTTTGATTACAAAAGAAATCTATTACAAAACTGAAATCTACAAGAAGCCAACCTCAAAAATGAGCTCTCTAACTCTTTTTATAGTTTTTGGACTAGTTTTGGCCCTGTCCAGACCTAGTGTCCGGCCTAGTTAAAAATTAGGTTCTAGGGCTTATTTGAAGGCTCAAACGGAGTCTAAAAATTATGAAAATTGGTAGGATGATACTTCTAATGCTCCTCAAGCTCGAGGACTCCTCGACTTGCACAAAATGGAGCTACAAAAATAGAAAATGGTATTTACAATGGTTTTAGTGATGAAAATCACTATTTTTGTAGGGGATTCTTCTGAAAAGTTGACATGTACTTCTTGGAGCTCCCTACTTGCTCCTTCTTCTTGTGTGTCCACCTCTTAGATGTGTTCCTATGCTTTGTCCTTGACCTTCAGCTTCAACACATAGGTTCAGGCATAGACTCATCTTTAGGAGTGGGCTGGAAGGGTTTCCACTGGTGAGGTCTTTCTTCTACTTGTTTTTCTTGTTTTCTTTCAAAAAGTCGGTTATCACATTGAATAGCTTGCATGATATACTAATTCACTGTTTTAACCTCTGGCATCATGACCAAAAGGTCCTTCACATCATCTCTTAAACCCCATCTAAATTGTCTTATGAAATAATCTTCATTTCAAGTGAGATCACATATCAACTGCCTAAATTCAGATGCATAGGTAGAGGCAGGGCGGTTACCTTGATGTAACTTCTGAAGTTTTGTTTCTGCTACTCAACTTGTGTCTGCATCTCCAAATGTGGCGGTGAGTTCTCGAAGAAACCCCTCATAGTCCTGAAGTACTGCCATGTTCTTCTCCAAGATTGGGGCAAACCATGATTATGCTTCGCCATAGAGCAAGGTTCCAATAAACCCCACCTTGGATGCCTCGTTAGGGTATCTATCAGGTTGCATACGGATGTACAATTTAACTTGCTGGAGAAATCCACGAAACTTTGTGCGATCCCCATCAAACTTTTGTGGCATGCAAATCTTGGGTTCCTTCATAAATGATGTACTAGGCCGTTGATTCACTTGAATACTCCCTTGATTTGCTTGAAGACTCCCGATTCGTTCTTGTAATTCTTGGAGGAGTGCACCTACATGCACTGGATGTCCCATCTCGACTTGTGTCTTTCGATGACGTAGGTCTTCGACTTGTTGTTGGAGACTCTGAAGTGATGCTACAATCTGTTCATAAGTGTTCTCCATGATGCCTGGTCTTCGATAGAAGCTAGTCTTGCCAAAATGTCAGGGGAGCTCTAGATTGTACTCTCTGACTATAGTAGACAAGATTTTGGAAATACACTTTTGATAACAAGAACACCCACGAAGGGAAAACAATACAAGAATATGTGATTGATACAAGATGTCCCACAACCCGGGACTGATAGGTATGAATAACTCGACTAGAGATGATACAACAGATCCCATAACCCGGGATCGTAAGTATGAGACAAGATATCTGGATTACAAGAACTCCCTTCTCGGACATGAACTAGATACAAGAAATAACTGGATAGGATCTTGTACTATGAGATTACAAGAGGACAGATAGGATGTCCAAAAACTAGACTAGAACAAGGAACAGGACAAGAACTAGAATTGGAACTTGAAGAGTACTTACTTGGTGGTCATGACTCCTTGAGCTCCCAAGACTGATTACGAATGTAGCCAACCCCTCCTTATATAGGTTTTCAAGGGCAGTTCATGAAAGGCGGTCACGAATTGATGATGTCACTGATGATGTCATCAATTCGAAACATGAGCTCTGGATATCCGAATGAGGCAAGTAGACAGTCGATCTTAGGGTTTTGGCACGTTCCAGACGCAATGGAAGCATTGGTTTCTCTTAATTCTGAACCAATCATGAGATACAGGATTCACATGGAATCTAAGGTTCAAGATGGTTTCCTTTAATTTTTATACCCTTTATAGGTTCCACATGATGATGTAGATCATTCCATTTTTTATGTAGACTTACATGATGCACTTGTTGATGAGAGGGTTGATATAGAGGATGAAAAAACAATGACTAAATGGATTGTGCAAACTTTGCAATATAGACAATTAGATGCATCTCTATCATATCATACTTGTTCAGGCTCTCATATTGCTTCTTTTGCATCAGACTTCTATGCTATGGCTTCCTTTAGTCTTTGTGATGAGAATGAGCTTGTTTCATTTGATGGAGCACAAAATTCTTACAATTTGATGGCTGTTATGCAATGAGAATATGATGCTATTATGAAAAATGGTACCTAGTCTTTATGTGACTTGCGCCCTTGCAAGAAGGCTATCCGCACTAAGTGGGTATACAAGCTGAAGCATAAACCAAATGGAGTGGTTGACATGTATAAGGTTAGGCTTGTTGCAAAAGATTATGCTCAAGGAAGAGGTATTGAGTTTGATGAGACCTTTGCACATACATTCCAAATGACTACTGTTTGTAGCATGTGTGCACTTGCACCTAATCATGGTTGGAACCTACATCAGTTGGACATTAATGGTGACTTGCATGAAGAAGTGTATTTTTTCTAGCCTCGTGGTTTTGTGCAAAAAGGGCATGAAAATAAAGTGTGCAAGTTGAAAAAGGCATTATATTGTTTGAAGCAAGCACACATGCTTGGTATGAAAAGATACACGCCTACTTGATTGCACATGGTTTTGAGAACAATCCAACTGAGAGCACCTGATATGTTAAGCATGCACATGATGTGCTTCTAATCATTGTTGTCTATGTTGATGACATGCTGCTCTCTGGTCCTAATGAGAAGTATATATCTGATTTTACGACTGATTTGCATGCCTCATTTGAGATGTTAGATTTGGGGCATTTACATCATTATTTGGGCATTCAAATTTTAGAAGATGATGGAAAAATAGATTTGTGTCGAACAAAATATATTGACACATTATTGTATCATTTTGCCCTTGAAGACTGCAAACCTATTTCCACTCCTATGGAAACAAGTTTATGATTGAGTCTTCATGATGCTGGAGGTGCATTTGATGTTGTTCTCTATCAAGAGGCTTTTGGATGATCATGCTCGGTAGCTCATGCATATCTTGGTTGAGCAAGAAGTAGCCTATTGTGGCCACTTCTAGTCGTGAGGCTTAGTATAGGGAAAATTCCATAGTGATTGTTGAGTGTGTGTGGCTCAGACTCCTTATGGTTGATTTGGGTGTTGATCAATCTTCTACCCCACCATCTTCACTAACAGTCAGAGCGTATTGGCACTTGTGAGGAAGCCTTTGTTCCATGACCAAACTAAGCACATTGAGGTGCACTATCCTAGGACCAAAAATTAAAAAAATTCAAAAAGTTTTAAAACCCATCATAACACCATTCAATGGCCCCCAACCACGTTTTAGGATCAAAAGTGCTATTTTTGACACCTAAATCAAAATCCATGCATGAATTGACCTCAAAAAAGTGACTTTTTCAAAAATAACTCAAAGTACAACTTTCTCCCTCCAAAACCTCATACGGTCATGCACAATTCCCAAAAATTCATCTCTTTCGACTAGTTTCTCTCCCTAGCATGCCATTGAAGCTCTTGTGTCTGCATTTCTTTCTCTATGCATCTACCTCTTTGAATTCCTAATATCACTTCCATAGCTTGAACTCCAATGGAGAAACCTAAATCTTATAGCCATCCAATTGATGACTTTATCACATTAAAATGTCACAAGATCAAGGGTATAGAAGGAAATTTCTTAGGACATGAGTTTTGGGAAGGTGCATGGGTGTACATGCAACCCTCTGGTGTTGGCCTTCATCATGTTAGAGATCATGGAAACTTGGATCTTCATTGAAAAGGGAAGTTCTTGGGCTTTAAAAATCTCAAAAATGGTGAAATTATTGCCATTCTATAACATGTTTTTACAATGTCAAGCATGGAATTGGAAAACTGAAACAAAAGGATATATCCTATCAATTGTAAGTACTACTCTTTACTATTTGAATGATTCCTATTCTAATTTCTTTATATACCTTATCAAGATGTGTATTCTTGTGTTGTAGACATATTTCCTTCTACAATGGTTGAGGAACAACCACTTGATAGTCTTACAAGTAGTTTCCAATCATTTCATGTAGATGTTAGGTCACTAGTCTTTCCACATGCTTATCCGCTTATCCTGCTCAAGTTTTATGTGAGAGAGTTTTTTTACACATACATATGTTGTACCCTCTTCATCAAATGATTTTGGCACGTTAGAGATGAGGCCACAACCTAATATGTGGACCTTGACATCTTTGAAGCATAGGATGGTGATGGACATACATAATGCTTTGAAATTCATAAGAGTTTCTAGATCTGTAGGCTTACATTGGTGTGTTCTTGTTCATCCTTTTCCACATCTATTTAAGATATTCACAATTCTAGAGACCTCAACAATGTTCATGTTAAAAGATATCACATATGAGTAGTTGGAGGGTTTACTAGGTGAAAATTGGGGACTTGTAGAAGGATGCACCAAAGGGGATATATACCTTTGTAAAATTGGTGAAACAGGCATAGAATTTTGATATTTAAAACACCATACTTCATTGTACATTAGATTCTATTATGATCATTGGATTTGTAAACTTGGTGAATGGATACCATTAAAAAGTTTTGAGGGTTTTTTAATTTCATTTGAAATCAAGATAAATCTACCCAACAAAAAAATGGAAGTCATTTGAGTGAGTCATCATAGAACCCTTGCCAACGTGATAGAACATCTAGTAATAATGAGAATTGAGGATCTGGATCAATCCAAGTTTCAAAATACAAGGGTATAAAGTAAACAATTTATGATACTTTTTCTTTTATTTATACAAATTATTATATTCAAATATGATATTTAAAGTTTTTTATTTGTCTATAGATTGGTAAGATATTGGAGGATAAAATTAAAGTCCTTCCTGAATGGAGTCTAGAAAGAACTCAAGTTTCATTGTCATAACTCAAGAACTCTCTCAGTACTAGAGTGTAGACATAACACCTTTTCCATTCATAGTCCTTCCTCTGCTACAAGATAATGCACATGATGTAAAACTTTTTGATGTCAATATGATGTACAAATTGTGCCATGGCACTATATATTATGATTTAAGAATTCCACGAATTCTCTTTTTTCTACTCTATAGATGTGGTATATCTTATTATGTTAAATGATTATCTCTTCAATCATTTTTATGAGCTAATTTTTTTAGGAGTTTTGTGCATGATTCTTATATTTGTCACTATTATTTTAACCTTTAAATGGGTCCCACTCACTTGAAAATATTGAACCTACTATAAAAGCAAGTCTTATTCTCTCATTTCTCACTTTTGTAACCAAGAAGAGCTATACACACTCCTAGAGCAAGCACCCCATAGCAATCACGCTACCTTCACACATGATGGTTGCCTCAACCTCTACTACCCCCTGTCTAATTGTCCTTGAGAAATCTTCAATGAGTTCTTGGAATCAAATCAGTACAAAGGTCAAACACATAGGTATGACCTTGTGTCTAGAGTCCCAAATCTAGACAAGACAATCCAACTCAATTCTGATGTGCTTGATGAAATCATAGAGTTGCTTGAGTTCTACATCTTGTGTTACTCTAGAGATATCGCACCTTATGAGTATAAGTGGGTCCCGTGTGACCTTCTACTCCACATTCATAAAGTTTATGAAGCCTTTATGAGGTGCCTCAAACACTTCATGGCAATCATTGACAATGTAGTGCTTTTGTAGATGAAATGATTCCTTTGATAGAAAAAATTAACAAAAACAAGAGGATGGGTACTAGGTACCTCTCTTATATTTCCACAATAGTATTTATTATCAATGAGGAGCTGGGGCATGCACCCATGGATCTCCCCAACCTTGTCACAAGGGGATTTGTTCATGAAATAAATGAGCCTCAATCAGAGGTCATAAACTTAGCCAAAGAGAGTGGCATAGTGCATCGGGAGTTGCCTGGTGGTGTGGTGGACAAATTGTGTGAGGAATCAAGCATGGAAGAGCCCCCATCATCGAATCTCAACCCCTCTGAGCCCACATTACCAGAGGTGGAAATTGAATATCTCTCCATCATCATTGTTGATGGAAAGGGATTTATTTTCCTTCATGATATTGAGAAGGCATTCGGACTCCATCTTGATGAATGCCTAAGTCTTTTCCTCACAATGTCAAATCTGCCACTTGATTTACATCTGATCTACTTGAAAAGAAATCTATCCCATTGGGTGATTCTATGACAGACACCATAACGATGGAGTGTGAAGATATTTTGAAAGATGATAACAATTACACTACAAAAGAAGAGTACAGTGTAGTGCCAAAGAGAGTAATGAAGAATAAAGTACCTACATCCCTTGCATTAGGGGAAAAAGTGAGCTTTGCATGGGCCTTGTAAGGATTCCTAATTTTCAGGAATTAAAATGGTTAATTTGGTGGATTTAGATACTCGGGAAAACCACCGATGGTATTGTATAATAAAATAAAGAATAAAATTGAAGAAGGGATTCGTGTGATTTCGTGGCCCTTAGATCTCTTGGTTGGATGGCCATGATCAAAATGCAAAATATGGGAACTAAAAGTAAAAAAAAAAGAGAACACTCTATTAATAAAAGACAAAAATAACTACAGTCGTGGGAGGAGAGAGACTAAAATTTCGAACTCAGCATCGCATTGCTATCATTGGATCTTCTCTATGGTGGAGATTTAAGCCCAATTCTCTGGCTTTACAAGACAAAATACCCACACTCTCTATCACTAGAAGACAAAATTCTGAAATTCCATGCAAGTTGCTTTGCGTTGAGCGTAGTTTCTCAATCATTCGATAAAATCGCGATCCAAGGATGCGCATTGAACAACTATTGATCCATGTAAGGATCAAATCAAAGCCATCAGATTATTTCCAAATCCAATGGCCCAAATTCTAGGCACCTTTTTCTTTTCAAGGAGCAACCATAACCATTAGATGTAAGCAAAATCTAAGGGCTACAATTTAAAGCCACCCATTTCTCAAGAAATGATCTTACCCATTGAATTTTGAAGGGATCCAAGGGTTCTATTTGAATCCTTTGTCTTTAAAAAACTGCTTGAAGGAGAAAACCACAAATTTTGACATATTTATGTGGTTTTGACTCGCCCAAACCAAGGGATGCCTATACTTAGCCTATGTGATTAAGCTACTAGACTGTGTCCACCACCCTATTCTCATTGGTCCATCACTTATCACTCCTTAATCCAACATCCCATACAGGGTTCATTTTTTTCTCTAATGGTAGGGGAGCAGAGTGGGATGGCCCACTATAGCATAGATCTTGATGCCCCTGGAAGAGAGGAAGAAGAAGACAAGCTTCATGATGTAAGTGGTAATCAAGGAATTGAGTAATTTAATTTAATAAGATTGGAGCTTGAATTATCATTTTCTTGTCTAATTGGAAGCCATTGAAGTGGACAAGCTCACTGCGAGATCCGAAGGCAATCGATCTTCTCATGGCAGTGGCTCATACTTGGCTAAGTACATTGGAAAGTTGCAAAAGGATGATTTTGTCATAGTTCATAAGGATTATAGTCCTAATGGGCACTTCATGACCTAGTGCTTGAAGGCCTTGAGTAAAGTTTTGTGTTTATCTACAATTATCCAAGGCACTAATTGTGTTCATTTTGGTTAGAAAATCTTTAGTTGTAACTACTCTCATAGTTAAATTTAGAGAAAAGGTACTAAGACAAGTAGGTAATGCCAGGTGTGTTGGAATGCAAGACCCAAATGTAATTTCTAAATCTATATTAACCTATCAATTTCCACAATCTCTCCAAAGGATAAAGCAGATTGTTGAGAAACTGAAGGAAACTAAGAATTGATGTAATATTTTGGATAAATAAATATCTTTTTCATATGTTGTCTAATCCACTCTAAGTTATGAAATGTTTCAGCAATGCATAATCTATTTCTTGTTACTCTGAGGCCTATTATTAACATATTTGTAGAATTTTTTTAGCTTATGCAAGATACCACACTTTGTTTTTAATCAAAAGGTTTCTTATGTCCATATATATGCATCTAAAAGGCCTAAATGTTCTAAAATAGCCCCAACCACAGAAATGCAAGATTCAGGCTTGCAAAAACTTTGCAATCCTAAATCCTGCATTTCTGTGGCTAGATCGTTTTTGGCATTTTCAAGATTTTCCAAGCCTAGTGCATGCATAAGGAGTCAAAATCCAAAGGGAATGAGGCCACCAAGTGCACAAATAATCCCTCGGCAGTTCAATGTTAACCTTGATAACTATTGTGAGCTTAGAATTGTTGAAATCCTCTTTTAGGTTCATTGCAATACATTATTAGCATTTCCTAGGCTTATAAAAGCCAAAAAACCCTAGCCACAAAAATGAGGGATTCAGGCCTACAAAAGTTTTGTAGGCATGAATCCCACGTTTTTGTGGCCGGGGGTTTCTTGGCTTTAATAAGCCTAGGGAAGGATTGCATGGTCATAAATTGACCATATTCAATTGGTATAAAGTCAAAAGTACAATTATAAACCATAAGTACTCTACATGTAGACGTTGAGCAGTTATGGAAGATAATGTTCAAAGAAATAGATAAAATTAACTTCTCTTTTTAAAAATTAGCACAAGATAAATAGGGGAGAGACTTAGAGAGAGAAAAACAAATAGTCAATATAGGTTAAGACAAAACATTCCATTCATCATTGAAGTACATTTCAAAAGATGCGTTGCAAAACTGCAAATTATAGAGGTCCTCGGTTATTTCCTCTTATTCTTCTATCTAACTAAATATCGTTGGGTTGTATGGTTACTCTCTTGGCATGGATAGCACATAGGTTAGAATCTTCAAGCATGCAGATGAGGTAGGCCTCTACTGCCCCTTGAAGTGCCTTAAATGCTATCCCTTGTATTCGTAGACCTGCACCATAGCCTTCTAGTTCTTCCTTTAATACTCTTGCAAAAACTCTTCATGGTAAGAGAAGTTCAACTAATTTTTGATAGTGTTGTATCTTTGTAAATTCTTTGCAATGTCTTCATCATCTTTGTGGAGCTCTTGCATTGGGGGAATGTTACGTTGTTGTTGAGGTCTACATCCTGGTTGATACTTCTTTTTTCTCTGATACACATGATCTGAAAGCCTAGCTTCATCTTCCACATACTGTTGTTGACAGGTGTGTTGACTTTGCTCCGTTTCCTCCTCTATTGGTATTTGGCCTTGTGCTTGTGGAAGTGTCTTGAGTCAATGTGTTACCCTATGGCTCGTTGGAATGTGCAACTGATTCCATGGTGGCTGATTGGAGCTTTCCTCATTAGTCGATGGTTGTAGATCAAAATCACTTTTTGATATAACCCTTCTCCTCACCACCTATTTGGGTCTTGCCTTTATGGGTGTCTTCTCTCGTGGCTCATCATCAAACTTTGAATCTGACCACCCTTGAGAGAAATCCTTTTGTTGATTTATCACTTCATTTCTCATGATGGATTGCTACTAGATGGTGTGCCATCATGTGAAAGATGCCTAGAAGTGGTGTAGGAACCACTTTGAGGTCTGTGGTGGGGTTGCAACCATGGTGGGCACTAAGTTCCCTAAATACGGCTAGGATAGACCACACTGTCTTTCCTTGTAGCTTGCTTGGTGTGTGCCATTCTCTCAAGTTGTAGAAGTGTGAAATGGAGTGAGTTCTCTCTATTTATAGAGTTTGTTTTAAAACTATTTGTTCACACTAGAATGGACAAAATCAATTTATAAACATACAGAATATAATAATACAAACAATAACACATTGAAACCTAGATTATATTAATCGTATGATTTACCACATACTGGAATATAATGAAGTCACTTTACTTCGGAGATGAAGCCTCTCATAGTCTTTTAGCATGCCACTGAGCGTGATGTAGAATTCCTAATGATGACTTCCATTTCTTAATAGCAATTTTGTGTTACATCCTTCTCAAAATTTTTGCCAGATGTGACTCCCTAGCTTGTTCCACAAAAACCTTCATTGAGAATGTAGTGCAGTAAAAGCAATTAAACATCTCCTCCACATAGTTTGATTGCATTGGACTAGTACCATGTTGCATCTTTCTGAAGTACACACCTCTAGCTTTGTAGTGTCAGTTCTCCATTACTTGGGTACTGAAAATCTCTAATGACCCACATCGATATATGAAAAATTCTCCATGTGAAAATAAAATATGCTAAGAATTGTTAACTATATTGGAAAAAAGTATTTGCAATGAACAATTTGAAAGATTGAATAGAGTGACAATGTAGTGTGTTATATGATCTCTCCCCAAGATTGAATGAAACACTTCATGAAGTCCACTAATGTCTCTTGAAACAATTGATGTTGAATATCTCTGGAGCTAGTAAGACCCATTAAGCCTATGAACTTATCTATTCATGACCAAAACTTCTTTCTCTCATTACAAGGATCAACTTGAGAATCATTGTCTATAGTGATCATGCATAGGTCTTTCCACACATCATAATGTTCATTATTTTGAGTGCTAGTACCTCTTTTAAAAAAGTTTCTTGCCTTAATCCTTGTCATTGACACTTGTTGTAAACTATCTTGAGATTCCCTAAATTTCTTAATAACTAGGATGGCTTACATTTCCACCGTGCCAACCAATTGAGTTAAGGTGTTCCTCCAACACTACCAAGGTATTGTAGAAACGTGGAGATAGACATTGGATCTAAGGGATACAATGGACCATTGACCCAAAGATCAATATTCTTCTCTCTAGCTGCACATCATTCATTTTGAGAATCTTTTTCATTTCTATCTATAGTTTTTGGTGCGAATTCTATTGGAACATGAACATGTACACTCATTGAATGAGGAGCACGTATTTGTGCTAATGTCATGTTCATAATACATGTGAGCACCATGATGTTCCAAAACTCGAGCACCAAATAGAAAGAAGCACAGAGATCGATGGATTGGTCAAAAAAGTGTGTTTTGGTATGTGGATTGGTCAAAATGACTTTTTTCAGTGTTTAAGAGCAAAAATAAGCTTTTTTCAAAAATTCATGTTTTGGGGCAACCAAAGTTACAAGTTTGATGATTTGATACTTAAATTTTGGAGGGATTTTCAAAAGTATATATTTTAAAGTGTTTTTTATAAAAAAAATGTCCTAAAAAAAGTAACTTCTGATATATGCCTAAAAGTATGGGCCATTTCAAATAAAGAATAGCTAAAAAATATACTTTTTTGGAAAAGATATTTTTTACTCATATAGATGGATGGATTTGATGAGATGGAAAGTGGTTTTTCTCTCTCTCTTTGTTTAGAAGAGAGAGATGATCCTAGCTCAACCAAAAAAAGCCCAATTCAGCCTACAAAAAAGTGCTCTTTTAAATGCACTTTATCCCCTTAAGAGAGTACAAGATTAACCTTAATCACTAAAAATTAGTAATCCTTACCAGACCCATGCAAGGTTCATTTTTTCCCCTAATGTAGGAAGAAGTTTGAAGCTTTTTGCAAAGCTTTGGTCTTACTTCCTTTTGTGGATTGATTCTACAATGCTTGGCACTTCCTTATACATGAGTGCCAACTCTTTGTTCACTGCATCACTCCGAGGGGGGGATTTATTGATATATTTAGGTAGTGATGTGTGTGAACACACTAGGACCTTTGGGGCACTTTTTTCCCTCTTTTGGAGGTTTCCCCCCCCCTGACTTGTGTATATGCCTATAACCCTTATGGGTCACTTATCTTTGTACATTCTCTTGGTAATACTATAAGTATTGTGTGTTGTGCTCCAAGATTCTTCTTGTTCCTTGTGTTGCTTGCATACTTTTGCAGACCTTAAAGTCCAACAAGGCCGACCAAAAGGATCAAAGATATCCTATAGTATAGTAGAGTTTGGTATTTAATCTAGGTCAGCCACTCATCTTTTTCATGGTTGACTTATTTGTTGTTGACTACCTTGATGCAACCAAAGACCTATATCTTCATGCATTGAGAATGGTTGACTTGAACTTATGATCTTTATAAATCTCTTATCCTAATCACGGTTAATTTCATGCCATTGGAGCAGTGGTACATCTCTATTGTTACCATTAGTGTGAAATGCCAAATGGCTGCTGGAAACTTCTTTCTATATGTTCTTTAATAAAACATATAGTGACCTGGTTAACCACAAACTATAAGTTTTACCACATTTGTAACAAAGAAATGTGTGTTTGTGATCCCTCTCTACTATGTTTTTTCTGCATATTCTCCAACCTCTATGCAGAGTGATGTGTGTGGCCCTAAGAGCTCAGTTTTCTATTCTAAGGATATCATCGTGGAGCTCTCATAAAGGAGAGCGCATTGTGGTGCATTTCCATCAAAATAATTCACTGGTATTAGAGCATTTCCAAGCAAAAGATGTGTTCCTTTTGTGCATGCAAAGCGAGCACCCACCCACCCACCCAAGGCTTTCTCCAAGGCCTATGACTAAGGCACCGACCAAAGCATAGACCTTGGCATACCTTGTCATCCAAGTCACTGAAGTCACCGTTGGCTATGCCCTAGGGAGGACCTCAAAAATCAAGGAAGATAGAGGTTCTCGATACTTGCACGAAGGTCACCCATCCTAGTACTGTTCCCCTCGAAGCTCCCTTAACCCTGACAATCTCTTGCTACTAAGATACACTCTTGTGGTGTCTGAAGAAGGGAAAAGACTAAGGTAAACATTACCTTGAACATGTTTTGGTCCCTCTAAGCTTCATTCTTTGCTTTCAAAGCCTATTTTTGAAGCACTTTTGGGGTGTCTTTTGGAGCCATTTTGGAGTACTCTTGCACATAGTTATCTTCACACAAGTCCAACAACATCAAGAAGAGTGCTCTTTGTACTTCTCCAACAATAAATATCAACCATTGAGGCTGTGTTTTCAGCCACAATCGTAAAACTACAGGTTTCTTGAAAGGTTTTCAGTTTTGGTGGGAGCAACCACTACGAATTTATGAAGGTTTTTGAGCCTAAAACATCAGAGTTGACAGACACTTGCAGGCTAGTCTTTGGGCTGTGCATTCAGCCTTTTAGTGTCACTTTACTACACATATTGAGAACATACACATGAGGTACGCTTCTGTGCACACCGCTTATGTACGTCCATGTGGTCATTGATATAGCAATTACCTTGTTGCATAAAGCCTTTTACGTTTGATAAACAGGGCGGTGGTGAGGTTTTCTTAACTAGGAGACAAAATTTCGGGGTCTCTTTGGTGATGCATGTGGAAGACTTACCTAGCCTCGCCATAGGAGATGTATGATAGTTGTTCATAGGTGCTCAATAACCCTAGTTGGCTTCTATTGGGTAACTAATTATATGCAGTGGAGTCAGTGATTCAATATGCACGTAAACATGTCAGTACTTGCAGTTTCATGATATTTTGACACTGGTCACATGCTCATTTTGTAGAGGATACTCTGGCAAAATTTTTCCAGATTTTGGGTTTTGTGAATTATATAGTTGTCTAATTACTCCTCGATACATTTATTTGTTGGTGTTTGGACTCTTCTAGCTCCATTTTCATTCTATTCAATTTTCTACCATCATGCCATGAGAGGTCTCAAGCACATATGGTGGATCACGGTCTAGTGCTAGTGTTCCAAGGAGGAGCTATAACTTATAGGGCAAAGGTCATTTTGAGATCCAAAAATTTGATGGCACAAACTTTGCTCTATGTAAAAATCAAATTAATGATGTGCTGATTCAAAGGAGACAATGGTAGCTAGTAAATGAGATTTCAGAGAAGCCCACTAACATGGATGAAGATGATTGGGATGAGTTAGATGAAATGGCCAGATCTACCATTCACTTGCACTTGGCAAATAATGTTTACTTTACAGTATTAGACTGTGAAAGTGCAGCGGAGCTTTGGAAGAAGTTATGCAATACATAGGAAAAAGAGACGACATCAATTAAAGTGTATCTAATGAGAAAATTATATGACCTTTGCATGGACACACATAGTGTTGCCGCTCATCTAAATGAATTTGATGCTATATTCTCCTAGTTACGGCCGTAGACAATGAGTATGGATAATGAAATGAAAGCAGTATTGTTACGCACCTTGCCATCATCATGGGATATGTTTTGCACAGCTATTGGCAATAGTGCACCTTGTGGTAAACTCGTCTATGATGACATATGTGGAGCAATCTTGAGTGAGGAGATTTGTAGAAAATCTATGGTTGGAACTCAGAGTGGAGATGCAGATAATGTTCGTGATTCTTACCAAGGAAAGAATGAACAACGTGGCAAGAGCAAAAACAAGGAAAAGAATGGTCAACGAAATAAGAGTAGAAGTAAAGCAAGGAAGAGGGATATTGAATGCCATTATTTTCATAAGAAAGGACACATGAAGAAAGACTGCTATGCATTAAAGAATGCTAAAGGTATTTAAGGAAAAAATGTTGATGGGCATGTTAAACAGTTACTTGCACCATCTATTTCGATTGTGAAGATTAAAGAAATTAATGCTAGTTCTAATGATGTTGATGTGTTGACACTTGATAGTATTATGCCAAGTAAGGGTCTTATGGCTGATTCTCTTTCCCACATGTGGCTGCGAGATTTTGGTGCTTCTTTCCATGTGACACCACATAGAGAATGGTTCTCTAATTATGCAGCAAAATCTCTTGGTACCATGAGACTTGGTGACTCTTACCAGTGTGATGTTGTGGGAATCGGAGATGTGGTTGTGTAGATCAATGATGGTTCAAAATTTACTATGCATAATGTATGCCATGGACCTCTGTTATCATGCAGTTTGATGTCAATTGTTCAACTTGATGACTTTGGCTACAAGGTGGTCTTCTATGCTCATTCCTTTTGTATATCAAAAGGCAATATGATTATTGCAAAAGGAAGCAAAGTTGGCTCACTTTATCCTTTATTTATATCATAGAAAGAAGACTTGTTAGCTGTTACTGAACAATCTATGGCTTGTACTTAGCATGGTCATTTGGGCCATATATCTCATCGTGGAATGGAAAATCTTTCTCGTTTTGGCTACTTACCTATGTTATCTTTCTCTAATTTTTCATTTTGTGAGCATTTTCAATATGGAAAGCAAACCAGAAACATGCATAAAGTGCACATTGAATCTTCAATTCAGCCTTTTGATCTAGTTCATACAGATGTGTGTGGTCCTATGCCCACTAGGTCCTAAGGTGGTTCTCTTTACTTTGTCACTTTCATAGATGATGCTACTAGAAAAGTTTGGGTATATCCTATCAAATCAAAGGATGAGGTATTCCATACTTTCAAAAAATGTCTTGCTTCAATTGAGACTGAAAAAGGAAATAAGATTAAGGATTTACGTTTAGATAATGGGGGTAAGTATATCTCACATGAATTCAGACTTTTCTATGAGTCTAGAGGAATTTGTAGAGAGCTTAGAGCTCCGTACACCCCAAAACAGAATGATGAAGCTGAAAGGATGAATAAAACTATTAAAGACGGAGTACTTTCTATGTTGCAACATGGAAAGCTTGGGTTATACATAATCTATGTTGAAAATAAAGAAAACCATTATGAAATGTATAATGTTCATCAGATAAAGATGCACCATTGTTGAAGTCATGCAATGCACGTGAGAAATACAAATCAGATGGATAAGTAGAAACCATTTCTTGAAAAGAATGTATTTGTATGGTAGAAATATTATGCAAAATAACAGAATGTGAAGGAAATCGGCTAAGAGATCAACTACAACATTAGCTTTACCAGGCTGATATTGGATCATGGGTTGGAAATTTTGAATGAATGATGCCATTTAAGATGGCGATCAGAGATTAAGGGTTGATTTAATAAATGCTTAATAGCCTGTTGATCAGTTTTGATTAAGACCTCAAAGCCCATAAGATAGTGTTTCCAAATTCACAAAGCATGCACAACTGATATCAATTCTTTATCATATGTACTATAATTCCTTTCTAAGGGCTTAAGCTTCCTGCTCTCAAATGCAATGGGATGATCATTTTGCATTAAAACTTCACCTATCCCTGAACCACTGGCATCAATAACAACATGAAAGGGTTGTGAAAAATGAGGTAATTGTAAAACAGGTGCATGTGAAAGTGCATGTTTGAGTTTTTCAAAGGATTGTTGTTGGGTAAGTCCCCATGCAAATTTTGTTTTCTTTTTCAATAATAAGGTAAGGGGCAATGCTAAATAAGAAAAATTTTGAACAAACTTCCTATAGAAACTAGCCAACCCAAGAAAAGAATGAACATCACTGACTGATTGTGATGTAGGCCATTCTACTATAACTTTAATATTTTTTTGGATCCACATGCATACCTTCACTTGAAATAATATGTCCTAAATATTCTAGCTTACGTTGAAAGAAGTAACGTTTTTCAGGATTAGCATAGAGTGTGTTCTCTCGTAGTAAATGAAAAATTGTTTTAAGATGCTTCTCATGCTCACTATCATTCTTACTGTAAACAAGTATATCGTCAAAAAATACAAGAACAAAATCTTGGAAATTAAGAAAAATGTTATTCATCATTTGTGCAAATGTAGCAGGGGCATTAGTAAGTCCAAAGGGCATTACCATAAATTCATAATGGCTTGTTTGAGTTCTAAAGGCAGTCTTAAAAATATCACTTTGTGTCATACAAATCTGATGGTATTCTGATTTTAGATCAATTTTAGACACGAGCTCCTCGTAATTTATCTAAAAGATCATCTATTTGAGGAATGGGGTATCTATTCAGTAATGTATGGTTGACTGGAGAAGTGATAACCAAAAGGTACAAAAACTAAGAAGATCAAACTCAAACATGAGGTGAAAAAACTTAGATAATCACCAAGAAATGACACTAATGACTATACACTCCAAGTTAAATAGATAGCAAATACATTAGGTTGAATTGGAAGGCTATTTAGGATATTGAGCCAGTGTGGCATGCACCATCATAAGCGATAAAGATACATTGAAACCTATTTCCACAAATAAAGAAATATGCAAAAGACTCAATTCTTGATTTTAAGTAGCCAATTACACTCAAGGTCACTAAAGAAATAAATGTAGCGGTAAGCCTTGAACTCACTAGAGGAGAGTGCACTCAATGGACATGTTCAACCTTTGGGCATATCCATATGTATGGATGACTCTACCTTACGAGGTCGGTGTGTGTGTCTTCATTCATTGGACTCTCAAAAAAAAACGGAAGCGAATGATGGGTCGACCTCTCTCGTGAGCCATCGGAGGCTGGGCAGGATTACTTGCTACGAGGTCCTTGTTTGTTTTGCTACATTATATCATCCTGTTGTCGGGCACACAATCGAAATTGTTTTCAATAGGACCGACATGAGATTCACAACTCTAAAAGGTTTCGTCTTTTTTTGTTGGTGCATATCTCCATCTCTCTCGAGCGCAGACCCACACGCAGACGAAAACACACATCAGTGATGACGGACATCCTTCTATTTCGTGGAGCTCGTGACATGAGGGCCCAACCATCTTATCCTTCTATGAAAGTCTGTCTGTGTTTGTGAGGGAAGGGAAACAGAGCAAAAAAGGTTGCGCCAATGAAACGAAAGAACCAGGAAAGAGAAAGATCGAAGGAAACCAGAAAGGAAGAGATGTAGGAGAATTAAGAACGGGGAAGCTCGCATTCGCACAATCATGAACATACAGATAAGACATATATATGTGCAGCGCACTCTTAGCCACTGTCTTTCTCATAGACATGCACAGAAAGTTTGGCTCATTTTCCAGAGTTATGTTACTCGTTTCCAGCGTCAACATAAGATTGCAATCCATTAGAATGACGTCTATCAGTGCTTCACCGCTTGCACACTTACGTGCAGGAAATCAATTTGAAACTTTAGTTCGAATAGTGTTTGTCGTCCTTGAGGACTCGAGCATTGAATCATTCTACAAGATAACATGCTCATCATCTCATCATCATCAACGTTTCTCCAAGCATCACCAATGACAAATACTCTCACTATATGGGCATACGCTGAAGCTCTCTAACAGGTCTGACGCAGATTGGAGGAATGTGGCGGCGGCTACAAGTGCAGAAGAGATACGGAGGGTCCGAACAGCAATTTCAAACCTTTGAGCTTTCGTGCATCCACGTGAATCACTTCAGTGTCATTGAGCATCCCAAGGAGTGACGTTATTTCATTGAGACTACAGCAGAAGCAAACTTCTTTGTCGTACGGATTATGCGACAACAGAAAAATTTCAATAGCCAACCAGTCGAGAGATAGAAAGAGAATGTGAATGGAGAGTCGGAGATAAAGGACTAGAAAGAGGAAAGAAAAAGCAAGAAAAGACATGAGCAAAGGAGGAGAAGGAATAAGATAAAACAACGAAGAGAACTGATAAAAAAAACAAAGAGAATTGCGAGACGCACTAGCATACATATTCAAACTCATGTGACCGAACATGTAGAAAGAGATAGAGAGGGAACATAGTTTTTTTTGGGTGACCAAATTACACTATTATCAATTAGAACGATATTAGTAAATAAATTTATTTTGATACAACAATGAGAGTTTATTTCAAATCCACTTACCTGAACAAGTTAGAGTATCTTTGCCCTAGTGTATAGTGGTAAATGGGCTAGTCTCCGCATGTCTTGGTATTCTTCGTCGACTTTTGATCATGGAAATTCTATCGTGTCCATGGTACACATGACATCTTCTCCACCATCATGATCTTCGTCCATCTCATAAAACGCTTCGAGCATTTCTTCCATGTGTTCATTCTGTGTAATGCTACTAGTACTTGTACTTCTACCTCCCTCTTTGTTCTCTTTTGCCCACCAGAGGTTACAGGTGCAATGTTGTTTGGGTCCACCTGCTCACCAAGGGGACCAAGTGAATGGTAGCATAGGTTTTCTAGTCAATTTCTATGAAAGGATCTATATTCTCTTACATGTGCAATACAAATCTGCCATTTTCGATAAGTTTGATACTTGCACTGAGTGCAAGGACATGCCATTCTCTCCTCCCAATCCAAAGATGCCATTTGATACCATGTAGACATGTTAGGACATTTAATTATAAAACCCTAATTTTTTTAGTCCTATTTCTTATATATTTAATTCCATATATTAAATTTAATTAAAAAAAGCATTATTTCTCATGTATCTAATTATACATAGTATATTTGATTATATATTGTAATTTTTTCCTAATTTTTATAAATATATGATTGAATATACTAAAATTTTAATTAAAAATCTATTTATTTATATTTATCTATCTATACTAAAATCCTATTTTTTTCTATATATTTGATTGTATATTGTACTTTTTTTCCTAGTTTATATATATATATGATCCTATATACAAATATTAAACCTAAAACCTTATTTTTTATATATTTAATTATATGTATGTAATTTTATTAAAAAACTATATTAAGATCCTATTTTTTATACATTTAATCATATATATTTAATTTAACTAAAAACACTAGCTCTTTTCATATTTATTTATCTTTATTAAATTCCTATTTTTATATATTGGATTATAAATTATACGTTCCTAAAGATCTTTCTTTAATATATTTAATTATGTATATTTTTAACATGTATATGTGTGTATGCATGTGTATATATATGTGTATGTGTATATGAATTATGTGTCTGTATGTGTATATGTGTGCATGCATGTGTAAAAAGCCTAAAACACTAATCCTAAAGACCTAGACCTAAAACATGTATATCTATGTAGTATATGTATTATGTGTGCATATGTGTATATGTGTGTATGCATGTGTAAAAAACCTAAAACCCTAATCCTAAAGACCTAGATCTAAAACATGTATATGTATGTATGCATGTGTATATATGTGTATGTGTATATGTATTATGTGTGTATGCATGTGTAAAAAGCTTAAAACCCTAATCCTAAAGACCTAGACCTAAAACATGTATATGTGTGTATGCATGTGTATATACATGTGTACGTGTATATGTATTATGTGTGTATATATGTATATATGTGTATGCATGTGTAAAAATCCTAAAACCCTAATCTTAAAGACCTAGACTTGAAACATGTATATGTGTGTATACATGCGTATATATATGTGTATGTGTATATGTATTATTTGTGTATATGTGTATATGTGTGTATGCATGTGTAAAAACCTAAAAACATAATCGTAAAGACCTAGACCTAAAACATGTACATGTGTATATGCATGTGTATATACATGTGTATATACATGTGTATGTGTATATTTATTATGTTTGTATGTGTGTATGCATGTGTAAAAACCCTAAAACCCTTATCCTAAAGACCTAGACCTAAAACATGTATATGATTCTATGCATGTGTATATATATGTGTATGTGTATATGTATTATGTGTGTGTATGTGTGTATGCATGTGTAAACAACCTAAAAACCCTAAACCTAAAGACATAGACCTAAAACATGTATATGAGTGTAGCATGTGTATATATATGTGTATGTGTATATGTATTATGTTTCTATATGTGTAAATGAGTATGTATATGTGTATGTGTAAATGTATGTATATGTGTATGTGTAAATGTATGTATATATATGTATGTATGCATATATGTGTGTATGTATGTATGCATATGCATGTGTGTATGCATATGTGTGTGTATTTATATGCATTTCTGTATGTAATATGTATGTGAGTGTGTGTGTGTGTGAATAGGTGTGAGTGTGTATGTACGTGAATGTGTGTGTATATGTATGTGAGTATGTATGTATACGTTTGTATGCATGCCTCCATGCATATGCATGAATAAGGATGTGTGTATGTAGTATGTATATGAGTATGTGTATGCATATGTGTATGTAGGTGTGTGTACACATGTGTGTGTATGTGTATGCATGTGAGAGTATATGTAATATATGCATATGTATGTGTGTGTACGTATGTGTGTGAATGTATGTATGCATATGTATGTGTATGTATATGTGCATGTATGTGTGTGTATGTATGTATGCATATGTATGTGTATGCATATGTGCATATGTGTGTGTATGTATGCATATGCATGTGTGTATATGTGTGTGTATGTATGCATGCATATACATGGGTATGTTTGTGTGTAGGTATCTCTATTTCTCTCTCTTTTTCTTTCTTTATTTCTCTCTCTTTCTGTCTCTCTTTCATTTATCTCTCTCTCTTTCATTTCTCTTTCTCTTTCTTTCTCTCTGTCTCTCTATTTCTATTTCTAATAAAGAACAAAACAATCATTTAAATCTATGTGTTTATGTCTATGTTGTTGAAAATATGAGAGTGCATCTCCCTTTTGTATCTTGGAGTCACTCTATTTCTTTTCCATTTCCATTTTATGCTATATCCTTTGTATTTGGGTACCTTGCCATTTGCTTCTACCATTGTATTCATTTTTCTTTAAGGGAAATTATCCCACACGAGAATTACTTTGGAGACCCCCTCCCAAATCCATATAAGGAAGGCCTCTCCTTCCATAGCTTGAGGAGCCTACTCCGTGCTCTTGGCAAGCTCATTTCTAATCAATGTGAGTTTACCCATTTCTTGGTCTACTCACTTTGAGTCTCTCACACTCTTTCGTTTGTGAGTAGACTCTTCTTTTCATTTTGCTTCTGTGTGTGTACTCTCTAAATATGTATCTCTATCCTTTCTCTTTATCTCTCTCATTCTCTCTCTCTTTGATCTCTCTCTCTTTCTCTTACATCTCTCTCTTTATCTCCCTCTTTCATCTCTTTCTAGATCTTTCTCTCTCTCTCTCTATCTCTCTTTGTTTCTCTCTCTCTCTCTATCTCACTCTCTATCAATAGAGAAAAAAACAATCACTTACATCGATGTAATGTTTTGAAACACTATCATCAAAGCCCCATCAATGTCGTCTCTCCTGAAATTCCAATGAATCAATGCCAAAAACCTCCTATGAAACCAAAGAGAAGAGAAATTAGAAAACATAAAACATAGGGGAAGAGAAAGGATGAAAGAGTACGTGCATCACTTACCAAGATGCAAGATCTAGAGAGAGAGTGTGTGTAGAGAGATATCTTTGTGTGTGTGTGTGAGTGCACACGACAATGCAGGTTGCACACGCAAACTTGACAGGAGCACTACTGAGTTCAAAACATGCACAAAATATCAAATTTTTGCTCTCATGTCCCATTACGATAAAAGATACCATTGGTATAGGCATCAATATGAGCATCCGTAATTTCTAGCAATTTATCGATGCTTATACGGATGCATATACTAGTGCCTATAGCGACACCTATACTGATTAATAGTGAAGTGACCGTCGGTATCCCTAACATGATCTTCTCAAGCATTTCCAATGATCATATTGACATTGGGGCATGACCATTGGTATCGATAGTGTCCATATGCCCCTCATATGTTGTAGTGCTTGAGGCTCATTCTAAGCATATTTGTGAAGGTTGTATTTTGGGAAAGATGGAATATTCCTCCTTCCAAGGAGATGGTTTAGTTTGAGCTACTCATAAATTGTAGCTTGATCATATCAATGTTTGTTTTCTTATGTAAACACCTTCATTTGGGAACTACCTTTGCTTTTTGGCTTTTATTGATGACTTCTCGAGGCATGCATGGGTGTATCTATTGACAGAAAACTCAGAAGTGTACTGGTTTCAGACAATTCTTGATTATGGTTGAAAATTTATGAGCATCTAAATTGGGCATCTTGTGTTGTGATGGAGAGTGTTAATCTCCAAAAGAAAAAGATACCCTTGATGTTAGACCACCTCTATATCAAGAATAACTTTAAACTCCAACCAATTTTGGAAGACAAGTACCAAACTATCAAGTCTTTAGCTAACTGTGAAGAAAATCACTTCACAGGAAAGTGTGCTGCACATTACTCACTCATTAACTAATCAATTGTGTAAAGATTCTAATGAAACTTTGTAGAATGTGTTGACTAAAGTTTGCGCACCTCCTCCAAGTTAAAACACTTCAAAAGCTTAAGTAGATTATGAGAAATGATCCAAATAATCTACCTATGTTTGAAACTGCCTTCTTATAGAGTCGACTTTGACACCTACAACTTCTAACACATAGTTCTCCCAAACTAGAACCCGTTTAAGTGAATGATTTTAGCCATAGATGGCTTACCTTCCAGCTTAGATTTTGAATCCTAATTTGTGTAAAACTTTACACTGTACACTGAGATATGATCAATTCTTTGATCATCGCGATTGCGCTTGTTTCAGAAGACACTCAACACTTTCTCACATATAGATGTTCCTATACAAAATTCTCTCAGCATGTTTGCAATTAGACTCTTAAACTTTAACCATAGATAGATTAACTATGGATTTAGATTTCTACAAAAGGATTTCTGATATAATAAAAAACAAAAGGAGAATTGGAGAAAAGATCGATGCGCAATTGTCTGAACATTCTTTCTATTCAACTCATCATACATCTGATGGATGATACAGACAATAATCATAATCTATTCTTCTCTATCTCATCTATATTTCATCTTACTTATCTTATACAACCACACACACACACACACACACACACACACACACACACACACACACACACACACACATATATATATATATATATATATATATATATATATATATATATATATATATATATATATATATATATATATATATATATATATATATATATATATATATATATATATATATATATATATATATATACATATGAGTATTGATTCGTCATTATTTCAAGTATTTTGAAGTATTTACAAAACTAATGTACATATGTTTATAGAACTTTTCTTTCTAAACCTCCACTTTACTTCATGAAGTTAGACTTCAATCTTTTCTTCATATCTTCATTTCTAAGCTTCATATAATCACCAATTGTTGATTGTCTTGCTCCAACAACTCCCCCTCAATCATCAATTATGATTACCTACATCTTCTTTATTCCTGCCATATCTTTAAACCTCTGCAACTTTGGTCCATCCAAGCTCTTTTTCATCATATTTGCAAGTTGATCTTTTGTAGGAGTATGTATAACTTCTATTTCTTTATCAACAATATTCTCTCTCAAAAAATGATATTGAATCTCAATATGTTTAGTTCTGGCATGGAATACAGGATTTGCTGCCAAATATAAAGAACTCATATTGTCTCCACAAATGATAGGAGTACTCTAAACAATATCAAAACTCTTCATAAGAGTCTTTAACCATATTACTTCCTTTGTAGTTTCTACCATGCCTTTGTATTCTGCTTCTGTAGATGATAAAGCAACTGTATGTTGCTTCTTAGAACACCATCAAATTAGCTTATCTCCCACATAACACAAGTATCCATGTGTTGATCTTCTATCATCAAAATTACCTGCCCAATCTGCATCACTGTATATTTTGACTCTTGTATCTGAAGTAAATCCATAGTACAAACCTTCTTTAAGTGTGCCCTTGATGTACCTAAGTACTCTTTGTCCTGCAATCCAATGTTCCTTTCTAGGACAATGCATGAACTGAGATAGAACTCCAACTGCATATGATAAATCAGGCCTTGTGAATGTAGCATAAATAAGCTACCCACCAAACTCTGATAAAGATTCATATCTTTGAATTCTTCTCCTCCATATCTACTCAATCTATGATTCACCTCCATTGGAGTTGGTGCTATCCTGCAATCTTCCATTTTAAATTTGGTTAGAAAAATTTTCAGATACCTTTCTTGAGTTACATATACTCCATGTTGAGTATATGAAAAAATCTCGATTCCCAAAAAGAATGACAAATTTCCCAAATCACTGATTTTGAATTCTTTCTCCATCTCCTTCTTATTCATGTGTATACCTTTGTAATCTGTTCCTGTAAGTATTATGTCATCAACATAAATACAAACATAAATAAATCCATCCTCACTTGCTTTGACTAGCAAGCTACTATCTGCCTTTGATGCTTGAAATCCAAGTTCCTTCAAGAACTTTACAAGCCTATAATTCCATGCCCTTGGGGCCTGCTTCAAACCATACAAAGCTCTCTTGAGCTTACACACATGATTTGGATACAATGGATCTTTGAAACCATCTGGTTGTTCCATGTAGACTTCATCTGAAATATAACCATTCAAGAATGCATTTTTCACATCTAATTGAGATAATTTCCAACCTTTGCAAGCAGCAATTGCTATGAGAGTCCTTATGGTTGTCATCTTTGCAATAGGAATGTAAGTTTCATCATAGTCCACACCATATTTCTATGCATATCCCTTTACAACAAGCCTTGCTTTGTACCTAGGTACACTTCCATATGCAAACCTTTTTGTTTTATAAACCCATCTACAACCAATGATCTTCTGACAATTTGGTTTAGGAACCAAATCCCATGTCTCATTTTCCAATAATGCATCATACTCTTCCTGCATAGCTTTTTCCCGATTCTTCTTTCCTTTGGCTTCATCATATGTGGATGGATCTTCATCTGCTTTTAACATATAAGCATAATCTTTAGTAGTCAAGAATGAAGTATCATAGCTATACCTTGTAGGTTGCTATTTGTGCCTAGATGACCTTCTGAGTTCTCCACTTCTTGAAGTTTCTGGTTCATCATATTCTGGATCAAACATTGGCCTTTCTTCTACTTCAACTTGTCCTTCATTACTCTCTTCTTCATCATATATTTGAACCCTTGTTTTACCTTTCTTCTGATTTAAAATATCTTCATCACCTGCATGAACATTAAGTGTACGTGCATACCAAGTACCTTGCTCATCAAATGTAACATCCTTTGACACAAGGAATTGTTTTGTGGATGGACTCCACAACCTATAACCCATCTGCTTGTCATCATAGCCAATGAATACTTACTTCTCTGCTTTAGGTTCCAATTTATGCCTCAATTGAGATGGCACATATGCATATGCCAAACATCCAAATATTTTACAATGATCCAATGTAGGTCTCTTACCCCACCAAGCTTCATATGGTGTCATACCGTGCAAGGCTTTACATGGTAACCTATTGACCATATATGTGGCTGTGTTTACAGCCTCAACCCACAAATAATTAGGACAATTTTTCTCCTTCATCATTGATCTTGCAAACTCAACAAGAGTTCTGTTTCTTCTCTGTACTACCCCATTTTGTTGAGGAGAGTACCTGCAAGTTACCTCTCTCTTTATACCTACATTCCACAAATAATCACTGAATTCATTTGAGAAATACTCTACCCCTCCATCTGACCTTAACCTCTTCAACTTTTGTCCTATAATCCTTTCTCCATATGCATGATAGTGTTTAAATGTATTAAACACTTCTGACTTGTCTTTGATCACATATATTGTAATCCACCTAGTAGCATCATCAAGATATATGACATAATATCTTGAACCATTTATACTGAAGTCCCTTGAAGGACCCCACACATCTGTATGTACCAATTCAAGTCTTTTTGAATACATAAAACCATGCTTAGAATAAGATTGCTTGTGAGCCTTACCTAATTGGCATGCCTCACATCTCTATGTCATATGTTGACCTGCAACATTAGGCAATCCAAGTACTGAACCATTGTTAACCATATCTTTGATACCTCTTTCATTAAAGTGTCCAAGTCTTTTATGCCAAAGATCCAATTCAAACACCTTTTGCTCTCCATATGTGAACATAACATGTCTAATATTACCTTGTATCTTTAATGTGAAGAGCCTTCCTTCCTTCTTTCCTGTAACAATTTGTTTATACCCTTGACTAGGGTCTTCAACATAAACTCCATCATTAGTGAACCTTACCTCATATCCTTTTTCCACAATTTTTCCTACACTAATCAAATTCTTTGGAATTGTAGGAACATACAAAAACTTTCTCAAGAGAGTACTTCCATCTTTGGCTTTAACTGAAGCAATTGACTTCACTTTGTGCTTTTTATTGTCACCTGTTTGAACTGTGTGATTGATTGCCTTATGATATAGATCAGTCATAAAAGCAATGTTTCCACTCAGATGATTGCTACATCCTGAGTCAATATAAAATACTCTCATGTCTTCATGTGAGGCTTCACATGTTGCATTCATAATAAGAGTTGAATCTTCTTTCTGATCTGATGCATAATTGTAGTAAGTGCTATTATAGGATTGATTTTGGAAGTTTCTTCCTCCACTTCTTCCAAAATAATTCCTACCACCTCTACCTCTGAAGTTTCCTCTCTGATATCTGCCACCTCTTCCTCTTTGATTAAAGTTCTGATTAAAATTACCATTGCTTTGATTATTATGCCAATAGTCATGAGATAGATGGTTGGTCTTACCACGTATCCAACAAGCTCTAACATTATTTTTGTTATTTCTACCTCTTCCTCTATTTCTGTCACTTCCTCTTCCTCTCAGGAAGTTTGGTTGACTTGAAGTACCTTCATCTTCAACTGATTGTTGCTTTCCTTTACTAGCTTTCTTCTTGTCTTTAGAATACATTGCATGACCTGCACTCTTATCAACATCTCCTTTGATATCATTCTCAAAAGTTAGCATATGTCCTAACAATTGATTCAAATCAGGAGTGAAATGATCTAGTGAAAGTTCTATAGACGATATAAAAGGCTTCCACTTCTCATCTCCTCTTAGCCCTGTAAGAATTTGTCTTACCAGCTTATCTTCTTCAATATCTTCATCAACTGCACCTAAAGAATCAGCAATGTCTTTCATCTTTGTCACATAATGAGATATTGATTGTGAAGTCTTCTTCTTGAATGTAGTAAATTCCGCCCATAATGAAGCTCTCCTTGATTTGGTTGTATTTTGAAAATGCTCTTCCAAAGCATTCCATATGTCACTTGCACTTTCAAGTCCTCTGATATGAGAAAGCAAATAATCATTCACTACCATGTAGATTATGCTCCTTGCTTGAGCATCGACCTTCTTCATCCAAATCTTTATATCTACAAGCTCCTCCCTAGTTGGAACACTAGGATCTTTGAACTCTGGCTTTTCTTCCTCTCCTGTGATGTATCCCATCAGATCTTTGCTCATAAGATGAGCTTCCATTCTCATAGACCAAGCATGATAGTTCTCTCTATCCAACTTGTCAATTTGGAGACTATCTCCCATCCTTTCTTCACCTATACTATCAAATCTTTAATCCTTATAAAGAATGAATGTACCTTAGCTTCGAAGTTTGCTCCTTCTGATCCTTTTGATTGACTTTATGTGTCTCCCTTCAATTTTTCTTTCACACTTTATCCTTTTGAATCTTCAAGGTTTGAAATTTGAATATCTGCATTAGTCGGGGTCTTCCTTTTCCTCAATCTGATAAATCCTCTTCTGATACCACTGATGGAGAGTGTTAATCTCCAAAAGAACAAGCTATCCTTGAAGTTAGACCACCTCTATATCAATAATAACTTTAAACTCCAACCAATTTTGGACGACAAGTACCAAACTGTCAAGTCTTTAGCTAACTGTGAAGAAAATCACTTCACAGGAAAGTCTACTGCACATTACTCACTCATTAACTAATCAATTGCGTAAAAATTCTGATGAAACTTTGTAGAATGTATTGCTTAAAGTTTGCGCACCTCCTCCAAGCTAGAACACTTCAAAAGCTTAGGTAGATTATGAGAAATGATCCAAACAATCTACCTATGTCTGAAACTGCCTTCTTGTAGAGTCGACTTTGACACCTGCAACTTCTAACACATAGTTCTCCCAAACTAGAACCCGTTTAAGTGAATGCTTTTAGCCATAGATGGCTTACCTTCCAACTTAGACTTTGACTCCTCATTTGTGTAAAACTTTACACTGTGCACTGAGATTTGATCAATTCTTTGATCATCAAGATTGTGCCTCTTTCAGAAGAGACTCAACACTTTCTCACATATAGATGTTCCTATACAAAATTCTCTCAGCCTGTTTGCAATTAGACTCTTAAACTTTAACCATCCATAGATTAACTATGGATTTAGATTTCTACAAAAGGATTTCTGATATAATCAAACATAGAAGGAGAACTAGAGAAAAGATCGATGCGCAATTCTCTGAACATTCTTTCTATTCAACTCATCATACATGTGATGGATGATACACACAATACTCATATATCTATTCTTCTCTATTTCATCTATATTTCATCTTACTTATCTTATATGACCATATACACGTATATATATACATATGAGTATTGATTCGTCATTACCTCAAGTATTTTGAAGTATTTACAAAACTAATGTACATATGTTTATAGAGCTTTTCTTTGTGAACCTCCACTTTACTTCATGAAGTTAGACTTCAAACTTTTCTTCATATCTTCATTTCTAAGCTTCATATAATCACCAATTGTTGATTGTCTCGCTCCAACATGTTGTGATCAGGGTGAGTCGATATGTCTTCTGATTTTAATTCATCGTTGAGCATGGATAAAACATCAATGTAGAGTGTCGTATAAACCTCAAAAGTATGGAGTTATTGAAAGAAAGAATAGATCTCTCATGTAAATGGTGAGGCACATGATCAAAAGTGAGGTTTTGCCACATAACCACTTGTCTATGGCTATAATGTGTACATCGTATGTATTTAATGCGGCTATAATGTATACATCATATGTACTTAATAGGTCTCCCACCAAAGCACTACAATCGATAATTCCATATGAGGCTTGGCATGCTCACAAGCCATCGTCTCTTCGTCTGCATGTCTTTGGTTGGCTGACATAGATATAATTCTCGCAAGGCTTGAATTCGAATAATACGTTTCATTGGCTTAAAGCAATCAGGTATGACGCTTGTTCTCTCTACATATCTACGTGTATCTAACGTTGTTATCGGAAGCACAACAGCGCAAGTTCAACTTTACAATGGTACCAAGTTCAACTTAACAATGGTAGCATTTTTTAAAGAGCAAATTCAACTTTACAGTGGTAGCATTGCGCTACTGACAACAAAGCTAGACGCAAATAGAGGTATGTAAAAGAGAGAGAGAGAGAGAGAGAGAGAGAGAGAGAGAGAGAGAGAGAGAGAGAGAGAGAGAGAGAGACGTATCCATGAAAATTCGTGAAAACGTTGTGTCAATGTGCAATATTTTCATCGTAATAGGCGAGCACATAGACAGCCATACATATGTACACATATGTGGATAGACATGAAAGAACAAAAGGTTAAAAAGCTTTTTAAGGACCCTGTGTACATCAGAGATTCTCGCATGTATTCTATATTCACTATTTTCCAAAAATGTTATAAATCAAACCAATAAACATCTCCACATGGAAGCCTCCGAATACATTTTGAAGGGCCATTATTGTCATGATCTCATGCATTATCTGTTTTCATACACATGCAGATAATTGTTTTACTCATTGCATCCATATACCCCCTTTTTGTATGTTAAGCGCGTTTGAAATTAAAATACAAAATAAAAAAGAGAAAAGTGTTCAAGGAACTATAAAAGATATTTAAAACTTTTTTCGTTCTTTTGTGGAGACCCACTTGCTTTTTAGTTCGTTGTTTTTGAAAACAAACACCCTACGGTATTCCAAAGGGGAGGAGAGAGGCTTCTTACAATCTTGTATTCATCGCTTTGGGCATCCTAGGATTTTCTCAATATACCACCCTCTAAGAGGTTTATCGACGTGCTCTCCAGATCAATTTTTTCAATTCTTACAGTGGACGTCTTTTCTAACATCATTCCTCAAAGTTGAGGAGAAATCAATCACTTCAGCAAGCAACACTTGCTTCCAACTGACTTGATATGGCAGCATAAGGATCCGGGCTTGGCTCTACCACACCAACATATTCTTAGGGATGGAAAAGTAAAGGTGATCCAAGTCTGATAAAAGGCAAGGGCTCTTATGGTTTTTGTTGGTTGAACCTCAAATTTGGTGTCAATCTTCACAGGGCTAGACTTAATAAATTACATATTTGTCAAAGCATTATTGATAATGTGGGTCTCAACAATCTCTCCCAAAGCATGCGTATTGCTAGCATGTGTATTGCTATTTCAGAACAATACCTGATTGTCATATCTTTTAAGCCCTTTGTTAAGGGTAGGAAAGATGCATGGTTCCATGCACATCCCATGGTTTTTCTGTCCCCTCCATTTTGTTGGTGCATTTGGAAATCCTAAGAGTTTGGCCATACAGCATGGACTCTATGGGCTTTGCCAATCACGTGTATGCATACGTGTTCATCACTAGCATATGCTTCATTCATATATCTGAAGAAAACGTGCTCATTCACGTTTGCAAGAAAAATTCTAAGAGCCTTAAAGTCAAAACCTAAAGGGAACTATAGGGAATCAGAATCCACGAGTTCTGTTTGAATTTAACATTCAATTAAGTGGTTGAAAAGAGGACCGGAAACTTTTGGTAGGGTCATTGAATACCAACAAAATAGATTAATGGACAAATGAATTATATAAACTCAAATTGAGGTATCACGGGACACAACCATCATTTCATGCTCTTCAAGAATTCTCATTACTCATTCATAAAAGCCCTCCAACATCTCTAAGCATTGTATTCTACAAATCATCACATATACATGAAGTTATGTCATCATCCTTCTATTAATCTATATTGCTCAATTCCAGCTATCCAAATCTACTTTCTTCTAAATGTCATTGAAATTGTTAAATGGTATCAACTTCATAAACAATGCACAGATCAGGAAGGTAACATCCTTTTGAAATTTTGTATGCAAGGATTTAGAAAATGAAGCTTTGTATGTTAAGATATGAATTATTCTTTATGGTTGTATATTTACATTGTCATTTTTCTCAAATATCAGGATCCCACTTGTAACTTCTTAAGTATATTTGTCTCTCTCTAGGAACTATATATTCAATGATACCTCACTTAACTCTCTATTAAAAGTTGCCCAAAGGATTTTCAAAGGAGGTTAAAGACACTGAGTATTTTTCTCAATAGCATCTTCCATAAATAGAAGGTTTTATTCTCAGTGTTATAATCAAGAGACAGTCTTCCTTTGTATAAGCATTTGAGAACATGTTTCCAAGGACTATGGCCATTTAAGTGCATCATTATCAATCTAAAAGAGTTTACTACTGGAGGACGTTTAACAACAACAAGCTCATCTCCACACACTACAATCATGTCTTCATATTTGTATCAAGGCGTCATCATAATATATAAATTATGAGTGATGGCTTTCCTTCTTCAAATGGAAAATTGCATCAAAGATACTTCTATACATGTTCTTTATGAATGGAAGCATACCTTCAAGGAAGAAATCTCTATGGATACATACCTGGAAATGAGTGGATGCTAACTCTAAGGACCAAAGGACAACTACCTCAGGAAGAGTAAGAGAGGTTGAATACATGTCATGCAAAAGATGCTTTGGAAAGGTGATATTTCTTAAAATATATCTCTAATTTCTTACTTCCACATATTAGGAGTTGCAAAACATCACAAGAAACCTTGAATGCACTTTAAACATCCTTCTCTTGAAGCACTAAAGCTACGAAAAATAACTAGTGGGTGGAGCTCACCTCTCTTAAGAAGCAAGCTAAGCAGAATGTCACCAAATTGAACACCAATATAGAAGACATAGTTGATCAATTAGGAAGCATCAGAGAGATAAAAGATGAAGAGCAAGTAGTTAAGAAAGTTATCAATGGGATCAAAGAAGATGATAAGTGGGAAGCATTCACCACTTCCATGGGCATATACATGAATATGTAGGTACTAGATCTCAAGATACTCATTGGATAGTTCTTTACTCATGAATTCAAACTTATGAAGAATGAAGATACACTAAAAAAGTAATTATTCCTCTCCCCTACTAAAAAGGTAGAAGTAAAGATACTAAAGGTAAAAGAAAGATGTCTCATGAAGAAGCAAGTACCTCCAAAGCTAACCTTGCATGTAGAGCAAGAGATAGAGGAGGAAGACATCGAGGCGGCTGAAAAAGTAGGGGGAGATCTCAAAGCTCCTCACCTTGTGACATCTATGGAATACCCAAAATTATAATTGAGAATTTCTTTAAGAATCCATAAACTAGAGAGGAAGAGGTTACAATAAAGGAGGCTATGGAGCTCTTATAGGTAGATACAATAATAATCATGGATATAGTGGAAATAATAACCTCAAAACCAATTACCAAGGAGATTACAAAGAAAGGGGAGACTAGAATAATTACACTAAGGATCAATCACAAGAGGGTTCAATTTTTCTCACGAATAATACAAAGAAATAAGGCAAATAAGATGGACATGTAATCTGATTGATTTTATATTCAAATCACGTACGAGGGAACACACACACAAACACACAGACACACAGACACACACATATATGTATGTATGTGTATGTACACACACACACACACACACACACACACACACACACACACACACATATATATATATATATATATATATATATATATATATATATATATATATATATATATATATATATATATATATATATATATATATACATATATATATGTATGTGTATGTACACACACACACACACACACACACATATATATATATATATATATATATATATATATATATATATATATATATATATATATATATATATATATATATATATATATATATATATATATATATATATATATATATATATATATATGAGGGTTTTAGGATTTATACTAGTAATTAAAGAAGATTATGTTTTATAAGTATCGAATTGCAAGGCAGAAGAATAAGAATAATATTTTATTGTTTAAAAAATAAGAATCATTTGGAAGAGTTTTAGTGCATTCAAATGATATAGAGCCAATTCATGATCTACAGGGAGTGAGAGTATTCAGGAAAGATCATGTTGGCTTCAGTAATTAAATATCAAGTAAAGGAATGGAAGACATGATGGATGCATTCTTCGATGATAGTCCTAATGTAGATGAACATATTTCGAGCATAATCATCATGAATGTACTATTCATACTTAAACATCAAAAGATATATTACGGCCACATGCTCATTGTTCTTTATATAAAGATGCAAATATCTCTTTTTTTCACAGTACACTTCTTTCATTTATGAATTTCTAGGTTGTTAGATGCGAGTGTCACAACTCTTTTTAGATTATTAAGGTAGACATAATTGTCAATAGAAAATCAAATGCCACCATAGACTCGCTGAAAAGAATTTACTTAGATCATTAGGGATGGACTACAAAAACATCCAAATATGTCCTAATGATTGTAATTTGCATAGAGAGGAATTTGTAGATCATCGAGAATGTCCCAAATATGGAGAAAGAAGATGCAAAAAAGATTTGCTTGGAAAAATTGAGGGAGCAAAAGTACCACATAATTTCCCTATAGTGCATAGAATATAGAGTATGTTGTGATGTCCATCCTAGGAGGTTTGATGCAAAGACATGCGTCAAACATATCTACTTATGAAATATGTCATGTCCCTACAAAATCTAGGGCATGGAAATATATAAAGGAACAATGCCCTCAATTTGAAATTGGCCTTAAATTTTATGATTGGGATTAGCTACGGATGTAGTGAATCCTTTTGAATTAAAACATTCTTCATAGAGAACATGGCCGGCATGCTCATGGAATTACAGAATTCCACCATGGATCAGGATCAAGAGAGCGAATTTGATGTTGTCATTTACTACCACAAAAATATAAAGTGAAAAACTATGGATGTTTACTAAGCAATTTTGATTGAAGACTTTCAAGATTTAAGGGAATGAATTGATGTAGAAGATGCATCACAAGTACTTCACAAGTATTTTTATGTGGACCATGCATGATTAGCTTAGATATAATGAATCTTCCGGATTACAAATTTCTAGATATAATGCATGTCCAATGTGTGGCACTTAATTACATGGTCTATCATCTAAATATTTCAATAAAGTGACGAACAATTAGATCATTTATGTGACGAACAATTAGATCGGATGGAAAATTTTTGGCTGCATGTATGCAATTTGCATATTACGTGGGAGACAAGTGAGGGTTCATCTATTTTGATTCATTTCCTATTGGGATACAATATTCATCAATCACTTGATAAATCCCATGCATGATTTCAAGAATATAGGTGACTTTATTGGAAAATCATAACAGCTCAAAAGAAATACCCATCGACAAAGAGAGGACTTAAGAGAAATTGATGAATGGCCACTCTTATAGTGTATTATGGATAGTTATGAAATTCCATGATCACCATCGGTTCTACAAAGGGATGACACATTACAAAAACTGAAACAAAAAATTCCTCTTTTAAAACTCCATTTAGATGTATGCAATTAATTAAGGCACGCTCACTCAAGTAGAAAAAGTATCCTCCATGAAAACGCATGATTGAAAGTATCTTCCTTCAATTTGTACTATCAATCTCTATCAAGGGACATTTGTAACCTAAGATTCAAAGTATTCTATATAATTTTGGTGATTTGATTAGATGGATTTTCTAAAGAAATAGATGAACAATCCATTGCAAAGGCAAATAAGTGCATCCAAGAAGAAACAAGTATTTGAAGATCATGATACACCGAAAATTCCATGTGATTTAGAACTACTGCCTTCTTCAAATACCATACAGGAGGATATGATATAACATGCTCCTAAACAATTACATAATGACACTCAAGCAGCCCACACCGAGGATACTAGAGCAAATGATGATAAAAAATTATACTTGTGGAGGATGATAACATAATTTTGAGATTCGAACTGGATCTATATAAGAAAGTGGAGAGAGGTCCTTATTTACATGAAACATCTCGTAGTATCACAATGATTTATTGAGTCATGAGGATTCTTGTTCTATAGTCCTACGCATGCATACCCCTACTTATGCCTTCATAGGCCTGCGCAAGCTTAGGAAAGTGTATATATATATATATATATATATATATATATATATATATATATATATATATATATATATATATATATATATATATATATATATTATTGGGAAGAATAAATTAACTACTATAGCAATGTCTTTCTATTTAGTTCTTGTTAAAAAAGGGGTATTTTATTGCTCGTATTCCGTTTTGACATTTCAGGTGAGCACACACATATATTTAGACGCGTATTATGATGCAAGTAAGTATACGGAACTTTTCATAGTGAAGGATATTTAGATATGGGTTGTCACATTTGCGGTCAAAATACATGTAGAAAAACGTACATTCTATTGTATTGTATCTTCTTACAAGGGAACTTTTGCGACTATAGATATCTAGACTAAAATATACTAATCTCTTGTGAGTTGAAGTCTTGGTCCTCTATTGGAACTCTCTGTGTTTCCCTCTAATCATGTATCAATCTATCCATCCATCTCTCTCTCTCTCTCTCTCTCTCTCTCTATATATATATATATATATATATATATATATATATATATATATATATATATATATATATATATATATATATATATATATATATATATATATATATATATATATATAAGGTAAAAAATTCTATTTAAGTTTTCTTTAATACTAAGTTTTTGAGGTAAAGAAAATCCATATGCATCAGTTTAGGTAGACCATTCAACTAGTTCTTCTTGTAAATTGATTTCCACATAGACTTAAACAAGATCATCCATCCATCTATGAAATAAACATTATTGTACCTCCTTTTGCGTGCACCTAACAAAAGTTGTTCGTTCTTGAAGACCATTCATGAGAATATCTCTCTCTTTGTTTTCTTAATCGTGCTTTCCAATTATTTCTCTACTACAAATGACTAGAATCCATGGAGCATTGGAGATCTTCTTTATCCATCTCATTTAGGCGTCTATGCAAATCATATTGAAAGTCTGTAAAAATACATGTTATTGCACTGAATTCTCACCAAGATTCATGTGTTCAACCCTCTTCGAAAGTCACCATTCCTTCCTCTATTTTTCCATGGTCTTCAGAAGGTATTCACGATCGCGTTTTCTCCATCACGTTTGACACTATTCCCTAGGTTGACTCGTACAATTTGATGTGCTCATGATAGACCAAAAACATAAGTGACAATTTAATATTTTTTTGGTGATTTCTCCAGTATATTAAATGTTATTTTAGGTTGCTAAACATAAAAAATGCTACCTCATGATCATATTTCTAGATCTTTACATTTCTATCCATGATATATCAAAGATTTGATTTATTTTCTATTTGTGACAACGTAAATCCATGGTTTTTGGGTTTATTTCATATGGCATAATAACTTCAATGTTTCTATATTCCCAAATTATATGTGGTATCTTGTTGTTGAAACAAATTCTATAATTTCCTACATGTAGAGGTCTTTGTGAAACAAATTGTTTTAATTTATTGTACTTTACAAACGAATACGATATATTTTTAATAGCTATATATCGCTTCCTAGTTATTCCTCCACTATGAAATATCTCCTGAATTTGAGATCAAGGGTGTTACTAATTTCCTATCGTTTAGTAGCTCTCAAATACAAGCTTTTTAAAGTACTCATTCACATCCAATTTTAACCATTTTAGCAAATTATTAAATGGTTGATAATTTCATTTAAAAACATCACTCTTTCATGACTATGCAACATGTTTAAACCTAACATTTGACACATAGTCTATAGCAATTTTCATTCTTTTCTTTTTTTCTCTCAACGATTATGCTAAGTCTACAAGTGGTTTAATTTGTTTTGATGTAGTTCTTATTCCTATCGGCGTTTCCTTCATACTCTTAAAATTGTTTAGTTCAATATTCATAAGTGATAATTGTTTTTGAAGCTATTGAAATTATACATCTTTTTGATGCAACATATTCTCTAAGTAATTGATGTACTAAAAGCTATGAGATGATCTATATACCTTTGAACAATATCCAAATTAGCTTTTTTCTCCATCTCCTACAAATCTAATTGGATTATGTACTACTGAGAAAGTAGGGGGCTTATCAGTTTCAAGATTCAATGGATGAAGATTTCCATTGGTTCATAGATCAATATTATTCTTTCATTCATTCAAAGGCTTTAAAGTTTTGTGGGCTCTAGAGCTCTTTTATACACCTTTCGTTTTGTTGAATATGTGTGATCCACCATAATGGTAATATGAAATTTTTCCATTGCATTGGTTCCACCATTGATTTCGAAAAAAGATGTTGGACCACTACTGATGATTCTCTCCATCTTTTGCCAAAACAAGGCTCTAAGAATACACCATATGGGAATCCGTGAAAAGAGAAAATTGTGTGCTCCATGAGCTTTTATAGACCTCCACATCTTCAAGAAAGGCAAGCAAAATACAAAAACAAAAATCAAATATACCTAAAATTTAAGAGAAACGGTCACTTTACACTAACTTCACATGAAATTTACATGGTTTCTAAAAAAAGAAACTCTAAGATAATTTTTCAAACATAGTACTAAGTTGGTCAAAGGTCAAACTAGTCAAAGATCAAGATGGTCACTTATAGAGCTAATCAAAGGTCCAACTATTTAAAGGTCAAAACGGTCAATCATAGAGCTGGTCAAAGGTCAAAATGTTGACTTTGTAAGTGATGCACAAGTGGTTCAAAAGTGCAAAGTGGCACACCAGTGGTGCACAAGTGGTGGAGAACAAGGATACATAGGTAGTTTGCAAACATTTTGTACATAATAGTTTTGCAAGGAGAGTCGAATGTAGATTTCAAAAGGGTCTTTTTAAAAGGTTTTCGAGGTTTTTGAGTGTTTTGGAAGGTTCAGGTGAACCCTCCTTTATGCACACACTTTGAAGAAGTAAAGTTCAAAAGTGGAATCATATGAAGAGAAAGCACGACATGACAAAAAAGGGATTTCTTGGCTTTACACATAAGTGATTCTTGGGACATCAAAGTGTAGAACCAAGATTACACTAGCATTTCAAGTGACATATGTAAGTGGAATTGACACTCACAACAAGGAATTAACATTCTTGGAGTTAGAATAAGCAATAGAGAGCATAGTCTACACAAATGAGCAAGAGAGAATCAAGAGACACATTGAACTAGTGCACCGTAGAAAACAAGGAATTTGCATTCTTAGAGTTAGACTAAGGAATAGAGGGCATAGTCTACACAAATGAGCAAGAGAGAAGAAAGAGACACATTGAACCAGTGCACCGTAGAGAAGCAAAGTGAGAGACAAGTGTCCAAGGATGGTGATTGTGTGTAGAGAGAGACTTTCTAGAGAGCCATTGGGGAAGGCAACCAAGGTGGAACAAGTTACCAATGAGGATGTGTTGCACATTCAGAGAAGGTGGACCTTCCTGCAACCCTATTGGAAGCTTGAGTGCAAGTTGTGCACAAGAGCAAGCTACTGGAGAGGCTTGAGGTCCGGTACAAAGAAGGTTGACTGCACAAGGAATTTTGGAATCTTGTATACTTGTGTGTGTGCTTTTTGGTTTAAGCAGTTTGCATAGAGAACATTTTGTCTTATTCTAGACACATCCCTTGTAGTTTTCATTGTAATCAAAATAGAGAAACTTTCGGTGCAAGTGTTGTACTTCTTCTTCTTCATCCTTCTCCTACAAATACTCAAGCACCTTTCAACTAAACAATTCCCCAACAAAATTTGGCATGCCCGATGGGACAAGGTGGCTTGAGCATAGGAGAACCAATATTTTCAAGTGAAGAAGAAGTGCAAAAGTTTCGACAACATTGAAGAGGTAATCTTTCTTTTCCTTGGAATCATCTTAGCCTAAGGAATAGGGTTGATAGCTCATGACTGCAACCTAGTCACAAAATTTAAGAATACCTTGCAAAACAACGTGAAGGAAAGCCATTTGTAGGTGAGTCACTCCTCTATCATTAACATCCTCCATAAGAAACATGGTGGCTGAGGTAGATCTAGAAACTATACTTTCAAGGTTAAATATCAAATTTTCCTATTTTAGAGGATTAGCACACAAAGACCATGATGAAAATGTTAGAAGATTTTTAGCCCTATGCAAAACAAAGGGGCTAATGGGAAGGGAAGATGGATTTTTAATTAGTTTCCTAAAAACATTGGATGGGTTAGTAGATAAATGGTTTAGTCAATTTGCAGATAACCATTTTACTACTTGGGAGTTAATAGAGGATGCCATCAAAACAGAGTTCTAGCAATGGCATACAATAGAAAGTATTATTGAATAGTTAGAGAACTTACGACTATGTATTGGGGAGACATTTCAAGAATTTGTCACTAAAGCAAAAGAACTCATGGCTAAATTACTAGACCTCCCCCCCATGACTACTTTATGAAGAAATGGCTTGCTAAAAGTCTTCCAATACCAAGGCAATTCAAGATTAAGGAGTCAGTTCCCCCTACAAAAACAAAAGGAATTTATTTCTACAGCAACAAGGATAGAGCAAATCACATACCAATATGGAACTAGTTCATCTAGTCTACCATATCATGTGGAACTTAAGGAACTTGTGACACAATTGAGGCAAGAAATTGAGATTCTAAGAAGGAACAAGCCCTAGAAAGAAGAAGAAAATGTAACAACTCAACTAAGGCATGACATTGAAGCTTTGTAAGAAGAAGAAGAAGCCCAAGCAGAGAAGTTAGCACAACTTCCATAAGAACTATAGAAACTTCGTGGAAGGGGCATCAAAAATGGATTGTGGGGCACGATGTGTAGCAAACAAGGTCATGTAGTAATTGACTACCCTCTCTTAAGTATAACTTGCTAGTTATGCAAGAAAGTAGGTCATGAAGCCCATGAGTGCTAGAAAAAAGGAGTGTCTACACAAACATACTAAGGACAAGGAGAAGTCCAACCCCCTACAAATGTAATGGCAACTACACAAACTCAAGGTAACACCTACACGCGAGGTCCTAGGGGTAACTTTGGAAATAGGCCTAGCAGGTCAATCGTTTGTTTCGCATGTTGGGAATGTGGGCATTAACAAAGCAAGTGCCCTCTATCAGGAAATGTGCCTCCTTGCACAAACTGCCCAGATGGTGGGGATCATTATATTAATTGTTGTCCAAAGAATAAGGCATCTGCATCTAGGCCTCACATACAAATGATATTTGTGAACAAGGAAAAGATTACTGAAGAAGTCAGTGTGCCATCAACATCTGCTAGAGTAGTGCAATTAGAAGAAATTAACTCTTTTTTTATGCAAAAAAGAAACAAAGAGAAAACTCAAATAGACATAGGCCAAGATTCAAGTACTATTGGACTAAACAAGGACAAAGAGGCACATGAGGAAAGAGAAACCACATGTGAAAATACATGACCAAAAAAATATCTTACAAGTACCAGTGCTATCGTTGGGCATGCATTTAGTAGGGCTAGAGAGGGGTTTGAACAATCAAATAGAGCCCATGCTCTTAGGGAATTTGAGGCTTCAAGATTATTCAAATCTACTTAAAAGGAGGTTAGTAGTTTTGGTCAATTAGAGGACATCGTTTACAAGAAGTTATAATGGATGGATGTTTTGGTATTAGTTTGATGCTCGAACACACTATGGAGAATCTTGGACTTCAACCATCTAGACATGCCAAATTTATTGTAACATTGACATATGAAAGCATCGTAAGAACTATGGGAGTGGTCCCTAGAGTTCCAATTGAGGTAGAAGTTAACAACTTCACTTTGGAATTTGTTGTCTTAAGGTTGCCACAGATGCAAGGTTTCCCTTGTTGATTGGGAGACCCTAGTCAAGACATACCAATGTGTTGCATGATTGGGGCAAGGATATTATGTGGGTAAAAGAAGAGGAAAGAGAGCTACAATAAAAATTGTTAGAAGAGGGATGAAAAAACTAGGGACATACCGACACGATGTCGATAATTTGTATTCCTATGGAAAAAGATATGATGGACAACCTAGATTTGGGTTTATATCAAGAATAGCACCTTTTGGCTTGGATGCATGCAAAACACTCATCTTCTTGCTATGGGATCTTTCCAAATGACTCATTCATGATAACAATGAGAAGATAATACCAGTGACCAGCTCGTTATAGACAATGATATGGATAATATCTTTTATGGCAATTTTGATAACAATAATTGTAGGGTATTACAAAGATTTGGAAGGAGTACCTCCATGATTTGGGAAACACAAGATTCCATTGGTTGAAGGATCCAAGTTGGTAAGGGAGAAAGTTACAAATTAAGTCAAAAGTATGTTGAAATTTTCTACATTGAGATACAAAAGATGGAATATGCTCGAAATACTATTCCAATGGAGCATTCAGAGTGGCTTTATCCCATGGTCATTGTGCCAAAAAAGAAGACAACCAAAATGTAGTGCACTATAGTTAGAGGTTGTGGAGGGCAAAGAGGTACAATGAGTTCTCATATCTAGGATCAAGACCTACCACCAATCAAATTAAAGCATTCTCGATCAGCTTGAAATCACCAAATATGTCTCGATTGTACATATCCTTCTCATATCATTTTTTTTGCATAGTTTTATTAATATTCATCAATTTTCAAGTTTTTCCTTTAAATTTTTCATGCAATTTAGAAGCTAATTTAGAGCTTAATTAATGAAGACCTTGTTTGAAGTTTTTAGGATTTTTTTGGAATCTTTAGATATTTTCTAAGATTTTTTTGGGATTTTTTTGTCTTTTTCAATGCACTTTTTCTTGTTAAAATAAAAGAAAAAGGGAGGCCCTCTCTGCTTTTGACTGTGGAAACCGTTTTTTTTATTCTTATTCAAAAAAAGGTATCTTGTCTCTCTACTTCTCTCTACCTCTCTCTATCTCTTCTCTCTATCCACCCTCTCTATCTTCTCTCTATCTCCTATCTCTATCTTCTCTCTCTACTCCCTCTACCTCTTTCTATCTTCTCTCTCTATTTGTCTCACCCTCTCTCTACCTTCGCTCTACTTAAATTTTGTCCTATGGTGTGGTCCCTTTCTTTGCTAAATATGTTCGGCTCTAGATTGGGCCCTCGGTGCCATGTTTTTCAAACTTGGATGAGTTTCATGTTTTTTGATGCTCTCAAACTCATTTTTTGCATTAGTTTCATCAAAATAAATTACTTTGGTGATAATGTGGTCAAACCCCATATGTTTTATACACATTTATCATGTGATTTTTATCTCGCACGTAGTCCACATAGTCTATTCCATTTTTATTTTCCTAAATGTTTCACATTTTGCATATGGATCATCTGTATCTTCCACATTTCACCATTTTTTTTCTATCAATAGTCCCAAATCATACTCCCTACCCCTCTCTTTATAGCTCAACCCTACCCTCACCCTCCCCCCTCCATGACCTATGTTGGGGGATTCTTAGACAAGAAGGGATTTGAGTGTTTGTAGGAGAAAAGGGGAAGACCAGAAGAGAAAATACACACTGGAAGCCTCTGTCGATTGATTACAATAAGACAAATACAAGGTTGAAGCACAATACAACCAATGCTTCTGTGCAAAATCCCATAGAGTACTCAATTACAAAATACCAAATACCCAATGGACTTGTTGTTGTCGGCCTCCTCTGTACCAAACCTCCACCTTCTCCAAGCCTTCTCTTGTGCACACCTTGCACCAAGCTTCCACTAAGGGGGAGGGATGGATACCTTCTGTCGGCGCGCGCACACTTCAGTAAGACCTTGGGATCCTTGGGGGACAAGCTTAGCACTCCTGTGCACACTTCCTTGGTCACTCTTCATGCACGCCTTGCACTTCACTTCTCTTTGTCGCACACTGTGTGTCTCTTGCACTTCTCTCTCTTGCTCCACTTAGACTATGCTCACTCTTGCTTACTCTTAGGATGGTCCAAGAATGGTCCTTGCCTTGATTTGAGTGTGTCGATTCACGTACGCTCCTAACTGCAAGAGTATCTTGGTGCTCACTTTGATGTCCCAAGATTGTCTTCACAAGTGGCAGCCAACGACTCCCTGTTTTGTCCTGTAGTGACTTTAGTCTAAAACAAAATTTTTAATTGGGGGGACATACTTTCACTTCTGCGTACGTTGCCGCTTCACATACCTTCACAATTTCCTTTTAACTCTTCAAAAGTGCACACAAGGGAGGGTTCACCTCAACCTTCCAAAACACCTTAAAAACACTTTGAACCTTAGGGAAATTAGAGAAATACCTCTGCAACCTACAACCCGCTTTCTCCAATTTACCCTTTGTGGACAATTAGTTGTGCACTACCTGTGCACTTTGACACCTGCACTTTAGCACTTTGACTTTGCACCTGTTGACTTTGACCTTGACTTTGTTGACTTTGATTGCGGTTGACTTTAACTATGGTTGACTTTGACCAATATGCCTTGTATGGGCTCAATAGTTGCCCACCACCTAATGTGCTCTCCGTCCTGGAGAGCTACTGCCAAAACTCTGAGCATATAGGATACCATGATTATGGAGCTGTAAAATCATGAAGAGGACACGTGAGCAGCAACCAATTCCACCAGAAGAACCAAAAGTGGGATTTTGTTATGGAAAAGCAAAGGGGGGCAATGGGAGGGTAGAACGGAGGTGGAGGGGAGGGCTGAGGGGCAGAGATGGAAGGGGTTGGGAGGGTTAAGGATGTGGCTCGGCAGATTGGTAAAGGGAGGGATTGGGATTATGATTATGGGGTCTGGAGAGGGTTAACATGATCAAACAGTAGAGCTACAGAGGGTGCATATGGGAAATAATGAAACATAAGGTAAGAAAAGGTGAGAATAGACCATGTGGACAATCTGGAGAAATAAAAACATGTGATAAATGTGCTCAAAACATGTGGGTTTTGAAAAAAAGTCAAAGAAAGTGGGGATTTTGGAAAATTTAAGTCAAAAAATGAATCCAGATGCCAAAATACATGAAAATGATTCCAAATTTGAAAAAAATGGCTATCCGAGGCACGATCCAAAGCCATAAGGGTTGAACCATACAAATTAAAAAAAATAAATATATTTATATATTTATATATTATTTTTTTGCTTTTGAACGCCTCCATTGCCAAGTCTCAATAAATAACCTAAATAAAACAAAAATAAATTAAAAAAATAAAAGTAATAAAATAAAAAAATAAAAAATAAAAAATAAAATAAAAGAAAAGAAAATAAAATAAGATAAGTAAAAAAATAAAAATAAAAAAATAATTTAAAAAAATTGGGGGAGGGGGTTGTGAGAACCGAGGGGGGGGGAGGGGGGGTCAGAACCGGGGGGGGGGGGGGGGGGGAGGGGGGGAGGGGAGAGAGAGGGGCGGGGGGGGGGGGGGGAGGAAGGGGGGGGGGGGAGAGTTTTTTTTTTGTTTATTTTTTGGAAAAATATCCAAAAATAGAGAAAATTGGAGAAAAAATCCAAAAAATGCCAAAAAATTACCAAAAAAATCTAAACAAATTCTCATAAAATTTTCTATAGGGCTAGGCTTAATTTCCATACTCAAAACCAAAAAAATCTTCCTTTATTCCTCCTACTTGGCCAGAAAATGACATCAGAAAAGGATAAAAAATGCTAGAAAAAATTTCCAAAAATACCCAGAAATTGTACTTTTGCAGAGGTTATGAAATGCTTTCTAGGTTTGCTAACAACTCAAGGAACAAGCATGAATTTGATAAAGAAAACTACTAAAACTTAAGCAAAAAGGACGGGAAAAGACTATGTACAACCTCGACAAATTTTGCAGGTTCCAGGTGATCCATAAATCTTCACTTTTGTTGATGATAGGCCTTGAGCCTTGTATTGTTGACTCAGAGACACTCCTCCATAATCTCCAATTGCAATTGTACTGCAGTTCATTGGTTTTGTCTTCTCATTGGGCACACTGGTCATCTGATAGGGGTACCCTAAATCCTTCATTAGAATGTTATTTCCTCCAGCAACTTTATGTCTTAAACTGCAAAAATTTTATTTTTACTATTCCGGCTTCTTCATCCAATGGAACCCTCTGTTTCCAAAGACTGGCAGGTACACCTTCCACATTCTTGTAAAGCCTTGCACTTGCTATCATAAAAATTGACATAACAGATGATAGCCATACCAGTATCCATAAAAAAGTGGCCATTGACATATGAATTGGAGTAGCTTCATCACTGCTGCATGTAATGGCTTTGCTTTTCTTCTCTTCGCTATTGTCTTTGACTGAGACTGTTTCAACTTGAGTGATTTCCTCTTTTTCTTCATATGCTTCTTCTCTACTTGAGTTTTGAAAAAGTCCATAGCAGGAAGATGGGTCTTCATGCATGGATCGAAGCCAACATGTTTTCATCTTTATATAAATCTGCTCCTTCAAATAGATCTGCTTCTGGGTTGTCCACCCCTTCTTCTTCCATACAAATACCAATTGTCTGCATCATGCTAGTATTTCTCTGATTGTCTGGTCCTTCTTCTAAAAGTATCTGCTGCAACTCTTTTCCCTCTTGCTTTACCCACATTGTGTCCTTGCCCCAGTCATGCAACACATTGGCATGCCTTAACCAAGGTCTCCCAATTAACAGGGGGAAGCTTCCTTCTACCTGTGGTAGCCTTAAAACAACAAAGTCCAAGCTAAAGATGGTACCTTGTATCTTGACTGGAACTCCAGGGACCACTCCCATAGGCCTTACTATGCTTTGGTCTGCCATTGTTACAGTGAAGTTGGCACGTCTTGAAGGGTATAGTCCAATCTTTTTCATGGTATATTCAGGCATCAAGTTAATGCCAGAACCACCATCCACAATAACTCCTTGAGATTCATGACCTTTGATAGAGACTGTTAGCCGAGGGCTCTTGTAATCTGGGAGGGGTGCTTCCCCTACATTTTTATCTTTGTGCGTAACAGAAGCCTTTGCCACTAAGCTTGTTGTGGATATTTCATCAATTATCTGCAAGAGTTCTGACCTGAAATTCCCATCCATCTTTATTAAATAAAAAATACTAACCTCCTTCTTCATGGATTTGAGTAGTCTGGAAGCTTCTGATTCCTTAAGAGCCTGGGCTCCATTTGACTTATCAAACTCCTCATGAGCCCTGTTGAATGCATGTCCAATAGCATCACTGGTACCTATGAAATTTTCTTTTTGCCTTGTGTCTGCACATGTGGTGGCTTTGTTCTCAAACACACCTTTGTCTTTGTTTAATCCATTAATCATTGATTCTTGACCTATTTCCACTTGAGCCCTCCCCTTGCTTCTTGTTTGCACTGTAAAAGATTCAATTTCTTCTAACTGCACCACCCTGGTAGATGGAGATGGCACATGGACTTGATCTACCCTTTCTTCTTTACACACAGAAATCATTTGAATGTGGGGCCCAGATGAAGATGCCTGGTTCTTAGGACAACAATTAGTATAGTTGTCCCTGGCCTCTGGGCAGTTCCTGCAAGGAGGGGCATTTTCTAGGAGACTGCACCTACTTTGATAGTGCCCACATTCTCCACATCTGAAACAAATAGTTGGCCTTCTAGGCCCATTTCCAAAATTATCCCTCTTTCTAGGGTTGTAATTGTTACCTTGATTGGGTGCAGCCGCCATTACATTTACTAGTGGTAGAGGTCCTCCTTGTGTCCAGTATGTTGTTGCAGGCATTCCCCTTGATTGGCATTCGTGGGCCTCATGAACAACTTTCCTGCATAATTGGCAAGTCACACTTAACAGAGGACATTCACTTACTATATGCCCTTGCTTGCTGCACATGGAACACCAAAGTCCACTCTTGATGCCACCTCCTTTGAGTTCCTGCAACTCCTGTCGTAGCTGAGCCGATTCCTCTGCTTGGGCCTCCTCCTCCTTTTGGAGCTTTAGTGCTTCAATTTCCCTTCTCAACTGAGTTACAACATTCTCCTCCTCTCTGTGGGGCCTATTTCTTTTTAAGCCCTCCAACTCCTTCCTTAGCTGGATTACTGGATCCTCTATTTGTGTGGAATATGGTAGTTGAGAAGATGATGCTCCATATTGTTGCCTTATCTGCTCTAGTCGTGTAGCTGTGTTGATGAACTCCTCTATGGAGGCTGTGGGTAACACTAATTCCTTTATTTTGCATTGGGTGGCCATTGGAAGTGGCTTAGCTAACCATTTCTTAACAAAAAAATCATGTGGTGGGTTTGGTAATTTAGCCATTAATGCCTTGGCCCTAGTCACAAACTCTGGGAACTTTTCTCTTGGATCCAATATCAAATTTTCTAGTTCTTCTATGATGATCTCTGTAGTATTTCCATGCTGAAATTGATTTTTGAATGCATCTTTCATTAGGTCCCAAGTTGTAAAATGGTTCTCCGCAAACTGGCTGAACCATTTATCTGCTAATCCTTCTAATGTGGCAGGGAAGAGTATCAAAAAGGCATCCTCCCTACCCATTAAGCCTCTAGTTTTGCATAGTGTCAAAAACCTCCTAATATGCTCATCAGGATCCTCTTGAGCTAGGCCTTTGAAAGAAGGAAATTTTATATTCAATCTTGATAGTAAGGTTTCAAAGTCTACCTGACCAGCCATGCTCCTTACTGATGAAGTTGATGAAAGTGGACTAGATGATCTTCTAACAGCCTTCCTTCTTGTTTGCTTGCAGGTGACCCTCAATGTTTGGGATCGGGTTGCGGTCATGGGCTGTTCATAGTACTCTTAGTATGAGCTAATTGATAAGAATATGTACCTCTTAGTCCACTGAAGTAGTACTGCCGACACTTGAATATTGCTTCTCCAACTGCAATATATCTTCTCCTATGCTCAAATCTCCTTGGAAGTCCCACCGGGCGTGCCAAATTTTGTTGGGGGATTCTTAGACAAGAAGGGATTTGAGTGTTTGTAGGAGAAAAGGGGAAGACCAGAAGAGAAAATACACACTGGAAGCCTCTGTCGATTGATTACAGTAAGACAAATACAAGGTTGAAGCACAATACAACCAATGCTTCTATGCAAAATCCCACAGATTACTCAATTACAAAATACCAAATACCCAATGGACTTGTTGCTGCCGGCCTCCTCTGCACCAAACCTCCACCTTCTCCAAGCTTGCTCTTGTGCACACCTTGCACCAAGCTTCCACTAAGAGGGAGGGATGTATACCTTCTGTCGGTGCGCGCACACTTCAGTCAGACCTTGGGATCCTTGGGGGACAAGCTTAGCACTCCTGTGCACACTTCCTTGGTCACTCTTCATGCACACCTTGCACTTCACTTCTCTTTGTCGCACAGTGTGTGTCTCTTGCACTTCTCTCTCTTGCTCCACTTATACTATGCTCACTCTTGCTTACTCTTAGGATGGTCCAAGAATGGTCCTTGCCAATGATTTGAGTGTGTCGATTCACGTACGCTCCTAACTGCAAGAGTATCTTGGTGCTCACTTTGATGTCCCAAGATTGTCTTCACAAGTGGCAGCCAACGACTCCCTGTTTTGTCCTGTAGTGACTTTAGTCTAAAACAAAATTTTTAATTGGGGGGACATACTTTCACTTCTGCATATGTTGCCGCTTCACATACCTTCACATTTTCCTTTTAACTCTTCAAAAGTGCACACAAGGGAGGGTTCAACTGAACCTTCCAAAACACCTTAAAAACACTTTGAACCTTAGGGAAATTAGAGAAATACCTCTGCAACTTGCAACCCACTTTCTCCAATTTACCCTTTGTGGACAATTAGTTGTGCACTACCTGTGCACTTTGACACCTGCACTTTAGCACTTTGACTTTGCACCTATTGACTTTGACCTTGCCTTTGTTGACTTTGACTAGTTTGACTTTGACCTTTTGACTTTGACTGTAGTTGACTTTGACTATGGTTGACTTTGACCAATATGACTTGTATGGGCTCAACAACCTATTCTTGTTAGCCTTTAAACACTCTAAAACCTTTCCTTCCTACCCTCTAAAAGCATGCTTCTTCTTCACTAAACTAGTGTCTAGTTTTGGCTATTTCCTTATGATTGTTCTTTCATTCTCCTTGTGGACTTGTGGACTGCTCTTATGTCAATTTGAAGGATTTAAACAAAGATATCAAGTATTTAGTTTTTCTCTCTTCAACAAGGAGATCCCATTAGGTGGTAGGAAACTATTTAGTTGGTCAAAGGACAAACTAGTCAAAAGTCAAAATGGTCAACTACAAAGATAGTAAAACATCAAAATTATGACTTTGCAAGTGATGCACAGGTGGTGGAAAAGTGCAAAGTGGTGCACAAATGGTGCAGAAGTTGCTGAGAACAAGGGTGCATACGTAGTGCACAAATATTTTGTTCACAATGGCTTTTGAAGAAAATTTGAATGTACGTTCCAAAATGGTGTTTTTGAACAATTTTTTAAGGTTTTCAAATGTTTTCGAAGGTTCAGGTGAACTCTCTCCCATGCATAGATTTTGAAGATTTGAAGGTCAAAACTAGAAGCTATATGAAGAGAAAGTGGTAGATACAAGTTTATGGGTGGTCCCCCATTCAAACTTTTGTTCGTCGTAAAGTCACTATAGGACAAAATAGGGAGTCATGGGCTTTACACATTAAGTGATTCTTGGGACATGAAAGTAAGCACCAAGATTACACTAGTAGTTAAAGCAATGTATGTAAGTGGAATCGACACTCACAACAAGGCATTAGCATTCTTGGAGTTAGATTAAGCAATGGAGAGCATAGTCTACATAAGAGAGCAAGAGAGGAGCAAGAGACACATTCAACTAGTGATACATAGAGAATCAAGGTGAGAGAAAAGTGTTAAAGGACGGTGATCAAGTGTGCAGAGAGAGAGAGTGCACAGAGAGCCATTTACGAAGGCAACATCCAAGGTGGAACAAGGTACCAACGAGGAGATGTTACACATCAGCAAAAGGTGGCCCTTCCTCCAACCCTATTGGAAGCTTGAGTGCAAGTTGTGCACAAGAGCAAGCTATTGGAGAGGGTGGAGGTCTTGTACAGAGAAGATTGATTGCACAAAGAATTTTGGTTTCTTGTATACTTATCTGTGTGTGTGTGTGTGTGTGTTTTCTGGTTTAAGTACTCTCCATACAGAAAATGTTGTCTTATTCTAGACACATCCATTGTATTTTTCATTGTAATCTAGATACAGAACCTTATGGTGCAAGTGTTTTACTTCTTCTTCTTCATCATTCTCCTATAAATACTCAAGCACCTTTCAACTAAAGAACTCCCCAGCTGATATGCTTTAAATAATCCACCATTACCATTTTGGAAGTGATTTGACAAGTTAAATTCTATTTCATTAATAACTACTGAAATTCCTTACATAGCTCCTTTTTCGTGAGTTTTGGCCCTATGTGCTTACCTTCAAGGAAAAACAGGTTAGGACATACGTCTTAAGCTACAATGGCTATCAAAATTTCTATGCACTAAGAGTCTCATTGTCAATGTGGTCTAGAAAACACCTATTGATCTATCCAATATCAAAGAGCTTCCTCCTATCTCCATTTTCTAGTTGCAGAAACGGATTGATCTACCACAAGTTTTAAGAAGTTTCAGTTCAATTATGTATAGCACTTCGATTGCATTTTTCCATTGAAGTTTCGAGCCTGCAAGAAATAGTCCTTCGCTATATGATTTGCTTCTTAGATATGTTATCTATTTGAACGAATATCTACATTTTTTATGTCTTTAACCTCATTGAGAGCTACATGTACTGTACGGCTATCCCAAGGTCACGAAACTTCTTGTCTCTTGAGATCCTTACTTGATTAAGGAATCAAGTTTCTCACAGATATATACGTCAAAAAATTTGTATTCAAACCCATTTATAGTCTCTCCTAGTAGACGTCTTTCCCTTCAGAAATTGCATCGAAGGAAATAATGATAAAAAAAGGCATTGCAAAGGAGATTGGTCATCATTTGATCATTCTAGAACTGAAATGCAAATCCTTAAGGTATTGTACGAGGAAGTCCTACTCCAAATAGTCATAGGCTTTGTCAAAATCAATCTTTGCAAATGGGATGTTTTGTTTGGAATCTTATGGAAATTCAAGATCATCCCTGATGTCCACAATAGCTTCTAAAACAGAGCTTTCCTTGATAAAACCATTTTCATGTTTGAATCGGCAGGCTTGAAGATGATTAGTGGTATGATTAGCCAAGGCCTTGGCACTCACCTTGTTCCGGATTTGAATCAATGCAATCGGTCTCCAGTATCCTATTCTTGCTCTCTTTCATGTGAATCAATCTAACAAAGACTTTTTTTTCGTTCATATGAGAAGGGCGCCAAACGTGAAAGCTTCCCTCCATGCAAGCAGTAAAGGATCCGCAAGAAACTCTATAAAAGATTTGAAGAATTCCATAGTGAGGTCATCCATGCCACGGCTTTTCCCAAGCGGAAGGGCATCGGTAGCCTCCTTGATCTCGTTATAAGACAACATATCATCAAGCCACTTAGAAATGACTTGCGGTATCATTTTGGATCTAACTCTGGAGATATACGAAACACACTCTTGCCTTCAAGGGAAGGGACAAGAAGAAATAGGAAGGAGCCCTGAAAAGTGACTGATAATGAGGCCATCATTTTCCTCTTCTAAAGCCTAATCAATACCAAATATATTAGTCATTCTTGGGAGAAACTCCTTGACCTCCTTTTTCTTCGAAATTCTACACATTTTCTTTGTTTCCTTGTCAATTTTTACTACCCATTATTATGTTTAAAAGTGACGTCTACTTGCAGACCTAGCAACAGCCAATGTATATGAGGAAGATCGAGATGAAGCCTAAAAAGTCATAGATACTCCATTGTTTCACTTCGACATTTCGAGCACTCTCAAATCCACAATGTAAATCTTGAGCCGTTGCTTCGAACAATGTTGTCAAGTGAGAAGAAGCAAACGTAGAGATGGAAATCTCTACAACACCATATCTAGGTTCACATATCTATATCCTGGTTGGCCTTCTTCCATATCAATGAAATTTATTTTTCGTGACCTTGGATCTAACTTTGACCTTAAGTGTTGTGGAACATGAACAAAACATAAGCTTCCAAAAATTCACAATTAGAAATATCTAGTTTTGATGATTAGAAATATCTAGGTTTGATTTTTGAATCTAGTTTGATTCAGAAATCAAACTTTCCTCCAAACTTTCAAGAAAACAAAAATGGATGACTGTAGACAAATAACCACGAGAAACTCTCTAAGTAGAATTTCTCAAAACTAATCATATATTATGAAAGCAATCGCTAAATAGCATGCTTTACATACAAAAAACGTCAAAAAAGGTGGAGTTTAGCTCTCAAACAAGTAGTTTGAAGTCAAGGTATGCAGAAGCCTGCAACAACAAGGTATGACTAACTATCCGAATTGAAAAATGATAGACAACAGTAAGAAAACTCAATGATCTATGAGAATTTTTAATATATATAGAAATTATCAAAGCTAAGGAAATTAAAATCCTCCAAGTGATATCAACAAAAACGACCTCATAACGGCTGAGATATGAAAGTTTGAAGAGAGGTATGTCTCTCATGAGACACTAGACAAACACAAGAAAGAAGAACTGCAAAAAGGCCTACTTGCACAGGGTTTTCTCATCAATTTTTTTAGAAAAACAGATCTATTTATAAAATACAAGTTGTAAGCTTTGCAACGCAATAGGAATCACTAAGTTTGGTTACCTACATTAAGAGAAGCTTCTTTTTATTGAGAGGCTATCAATAGAAGTGCCTTCCTTGTCTAAAAATAGACATCTCTCCTTTCCTTCTTACTTTTATCTACTTTTACTCTAAATCTGGAGATGTGAGCGGCTCCACATGTTATTTATCATAAATAATAAAATCCATAAGCCTAAAAAATAATACTTTAGAGCTTGTTCTTATGTAACACCCATGAGTCTTTGAAATAGAGAAAGAGCTTCTTTCTTAGAATTTTTTCTTTGAATCTAAGGTTGCTCCTAATTTTGGGCACGCATTCTTGAAATCGTAATTTGCCTTAGTTAACTTTCTCTTCCAAGCACAGAAGCCTTTGTTTTAGTACATTATATATGGAGAGAATAGTTTTAAGCTAACATAAATGATTTTATTAGAAGAGTACAAAGAGAGGTTTATGATTGAATATAATTAACATCCAAGTTTATTTAGATGCACTCTTTAATATCATAGTCTGTATGCTTTTGTATGACACGGTGATCCTTTGTAGAAATGAAAAAATCTTAAAATATGTATTGTTGGAGTTAGACATCTGCGGATGCATGCAAACAACACAATGAGGAAGAAGAGCTTGGAGCTCAGAACACAATACTGAAGTATTACCACTAGAATGTCCAAAGATAAGTCATCCATTAGGGCAATAGGTGTATATACAAGCCGGGGGAAAAAAACATCCAACAGAGGAAAAAAAGTGCCCCGAAAGTCCTAGTGTGTTCACACACATCACTACCTAAACATATCAACAAATCCCCCTTGGGAGTAGCCTTATACCTGTCAACTGTACCATCAAGTTTACGCTTCAGCTTGTATACGCACTTAGTGCCAATGGCCTCCTTGCTAGGAGGCGTCACATAAAGACCAAGTCCATTCTTCATTATAGCATCATATTCAAATTGCATAGTAGCCATCCAATTTTCTGAATTTTGTGCTTCATCAAACAAAATAGGCTCAATCTCATCATAGAGACTAGATGCAGCCATAGCATAGCAATCTGATGGAAAAGAGGGACTATGAGAGCCTAATTGAGTAGGATATGACAGAGGGGCATCTAATTATTTGTCACGCAAAGTTTGCACCAACCATTTTGGCATAGTTTTTGCCTCCTCAATATCAGCTCTCTAATTAACGAGTGCATCATGTAAATCTGCATTAGAAATGGGATGATGTGCATCATCACATGAAAGTTACAAAGGATGAGAAGTTGCCTCATTAGGACCAACACTAGACTGTCCACCTCTAAAAAGAGGTAGCAAACTATCATACATGGAGATTGGTCATCATTGAAGATGAGGCATTGCAAAGGAGATTGGTCATCATTTGTTCATTCTAGAACTGAAATGCAAATCCTTAAGGTATTGTACGATGAAGTCCTACTCCAAATAGTCATAGGCTTTGTCAAAATCAATCTTTGCAAATGGGATGTTTTGTTTGGAATCTTATGGAAATTCAAGATCATCCATGATGTCCACAATAGCTTCTAAAACAGAGCTTTCCTTGATAAAACCATTTTCATGTTTGAATCGGCAGGCTTGAAGATGATTAGTGGTATGATTAGCGAAGGCCTTGGTGAATCACCTTGTTCCAGATTTGAATCAATGCAATCGGTCTCCAGTATACTATTCAGAATCTTGCTCTCTTTCATGTGAATCAATTTAACAAAGACTTTTTTTCATTCATATGAGAAGGGCGCCAAACGTGAAAGCTTCCCTCCATGCAAGCAGTAAAGGATCCACAAGAAACTCTTTAAAAGATTTGAAGAATTCCATAGTGAGATCATCCATGCCACGGCTTTTCCCAAGCGGAAGGGCATCAATAGCCTCCTTGATCTCGCTATAAGACAAAATATCATCAAGCCACTTAGAAATGACTTGCGGTATCATTTTGGACCTAACTCTAGAGATATATGAAAAACACTCTTGCGGTATCATCAAGCCACTTAGAAATGACTTGCAAGAAGAAATAGGAAGGAGCCCTGAAAAGTGACTGATAATGAGGCCAAGATTTTCCTCTTCTAAAGCCTAATCAATACCAAATATATTAGTCATTCTTGGGAGAAACTCCTTGAACTCCTTTTTCTTCAAAATTCTACACATTTTCTTTGTTTCCTTGTCAATTTTTACTATCCATTATTATGTTTAAAAACTTGTAAACATCAAAGTACACAACGAAACATGAGGAGACCTCCCAAGATCTTCACAAGATCAAACAAATATTTCCAAACTTCAAAAATCAAACGTTTCTCCAAACTTTCAAAAAAACAAAAATAGGCAACTATAGCAAAATAACCACCAAAAACTCTTTGAGTAAAATTTCTCAAAAGTAATCATATATTCTATAAGTAGACAAAAAATAGCATGTATACAAATAAAAAACATCAAAAAAGGTGGTGTATAGCTCTCAAGCAAATAGTTTGAAGTCAAGGTATGCGAAAGCGTGCAAAAATAAGGTATGACTAACTATCCGAATTAAAATATGATGTACACTAGCTAGAAAACTCAATTGTCTATGAGAAATTTTGATATAACGTGAAGGTATGAAAGCTAAGGAAAGTCGTCCAAGTGATAGCAATGAAGGAGATCTTTGACGAGTTAGGAAGCATTGGAGTAGTAATTGATGAAGAGCAAATCATAAGGTAGATCATCAATGGAATCAAGGCCGATGATAAGTGGGAATCCTTCACAACTGCCATGGACCTATACATGGGCATGCATGTGCCTGACCTCAACACTCTTATCGACCAACTCTTCATGCATGAAGCAAAGATGAGAAAGAATGGTGAATCTTCAAGAGGTAATCAGTCTTCTGCCTTATACTCTAATAAAGCTAAAGCTAAGGATAAGCTAAAGTTTAAGAAGAAAAAAGATGAAGGTAGTTCTTACCAAGCCAACTTTATAGGTAGAGGAAAAGCTAGAGGAAGAGGCAAAGGAGGAAAGCAAGGCAGGGGGAGCCAAGAATTTCAATCTTATAGCATTTTAGGTTACCCTAATCATACCATTGAAGAATGGTACAAGAACCCAAGGAATTCCAGAGGAAGAGGATTCAATACAGGTGTCTATGGATCAAATAGTGGTAGGTACAATGGAGGATACAACAACAACTACTTCAACAATAATAATAATCAAATTGGATATAGAGGAACAAAGGATTACAACAACTACATTTAAGATTGAACTCAAGAAGACTCACTACTCCTCATGAACCTATCATTGAAGCACGGTAAGGACAATGATGATGTTTTCCATTGACACAGGGTGCTCAAATCATGCATCACGAAATGTAGCATTGCTCTCTGATTTAGAAGATCCCAAAAATAAACATGAAGTGCAGACAGGTGATTATACAACAAATTCAATGGAGAAAATAGGTAATGTCAAGACAGCAGATGGCAACATGACTGTCCTAAGCAAGGTTGTAAGTGCCTACCATAACCAAGAATTTGATATGTGTTGGACAAATCATGGAGAAAGGATTTAGGTTAGGTTTACAAGGCATGGAGCATATGTGAAAGACCCCAAGCAAGGATTTAGAAGAATTTCCAAGGGACAAAAAACAAGAATACTCTTCAACTTTGAAGTGGAGGACACCAAGAACATAACATTATTTAGTTATGGATCTCAAGCTCTCTCTGAATTGGAGGTATGGCACAAAAGGCTTGCTCATATTGGTGAGATAAATTTCAAACAAATTTGGAGGGATCAAAGTGTACTTGGATTACCCAACATCACAAAAAAACATATGATATACAAGTGTGGAGCTCATACATAGACAATCGCTCAACAAAAAAGGCTATATCCATGAGGAATTATCGGATCTTGTCCACATAGATGTGTGGGGTCCAAGCAAGGAACCTTCTATTTCAAGTCCAAGATATTATGTATCTTTTATTGATGATTGTAATAGATGGACAATTTTGTACTTTAGGAAGCATAAAGATGAAGTCCTCAAGTGTTTAAAAAAGTATCTTGTTCTTGTAGAAAATCAAACGCGTAGATGTCTCAAGAAGCTCAGATCAGATGGTGGTGGAGAATACTTCTCAATTGAGTTTGATGCCTCCCTACAAGAAAGAGGCATCATAAGAGAGGTGACAACCAGATACACACTTGAGCTTAATGGAATAGCTGAAAGAAGGAAAATAACAATAGTTGAGGCACCCGAATCCATGCTCAATGAAAAGCTTGATCAAATTATCTTTGGGCAGAGGCTGTATCAAGAGGCACATACCTTGTAAATAGACTTCCATCAAAGTCTTTAGATGCTATGACTCCCTATGAGGTATGGAATGGAAGAAGGACAAGTCTAGAGCATTGCAAAATCTTTGGATATCTAGATTATGCTCACATACCCTCTCAAATAAGAGGGAAATCAGATCTCGAAGCAGTGAAGTGTATCTTTATTGGATATGATCAAACCAAAAAGGACACAAATTGTATAATCTATCTAACAAAGGATTTTCCACTTAGTAGGGATGTAATCTTTGATGAAAATAAATCTTGGTTTGATGATGATAGGAAACTAAAGCTACAATATGACTTGGAAGAAGAATTTCCATCTCTTCCAACAAAGGAACCAAAGCATCATGAAGATAGTGACTCTAAAGATGACTTGAGAGATTTAGAGAAATTGAAGCTATGTAATAACAAAGGGAAGGCTAAGGTGCATGACCTAGCTCAAGGATCAGAAAGCTCTCATCATTAACTCAGACGATCAATGAGAGAGAAGAAGAAACTAGAGAGATATGGATTTGGTACCTCTTTGGTCACAAAGCATTCAATTTAAATGGCTAAGAACTCCAACAATGAAGAACCAAAATCATATGCAGAGGCTCAAGGGAAGACAGAATAGAGAGAAGCAATGGATGAAGAAATTGAAGCCCTCATGGACAATGACACATGGGAACTTGGTCCTAGCAAGCCATCAATGAAAGTAATTAGATTAAGGTGAATCTATAAAATAAAAAGGAGTTCAGATGGTAGTATTAATAGATACACAGCAAGGTTAGTAGTCACGGGGTTGACCAAACCCATGGCATAGACTATGAAGAAACCTTCTCACCTATTGCCAAAATGTCTACTATTAGAGTACTTGTTAGCATTGCTGCATCTAGGAATTTGAAGTTGTATCAACTAGATGTAAAGAATGCATTTCTCAATGGTTGGATTTCATAGGAAGTTTATATGGCACAACCACCTAGTTATGAAGATGCTAATCATCCAAATTATGTGTGTCATTTGAAGAAGGCTCTGTATTGTTTGAAGCAAGCTCTAAGTATTTGAAATCATAGATTAGTTACCTAGTTGCATGGCCAAGGATTCAAAGCTAGCAAAGTAGACACATCTTATTCATCAAGAGGAATGGATCAGAGGTTATATATGTATGTGTATATGTAGATGATATTATAATTACAAGGAATGATGTCAATGGGTTTAAATAGGTAAAGGCTGAAATGAAGGATGAATTCTAGATCAATGATCTTGGACGTCTCACTTATTTTCTTGGACTTGAACTTGTCTATAACGATTTTGGTATCTACATCACTCAAAGGAAGTATGTACATGACATGCTTTCTAAGTTTAAAATGGAGAATACTAAGTGTGCAGGTACACCCATGGAGTTGAATCATAAGCTAAGTGCTAATGAGGGAGAATCTATTGAAATTATCACAAGCTACCAAGGCTTGGAAGGAAGCTTGAACTATGCAACTCTCACAAGGGTGGACATACGCTATAGTGTTAGCATACTCAGTCAATTTATGCACAAGTCAAGGAGGCCACACATGGAAGATGCCAAGAGAGTGCTCAAATACTTGAAGGGCACCGTCAATGAAGGGCTTTTCTACCCCTTCATCTCTGAAATTGATATCAAGCTTTACTCAGATGCAGATTGGGCTGGTTCAAAGGATGATAGGAAGAGTACTTCAAGATATTGGTCATTTGTAGGATCAAAACTAATCCCTTGGACTTCAAAGAAGCAACCAAATATTGCTCTATCATCTACTGAAGTTGAATAGAGAGGATTGGCAAATGCAACATAAGAAGCTATATGGTTAAAATGATTATACTATGATTTGGCGTTACATACCTTAACTACTCATGTTTTTGTGATAATAGAAGTTCACTTCACCTAGCAACTAATCCAATTTGCCATGCTAGACCCAAGCATATTGAAATCCATTATCATTATGTAAAAAAGAAGCTGATGAGCAAGGATATTCAATTGTCCTATGTTTCTACTAATCTTCAATGTGAAGATACCTTGACTAAGTCATTGGATGGTATCAAGCTAAACAGGTTCCAAAGCATGGTTGGATTGCTAGAATTCAAGGAGGGACTAAAGACTCAAGCATACTAGGAATGAGTGGGGGTTGCTGGTGTATTTCCTCCAAGCCTAGTGCTTGATCATTCAAAAATGTAAACACTACTTATGCACACTCAATGAGAGAGTCATAGAAACATGCTCTTGTAATTCTTAAACAGTTATTACCTTGAAAAGTAAACGTCATTGAAGAAACTCGTGGCCATGTTAGGCATGAATTAGTAGCTAAGTTAAGAGTAATTTCTAGCTAGGTGATTCCTCAACTTTAGGGGAGATTTAAGGTACGATCCCTCCAAGATTTGAATTCAAATGTCACTATATAAAAACCTATGTATAGTCATGGTTACAACATCACTTAGAGCTACATTTTGGAGAGATTTTGACCAAGAACCAAGCCACAAGTGAGGCACACATTGTGCTTCCCCTTGCCAAGCTTCATGTCCATTCATATCATGTATAATATGTTCAATACATATTGATTTTCTAGCTATACTTTGAAGTTGTTCTCATCTGTTGTTATAGGTTCATACTCACATTTTTGGTCAACTTCAATGAGTGATTTCTTTATGTATACTTGATCTATAAATTGGTATAGGTTTTGATATGTATTTTTATCATATTAATTTTCATCATCATTTCTTTATTACTCTATGAGGTACAATCATTTGAAGCTGACTAGGAATATTGAAAGTTAACTCCTAAAATATCGGGATGACACTTGTATATTGCAAAATTGATTTCTCTCAGTATTGTTCATCAAAATTCATCAACATTGTTGCTTTAGATCCTTTATCTATCTAATTAAACATGTGCAAAAGATCTTTGTTCAATTTTTCGTGGGAATGTGAGCTTTGGGTTAATTTCTAGAGTGCAATCCACCCCAAAATAGCAAGTTTTACTTCATCTATTTAGTATTAACTAGTCTATCTTCATGAATCAATTTGAGATTGATACTCCAAAGCACTAGGATGGTTTATATGCATAGCATCAAGAACAAGGTATCTATGTATCATCTCTGAAGTTACTTTGGTAGGTGTAGAGTAGATTTTTGCAGCACCAGGCACATCTTTGGAGGGATCAGCCATGTCTCTTCACAATTCTATGCCAAATAGTTTCATTGTCAATGCTATCTAGAGAACATCTATTTGTCAATTTAATATCAAAGAGCTTCCTCATATCTACATTTTCTATTTGCATAAAAGTACTAATCTACCACAAGTTTCAAGATTTTTCATTTCAATTATGTATGGCATTTTAGTTACATCTTTCATAGAACTTTCAAGCATGTAAGAAATAGTCCTTCTCTATAAGATTTCCATTCTTAGATATGTTATCTATTTGCACTAATATCTATATATTTTTTATCTTTAACCACATTAAAAGCAAGATGTAGTCTATGCCTATCGCAAGGTCATGAAACCTCATCTCTCTTGAGATCCCTTCTTGATTAAGGAATCAATTTTCTCACAAATAAGTAAAAAAAGTATATTCAAATCCATTTATAGTCTCTCCTAGTAGACTTCTTTCCTATAACGAAGTGCATCTAAGAGATCTTACATGTTCTCTATTGTTTAAAAGCAGGAATAAACCCATATATGACCATGATTTGTAGCTCAATCTTTGGTAAGCTTGCATCAAGCATATTCTCCCCCAAGAAGATCCTATATATCATTGCCATATGTTGGACGAGGAACCACTCTGAACTCTTCAATCCCATCTCATGCCTTTCTTACCCTTCTTTGGGTTTTGTGGGTGCCTCATTTGTAGCTTATGTTCCTAGCACATCATCGATGATCTTTACTCCAAAATCCATTGATGCTAGCATTGATAAGAAGCCATGAGGCAATTTTCAAGTGACTTTCTCATTGCATTGTGTCCATTAGTTGGCCACATTGGACTTTCCTAATGAGCATCACTCAACCTTTTCATAGATGATGTATTGCCATTCAAGCGCGACCTATCAACCATCAAACACACAAAATGCTAGGATTATGCCAAGCTCAGATACTGAGGCATGAAAAAAATCCATTGTGTTACTACAACATATATTTCAATAACAGGAAATATAGTTAATGTTGGAGGAGATGGTGGACACCTTCTAGAGATGAGATGGAGTTGCTAATTCTTGTATCACATCAGCCAAAATTCAGTCAAGGAGTGCAAAGTAGACCTCTTGAGCTTTCTGGGAAGCACAAATAATCACCTAAGTACTTTGGAAGATGATCCTCAAATCATTGGATCAAAACAGATGAGTTGGAGTTTCACTATGAATCAAAAACTTCCTATTTTGGTCACTACATCTGCTCGGAGAAATGAGCAGTTCTCTTTCTCAACTAACGATTGAACAAAATCCTTTTGAGCATATCTAACTAACTTGAGTACCTAATGTTTGCAAGCTATTTTACTTGAAATGATCAACTATGCTCAGAGAATGATGCTTAGAAAATGAGAGATGCATGCTGACATTTTAGGGAGTTGATAGTGTGCAGACAAGAGAGCAATTTTTTGCACATTTCTCAAGGTTGGCTAAGGCAATAAGTATGAAACTTTGTAGGAAGAAAATAGATAGTCTAATAAATCTATGTAGACTTAAGTAACTACAAATGATCAAGTACATGTTGAGAAACGAATCAATGAAGTTCACTATTATGAGTGATACAGGACAAAGTAGAAGATATGAGATATAAGAAAACTATATGTATTAATGCACAAAAATTACATTGACATTGGCAATGAATGATTGCATAATCTGAGGCAATAGAAGATCTATGATGTGAGCTCAATATGCCAAACAAAATCCTTTGAAATCTCTACTATTCCTAGCTGCATTCCACGTGACTAGATAGTCCTCTTTTTATAGCTTTTTATTGGAGCTAAGATTCAAGTTTGAATTTGAATCTTAAGCTAAAAGTATTCCAAGTTTTTAGGAATTGATTTCACTACAACATATGAGGCCTATACTGAGGCTTTTACTAATGAAAATGAACCGGCATGATTTTGTCTCGATGTTGGTGTAAGGGTCGATATACGCATCGGTAACAAACTGCCAGTATAGGCATCAGTAAAGGTGTCAGTATAAGTGCCAGTATGAGCATCGGTATAGGCATCGGTAATACTGACACTCATACCAATGCCTTTATGGGCATACCGTCGTGCATACCAGTGACCAACTAGGAGTACCGATAAACATACCGATGACCATATGTGTAGAATTTTTTTTGGGCAGAGTGTGTTGTCTCTTGCTCTAGCAACATTACCATGATGTTGTGTAGAAAAAAAAAATACACTCTGTCGAAAGAAAATCGAGTATATATAATTATATAAATTAATATTTAACCTTAAACATTATTTAGGATGTGTTTGTGTGTAAAAACAAAAAATCCTATTTTCTATATATCTAATATGCATGTGTATATGTAATATGTATGTGAGTATGTGTATGCATATGTGTGTGTATGTATGTATATGCATGTGTATATGTAATATGTAGGTGTGTATGTAATATGTATGTGAGTGTGTATGTATATGTGAGTGTGTATGTATATGTGTGTGTGTATGTAATATGCATGTGTGTATGTATGTATATGCATGTGTGTATGTTATATGCATGTGTGTATGTAATATGTATGTGAGTATGTGTATGCATATGTGTGTATGTATGTATGCATATGCATGTGTGTATGCACATATGTGTGTGTATGTATATGCATGTGTGTATGTATGTATGTATGTATGTATGTATGTATGTATGTATGTATGTGAGTATGAGTATCCATATGTGTGTGTATGTATGTATATGCATGTGTGTATGTAATATGCATGTATATGCATGTGTGTATGTATGTGTGAGTGTGTATGTATGTATATTATATGCATATTATATGCGTATGTGTATGTATGTATGCATGAATGTATATATGTATGTATGTATGTATATGAGTGTGTATGTATATGTGAGTGTGTATATATATGTATGTGTGTAATATGCATGTGTATGTATATGCATGTGTGTATGTATATGCATGTGTGTATGTATATGCATGTGTGTATGTAATATGCATGTGTATATGTAATATGTATGTGAGTATGTGTATGCATATGTGTGTGTATGTATGTATATGCATGTTTCTATGTACTATGCATGTGTGTATGTAATATGTATGTAAGTGTATGTATATGTGCGTGTGTATGTAATATGCATGTGTGTATGTAATATGTATGTGAGTGCATATGTGTATGTGTGTGTATGTATGTATATGCATGTGTGTATGTAATATGCATGTGTGTATGTAATATGTATGTGAGTATGTGTATGCATATGTCTGTGTATGTATGTATGCATATGCATGTGTGTATGCACATATGTGTGTGTATGTATATGCATGTGTGTATGTAATATGCATGTGTGTGTGTAATATCTATGTGAGTATGTGTATGCATATGTGTGTGTATGTATGCATATGCATGTGTCTATGTAATATGCATGTGTGTATGTAATATGTTTGTGAGTATGTGTATGCATATGTGTATGTATGCATATGTGTATGTATGCATATGCATGTGTGTATGTATACATGTGTGTGTGTCTACATGTATGTATGTATGTATATGTGTGTATGCATATATGTGTGTACATGTATGTATGTATATGTGTGTATGCATATGTGTGTATGTATGTATGTATATGCATGTGAGTATTCACATATGTTAGTGTATGTATATGCATGTGTGTATGTAATATGTCTGTGTGTCTATGTAATATGCATGTGTTTATGTAATATGAATGTGAGTATGTGTATGCATATGTGTTTGGATGTATGTATATGCATGTGTGTATGTAATATGCATGTGTGTATGTAATATGTATGTGAGTATGTGTATGCATATGTGTGTGTGAATGTATGTTTATGCATGCGTGTATGTAATATGTATGTGAGTGTGTATGTGTATGTGATTGTGTATGTATATGTGCATGTGTATGTAATATGCATGTTTATATGTTATATGTATGTGAGTGTGTATGTATAAGTGTGTGTATGTATGTATATGCAATTGTGTATGTAATATGCATGTGTGTATTTAATTTGTATGTGAGTATGTGTATGCATATGTGTGTGTATGTACGTATGCATATGCATGTGTGTATGCACATAGGTGTGTGTATCATAGGGACCACTGCTATGCTCTCATGAGCTAGAGGTTGTATAGGCTTCTTGAAAATCAGATAAAAATGAAAACAAAATAGGTGTTATAATATAATCAACAATATTAATCATGAAAAGAAAACATACCTATGGGCAGATAAGTATCTTCTTGCAAATGAAGCCACAGAGGATTCTTCCTTTGACTGGTGGGTAAGCATCCGTATGGTAAATTCTAATTCCTCATTGGGCATCTCTGCATACTTAAGCATGACAACCACTAAGGAATTAGGTGGAACTTTCCCTCTCATAAGATTCTTTATGAGAGTAAGTTTCACCTTTCTCTCTCTACTATGATCCATAATATCTATACATATAAAACAAAATGGACTAGAAATCAATATATATGTGTGTGTATATGTGTGTATGTATGTGTATGTGTGAGTATGTATGTGTATGTGTATATGTATATATATGTGTATGCATATGTATGTGCGTATGCATGTTGTTGAAGCTGAAGGTCAAGGACAAAGCACAGGAGCACATCAAAGAGGTGGACACACAAGAAGAAGGAGCAAGTAGGGATCATTGTAAATACCATTTTCTATTTTTGTAACTCCATTTTGTTCAAGCCGAAGAGTCCTTGAGCTTGAGGATTATTAGAAGTATCATCCTATCAATTTTCATAATTTTAGACTTTGTTTGAGCCCTCAAATAAGCCCTGGAACCTAATTTTTAACTAGGCTGGACACTAGGTCTGGACAGGGCCAAAACTAGTCAAAAAACTATAAAAAGAGCTAGAGAGCTATTTTTGAGGTTAGCTTGATAGAGAATAGAGCTTTTGTAAGAGCACTCTTTGCAATAGAAGCTTTCCATTGTTCCTCTCTTTGATCTTACCTTGTGCGCGTGTGTGTGTATGTGTGTGCATGCTTGTGTGCTTTCACTCACGCACTTGTGCCTTCACTTGCTCGTGGTCTTCATACCGATCCTCACAACTCCGCGGATTGACAAATAAAGGAGGTGGTGTTTACGCTTGAGCTACACCAAATTTTGGCGCCGTTGTCGGGGAGAGAGCTTCGATGATGAGCGTTGTGATGGTAAGATCGTAGATTTGCGACATTGGAAGGAAAAAAACTATCATTTTTGTTCATTTTTTGATTTTCCTTCTTCATCTTCACCATCATCACCATCTCCATCTTCTTCTTCATAGAAATTTCTTGTTTTTGAGTGCATTTTCACCATCTTCATACCATTTTTCATGCATTATTGTGTGAGGAGTTAGGAGGTGCAAGGGAGAGCAAGCGCTTCTGTTTTTTCATGATTTTCTGCACATATGGAGCTCGCCATTGCTTGACGCTCAAAAATTTGAATTTCCCGCCAAAAAACACGATTCTGTGAAGAAAATCACGATTCTGTGAAAAATTCAAATTTTTTTTGAAAAATCACGATTTTCTATTTCCCACCTAAAAGTTTGTTGAAAGAAACACGATTCTGTGGTCATTCTCAGAATCGGGATTCTGTGGTTGTGCTCAAAATCGCGATTCTCACAAATCACGATTTTCAGCCAGAAACACGATTCTGTGAAAAGACGATTCTGTGAAAACACAATTTTCAAGGTACAAAATCGCGATTCTCTAATTTCACACGATTCTGTGAAAAGACGATTCTGTGAAAACACGATTTTGTGAAGACACGATTCTCTGCTCAAAATCGCGATTCTCTGCTCAAAATCACGATTCTCAAAAATCACGATTTTCAACAAAAACACAATTTTGTGAAAACACGATTCTCTGTGGGCAATCGCGATTTTCAAAAACACGATCCTCTGCTCAAAATCGCGATTCTCAAAAACACGATTCTCTGCTCAAAATCGCGATTCTCACGAATCATGATTTTCAGCCAAAAACACGATTTTGTGAAAACACGATTCTCAAGGTACAAAATCACGATTCTCTGATTTCACACAATTGCGATTCTCTGATTTCTCAGGATCACGATTCTCTTGGTTTCTCAGGATCGTGATTCTCTAATTTCACAGCATCGGGATTCTCTGATTTCATAGCATTGCGATTCTCTTGAGATTCACAGCATCGCGATTCTCTTGATATTCATAAAATTGCGATTCTCTTGATGTTCATAAAATCGTGATTCTCTTGATTTAGAGAATCACAAAATCACGATTTTTTCCAAAAGATCTTGTTTCCCTGTTTTGAACCCTAGGAGCCTGATTTGACATAACTTTTTCATCCAAAGTCCATTTTTTGAGCTCTATAGCTCGTTGGAAAGCTCGTTTTCAGATAGGATATTTTGACGTTGACCCTCAGGTGGGGCCAAGAAACCAAGGGGGCTCCAAAGGATTTTGAACCATACTAAGGGGAAAATTTTGAGTCTTAACCAAAGCTTATGAACCTGAGATCTAGTAGACACCTAGGCAAGGATAGACAAAGCATTAGATCTTCTGAGGCTAGTGTCAACCATATAGCTAAGTCTTGGGCATAACAACTAAGTGGTCATCCTTACGTACTAAGTTCAGATACAAGTGACTCAGAAATGTCTTTTAGCATGGGAAAACCTACAGGTAATTCAAGAACAGCCTATTTACAAACACCAGAAGGTCCATATAAGCCACAATTGGTATATACTCGGACCAACCGATTAGGTGCTTGCATCTATGAGGATGGCTTGAGGCGATCAGTGGTCCAACTCAAAAATCCAGATCAACCCTTTGGACTTGAACACCCAGTGGTCTAGTTCGAAGAGGGTTCATACATTGATAAGGAAGGAACCATGTATGTGGTCACCAACCTACCAGATAGGACCGATGAGTTTGGAAATATCATTCCTGAGAATGAGATAGGAGACCTAGAACAAGGAATTGTAGGACAAGGACCCCAGACTCCTAGAGGTAAGTCGGTTTTGACCAGAGTGATCACACCAGATTGGATCCCTCAAGACAACAAAAGCATAGAACTATTCTTGAATAGAGAAATAGAGGAAGCCTTTCGGAGATTCAAGCCAGATCAACCTAGCCAATTGGGCATAATCATCATCTACGAGTTCAAGGATCCAGAGATATTAGGCAAAGTTGTCTATCTGGATAACACATCAGAGAAAATATTCTTGGTAACAGAACATGATAGACATGCATATACTTGGAAGAGTGAATTGATTTTCCCTCCACCAAGATCCAATGTTTCCCATGGCCTCCAAGGAGTAGGATCATCCCAAGCTCATGAAGCCCAGAGAGAAAGAACTAGAGAGAGACCTGAGGTAAGTTTTGCACACACTGTGGGCAGAAATAGAGCAGGATTTGAAAATGAAAGACCTGAAAGAGAAAGACATCAAGCACATAGGCAACAAAGAGATGAACATGATTTTCCATTGCCTAGACCCCGAGAGCACACAAGAACCCTTAGACCCACTCAAGTGATCAAGGCAATGAAGAATTATTTTGACGGGATAGGAGATCCTTATGATCATGTGGCCGAGTTCAAACAAGTGTTAAGAGCTGAAAAAGTTGAGGATTTGTTCACCCAGTACGAGGCATTTGGTTTGACTCTTAAGGGCAGTGCCTTAGCTTGGTTTCAACCACTGAGTAGTCAAAACTATCACGATATAGGTCAGATGCTAGACAAATTCATTGTAGAATTTTCCAAGAGTGGTATCAGGCATAACACATCATCGTTGATCCACAGTTTCAAGCAGAAACCCCAAGAAACAGTGCGAGTAGCGGGAAGAAGGTTCAGACAGTACCTAGAAAGATGCCCTGCTCTAGAGTTACCCACACCAGCCAAACAAGTGGCTTTGTTCTTAGATAGCTTACTGAGCACAAAGTTAAGATCATATGTATACTTGAAAGAGCCTAGATCCATAGAAGAGTGTGTGCGGACCTGCATCAACATAGAAGACAACTTGGGTGAGGAGTTAGGACTATCCAAACTCTATAAAGAATCTGACAGTTCTACTAGTCATACCTCTAGAGCCTCCACTGAGATAGATGAAATAACAGAGCAAGTTGCCAAGAGGCTAGGAGTTCAAAATAAACAAATACCAAGAGTCACCTCATTGAACCGATGTTATACTTGTGGAGGCGACCACATGGCTAATGTTTGCCCAATGCAAAACCAAAACATTAGAGAAAGGAATGTTCCATATTGCACTATTGAGAGAAAATACAGGAACCACACAGCTCAAGATTGTCCCTACAAGAGGCAGGCTGTTAGACAAACTTATCAGCAACCTTACCAACAAGGTAGGTATCAGAACCAATACCAACAGCCATATTATCGATCGCAACAACAATATCAGGCACAATATAGACCACAACCGGTCTTGGGAAACCAACCACCAGCTCCTGCCAATGTGATTCCACTCAAGTATGTTGTGGGAGAGGAAAATCCAAATAGAGCATTGGTGCCACTAACGCCATTGATACTAGATAATGACTCTCATGCTCATAGTTCAGACTACTCCCATGAAGGTAGTCCACATGCTTATTACACTGAGTCGCCTGAGCATAGTGAGATTTACTCGTATCAATATGAGGCACCTCCTATGGAGCAAAATTGGGAGCCAGAATACTCCAATGTCATGTACACAAATGCTAACCCTAGGCCCCAATTGAGACAAGTAAGACCACAAACCGCTAGAGGACCATGTTTCATATGTCAGGGTGACCATTTCCTTCGTGATTGTCCCCACCCACCATCTCCGAGTCAAGGACAGGCTATCACAATACAGGCTTTTTGTCCTGATTGTGGCAAAGACCATCTCCCTAGAGATTGTCCAAGAAACCCCTCTAGTGCACCCAATATTACACCCATTAATGTGGTAGGCTTAGTGGCGGATTCAAGTTCAAGTAGCAGTAATGTGGCTCCTATACGAGCTGTCACTAGAGCATAGGCCTTAAAACAGGATAAACTAGCAAAACAATCAGAGTCGAGTGAATCAGGAGAGCCTAGTAAGAGGAAAACAAGAACATGGAAGGATACCAGAGAGAAGGCCAATCGCAAGTGGAATAAAAAGTTATCGGAACTAGAAGAAAGCTTGAAAGACGCAAAAAAAAAAATAGAAGACATTGCATCTCAAAACTCCTCGCATGCCGAAACTCCATCCACTCCACCTCATCCCACCCCACCACCCATTGTAAATAAGTTGCAACCAGGGTCTGTTCTTGCAGATCCAACCCCAGAAGGCTTGGACATGATGTTCAAGGCCTACCAGGCTCGACTTCAAGAAGGGCTAACAGTTGCAAACCTAGACAAGAGTTACCCTAGAGCAGATTTAGAGATTGAACGGATGAAAATGTGCATGAAAATGGTAGAACAAGCTCAAGCTATACTTGAGACTAGTCAAAAAGTTCAATCAGACAAACTCTGTCAAACCAGATTTGCATTTCCAGGGCTTACTAGAAAGATTAGAGAAATTGGTAAACAAACCACAAGTTTCTTTACCTCCACAGGCTCAACCTGTTTTTGAGAGAAGAAGCTCACCACCAATGGGAGCATATGTTCCTAATTCCATGGATGCTGGAATACCTCCTTCAATTCAACAGTACTCTCAAGAGTTCTTGGGGGAAATACAAGAAGAGAAATAGGCCAAGGAGAAGAGTAATCCTCCTCCTATTCCTGAAATTGATGATCTTCATGATCAATTTCCCCAAGACATTCCATCTATTTACGGAGATGAAGCAGAACAACAAGAAGACGAAAGATTAGATTTTGAATCTAATACCCTAGAAGAACTACCTCAATTTCCAGGCCCATGGGAATCTGAATCTCTCCAGATTAGAGCTCCCACAATAGTGGTAAGACATGAAGACTCAATGGTTCCAAGGAACACTAATGTCGTGAAGAACGCTAAGGTTCAGTGTCATCTCACTCTAGAAGAGCTGCTCAAAGCAAAACCCGAGCTATGGAATCATGTGAAGGATTAGGTCCCAGAACTTGATTCCAATAGGCCAAAAACAGGCTCTAAGCAAAAATTCCAGAGATACCTCTCGATAAAATAGGAGACATGTGTGAGGGTGAAGAAGGTAATACTTATCTTCCAATCACCTACCAAGGTTACACAACCAAAGCAATCATAGATTCAAATGCTGATGTTGCTATTGCAACCTCCTACTTGTGGAAGCAATGGGGCAAACCCACATTAAGACCAACTTGAATGAAGCTTCAAATGGCCGATGGTCATTTTGAGAGACCTCTAGGATTGCTCGAAGGGATAACTCTAACCACTTGTGGTGTGGAGTTTGAACATACATTTGCTATATGTGACTTTGAGAAAAATAATGTCTATGAGATGATCTTGGGAAGACCCTTCCTACGACAATTGCAAATAGTACAGGATTGGGGAACCAACTCCTTGTACTTACAACACTTAGGGGTCACCACCAAGGTCAATTTGAAGGATTACACCTTCAGAGATGTACCACCCCTACAGTGGAATTCTATCCACAAAGCGAAAGAAGATTCTATCTCTATGCATTCTGAAAGTTCACCTGATCCATCATGGTTGCATGAAGATACTCATTTGTGGATGTGCAAGGTCGCAGAGGAAGAGGAAAAACGTTTAAAGGCAAGAGAAGAAGGAACTTCACCAGGAGATAGACCAATTAAAGATCGAGCCTATACACCGATGATCTTTCCAGATGAGGAATTTGAGCCTCATGGTTGGCCATAAATCTTAGCCACCATGGACATTTTTGTCAATGAAGAACAATGGACACCTCATTGTGATGAGGAGGGTTATGATATCTCAGTGTTCATGTGTCAGCCCTTGCTAGAAGAATGTGACCCTAGTGATGTCATAGAAGAAAAAGAGAATGACGATGATCTAGAGTCCATTGTGATGGATAGTTGCTTTAACTCAGAGCAGCACTATCTAGAAGATATAGGAGTGTTCACCCAGAAAGAAGAAGAACCTCTCACAAGTATTAAAATGGTAAATTCAAAGGATGGAAGTGAGATCAGTCAAAAGAAAAAGAAAAGAAAAGCAGTGAAACCAGAAGAGGAGGAATCATTGTTTGAAGTACCAGAAAACTTCAAGAAATATGAAGTTGACGACCGCAAAATTTTGGTACGCATGCCTAAGAGAGAGGCCATCATAGGAGAATCATATGATAATAAAGAAAAGACCAAGAAAATTGTAGTGACCATTGAAGAGAATGAAGAGAGATGCACATATATAGGAGATGACCTAAGTGCAAGAGAAGAAATGGAGCTCGTACCTCTATTAAGGGAATATAGGGATGTGTTTGCGTGGCACTATAGAGACTTGAAAGGGGTAGATCCAAGAATTTGCTCTCATACTATCCCCATGACTACTGATGCCAAGCCCACCAAACAGAAGCCCTACACATATAATGATACATATCTAGCCAAAATAAAAGAAGAAATTGATAGGCTGATTCAAGCTGGATTCATCTATGAGATTGAGCATACTGAATGGGTGTCCCCCATTGTAGTGGTGCCCAAGAAGAATGGGAAGTTGCGAGTGTGTATCAACCTTAAAAAAGTTAATGCCGCCACGATCAGAGATAGTTATTCGCTTCCAATCACGGAACACCTATTGGAGCGTGTTGCAGGCAAGGAAGTTTATAGCTTCCTTGATGGATTTTCAGGTTACAATCAAGTAGCCATTGCCCCAGAAGATCAACACAAAACAGCTTTTGCCATAGAATGGGGAATCTTTGCATTTCGTGTGATGCCATTTGGGCTCACCAATGCACCTGCAACATTCCAAAGGCTCATGTGCCATGTCTTCAAAGAGTTCTTGCGAAAGAGCTTAGAAGTGTATGTGGATGATTTATGTGCTCATTCCCAAGAAAGAAGTTTTCACATCCCTGAGCTCAGACAAATCTTCAACAAGTGTAGAGAATATCGAGTGTATCTGAACCCAGAAAAGTGTGTGTTCATGGTGCGTCAAGGTAAAACCTTAGGTCATATTGTTTCTAATAATGGAATCTCAACAGATGAAGATAAGGTACGAGCCATAGCAGAGCTGCCCAGGCCAAGGAATGTTAAAGAGGTACAAGCCTTTATGGGCCATTGTGGATATTACCGTAGGTTTATCCACATGTACGCGATCATAGCTAGACCCCTTTATGCCTTGTTTTCTAATTTTGAGTGGAACGACCAATGCGAGAATTGTTTCAACGAACTGAAGAAACATTTGTGCACAACACCAATACTGACCACTCCTGATTGGAATAAACCATTCCATGTCCATGTGGATGCATCCAATCACGCCATAGGATGTGTGCTAGCACAACCCACAAGAGAAGGAAACTTAGATTTGCCCATAGCATATGCTAGTAGACAGCTCACCGCAGCTTAACGAAACTATACCACAACTGAGCGAGAGGGCTTAGGCATGGTATATGCTGTGAAGAAGTTCATACACTATTTATTGGCCAACAAGTTCAAGTTTTTCACTGATCATCAAGCTTTGTTATATTTGGTCAATAAACCTTGCAATACTGGGCACTTAGTAAGATGGTTCCTCTGACTAATGGAATATGACTTTGAAGTTGTTCTCAGGAAAGGTAGAACCCACCTTAGGGCAGATCACCTTTCTTGCATTACTTCAAGAGAGTCGCCTCAAGGAGTGTCTGATGACCTACCCGACGCTTATCTATTCAATTTAGAAGTTGTTCCTAAATGGGCAAATAAGTTGGTACCAGTCCTAACCTTCGGGCCTGCAAATAAGAATGTGAAAACATGACAAGAAGAAATTGTAAAATCACAAAAATATCACATATTAGCAGGAAGCATGTACAAACAAGATACGGAGGGTGTACTCGCTTGTTGTGTCGAGGATGATGAACATACTAGCTGGTTGCAACAAGCCCATGAAGGATTTCTAGGAAATCACTATTCTAAACAACGAACATTGCAGAATCTAAAACGTTTAGGAGTGTATTGGCCTAGCATGGACAAAGAAATTCATGAGTGGATTAAAAATTGTCCTGTGTTCCAGGAAAAACCCCCATTGGAGCATGCAACCCTTTATCAAGTGTCATTAATTCCTGATTGGAGTGCTCCATTGGTAGAGTTTATGAGATCGAGAAGATTACCCAAAGAGGCTAGTCTAGCAAGAGGACGAAGCATGGAGCAAGAGGCTCAAGGCTATGCCTTAGTAGGAGAAAACCTATACCGAAGAGGCAAAGATGGTTACTTCAGACTGTGCGTTCATGAATCGGACTATTTCAAAGTCTTAGAAACTGCACACAGTGGTGTAGCAGGTGGACACTTCGGTCCTGATCGAGTAATCAAGACCATTCTATTCTTAGGACTTTGGTGGCCCACTCTTCATATGGATGCTCATACCTATGTGAAGAAATGTGACACATGCCAACATGCACAATATCCAGTTAGAAAAGACGAGATGCCTTTGAGGTCAATGATGGGAGGACATGCATTTTCAAAGTGGGGCATAGACTTCATAGGTCCTATTAACCCCCCAGCTAGAAACTCCCATGCCGAGTACATTATTGTAGCCACAGATTACCTTACAAAGTGGGTAGAAGTGAAAGCCACAACAAAGAATGATGCTCAGACTACGGCAAAGTTCTTATTCAAGAATGTGTTCACAAGATATGGACTACCAATAGAGTTAGTAAGTGATAGAGGCACACACTTCTTGAATGAGGTCATTGAAAATCTTCTCTAGGAATTCTTGGTGATACATAAGAAGTCTGCCCTGTATCACCCACAAGCTAACGGACAAGCCGAGAGCACCAATAAGATCCTCTGTAATGTATTGACAAAACTCGTAAATAATAAATGCTCTGATTGGGACAAACAACTTCATCATGCTGTTTGGGCTTACCGAGTTGCCTACAAAACGGTACTCAATGCCACCCCATTTCAGATGGTCTTTGACAGAATGCTGCTCTACCATTGGACTTCCTCATCCCAGCCTTAAAAGTAGCACAAGAGCATGAGTGCAATGGACATGAATTGTCCTCTAGGATCTTTGATCTAGAACGCTTAGGTGAGACAAGGCTATGTGCGGCGGCAGGCATCTATGCTGCAAAGAAAAGACAAAAGGCATACTTTGATGCACACATCAAAGATAAAGGATTGAAAGAGGGGGACCTAGTGCTGGTTTATACGCTAAAGCAACATGCTCGTAAGCTGGAAAAAAGAGGATACAAACCCATGATCATTAATATAATTTCCACTAGCGGTGCAGTTCAGTTGGCCACTTTAGAAGGGGATATCTTACCAAACTATATTAGTAGATGTAGAGTCAAGTTATACCAAGAACCTCTTACAGAGGATATGCTTACGAGACTCAACACTACTAAGAAGTGAAAAGAAGAGGAGTTAAGGGTGAGGGAAGAAGCTCAAGCAGAGGCTAGAGAGCGTATTAGGCGAAATAAGTTAAGGCGACTAGGCCTAGATGTCAACTCAAAAGCCCCAAAATATCACATGGATATGTGCCAAAAATCAGGCATAATTACTTCTCAGGTCATTGACCGACATCCCTTTGTGACCATAGAGATAGGACAAGGAAAGGGTGCAAGGAGTGTGAAAGCATTGATTGACTCAGGTGCAGCAAGTAGTGCAGTTAGAATGTCCTACTACCAAGACTTGCAGCTGAACATCAATCCCATAGAAGCTTATCTCATAGGATTGGGAGGTGTGGAAACCCCTTGTTTGGGTGAGGTGGAACTTCCCATCTACCTTCAAGATGTTCCAATGAAAGTCAAAGCGCTAGTGTGTCAAGATGAGACCCTTACAGAACCACTTGTCTTGGGTCAAGATTGGATCTATGACCATGCAGTTAACTTAAACCTAAGAAGTCAAATTCCTCAAGTTTGGGTATATGAACAATGCATTACAATAGAATTAGGGAACTGCATGCTCACAAATCAGGGCACCACACACTCTCTTAGTTCCTCTAAGACTAATCTTCTCGAGCAAGATGTTGTTTGTGTCAAAAGCTCTATGATCCAGACGGACTCAATCATGGAAGGACAATCGCAAAGCCAAGCACAACCTCCTTCTTTTTCAAAGATTAAAGCATAACCCAGTAGTTCAACCTAAGAAGCAAGCACAACAATTCAAGACAACTACTATAGCAAATAGACAGATACCATTCAACAAGAAAGCAGTTCCGAGCATGACGCAGATCTGGGTACGCAAAGGAGAGCAACCTCCAACCTTGCCCTCACAAACCCCATCCAGGCAATCCAACCAGGCCAGACGAGGAAGGAAGAAGCTCGGACAAGCTCAACCACAAGATTTTCGACAAATTTGGGTGCCTAAGAAATTAGTTGCAGCTCAACAAGGGCGATTACACATGTGGGTACCTAGGAAGCTCTTACATCCGCAACAACCTATGCTCTCCCATACGCGAAAAGTCTCAACAAAGAAGCCAAGGTGAGGCAAAGGTCAGAACCAAACACCAAGAACAAAAGTGAACCAACTAACCTCTCCAACGCGAGTCAGGCGACCAACCACAAAGCTATGGGTTCGGAAACCAAAAGCATCAACGACCCCTACAAAACCAAAGCACCAACCACAAGGGACTCCACAATCAAAAAACCAGCCAAGGATGAATAGGCCAAAGGTGCTCACTACACAGTCGCAGATCGTTCTGAAATGGATCCCCATAAGGAGGGTGGATCAGTTGTCATCTCGAGATCCAAGGGATACCTCCACAACAGATGGCATCAACATCCGCAAATAACATCGAAAGCCTCGACGAGCGACAACCATGTGCTCCTTGCACAACCTAGTCTCTTGCACCATTCAGGTCATGGATTTCCAAAGTATGCATTAATATAGGGCCACATTATATGGCCGTGCATAGACACATTTGAGAGTCCCATGCACAAGAGCACATTGACATATGTCAACTATTTTTTCTGATACTAATATCTGTCTTCTTGTTTGGTGACTCTAAAAAAAAAAAAAAAAAGAAAGAAAAGAAAAGAAAAGAAAGAACTTGTTCCCAGGTTTCGCTCATGAAACATGAATGAGTCATGCTTAGTTGAAGATTGAACCTTCGATTACTAGGCATTTATTAGTTTGGATAGAGGTGTGTCTCAGCTAGCAGATGATATAATTGCTGCCTTATCTGGTAGATGTCCAGAACTTGGCATGAACATGGCATCCAAAACTATGGTTTCCTCTTACCATGGTAGGAGTGAAGAGTTGGAAGGTCCGCAACTTGAGTGATGCTTAACTATTGCATGTACGAGAGCATCCAGGGAGATATCTGCAAGGGGCAGTTCTGGTACCCTGCAAATCTTTGTATGTATACTAGATGAGAAGACTCCTGCTTATGAGGAGGCAGGATCAGCCACTCAAAAGATCTCACCAGTGGACCATCACACACGGACATTCATCAACAATGTTCCATCCCAAAGGCCAAGTGTACAACACGAGGAGATTTTTGCACCATACTTCTTCCGATGCGTTTTCCAAGAAAGAATGCATAGGGCTACATTACAAGGCCATGCACAAGGCACATATTTTCCTCAACCCATGCACGAACACACTTACCCATCCTCCATTATGGGTTATGCGTACTTAGCATGACTACTATGAACATCAACTATGGAAGATCTAGAGGACATCAACGGAGACTCACAACGACATAGTCATGCTGGAATCCAACGAAGAAGTACATACCAAGGCACTACAACTTGCAAACGCTCGCAGTGACAGATGAAGAACCGAACAAACAACCCTGCCACATCTAGAAGCTAGACGACTTTTGTTCATACAGAAGGGACACTCCCTCTCAAAGCACTCCTTGGAACAACCACTACAACAAGGGTCTGTCAGGGACGACAAACTCGAGAGGGGGGGAGTGTTGAAGCTGAAGGTCAAGGACAAAGCACAGGAGCACATCAAAGAGGTGGACACACAAGAAGAAGGAGCATGTAGGGAGCTCCAAGAAGTGTACGTCAAATTTTCAGAAGAATCCCCTACAAAAATAGTGATTTTCATCACTAAAAACCATTGTAAATACCATTTTCTATTTTTGTAACTCCATTTTGTATGTGTGTATGCATGTGTGTATGTATGTATGTATGTATTTGTATATATGTGTATGTATATGTGTGTGTATATAAATGTATGTATGTATATGTGTGTGTATGTGTATGTAGGTGTGTATGTGAGTGTATGTTTTGATATATTTAGGTAATGGCGTGTGTGAACACTCTAGGACATCGAGGGCACTTCTTTCCCTCTTTAGGATGTTTTTTTCCTCGGCTTGTGTTTACACCTAAAGCACTAATAGGTTACTTATATTTGTATGTTCTCTTGGTAATTAATACATTCAATATTGTGTGTTGTGATCCAAGCTACTTCTTTTTCCCTCTGTTGTTCATGTGCTTCCATAGACCTCGAACTCCAACTATTGGCATCAGAGCAAGTCGCCCTTTCATCTAGGGTGTCATCCACAACCCTTTGGTCAAAAACTCATAATCCCACAAAAATTGGTGAGCATACTCAAGGTGATTAGTAGTCCAAAACATCTTCACTTTGTGGTGTGGAAATCAGAATTTGAGCTCCTTTCAGCCTCCAAACACACTATCGTAACACTTATGTAAGCAATTTCATCTTTTTGTGCCAAAGGTATATATAGGTTTCGGTTTGCTAGTATAAGCATCTCAAAGTCTGCTACATGTTTAGAAAAACTTGATAGGGTAATTCTATTGAACTTTTTAAAGTATAGTCATTTTTCTATGTCACAGTATCAGTGGCCATGGCTGAAAGTAGTGATGTATTCGATATGTTGGTTGTTGAGGATAAGTTGGACAATACCAATTACCCATTATAAGCTTATATGATGCAACATGTATTGGTTGCAAAAGGAATATGGAATATTGTGTAGGGTGTTGAAAAACGTCCTACAACAATTGCTGAAGGTGATGCATACTACATTGAAGATGGTAATATTCTTGAAATTCATGTTCATGCTACAGTTCTTGCTGCACCTACTGCAAAGCAAATTCCTTGGGATGGCAAAGATTCTCAAACACATGCATTGATAAGCTTTTCTATCAAATGTGCCATTATTCCTCACATTCACTCTTGGAGAATAGCAAAGGATGCTTGGGATACGCTTATCACTTCATACCAGGCAAGGAATGAGGCTAGTGTTGCTTACCTACAAAAATAGTTGGAGAGTGAGGAAATTGAAGGAAGGTGGTTCCATAGGTAGTTTTTGTTACAAAGATCAACAATTTGAAGGATGAGTTGATTTTTGTTGATGATGTCTTTCCTCATAGTTCACTTGTGCAGTTTATTTTGAATGTTCTTCCAAATTCATATTAGAGTTTTGCTTCTATTCTTTGATTGATGATGAAAAGCAATCCAAATGCCTTAACATTTGAGGAGTTAGTCGCTGTTTTGTTGCACGAAGATCAATATAAGCAGAACAAGTCCATTATGCATGTTGCAAATCAAGCTTTCCTAGTGAGTCAGAAGGGCAAAGGTAAATGGAGCTCTTCTACTAGTAAGCAAAAATCTCCTAATTCTCCACAATCAAAGAAGGATGATAGAGAAGAGAAGAAAACAAAAAAGAAGAAATTGTTTTGAAAATATTGTAAAGGAAATGATCATGTCATAAAGAGTTTTCCAAAAATAACTGCTAAAGAGGCACAGAAGAAAGAGGCTGGAATGTATGTTGTAGAGGCCTCTACATTGAAAACATAGTCTTCTAATCTTCTGGAGAATGAAGAATGGGCATTTACTATGGTTTGCAGTTTTGACAAATCTTGTTATGAGCGGTGTATGTCTATAGTAGACTTAGATGTTTGGTACTTTGATAGTGGGGCAACCAAACTTATTACCTTGCAATGCAGTTTCTACACTTCACTTGAGCCTACCCCTACATGAAATACTGCCACATGTGCAAACAATTCCTCTTACCTTGTCATGGGAGTTGGTAAGATCATTCTTACTTTTGCTAATGGCAAATCTTTTACATTGTCAGATGCTTTATTTGTATCAGGGATCAAGAAAAGTTTTTTTATCATTGTCAAGATTAGCCAAGATTGGCATGTCCTAAAATTTTTTGATAATGAATGTATAGTTCATGATCTGTCAAATGACAACATCATTATTGCTTCTGGAATTTTATGTCATGAGTTGTATAAGCTCATAGATTATGCAAAATTTGTGAATGATTCAGCATGTGTAGTTCACGATTCTCAAGCTATGTCAGATGCAAAACTTTGGCATGCATGCTTTGGTCATCTGAATTTTTCTAGTTTGCGACACTTGAAGAAATCTGAAATGGTATCCTCTTTGCCCAAACTTGAGGCCAATAAACATGTATGTGAAGGCTGTATTTTGGACAAAATTCAACGTTCCTCTTTTTCAAAAGATGGTCCAATTCACTATGATTTTTCCAAGCATGCATGGGCATATTGATGGAAAACAAACTTAGAAGCGTTTATGTGCTTCAAACAGTTTTCGGTTTTGGTTGAAAATCTATCAACATGTAAAATGGGCACCCTCCATTCTAATAGAGGGGGGGAATATATGTCTTCTGATTTTAATGCATTTTCTGACTAAATGTGGCATAAAACATCAGTGTTCAATGTTGCATACACCTCAACAGAATGGAGTTGTTGAAAGGATGAACATGTCACTCGTGGAGATGTTGGGGTGTATGGTCAAGAGTCAATCTTCACTACATAGTTTCTTGTTTGAGGTTGTTATGTGTGCAACATATGTACTTAATAGGTGTCCCACTAAAGCATTGGAGTCTATCAATTGATATGAGGCTTGGCATGGTTGCTCACCTACGTGTTTTTGGTTGTCTGGCATATGCATTAGTGCCTAAACAACAATGTAAGAAATTGGATGATAAAGGAGTGAAATGTAATTTTGTTGGATATAGCTCTGAAAGTAGGGGCTATCGTTTGTATCATCCAGAGATTAAATGCATTTTTGTTAGCCATGATGTTCTTTTGTGGAAGATGCTATTTAGCCATTACTTTTATATACTAAGGAGACATCATTTAGCTCCAAAGACATGTATGACACTTTGTTGCCTCTTCTTACAGGTGGACAATCTAGTGTTGTTCCTAATGAGGCAACTTCTCAACCTTTAGAGGTTTCATGTGATGATGCAGATCAATCCACTTTTTATGCATATTTACAAGATGCACTTTTTGATGAGAAATATCATATTGAAGAGGCAAAAGCTATGCTACAATGGATGGTGTAGAATTTGCGTGATCGCAAATTACATGCACTTCTATCATATCATACTTGTTAAGGCTCTCATGGTGCTTCTTTTGCATCACATTGCTATGTTATGGCTACCTCTAGTCTCTGTGATGAGAATGAGCTTGTTTCATTTGATGAAGCAAAAAAGTTTGAAAATTGGATGGCTACTATGCAATCAGAATATGATTTTATTATTAAAAATGGTACGTGGACTTTATGTGACTTGCCTCCTAGCAAGAAGGCCATATGCACTAAGTGGGTATATAAGTTGAAGTGTAAGCGTGAACGAACAATTGACAAGTATCAGGCTAGGCTTGTTGCAAAGTGTTATGCTCAAGAAAGAGGCATTGATTTTGATGAGACCTTTGCTCCTACATGTCAAATGACTATTGTTCGTAGCACCTATGCACTTACAACTCATCATCATTGGAATGTACAATGAGTTGGACATTAAAACTGCATTTCAGAATGGTGACTTGCATGGAAAAGTGTATGTTTTTTAGGCCCATGGCTTAGTGCAAAAATGGCATGAAAACAAGTGTGCACTTTGAAAAAGGCATTATATGGTTTGAAGCAAGCACCACGTGCTTGGTATGAAAAAATACATGCCTATTTGATTGTGCATGATTTTGAGAACAATCTAACTAATAACACCTTATATGTTAAACATGCAAATGATGTGCTTCTGATCATTGTGGTGTATGTTGATGACATGCTGCTCGTTGGTCCTCATTAGAAGCATATTGCTGATTTTAAGGCTGATTTGCATGCCTCATTTGAGATGTCATATTTGGAGCTTTTGCATCATTTTTTCGGCATTCTATTTATGCAATTTGATGGTAGAATAGCTTTGTTTCAAATAAAATATAGTGAAATATTATTTTAGTGTTTTGGCCTTGAAGATTATAAACCCATTGCCAATTCTATGGAGATAGGTTTACGATTAAGTCTTCATGATGGTGGAGATGCATTTCATGTTCTTCTGTATTAGTAGGCTATTCAATGCTTGATTTACTTATGCATTACTTGGCTATATATTCAGTTTGCTATCTCATAGATGAATAGGCTTATGCATGGCCCAGTTGTTAAGCATTGATAGGCGGTTAAGCACACCTTTTGCTACTTGAGTGGTACCCGACTACTTGGATTGTTCTATCCCAAAAGGGGAACTAGCTCCAGATTTACATGCTTTTTTGACTGTGACTCGACTAGTTGCTATTACACTCATGTTTCCACTAGTGGCTTTTGCTTCATGCCCAGTAGCTCATGCATATCTTGGTTCAGCAAGAAGCAACCTACTGTGGCCACTTCCAACCGTGAGGCTAAGTATAGGGCAACTTTCACAATGAGTGTTGAGTGTGTGTGGCTCAAATGCCCTATGGCTGATTTGGGTGTTGGTTAGTCTTCTGCCACCACCATCCTCACTATCAATCAGACCCCATTGACAATTGTGAGGAACCATGTGATCCATGCTAGCACCAAGCACATTGAGGTGCACTATCATTATGTTAGGGACACGTTCTCTGCTGGAGAGATTAGTTTGGCATATGTGCCCACATAGGAGAACATTGTAGACCTTTTCACAAAGGCTCTACCTAGGGAGAATTTTGAAGCTTTCCACAAAGCTTTGGGCTTACTTCCTTTTTTGGATTGATTCCATAGAGCTTGGCACTTCCTTATACATGAGTTGCATCTCCTCGTTCACCACATCACTCCCAAGGGGGATTTCTTGATGTATTTAGGTAGTTATCTGTGTGAACACACTAGGATTGTTGGAGAAACGTTTCCCCTCTTTAGGGGGTCTTTTCCCCTAGCTTGTATATACGCCCATAGCCCTAACAAGCTACTTACCTTTGTACATTCTCTTGGTTGTGTGTTGCTCCAAGATTCTTCTTCTACAAGAGTATGTATGTGTGTATATGTGTATGTGGGTGTGTATGTGTGTGTATGCATGTATGTATGTACGTATGTATGTATGTATGTATGCATGTATGTATGTATGTATGTATGTATGTATGTATGTATGTATGTATGTATGTATGCATATGCATGTGCATTGTGTATGCATATGTATGTATGTGTTTGTCTCTATGTATGTGTATGTGTATGTGTGTGTCTTTATGTGTGTATGTATATGTGGGTGTATGTATCTATGTGTGTGTATGCATACATGTGTGTATGTGTGTGTATGCATATGTAGTGTGTGTATGTGTGTGTATGTATACATGTGTATATGTGTGTATGTGTGTGTATACGTGTATGTATGTGTATGTATACATGTGTATGCATATATATGTATAGTGTGTGTATGTGTTTTTATATGTGTATATGTTTGTAAATTTGTGTGTATGCATGTGTATGTGTGTGTATCTATGTGTATATGTGTATGTGTGTCTCTATGTGTGTGTATGTATATGTGGGTGTATGTATATGTGTGTGTGCTTCTATACATGTGTGCATGTGTGTGTATGCATATGTATGTATAGTGTGTGTGTGTGTGTTTTGTATGCATGTGTATGTATGTATGAATGTGTGTGTATGTATGCATGTGATTGTATGTATGCATGTGAGTATATGTGTGCATGTCTAGGTGTGTGCATGTATGTGTAGGTATCTATATGTGTATGTGTATGTGTGTCTATGTGTGTGTATGTATGTGTATGTATCTATATGTGTATGTGTATGTGTGTGTCGCGGTGTGTTTATATATGTGTAAGTATCTATATGTGTATGAGTATGCATGTATGTGTATGTATGCATGTATGTGTATGTATGCATGTAAGTGTATGTATGCATGTGAGTGTATGTGTCTGTCTATGTGTGTGTATGTATGCGTGAGTATATGTATGTGTATGTGTATATGTGTATGTGTGTGTATGTGCTTGTGTGTATGTATGTATACATATGCATGTGTGTATGTATGTATACATATGCAGGTATGTGTATGAATGCATGTAAGTATGTTTGCACATGTGTGCATGTATGCATGTGTGTGTATGTATATGTTTGTGTATGTATGTGCATGTGTGTGTATATGTGTGTGTATGTGTGTGTATGCGTGTGTTTGTATGTATGTGTATGCATGTGTTTGTGTGTTTATATGTGCATATGTGTTTATGTATGTGCATGTGTGTTTATGCATGTGTCTATATATGTATGCATACGCATGTATATGCATATGCATGTGTATGCATATGCATGTGTATGCATATGCATGTGTATGCATGTGTGTGTATGCATGTGAGTGTATGTGTGTGTGTGTGTCTATGTGTGTGTATGTATATGTGCGAGTATCTATATGTGTATGTGTATGTGTGTATATGTGTGCATTTATGTGTGTGTATGTGTGTGTATGTATGTGTGTCTATGCATATGTGTGTAAATATGTGCATGTGTGTGTATGCATATGTGTGTATATATGTGCATGTGTGTGTATGCATGTGTCTATATATGTATGCATATGCATGTGTATGTATGTATGCATGTGAATATGTATGTATGTGTGTATGCATATGCATGTATGTATGTGCATGTGTGTGTATGCATGTGTGTGTATGCATATCTGTGTATGTATGTGCATGTACCTTTGCTCCTTGGCTTGCTCCTTTGATCTCTCAATTGATCCACACAAAAATGTGCTCGGAGGAGTCAAAATTTTTTCAATTCCCAAAGCATTGATTATGCAACAAATGAGTCTTTTTAAGGGCCCATTTACAAGTGATTCTACTCGTGCTCATGGAAAAATATGTGTTTGTGCATGTTAAATAAGAGTGGGTATCAGCTATTTGAGTGAGGGAGCCATGGTGGACATGGTATGGTCTTTGTGCAGCTATTTGAGCCCGCAAGCAAGCCTTAGGAACCCAAATTTGTCTTCATTGTGGGTCAGCCTTCATTGACTTCTTGGGTACCCATATAGACTTCACTTTCGTAGATGAATTTTAGAAAGACTTCTTATTAGTGTCCTGTCGTTGATCACTAATATGAAGTTTAGCCCGTGGTTGTGACTGGACAGCAACAGGTTGGTTGCCTTTCCACATCCACACTTGTTTTGGTGGCTGAGACACCGTACTTCGTACTTTCTTTTGACTTCGAGCATAGGTCATCTACTTCTTCTGCATTTGATCCACCTTTGGTTGCCGTATCCCTATGGCCTTTGGAAAAGAAGGGAGTTCCATCGTATCCTTGACTTCTTTGTTGAGACAAGCATCCCTCTATATCACATAATTTTGGACAAGAATAGCATCATCATCTTCATGTGTACTCCTTGAAGGACTAGGAGTTTGTGCCTTTCCTAGTTCCTTGAGTGCTTCATTTTCTAACTCAAGTGTAATGCGGTTCTGATTTACCCAGACCTGAAGAAGTCTACTTCTTAGGTTTAGGTTGACTGCATGATCATAGATCCCGTCTTGACCCATGATGAGAGGCTCAGTGAGGTCCTCATCTTGACACACTAGTACTTTAACTATCATTAGAACATCTTGAATGTAGAGGAGAAGTTCCACCTCGCCCATGCAAGGGGTTTCCACACCTCCCAATCCTATGAGGTATACTTCTACAGGATTGACATTTAAGTTCAATTCTTGACAGTAAGAAAGTTTAACAGCACTAGTGGCTGCACCTGAATCAATCAAGGCTCGTATAGTTCTTGCACTATTTCCTTGTCCTATTTCTAAGGTCATAAAAGGACATCGATCAATTATTCTATTGGAACTTGCACCTGAGACTTCACACATAGCCATATGATATCCAGGAGCTGCATAGGCATCTGTCCTAGGCTGATCTCTACCCTGTCTCCTCAATTTCATTCTTCGGATGCGTTCCAATGCTTCTGCCTGTGCTTCTTCTCAAATTCGCTTTTCCTCTTCTTTACGTTTCTTTGCAGTAGTGAGTCGATTTAACATCTCCTCCGTGAGGGGTTCTTGATATAACTTGACTCTGCATCCACAAATGTAACTAGGAAGACCATCACCCTCTAGTGTAGCTAATTGAACTACTCCACTCGTTGAGCTGCTATTTATGATCATAGGTCCATAGCCTCTCTTTTCTAATTTCCATGCATGTTGCTTCAAAGTGTAGACTAAGACTAGGTCTCCTGCTTTCAAGCCCTTATCCTTCACATGTGCGTCAAAATATGCTTTTTGTCTTTTCTTGGCTACATAAATTCCTGCGGCATCTCTTAATCTTGTTTCACCTAGTCGTTCAAGGTCAAAGATTTTGGAGGAGAGCTCATGGCCTGTCCAGTCATGCTCTTGTGCTACTTTCAATGTAGGTATCAAGAAGTCAAAGGTAGCACTACATTTTGGCCGAACACCATCTGAAAGGGTGTGGCTTGGAGTACCGTTTTATAGGCAACTCTGTATGCCCAAATAGCATGGTGTGGTTGTTTGTCCCAATCAGAGCGTTTATTATTCACTAATTTGGTGAGCACATTGCATAGAATCTTATTTGTGCTTTCGGCTTTCCCACTAGCTTGTGGGTGATAGGGTGCAGACTTCTTGTGTATAACCAAGAACTCCTGGAGAAGATTTTCAATAAACTCATTCAAGAAGTGAGTGCCTCTATCACTCACTAGCTCTATTGGTAGCCCATATCTTGTGAACACATTCTCAAATAAGAACTTAGCTGTCATATGAGCATCGTTCTTTGTCGTAGCTTTTACCTCTACCCACTTGGTTAGATAATATGTGGCCATCATGATGTATTCATCATGTGAACTCTTAGCTGGGGGGTTAATAGTACCTACAAAGTCTATTCCCCATTTAGAGAATGCACGTCCACGCATCATAGGTTTCAATGGCATCTCATCCTTGCATATAGGATACTGAGTTCGCTGACAAATCTCACACCTCTTCACATAGGTATGTTCGTCCATGTGAAGGGTTGGCCACCAAAGACCTGCAAACAATATTGCCTTGATCACCCGATCTGGTCCAAAATGTCCTCTTGCTACACCCTGGTGAGGAGTTTCCAAAATCTTCAGATATTCACTCTCGTAGACACATAATCTAAGATACCCATCTTTTCCTCGTCTGTATAGATTATCTCCAATGAGAGTATAGTCTATAGCTTCTTGTTCTAAGCTCCTTTGTCAGCCAATGTCATCTCTTGAGGGAATGTTTTCGTCCTCAGAAAGGCTACTAATGGCTCACTCCAATCTAGTACTAGAGACACTTGGTACCAAGTAGCATGCTCCACAGGTGGTCTAATACGACAAACTGGGCATTCCTTGCACAACTTATGGACATTTTCTTCCATAGTCGGCCAATGCACTCCGAGTCTCTTTAGTGTCTATAGGGTTCTTTTCCTTGAGTAGTGTTGCTCTAACGCACCTACATGTGCTAGTTGCAACCATTTAGCGTACTCATCCTCTTCCACACAACAAGATAATATTCCTAGATCTGTATGCTTGTACATACTTCCCGCCATGATATGGTACTTTTGGGCTTTTACTACCTCCCTATCTTGTGTGTTTATTACCGAGTGATTAGGCCCGTATGTCAATACTGGCACTAATGGCTTAGCCCACTGAGGTACAACTTCTGAATTAAACAAGTAAGCATCAGGAAGGTCATGTGATACTCCTTGTGGGGCCTCTCCAGATGTGAGCCTAGAGAGATGGTCTGATCTCAAATGAGTCTTGCCTTTCCTCACCACAACCTCAAAGTCATATTCCATTAGTAAGAGAAACCACCTTACTAATCTGCCTGTGTTGCATGGCTTGTTTACCAAATACAATAGTGCTTGATGATCAATGAAAAATTTAAACTTATTTGCAACCAAATAATGTCTAAACTTTTAACCACATACACCATTCCTAATCCTTCTCGTTCAGTGGTGGTATAATTTCATTCAGATGCATTCAACTGTCTACTAGCATAGGCAATTGGAAGATCCATATTACCTTCACCAGTAGGTTGTGATAGCACACATCCAATAGCATAATTGGATGCATCCACGTGAACATGAAAGGGTTTATTCCAATCTGGTGTGGCCAAGATTGGTGCCAAAAACATAATCTCCATTTAAGCTCATTGAAAGAATTCTCACATTCATCTGTCCACTCAAAGTTGGTTAAAAGAGCATACAGAGGCTTTGGGATGATGGCATACATGTGTATAAAACGTCGGTAATAACCACAATGCCCCATGAAAGCTTGCACTTCCTTGACATTCTTTGGCCTAGGTAGTTCTGTGATGGCTCTCACTTTCTCTTCGTCAATGGATATGCCATTCTTTGACACTATGTGTCCTAGAATCTTGCCTTGTCTGACCATGAAAACACACTTTTTTGGGTTCAAGCAGACTTGATATTCTCTACATTTGTCAAAGATTTGTCTGAGTTCAGGTATATGTGTTTGGCTGATGTTGGAATGGGCACACAGATCATCAACATAGACTTCCAAATTTTTCCTCAAGAATTCTTTAAACACATGGCACATCATCCTCTCAAAAGTGGCTGGCACGTTGGTAAGACCAAATGGCATTACCCAAAAAGCAAATATGCCCCACTCTGTGGCAAAAGCCGTCTTATGCTGATCTTCTGGAGCTATGGCCACTTGACTGTAGCCAGAAAATCCATCAAGGAAGCTATACACCTCCTTGCCTACTACTCGTTCTAGTAGATGCTCGGTAATCAGAAGTGGATAGTTATCTCGAATTGTGGCTGCATTAACCTTCTTCAAGTTAATGCACACACGTAACTTTCCATTCTTCTTGGGCACCACTACAATGGGTGATACCCATTGAGAGTGCTTAATTTCATAGATAAAATCCAACTTCATCCAAGCGATCTATCTCTTCTTTGATCTTGGCAGCATAATTATCGTTATATGTGTATGGCTTTTGTTTAGAGGGTTTGGCATCTGAGGTCATGGGGATAGTGTGTGAGCATATGTCTGGGTCTAAACCTTTCAAATCCTTGTAGCTCCAAGCGAATACATCTCTCTATTCTCTTAGAAAGGCTATCAACTCTTGCTCCTCTTCCTCAGTCAAGTCATGTCCAATGTATGTGCACTTTTCTTCTCCTTCTTCCATGGCTACAACAATTTTCTTGGTAGTTTCCTTGTTATCATAGGCCTCTCCTGCTTGTGCATCACGTTTAGGCATTCTTATCATGACTCTCCTATCGTCTATCTCATATTCTTTAAAGTTTTCTGGTACCTCAAACAATGGCTCTTTCTCTTCTGGTGTGACTTCTCCCTTCTTCCTTTTCTTGCCTTCATTCTTAGGGGTCACTTGTGTGGTTAACCTTACATTATTTGTGAGCTCTTCATATCTCTGAGGATGAACTTCTACTTCATAGAAGTATTCTTCATTTGATGCAAAAGGTGGGTCCATAATGATTGGCTCTAGATCGGAGTCACTTGCATCCTCGAATGCATCAATGTTAGGTTCACATTCTTCAAGAACCGAATCACCCATGATTGGTTCTATTGAGAAGACTTAATTGTCATAGCCATCCTCATCATAGTGGGGTGTCCATTGTTTTGCATTGATGGCTACGTCCATTGTTGCTAGAATTTTTGCCTAGTTGTGAGGTTCAAATTCTTCATCATGAAATACTACAGGTGCATAGACTGGGTCTTGAATTGATCTATGATTTTCTTCGCATCTACCTCTCGGTCTTTTCTCTCTTCTCTTCTTCTACTGCTACTTTGCACATCCATAAGTGGGTATCTTCATGCATCCATGAGGATCCTGATCCTATGGAATGCACTGACTCTGTATCATCCTTGGCTCTATGGATGTGATTCCATTGAATGGGAGGGACATCTCTATGAGAGTAATCCTTGAGATTAGCTTTGGTCGTGACACCTAAGTGTTGCACGTACAAAGAATTGGTTTCCCAATCCTGTACCACTTGCAACTGTCACATAAATGGTCTTCCCAGAATCATCTCATAGGCATGATTTTTGCTAAAGTCACATATAGCAAAAGTATGCTCAAACTCAACACCATATGTAGTAAGAGTTATTCCTTCTAGCAATCCCAAGGGTCTCTCAATGTGACCATCGGCCATTTCCAATTTCATTCTTGTTGGTCTGAGTGTTGGCTTGCCCCAACGCTTCCATAGGGAAATGGTAGCCATTACAACTCCTGTGCCTGAGTCCAAAATTTCCTTGGTAGTGTACCCTTGATGGGTAATGGGAAGATAGGTGTTTCCTTCTTCTCCCTCACTCATGTTTCCTATCTTATCCAAGGGTATTTCAGGCACTGTTCTATGAGATCCTACCTAGGAATAGGGTTTGGCTATTTTAGGCACTTGGTTAGCTACATGTTTCCCTAGTTCTAGCTTCACCTTGAGTAGTATAAAGTGAGATTGCACTCAAATTTAGTGTTCTTTACAACTTCTGTGTTCCTAGGCATGACTGAGTCTTCGTTTCTTACGATGACCGTGGGTGCTCTCATACAAGTAGACTTAGCTTCCCATGGGCTTGTGAAATGGGGTAGCTCTTGCAAGGAATTACACTCAAAGTCTAATCTCTCTTGAGATTGGGTGCTCTCCTTCTCTCCATAAATGGAAGGGATATCTTGTGGGAACTGATCATGCAAGTCATCCACAAGTTTGATGGGAGGAGGAACTTCACTTTCTTTAGCCCATTTCTCTTCTTGAATCTCTCGCACAAATTCTGGTGAATACCTATTCATAGAAGAAGAGGTATCTGGTTCGGTGGAGTTAGGCACACAAGCTTCCTTGGGAGGAATGCGTATTCTTTCACTCGCCTTGGCTCTTCCTTGGGATATGGCTTCCTTATCAGATCTTGCAATTATGCTCTCTAACTTCTCTAATAGTCCATCAAAATGCAATTGTGCCTTAGCTGAGTAAGAGTAGTTGAAAAGGCGACTGGCTTCAAACATGGTCTAAGCCAATGCTACCATTTTATCACAAAGCTTGGTTCTCTCTATCTCTAGATCAGCTCTAGGGTAGCACTTGTCATGATCCGTAACATTTGGTCCTTCTTGGATTCTAGCTTGATATGCCTTAAGCATCATGTCTATGTCTTTAGGAGTAGGGTTAGCTAAGACTGATCCTACTCTAGGGGGTGGTAGAGATGTATGCGGTGGGATGGAGGGTGATGGAGAAGGTGATAGGGATGGAGGTGGTGGTGGCATGTAAGAGTGTGGTTGAGAGGTGAGTTCAACAATTTTGGCTTTTCTTTCTCTTATGCTTTCCTCTAATTCGCTCATCTTCTTAGACCATTGTCTTTTCATCCTTTCTTGGCTATCTTTCCGGGCTCTCGTTCGTTTCTTGGCGACGCTCTCAGTTTCAGTAACCTTGACACTCTTTTCTTGGCTTAAACCTTGATTCTGCTGCAATGCCTGAGCTCTAGTGACCACTTGCAGTGGCACAGTAGAAGTCACACTGCCTATAGAGTCTACTACTAACCCAATAACGTTGATAGGAGTGATTTTTGGCATATTATTGGGGTTCTTTGGGCAATCTCGTAAGAGATGCTCCTTTCCACAATCTTGACAAGAGCCTTGAATTGTCACCGATTGAGGTTGTGTAGGGCCAGGCATTGGGCAATCACAAATGAGGTGATCTCCTTGACATTTGTAGCATGGTCCTCTAGGAAATGGGGGTCTTACTTGCCTAGGTGGAGGTCTAGAGTTGGGGTTTGCGTACATGACATTTGCATACTCTGGCTCCCAACTAAGTTCACTCGGATCGTCAGAGTAATATGACTCATTATGCTCTGGTGACTGCATGTAGTAAGCCTGTGGACTATCCATGTGGGTAGAGTCAAAGCTATGATCACTGGGGTCACTTTCTAAAAGCAATGGAGTGACCGGGATTATGGCTCTATTTAGGTTCTCCTCTGCCGCTGCGTACTTTACGGGAATCACATTAGCTGGAGTAGGGGGTTGCTGTGCTAGAACTGGTTGAGGTCTCTGCTTCCCTTGATGGGGTGGCTGATAGGGTTGTTGGGGCCTACCATAGTGCTGTGGTGGATACTGGTTCTGGTAACTGCCCTATTGTGGATATGGTTGAGGGTAATTTATTCTCACAGTTTGTTTGTTATAGGGGCAGTCTTGTGCGGTGTGGTTGGTGTATCTTCGCTCTATGGTACAGTACTGGCTACTAGGATTCACCTGGGGTTGAACCATGATGGGACATACGTTTGCCATATGGTCACCTCCACATGTGTAGCATCGTCTCACTGGGGTAAATTGGGGTATCTGTTTTCTTGAGACACCTAATTTCTGAGCTACCTTCTCTGCAAGTTCCTCAATAGACGTGGATTGTCTGGAAGAGATGCTAGTAGAGCTATCTAAATCTTTGTAAATTCTTGAAAGCTCCAACTCCTCTCCTAGATTATCCTCTATGTCTATACACATGCATACACATTCTTCTATGGTCCTAGGGTGTCCTTCACGTACACATATGATCTCAATTTGGTACTCAATAACCCGTCTAGGAATAATGCCACTTGTTTGGTTGGAGTAGGTAGCTCTAGAACAGGGCACCTCTCTAAGTATTGCCTAAATCTTCTTCCTGCAAGTCTAACTCTCTCTTGAGGTGTTTGTTTGAAGCTATGAGTCAACGAGGAGGTATTATGTCGTATCCTGCTCTTAGAGAATTCAGTAATGAATGCCTCTAGAAGTTGGTCTATGTTCCTGAACTCTCTCATTTAATGGTTGAAACCACGTAAGGGCTATGTTCCTAAGGGTTAGACCAAAGGCATTGTATTGCGTGAATAGGTCTTCAACTTGTTCAGCTCTCAAGACTTGCCTAAACTCGGCCACATGATCGGAGGGGTCTCCAGTGCCATCAAAGTAGTTCTTCATGGACTTAACTAGCTAGGTTGGCCTCAAGCTTCTAGTGTGATCCCTAGGCCTTGGCAAAGGAAAATCATCAGCATTTTTTTGGTTTCTTGGGGCTCTACGTCTCTTACTTTCGTCTCGATCCGTCTCTGTTCTCGTCCTTTCCCTTCCCAAGGGGTTGGCAAACCTTACCTCCAGCCTGTCTCTACTTCTGTCCCTTTGAGCTCCATGAGCTTGTGATGTTCCTGCTCCTTGGTGGCCTTAAGAGACATTATATCTTGGTTGGGGAAAAATAAATTCACCCTTCCAAGTGTAGGTATGCCTACCATGCTCTGTGACCACAAAAATCCTCTTTGAAGTATTGTCTAGGTAAGTCACCTTGCCTCGACTATCAGGATCTTTAAACTCATAGATTGTGATCATTCCTACCTCATTCGGCTGATCAGGCTTATACCTCCAAAAGGCTTCATCAGTCTCTCGGTTGAAGAGCAGATCTATGCTCTTATTGTCTTGGGGAACCCACTCTGGTGTGGTAATTCTAGTGATAACTGATTTGCCTCGGGGGGTTTTAGGCTCTCCACCTATGTTCCTTTGCTCTATGTCACCTAAGTCTGTCTCTAGAATCACAATCCCGAATTCATTTGTCCTGTCTGATGACTGGTGAATACATATATGGTTCCTTCTTTGTCCAGGTATGCTCCATTTTCAAACTTGACTACTGGATGTTCGAGTCCAATTGGTTGGTCAAGGTTTTTGATCTAGACCATAGATCTTCCTAGGCCGTCCTCATAGATGAAGCACCTAATTGGTTGGTCCTAAGGTATTCGAGTTGCGTCTTGTAAGGGCCTTCTACCCTTTGTAAGTATGGCATGCTTGAACTTCGTGTGGGTCTTCCCATACCATGAGACATCTCTGATTCGCTAGTTTCAGAGCTAGGGTAGTGCGAATAATTGCTCATTTGCTGGGCCCAAGACCTAGCAGTATGATTAACACTAGCCTTTGAAGACCTAAGACTTTGTCGATCTCTCCCTAGGTGTCGTCCTGATCTAAGGTTCATATGCCTAATTGAATAGCCCCAATTTTCCCAAGTACAACCTCGTTGCAGATTAATTTGTATTAATCACTTGTTCTTTTTAATTTTCTTAGGATGTCACTTCTTGTCCAATCAATCGTCGTCACAAGGAACACTTAGGTTTTATCGCACTTGAGTTTGGTTGCTTGATTTAACTTCTTTTCCCTGAGGATGTTTTGCAAATGTAATTTCTTTGTACTTGCACTTGAGTTATTAGAGTTCTTGGACTTGGTCATGCTTAACATAACCCTAATTGATCAAGACCGCTATCCGTACTTAGCCTAAGCTAGGAATTGACAGAGGGTGTTGAGAATTTCCAACCTTTAGTTTCTCTCCTTGGTTGCCCTTGTGTGCCCAGGAAACGTATTCCCAAGCTTGCACTTACTCTTGCTTAGAATGCCCTTCCATGCTCTCAATGGACCTATAAAAGTCCCAAAGTTAGCTCAAGCTTTGAATTCAATTGTCACAACAAACCATCTTCATTTATGCAATTCAGAGATCAAATTGTCCTCTGGTCTTTATGGAAAACAATCCTAAAGACCCCTTACTTTTCTTCCCTTGGGGTATGGTCAACTTCAAAATATTATATCTAATAATCCTGCTACCGTCAACTCCCCACGAGCTTTCCAACAAACCCAAGATCACAGCAAATGGATTTTGTATGAGAAAGTTATGCCAGTTCAGGGTTCTAGGGCTAAAACAAGGTTAAAACAGGCTAACAGGCAAACAAGAATAAGTCACACTGTGTTCTAAGGCTTGGTCATGTTCTAATGACCCTTAATGTTTCCCAATTTTGGCCAAAAATAGACCGAATGTCTTTGCCCTAAAAAAATGGCCGAATTCGCCCATCAATCGTGATCGAGTGGTCTCTCAATCGTGATTGATATGTCAGTCGCAATCGACATGTCGGTTGCGATTGATAGGTCCATCATGGCTGTCAATCACAATTGATGGGTCAATCGCCATTGACACGTGGCCCGAAAATTTCGTCAGTCATGGTTAAACAGTCGTTGATTGGGTCAGTCGCGATTGATAGGTCCATCGGGGCTGTCAGTCGCGATTGATGGATTAGTCAAGAATTCAGTCACTCGTGGTCAAAGGGTCATTGACTTAGTCGATCGTGATTGACAGGTCCGTCGTGGCTGTCAATCGCAATTGATGGGTTGATCGCAATTGATGGGTCGATCGTGATTGACACGTGGCACGCGAAGGCTCTGTCGGTCATGGTCAAATAGTTATTGACTCTGTCGGTCGCGATCGACGTGTCGGTCACGATTGATAGGTCAGTCAGCAAGTCTCCGTCATCGTTTGTCGATCGCGACTGACATGTCGATCGCGATTGATAGAAAGCTGAGGAATTTTAAAATTTTAAACACAGTTTTAGGATGCTCTAGGCCTACATATCATGTTTATGCACTTTGTTTTGCAAAAAGGTCACTTTTTTTGTCGATTGCGATTGATAGAGGTCAATGCCTTGGGACCTGCACAGTCAAAAATTTTACCTGCTGGAGCTGGTACAGTTGCTGGGGATGCTAGTTCCTACAAGAAATCTCAAAAAACACAAAAATGCACAAGCATGCAAATGCTCTCTGGCTCTCTCTCACAAGTGAAATGAGGGGAAATGGTATGGGAAGGGGGATATGACCAGAAACTGAAAATGTCGCGATGATGGAGATGGAGGTGGGAGATGGAGCTGGGAGATGGTGATGATGATGATGGTGATGAAGAGGGTGAAGAAGACAAGAGAAAATAGATAAAAGTGAAGAAAATACCTATGACTCCAATGTCTCAACTCTACGTCTTACCATCACATGCTCGTCATCAAAGCTCGATCCCCGGCAACGGCGCCAAAATTTGGTGTAGCTGAGTGATGAGTAGCACCTCCTTTAATGTCAATCCAGGAAGACATGAGGATGGTATGAAGACCTCGAACAAGTGATGGCACAAGTGTGTGAGTGAGAAATACACTAACATGCACACACATACACACACACGCGCACACAAGGCAAGAACAAAGAGAGAGACAATGGAGTTCTTTAGATTACTCAAAAGTGCTCTTACAAGTTCAATTTCTACAACAAGCTAACCTCAAAAATGAGCTCTCTAGCTCTTTGTATAGTTTTTGACTAGCTTTGGCCCTGTCCAGACATAGTGTTCGGCCTAGTTAAAAATTAGGTTCTAGGGCCTATTTGAGGGCTCAAACGGAGTTTAAAAAATATGAAAATTGATAGGTATGTACTTCTAATGCTCCTCAAGCTCAAGGACTCCTTGGCTTGCACAAATGGAGCTACAAAAATATGAAATGGTATTTACAATGGCTTTTAGTGATGAAAATCACTATTTTTGTAGGGATTTCTTCTAAAGATTTGACATACACTTCCTAGAGGTCCCTACTTGCTCCTTCTTCTTGTGTGTCCACCTCTTTGATGTGCTCCTGTGCTTTGTCCTTGACCTTCAGTTTCATGAAAAATGACAAGCTTATTTGCAAGATCTATGTTGACTGCTTTGCTTGCTTGTTCCTTGCTCTGACTCCCGTCTTTGGCTTCCTTGTCTTGTAAGTCCTTGACTGCCCTGACCACTACCAACAGGTTCCTATATGGCAGCGCTTTGCCACATTTTGTATTTGGCTCATATATCGCAGTGATTTTCCACACTTTTGTACATGGTTGATTTATGGAATATATATCTCTTTTGTACATAGTTCATGGTTCATTTTTCTCATTTCTTTTGTGTTCGATAGTTTTTTGCTTTATCAAATCATGTTTTGATTGCTGCTCGTCTAACCCATAGATTGACAACCATTAGAGTATGTGTCACATGTACTTGATGATACGTACTCCATTTTCTTTTTTTGGGTAGAGTCTATTGTCTTTTGCTACACAACAACATGGTAATGTTTCTGCATCAAGAGACAACACACTACCCAAAAAAAAAAATTGCAGATATCGTCATCGGTATAGGTGTCGATATGAGCGTTGGTATGCCCAGCTACATATTGATGCTTATATCAGTGCTTTTGTCGAGGATATTATCGACACTTATACCGATGCCTATATTGGTGCTTTGGTACCGATGCCTATGCCAAAACTTACAGTGACATCAGGGCAAAATGAAACCCATGCATTTGCACTGGTAGAAGCCTCGTTATATCCTTGATATGTTGTAGTGAATAGAAGAGGAAGACTTCAACTAATAAGAGACTATATCATATTTAAGTCTAGATATAACTTTTTCGTAGATATCTATCGTTGCAAAAATTACCTTCGAAGAAGATACAATACAATAGAATCTGGATTTTCCTACATGTATTTTGATCGTAAATGTTGCAAGCCACATCTGAATAACCTTCACTATGAAAAAGGTCAGTATGCTTAAGTATATCATAATACGCGTCTAAATATACGTGTGTGCTCGCTTGAAAATGTCAAAATGGTGCATGTAATATTGTTCATAATGCACGTCCGTAAATTTCGTTGGCATAATGATTGTAATGATAGTCCATATATCCATTGGAATACGAGCTATAAAGTACCTTTTTTTAATAAAGTAAATAAATAGGCATTGCTATAATAGTCACTATATGCTTCCCAATAGTCCTCGATAGTCAAGAAAAAATATAAATATTTATAGATTTTCCTAGGCTTGTGCATGCCTATGTAGGCTTAAACAGGACCATCTAGGCTTAACTAGGGTTATGCATGCATAGGTCTATAGAACAGGAATCCACATGACCGAATAAATCATTGTGATACTCCGAGATGTTTCATGTAAACTAATCAGCATAAAGACCTCTCTCCACTTTCTTTTCTAATATAGATCCAATTTGAATCTCAAAAGTATGTTATCACCCTCTCTAGGTACCAAATTTTTATCATCATGTTCTCTAGTATCCTTTTTGTGGGCTTCTTGAGTATCCTCATCTAATTATTTAGAAGCATGTTATATTATATCATCCTGTATGGGATTTGAAAAAAGTCATTTGTTATAAATAACGTGCAATTTTTGGTGTACCATGATCTTAAAATACTTATTTTTTCTTGGATGCATTTATATGACATATCAAAAGTTTTCATGAGCATTATCTAGCGTAACAACTATTTAATTTCATTGTGGAAGACATGCAAACATTTCATAATCGTCAGAATAAAATTTTGTTCAATCTATTTGTACAAAGACACTAAGATCTTTTCGTATATTTTCTTTTTTTTTTTAATAAAGGAAGTTCGGCCTTAGCCTACTCGCCCAAACTTGAATTAAATAAAGGAACAATACAAAAGAAGGGGACTAGTGCCCACGGGATCCCCCGAATCCCATAGAGCGGGGGAAGCTCTTACAGAGTGTAGATGGCTTTACAAGAAGAAGGTTAATCGTCCACTCATCACCCTCATGCAAGGGCCACATGGGTAAAGAGTGTTCTTGATCAAAAGGAATACTTGCTAACTCTTAAAAAAAAAGGGGTTCTTACAATTAGCGATCCTTTTGCCAGGGAAGAACAATGAATAGTCAATCCACCAAAATTTCAAGCGTTCCAGAGAGTCGCGGAGTGACGCTCGCTTCTCCCAGTAGAGCTGGCTTCCAACTGATATATTTCTAATCACTAATTTTCATTGATCTGCCATAGCCTTTGTGGTAGGCCTTGCAAGGTTTACATGGAGTTATAGAGGAGGTTGATAAACCTCGCATCCCCATCATGTGGAGCCCATTTGGTTTTAAGCTTTTCGTATAGTTTTATTTTGGCTACTAGTGATCACTTTAAATGATTTTACATGGAATAGCAAAACATTTGCACGACGAAAAAGAAATCTTCAACATATCTTTGATCATTCCACAATACTTTAGATAAGATATTCGATTGTTTTTATCTCGTGCACTTGCTCTACTTATTTGCATGAAGATCACAAGTAAATCACAATCCATTGTTGTACGGCGTCTATTGGTATGTTGACTTTTAGATTGTTTTCCATATTATCATAATGCATCGCATATATGATACCTCCAATCACATCACAAAAGTTGCTCATCTTCATCCTCACATATGACTTGATTTGATGCATTTTAGAAATGGTTATTTGAAGGCATTAATTAGTTGGAGAATGAGGTAATATAGCTAAGTGATTTTGATAAGGCATTGCTCTTGTTCATCACGCATGTCAAAAAATGAAGTGAGGCTTTCTTATCTTTCTTATTCTCTTCTTCATATAGATCAAACCATTTCTACACTAGGTTAGATCCACTGTAAGCTAACAATAGGATGCACAAGTGTTGGTGAGTACTTTTGATAGATTATCTATGTGATATAATTTGTCTGATCTTTATCTTGTTCAATCCATTTCAACATGATAGATTTTCCAAACTGTATGGACCAAAGTTATCCTATGCGCTGATGCATGGAATTTCCAGCCGCATTCATCATTAGAGCTCCATCACATGTACTATATACCTTGGAGTCATCATGGTCATGAGCACCCCAAGGTGTAGGTGGTGTACCACATGGCATACCTCCATTTGAGATACTTGCCCTATGAGTAGAAGTGGGAGAGAAAATGTCCATAATAATGCCTCCACAACATCCACCTCCTCTAGAGCCACCTGTAGATTCACTTCTGGAACCTTCTCCTCTAGAGTGTGACCTCGATCGAGGAGACGGGCCACCACCTATATCATGTCGAGGTGTCAAATTCATATGTTGAATATTGGAGCCACTAGGGGATGGCTAAGAAGGCAATCATGGTGGAGTCATAAAGCTAGAAGATGTACCTATGACAAAAGTAGCCCCACCCATGGGAGTGATGCCAATGGGAGTGCCGTCGGCAAGATTGATGCCGATGGGAGTGAGGTTGGCAAGAGTGAGATTGGCAAGAGTGAGGCCAGGGGGAGTGCTACCATAAGCGATCCAGTACTGTGATGCGGTGGCCATATAAGCAAGAGGTACCTGAGATATAAACTCTAAGAACTAGTTCTATGTCATGGAATGTAGAGTGGTCCGAGGACTATCTCCCATCATGCTCTACAACAAAAAAGTTCAAATACTTAGTATACAATAATAATGGTAATATAGAGAAATAGTAGTGTACAAAAGAACGTAGAAACAAAATAAGCACAAATTAGTACATACAAGTGTTTGATTTAGAAATCCTCTATTCTAACAACATCTTGTAGATCTGATGCACAAAGGATATCTATCTCTACATTGGCAACTTCTAGATCTCTTCATATGCTATCTCCTTCTTGATCCTTGTTCTCGTACAACATATTGTCTGTTACTTCATCATGTATCGCATCTTCTTCAAAGAGGTCTTCATCTTAGACAATGATCTCTTCCTCCTCCACTATTGAATGAATCTCAGAGTCCACTATAGATTGAATTTCTTCTACCTCTATGTTCTCACAAATTTTTCTGCTACATGAGGAGACTTCTAAAACAAATAGCCACTATGGTTCTATAGAATCGCGCAAAAAAAAAACTTGCTCATAGTGTTTGGAAAGTAAAAATGTATCTCTTTCATCTATCCATAGCTTTGTGGAGTCTACTTGAAGCAAACCACTCTCATTGCACCTCAATATTGTATTTCTTCTAGAGCTTACTAATTTGAACTGTTTCACATCAAACAAAAAGTAATCAAACCTCCTAAAGGATATCTTCAAGATATCTTGGATCACTCCATAATAATCAAGTTGGCCTTCTTGAGCATTGTTGTCTCTTGCACTAGCTCTACTATTTTGGAAAAAGCTCACCATCAACCCACTATCAAAAGTAGACCTATTTTCATCCATTCGTGCAATCCAAAATTGTAGTCGATGAGTACAGAGTGCATCATATTTAGAATACTCCCAATTACACCCCTTTGCAAGTTCCTCCTCTTCTTCAGAGATATCTTCACCCACTACCTTTTCTTGTGAAACCGTTGTATCTAGCCATCTCCCTGTTGGAATCAATGAAAGAGGTTAAAGACTTTCCGAAAGAGGCAAAAAGCGAGTGTAAGGATTCTTTTGAAATTGAGATCCTTCCTTTGCATTTGTCTCCTTGGCAAGCTCACCTCTATAACCACTTCTGAATAGTCTCACAGTTAACTATGCAAAACTTCATTGTCTTCTCTCTAAAAGCTACATCCATTTTTCTCTACATCCCTTTACCTTGAGGTTCATCCCCTATAAAACAAACATCTTCATCATCACTGCTTAAGAGAGGCCTTTTTGGGTCCAACATGCATAGACACTCTTGCATATGGCCTCGCTCTTTCAAGTCCTCCCTTTGCGCTTTGGTTTCTTTCTTTTAATCAAGGTCTTCTAGAGAATCTCTCCAACATTCTTGAAAATATGCCTGGGTCTACCAAATGATTGATCAATAACTCACTCCAATAAGGGAGTTCGTGAAAGATCAAAAATCATTTTATGCCAACGAATCATGTTTTTGCATCCCACAACTACTTCCAAATGCTTGCTTTCATTTGGCATTGTGCTTGTTGGCCAATTTGCCCTTCACGTAAAACATGTCTATTAGGCAAACATCTATGGTGTCCTTCATAGATAGTTTTCCGAAGTGCTTTGGAGTAGCATGCTTTGAGTCGTGGTCCGCAAAAGGCACAAGAGTGGTAACCCGAAATTGATAAAGCTGAAAATTCATCATAATTGTGCCAGTCATGCGTCGTCCACATAAGTATGCCTTGCACTCGCATGTCTTGTCTTCTTATAGGTTAAGGCATGCCATGCAGAGTAATCCCATCCCTTAAAGTGTGTAGGTCTTCCACAAGTGGTGCAAGATCTACATCATGTCTTTTACCTTATAGTTATGTGGCACAACAAGTGTGAGAAGTGGAGAATGACATGCTTGGGACTCACCTCCCAGCCTGCTTGGGACTCACCTCCCAGCCTATTTATAGCCCTTGCCTAGTCACCATGTAGAGTTCTCTCTAAGATTCCTCTACTCATCTGGCCATCATGAGTAGGTACCTCATATGAACTCTCTAGCTTTTGGCCTTGGCTATCCCCCGAGCAAGGAACTTCTTGTTCCTCCAAGCATGTACATATCTCGAATATAACACTCTCTCCCCCTTCTAAAGATAATTATCCTCAATGATATAGAAGGAGCTATAAACCTGGAAATCAAAATCTGTGATTCCGAATAATAAAAGTAGAGTGTGGTAGGTGTCTCAAATACTAGATGCTCAAAAAGTACACAACTAGTCTCTGTGTTTTATATCTAGCATTTCCACCAACAAATAGTAGTCCTTACCTTGGTCATACTGTAGGAATCCCTCTGAGTCCCAATGAGTCCATATGTGTGCAGCATAAGTACTCGGAATATCCTCGGACTTCCTATGCCTAGACCTTGACCACTAAGTTGTGATGGCTTGTCACCTTTAGAGACCTTGGCACTTTGCCCTTGTCCCCCTAAAATACCCATTGACAGCTTGTCATATGGTATAATTGTGCAAAATCACTTACTCCACTAGAGTAATGCAAATATCAAAACAATGTGACTATGTCCAACTCTCTATGGAAGAATACTTAAAAGAAATGGAAATCTTTTCCAAGTAGTGTTTAATCTCTAAGCTCAAGTAAATCTACTTGATTTACTCACTCTAATGAAATAAAACTCAAGAAAATCTCATCATGATCCAAAGTATGAATCGGAGATGACAATCTATCAATGATCCAGACTATGGACCAAGATATTAATCTGTCAATGATCCAAACTATGGACCAAGATCTCGATGTGTCATATATAATAATCCAAATTATGGATCAAAATCTCGATTTGTCATATATAATATACAAATTATGGATCAAAATCTCGATCTATCATATATGATAATCCAAACTATGGATCAAAAGTTCGATCTGTCATATATAATATACAAACTATGGATCAAAATCTCGACCTATCATATATGATAATCCAAACTATGGATCAAAATATTTCCCACACAAAGTAAATCCTAATCCACTCTTTGGAATAAAATCCATCATGCCAAGTGAAGACATGCTAAGAACGTATAGCAACTAGTGGAACTACCACCACCTTCTCAATAATAACATGCAAGATGTTCAAAGTGGATGAAACTTGCTTTATGTTTGACCACCATCTGATCATTACTATGATCAAATCATTCCTAGATAGGAATGAGGTGTCTCAAGAAAACTACTGTAATAATCTGGCACCCCCAGATATAATGAGGACCATAATATGAGTCCACCAAATACACTGAAAAATGGTATGTAGATGTGTGCACACTCATAGCCCACTAGGCTAAGCATCTAGCTCACCTCATACACACTATGTATGAACCATGGCCTATTCTCAGGCATATCAAATAAAGTAGTACGTACTCTATAAATTTCTTCTCAATGCAATCGCCTATTCATAGTTCTTATGTGCAAACCTTGCCCTTCCACTTCTATGCTACTAGCCTGCGGACTTGCCTTGTTTGCGATCACATACAGAGTGACTGTCTCAACTGCCCCTCTGTTGTCTAATAATAAGATGATACCAAAAGATCATATAAATGAATTCCAAATCATATATGAAAAAAATATACAATATCAAAGACTTCTCTCCCATACCATTTGTCCTACACCTAGGTAGAATACAAAGTTTGATGTCATATATCACCGACTTTATACTCCACATAGATGCGTGTATGAGATTAAAGTCGAACACTTCTCTCAAGAATGATAAGAAGTCGGTGAGTACTCACAACCATAAATAATGTAATGAAATCATGAAGTGTACTCACAACCATAAATGATGTAATGAAATCATGAAGTATTCCTGAAGTGTTTCCTTCCCTTGATGGAAAGAACAGAGTCATTCCTATGACTCTATCACTCATAACTATCTGTAACATCAACTCATCTTGAGTTGACAATTGAGAAACTATTTAGTAAATCAAATCAACTAGAGTTGTGAAGGATGCGGCTTGCATAAAATATCAACTCATGCATCTTGAATAAAATATTGACTCACAATAAATTGGAATTTATACAACTTATATGAATCCAATTATATGAAATGAGAACAACTATCAAAGTTCTCCTATTCCATGCTCTAATGGCACTATATATATTCAGGAAAATTTTGACAGAGTCTCCTCTGTCCATTGAGAACGGTCACCATAAACCAATGCTAAAAAAAAAAGTATCTAGGGAATATCTATCCCATGTTCATCACACCATCTCAAAAAAAATATCATAAAAAACCTGTGAAAAGTCTTTTCCTTTCAACAATGTCTCCTGCATAAACAATTTCCAACAGCAGCACATTAAATCTTAATTTTAACTAACTTTTACTTATCCAAAATCTATGAAATTTTTGAGGCTTTTGTAGCTTTTCTCAAGCTTTCATTAGGAACAAAAATCACTTGATTTGGATATTTTCTCAAAGTTTTATGACCATTTTACTAGAAGGGTCGAACACTTGATGACCAACTCTGAAAATGTACAGGGTCATCTTCTTGAAGCCCTTAGACTGATCAAACAAACTCCAAATTTCCTTTTCTTTGTGCTCAAATCTAGCTCAACTTATCTAGTTTGGTCTCACTAAATGTAAATTCAAAATGAAATCAAGTATTCATTCAAAAGTATAATTCTATCTCTACTACACCTTCGCTTAGATGAGCCTAGAAACACTACTGCTGCACTTTTATAATATCTTCTAACTATGAAGAGAAATTCCAAAATCCTTGAATTTTGGTTATAGCATAGGGTCAATACCGGAGTAGCTTCTCCAATAGAAAGTTTTGAAAGTGGAGTTTTCAATATGAAAATAGCATGTGCTCATCAGTCACATGTACCACTCTCTGAAAACTCCTCGCGAGAGATTAGTCTGAGGCGAATAGATCCTTTGACCTATCAAATGATTTCCAATTGCTCCCAAATTTTAATAGCCTATAGCTACTACTATCTACATGTACTGATATACATTTCATAGTATTTGGACATTTGGATCTTTCACAATGACCAAAATACTAAGCCTCTATACCTTCAAAATTTTAAAAAGTTACAGAGGCTAACTTTTACTCTTTTCTGTATATCTCGTAAATGGAGAAACGTTTCATCTTGAAATTGTATACACACTGTCTGGAGGTGTTTACCTAATTTTAGAAAAAAAAATCACTCAATTTAAGTAAATGAGCTAAGAGAACGAATCACTTCTAGGTGACATGGTCTTTGTTCATTTCCTTAATTCCAGAGACTACACTTTGATGTGCAAAGATTATTTGAGCTGTCAAATGATCTTCAAAAATAATGCAACTTGGCATGCACAAAGTGCACGCTTTTATTTCTGACAAAACTCATTCCATTTGGATCTACCAATTAAGAGAAATGCCCTTTGTAACAGGCCTATGTCACTTGTTTCAGGCCTCTACCTCTACTAGTAGCACTTTTAGTGCAGAGGTAATTTGACCTATCTAAAAGTCTCAAAATTACTTAAAACTTGGTGAGCTTAAAGAAACACCTAAGAGATACTTGCCCTCCAAATTTCAATAAATTTGGGAATTTCCTCAAAGAGTAGAATCCAAATCTCTATGATGCTGCTACCTCACTAACTATTTGCTCGATCATTTTTTTCAAACTTAAAAATGAGGAGACATGTTAATCCTTATGATTAAACAAACTAATTCATTATCTTGGATTGATTATGTCATGGAGATATATCCATGCATATAATGATCATCTAGATCAATGCAAACCAAATAATCATCCAAATCGTCTCGTTGAAAAATCAACTCTTTACATAGTATCCACCCTTTTGTAAAAGTGAACATCTATGGATGTCATTCTATTCATTGTGCTTCTTGCACATTCATTAATCTCATCACAACCAATCATACACAAGCATTTAATACTTTTGTAGATGACATAACTATAGCACTCTTGTGCGGACTCGAGATAAATGTCTATATCAAGTACATAGACTCGCATGAAAAGCAATTTATGTGCTCATGCGTTACTAGTGGAAAACACATTTTAGTTGTTCTTGATGTATATTCCTTATCCTTTACTCTCTAAAGGCACAATTAGCCTATGCATGGTACCTCGATCACATACCTCATGCTCAACCTAACTCATCGTGGTGATACATAAAAGTGATCTTCTATAAACAGAAAATGCATCATGCACTTCAACTTTCTAGCAATCATATAATCTATGTATGCATGCATTCACTCATGCATCTTCTTCTCTACTTCAATCAATTTGTATGCTTTTAGCTATGTAGAGGTAAGACTTCCTCTCTCACACAACACAACATCACTTTAATTCTCACATGGCATATAACGCCATGTGGCTACAAAATTTCTGATAGCATTTTCCCAAGAAAATGAAGCCTGAAAAAAAATAATAATGGTCTTTACAGTGATAGGCATCAGCCTAGTGGTTGGAAAACCACTTGATTTACTCCATAAACCTGCAAATAAGAAACTTTTCCACAATGTGTTGTTGGGCACTACACACCCTCATTACAATGTCTTTTTCTACCTTCAATACCTACCAAAGATTCTAAAACACACAAACAAGATCTGTGCATACTTTTATGAATCAACATAAGTTAGTATAACTTCATGCGCATAGATAAGTTCATGTAAAAAACTAGCTTTCATGCACATTCCAATGTTGATTTCAGAAAACTAGAAGAAAATACAATGCAAAATTATAAATTTTGATGCAAGAAGTATTCAAATGAATTTATTTGAGAGAAAAAATATGATGCAAATGTATGAAAACCAATTCTTTCCTATCCAAAATAGTTCAAAATATGATTAAAAACTCCTAATTATCATAATTGAACACTCAATTCACTAAAAGAGAGTTTCTTGCCAGTCAATAGCCATCTAAAAGCTTATGCAGAGATGGCTTATAATGGTCAAACTATTGATTATGACCAATGAAAAGAAAGATCCTGAAGTGTAGAATCTAGAACAAGTTGAATTTCTTGATTTGGAGCTTCCATTGGGGTTATGGCCAAAACAATGAAGCTAGGTGAGTGGGCAGCATACCTCCTGAAATGATATACAGAGAATTAAATGCTCTCTGCAGGTGGTTTATAATTATCCAATGATAGGTTCCAGCTACTCCTTAGAAAGCCCTTGAAGTCTACTTCCCATCCCAAGTAGAATCATCCAATTTGGGTTTCATATGAGAGAGTTACGGCCATTTAAATGGAGATAGGTATACTAATCTTGCTCTTTCTCTTCTCTCTTTCTACTTCCTCTCTTTCTCGCTTGTTCATTCTCTTCTTCTCTCTCTAGCTCTTTCTCTCTTTCTTTCTTACTTCTCTTTCTTTCTTCCCCTCTCTTGCTCTGTCTCTACTTTTTTTTTCTCATTTCTATCTCTATCTCTTTCTCCATCTTTTTTCTCTTTCTCTATCTCTGTAGTTTTCTCTATTTCTCTTCATTTATTTTCTTCTCTGTCTCTTTTTCTTTCTCTTTTTTTCTCTCTCTACTTCTTCTATTTTTCTCTCTCTATCTCTTTCTTTTTTTCTATCTCTCTCTTTTCTTTCTTCTTATATTTCTCTTTCTTTTTATCTCTACTTCTCTTTCTTTCTTTCTTTCTCTTTCTCTTTTTTTTTTCTCTTTCTTTTCTTTCTCCTTCTCTGCCTCTCTTTCTCTTTCTCTTTCCTTATCTTCCTTTCTTTCTTCCTCTCTTATTCTCTTTCTATCTCTTTCTATATCTATGAATTCCTCTCCTCTTACTTTGTCGTTGTCTTTCTCTGTGAACTACTGTTAAAGTACGACTCATAAGCTGTCTTTCTCCCATCTCCCCAAGGTCTCTCTCCCAAAGCTCTAATATCAAATGTGAGAAGTGGAGAATGACATGCCTGGTACTCACCTCCCAGCCTATTTATAGCCCTTGCCTAGTCACCATCTAGAGTTCTCTCTAAGGTTCCTCTACTCATCTGGCCATCATGAGGAGGTACCTTGTATGAACTCTCTGGCTTTTGGCCTTGGCTATCCCCCGAGCAAGGAACTTCTCGTTCCTCCAAGCATGTACATCTCTGGAATATAACAACAAGAGCTAATAATAAATATCCCTTTTTGTGGCTAGCCATGGTTGATCAATAAATCACTCCAATAAGGGACTTCATGAGAGATCAACAACCATTTCATGCCAACGGCTCGTATTTCTACATCCCACAGCTGCTTCCAATTGCTTTCTTTCATTTGGCATTGCGGTTGTTGGCCAATTTGCCCTTCACGTAAAACATGTCTATGAGGCAAATATCTATGGTGTCCTTCATAGATAGTTTTCCAAAGTGCTTTGGAGTGGCATGCTTCGAGTCGTGGTCCGCAAAGGGGACAAGCATGGTAACCCAAAATTGATAAACCTGAACATTCACCATAACTCTATCAGTCATGCATCATCCACATAAGTATCCCTTGCACTCACACGTCTCGTCTTCTTATAGGTTGAGACATGTCATGCACAATAAACCCATCCCATAAAGTGTGCAGCTCTTCCTGAAGTGATGCAAGATATAAATCCATGTTTTTTACCTTATACTTACCTCGCACAATGAGAGCTAATAATAAATGGTCCTTCTTTGTGGCTAGCCATGATGGGATGTTATAGTTGACCAAACATATAGGCCATGTGCTCCATGAAGAGCTACATAAACCAAAAGGATTTACCCCATTTATAGCTAGGCCTAGAGGAAACTTTTGAGGCTTGTTAGCAAGCTCTGGCCACTTACTATCTATGTGTTTCCGAGCATCATAGTCATTAGGCACTCCCACTACACCATCTGTAGATGTGCTCTTTACGTGCGATGGCATTAAATTCACTATGGATTTGCATCTGAACATGCTCTTAATTCTTGGAATGATTGGAAAGTGGTGAAGAACCTTTGTAGGGTCTACTTTGCCCACAAGTTCTTCTCTAAACATGTTCGCTCCACAATGTGGACATATGTGGAGATGCTCATACTCATTCCAAAAGAGAATGCAATCATTTGGACAAGCATGAATCTTGGTGTAGTCCATTCCAACTCATTGTAAATATTCTTTTGCATCTCCACATGTTGGAGATATGTCATTGCCATATGATGAAAGAAACTAATCTTTAACAAGCCTGCAATAACAAGCCTGCAATAAGCCATTAGAATGATATTAGTAAATAAAGTTATTTTGATAAAGCAATGAAAGTTTATTTCAAATCCACTCACCTCAACAACTAAGAGACACTACTATCTGACCATCCATAAATGGATTGAAAATTGAGCATCACGAGTGAGGCAAGTAGTACAAATATCTTTGCCCTAGTGCACAGTGGTAAACGGGCTAGTCTTCACATGTTTTGGTATTCTTTGTCGGCTTCTCATCCTAGAATTTTTTTCTTGTCCATCGAACCCATAACATCTTCTCTACCATCATGATCTTCGTCCATCTCATAAACTGCTTTGAGCATTTCTTCCATGTGTGCATTCTATTTAATACTACCAGTACCTTGTACTTCTACCTCCCTCTTCAGTCCCTTCTATCCACGAGAGGTTACCAGTGCAATGTTGTTTGGGTGCACCTGCTCACCATGAGGACTATGGGAATGATAGTGTAGGTTTCGTAGTCATCTTTTGTCAAACAATCCATATTTTTAAAGATGTGCAGTAAAAATCCATCATTTGATAAATTTGATACTTGCATTGAGTGCAAGGACATGCCATTCTCTCCTCTGGATCCAAAGATGCCATTTGATACCAGGTCAACATGTTAGGACATCTTATTCTAAAAAACTAGTTTTTTATTAAACAAAAAACCCTATTTCTTGTATATTTAATTTCATTCAAAAACCAAAATTTCTTATTTATTTAATTATACATAGTACATTTCATTATATATTATAATTTCTTTCTTAATATTCATAAATATATGAATATATATATACTAAAATTTAAATATATATTTGATTTAATAAAAAACCTATTTATCTATATTTATTTATCTATACTAAGATCGTATTTTTTATATATATTTGATTGTATATTGTACTTTTTTTCCTTATATATATATATATTTATTAAATATAAAAACCTATTTTTAATATATTTAATTCTATATATAAAATTTAATTAAAAAAACTAGCTCTTTTCATATTTATTTGTCTATATTAGAATCCTATTTTTAATATATTTATGATTCTGTATTGTACTTTTTTTCCTAATATTAATATGAAACCTAAACCTCTATTTATATATATATATATAATTATATATATTTAATTTATATGTTTAAAGCCCTAGCTCTTTTCATATTTATTTATTGATACAAAAATCCTATGTTTTATATATATTTATTTATATATTATAATTTTTTGTCTTAATTGTTTTCTTGATTTTTATCTCACATATATTTAATTTAATTGAAAATCCTAAAATCCTATTTTTGTATATATATGATAATATATATGTAAAAAAGCTAAACATCTTAAAGACCTATTTTTTATATATTTAATTATATACATTTATTTTTATTGTATGTATGTAAAAAATCTAAAAGCCTAATCCTAAATACCTAGACCTAAACATGTATATGTGTGTATGCATTTGTATATACATGTGTATGTGTATGTGTATATGTATTATATGTGTATATGTATACATATATGTATGAATGTGTAAGACCTAGACCTAAAACATCCATATGTGTGTATGCATGTGTATAAGCATGTGTATGTCTATATGTATTATGTGTGTATATGTGCATGCATGTGTATGCATGTGTATAAAGCCTAAAACCCTAATCCTAAAGACCTAGACCTAAAACATGTACATGTGTGTATGCATATGTATATATGTGTATGTGTATATGTAATATGTGTGTATGCCTATGTAAAAAGCAGAAAACCCTAATCCTAAAGACGTAGACCTAAAACATGTATATGTGTGTATGCATATGTATATACATGTGTATGTGTATATGTGTATGCATGTGTAAAAACCATAAAACCCTAATCTTAAAGATATAGACCTAAAACATGTATATGTCTGTATGCATGTGCATATATATGTGTATGTGTATATGTGTATATGCATGTGTAAACAGCCTAAAAACCATAATCCTAAAGACCTAGACCTATATATATATATATATATATATATATATATATATATATATATATATATATATATATATATATATATATATATATATATATATATATATATATATATATGTGTGTGTGTGTGTGTGTGTGTGTATGTATATATGTGTACACACACACACACACACACACACACACACACACATATATATATATATATATATATATATATATATATATATATATATATATATATATATATATATATATATATATATATATATATATATATATATATGTGTGTGTGTGTGTGTGTGTGTGTGTGTGTGTGTGTACATGTATGTTTATATATGTATGCATGTGTGTATGTAATTGTTGACATACAAGTCAGATGAAGAGCATACTAGCACAACGGAGCAGTCATGCACAATAGGGCAACAAGGCCTAATCATTTTTTTCCATAAAGTATTTCCAATTCAAGTGATTTTCATCACTACACACACATTGTAAATTCCGTTTTTGGTAAAATAGACTCCATTTTGTTCAAGCCGAGAAGTCCTCGAGCTTGAGGAGTGTTAGAATTAGCTACGTACCAATTTTCATAATTTTTAGACTTCGTTTGAGCCCTCAAATAGGCTCTAGAACCTAATTTTTAACTAGGCCGGACACTAGGTCTGGACAAGGCCAAAGCTAGTCAGAAAACTATAAAAAGAGCTAGAGAGCTCATTTTGAGGTAGATTGTTTGTGAATTGAGCTTATGTAAGAGACTTTTTGACTAATGCAAAGAGCTCCATTGTTCCTCTCCTTGTTCTTGCCTTGTGTGCGCGTATGTGTGTATGTGTGTGCATGTTTGTGTGCTTCTCACTCATGAACTTGTGCCTTCACTTGCTCATAGTCTTCATACTAGTCCTCACGTCTCCACGGATTGACAATTATGAGGTGGATCTCCTCATGTTGGTACTCACCATTGGGCTGGAGTGACACCAAATTTGGCGCCGTTGCCGGGGAGAGAGCTTCGAGGACGAGCGTGTGATGGTAAGACGTCGAGTTGAGACATTGGAGTTATAGGTAATATCCTTTCTTTTCCTTATTTTTCTTCATTTTTTTCTTATTTTTGCATCACCATCATCACCATCATCATCCCCACCATCTCCCACCTCCATCTCCATCTCCACAAAAATTTCAGTTTTTTGGTCATATCCCACTCCCCACCTCATTTCCCTCATTTCATTTGTGAGAGAGAGTGGGAGAGAGCTTGCGCTTCAATTGAGAGACAATTTATCACAGACACTTTTAATGACCCTTTTTTCCCCCTTTGCTATTGTCAAAAATTTTTTCCTCTAGAGCTCTCTTGGTGTACCTACCCCTCAGTAGGTCAACTTCAAAATACCCTATCTGAAAATCAATGCATTATTCTTAAAAAAAAATAGTTGAGGGCGTGTAGTATATGCCACGAGCTTTCTGACAAGCCCTAGAGCTCAAAAGATGGATTTCAAATGAAAAAGTTATGACTGTTCAGGGTTTAGGGGGTTAAAATAGACAAACAGGCCCTTTCAGGGTTCTAGGGCATTTTTTCCAAGGCCTATTAAGTGTATGAGTGAGTGGGTATGTAAATATGCCCAAAATTTAGCCTAAATTTCCAAAAAATTACCCCTTTATTTTTTTTTGCCGAGAATGTCTGTCTATCGCGATAGACGGTGTCTGTCGCGATAGACACTAACTATCGCGTGGGGTTGTTTGTCGCGATAGACGACGTCTGTCGTGATAGATGGAGTCTATCGTCTGTCGTAATTTGGTCTGTCGCGATAGACAAGTGTCTGTCGCGATAGACGGGGTCTATCGTGGGTCTCTGCCTATCGCGATAGACAGGTGTCTGTCGCGATGGACAGGGTCTATCGTCTGTCGTGGTTTTGGTCTGTCGCGATAGACGGTGTCTGTCGCGATAGACTGATTTTATCATGGAATTTGGTTTGTCGCGATAGACCGGTGTCTATCGCGATAGACGGGGTCTATCGTGGGTCTCTGTCTGTCGCGATAGATGGGTGTCTGTCGCGATAGACAGGGTCTATCATCTGTCGTGGTTTTGGTCTATTGCGATAAACGGTGTCTGTCGCGATAGACTGATTTTATCGTGGAATTTGGTCTGTCGCAATAGACCGGTGTCTGTCACAATAGACGGGTCTATCGTCTGTCGTGGTTTTGTTCTGTCGCGATAGACTGAGTTTATCATGGAATTTGGTCTGTCGCGATAGACCGTGTCTGTCGCGATAGACAGTGTCTATCGTGATAGACTCAAAAAACGCAAATTTTTTAGAAACTTCTAGTGATTTGGAGTGCTCTAATGATGTAGGTTACCGTGCCAAACATGCATTCAAAAAATATCAAGTTTTTCTGTCTGTCGCGATAGACAGAGGTAGTCGTCCCGGGACCTGTGCAGAGTCTGTCGTACGTGCGCAAGCTGCTGGAGATGGTGGTACAGCTAGTTCTTGCAACAAAGGCTCAAAAAACACACAAAAATAGATCGCTTGGGATTTTTTTACAGGATTATCGAGAGCTATTGGAGAAATCAAAGCGAGTGCCATTGTGTGCAGGCTTGGGAACTTGCTTCCTGGGTAGAGAAGCATAGCAAGGAGGAGCATCTTGAGGTTGGAACATCTCTTAATCCCTCAGTCCATTCTTAGCATAGGCTAAGTGCGAGTAGTTGTCTTGTTTGAATAGAGGTATGATAGGAATACTCAAGTTCTAAGAGTCTAACTTCTCAAGTCCAAGAATAGTCTAAATTGCAGTCAAGGGATATCTTAAAGGAAAAGAACTTAAACTAAGCGGACGCAGAACATCAAGTACGACACACTAAATTGCTCCTGACGACGCTTAATTAAAAACAAGAAAACACATCCAAAGGAACTTAAAAGGAACAAGTGACTGGTACCAAAGAAATCAACAACGTACAAAGGGCATATGAAACTTAGATCAAGACGACATCTAGGGAGAGATAGACAAAGTCTTAGGTCTTCAGAGGCTAGTGTCAATCACACTGCTAGGTCTTGGGCCCAGCAGCTGAGCCACTTTTCACATTACCCTAGCTCTGAGACTAGTGAATCAGAGATGTCTCAAGGTATGGAGACACCTACGGGGAGTTCAGGTGTGCCATATTTGTATAGGGTGGAAGGCCCCTACAAGACACAGCAGGAATACCTTAGGACCAACTGATTAGGTGCTAGTATCTATGAGGACGGCCTAGGAAGGTCTGTGGTACAGATCAAAAACCCAGATCAATCCATTGGACTAGAACACCCAGCAGTCAAGTTTGAAAACGGAGCATACTTGGACAAAGAAGGAACCATATATGTAGTCATTAGTCACCCCGACAGGACAGATGAATTCGGGAATGTGATCCCTGAGACGGACATAGGTGACCTAGAGCAAGGAACATAGGAGGAGAGCCGAGGACCCCTCGAGGAAAATCTATTCTTACTAGAATCCTTAATCCCGAGTGGGTTCCCCAGGACAATAAGAGTATAGATCTGCTCCTGAACCAAGAGACTGATGAAGCCTTTTGGAGGTATAAATCTGATCAGCCAAATGAGGTAGGAACAATCATGATATATGAGTTCAAGGACCCGGATAGCCCAGGCAAAGTGACTTACCTAGAAAATGCATCAGAACGGATCTTTGTGGTTACAAAACATGATAGGCATGCTTACACTTGGGAAGGTGAATTTATTTTCCCCCAACCTAGGTCTAATGTGTCCTTTGGTCACCCAGGAGCTGGAACATCCCAAGCTCATGGAGCTCAGAGAGACAGAAGTAGAGATAGACCTAAGGTAAGCTTTGCCAACCCAGGGGGCAGAGAAAGAACGAGAACGGAAACAAATAGAGGGGAACCTGAGGTACTTAGAGCTCCAAGGAACCAAAGGAATGTGGATGAATTCCCTCTACCAAGACCTAGAGAGCACACGAGGACTTTGAGACCTACCCAGCTTGTTAAGTCCATGAAGAACTACTTCGATGGCACAAGAGACCCATATGATCATGTGGCTGAGTTTAGGCAAGTCTTGAGAGCAGAACAAGTTGAGGACCTATTCACGCAGTATAATGCCTTTGGTCTAACCCTTAGGAACACAACCCTTACATGGTTTCAACCATTGAATGAGAGACAGTTTAGGAGCATAGACCAACTCTTGGAGGCTTTCATCACGGAATTCTCTAAGAGTGGGATAAGGCATAATACTTCCTCATTGATACATAGCTTCAAGCAAACACCTCAAGAGACCGTGAGACTTACAGGAAGAAGATTTAGGCAATATCTGGAGAGATGCCCTGTGCCTGAGTTACCCACACCAGCCAAACAAGTGGCTTTATTCTTGGATGGATTGTTAAGTACCAAACTGACGTCATATGTGTACTTGAAAGACCCTAGGACCATAGAAGAGTGTGTACGCATGTGCATCGACATTGAGGATAACCTAGGGGAGGAATTAGAGCTCTCAAAAATCTATAAAGATTCAAATAGTTCTAGTAGCCTTATTTCCTCACAATCCACATCAATTGAGGATCTAGCAAAAAAGGTAGCCCTGAAATTAGATATCTCTAGCAAGCAGATTCCAAGATTTGCCCCTGTGAAAAGATGTTACACTTGCGGAGGTGACCATATGGCGAACGTATGTCCCATCATGGCTCAACCCCAAGTGAATCCCAGTAGTCAATACTGCACCATAGAACGGAGGTACACCAATCACACTACGCAAGATTGCCCCTACAATAAGCAAGCAGTTAGGCAGACGTACCCACAACCATACCCTCAACAGGGTAGGTACCAAAACCAGTACCCACCGTAGCAGTATGCTAGACCTCAACAAACCTACCACCCACAATACCCAAACCATCAAAATCCTCAGCCTGTGTTAGCACAACAACCCCCTGCCCCAGCTAATGTAATTTCTAAGGAAAGTACGCAGCTGCAGAAGAGAACCTGAATAGAGCCATAGTGCGAGTAATGCCATTGCTGTCAGAAAGTGACCCAAGCGACCATAGCTTTGATTCTACACATATAGATAGCCCCCAGGCCTACTACATGCAATCTCTTGAGCATGGTGAGTCCTACTACAGTGAAGAGCCAAGTGAGCCTAGTTGGGAGCCAGAATATGCAAATCTCATGTACACAAATCCCAACACTAGACCTCAACCTAGGCAAGTAAGACCCCCATTCCCTAGAGGACCATGCTACAGATGTCAGGGAGATCACCTCATTCGCGATTGCCCCTTACCTCCACCTACACAACCCCAGTCAGTGGCAATCCAAGGCTTTTGTACAGATTGTGGAAAAGAGCATCTCTTACAAGATTGCCCAAAGAATCCCAATAATATGCCAAAAATTACTCCTATCAATGTTATTGGGTTAGTAGTAGACTCTACAGGAAGCGTCACGTCCACCCTGCCAATACAAGTGGTCACTAGAGCTCAAGCGTTGCAACAAAACCAAGACTTAGGCCAGGAAAAGAATGCGGAGGTTAGCGAGAGTGAGAGTCAGAATAAGAAGAGGACAAGAGCTTGGAGAGATAGCCGTGAACGTATGAAAAGGCAATGGGCAAAAAAGATGAGCGAACTTGAGGAGAGCCTATGGGAAACCAAAGCCAAAATCATAGAAATCACATCTCAAACGCACTCTCACACATCCCCACCACTACCATCCCCTTCACCCTCCATTCCTCAACCATCTAATCCACCACACATAACCCACCCACCACCCCGAGTAGGATAAGTTTTAGTAGATCCCACGCCCGAAGACATAGATATGATGCTCAGGGCATATCAGGCCAGGATCCAGGAAGGACCAAATGTAACGGATCATGAAAGATGTTACCCTAGAGCTGACCTAGAGCTTGAACGAACTAAGTTGTGTGAGCCTCCATACACAATTCCACACTTTACAAGAGGCTCATAGCATATTAGAAGTACAGCTACAGAACACAGACCAGGAAGCAATAAAAGTGGTAGAAGGTCATCTACAGACACAGCTAGAATGCAATTCAAAGCTTCAGCGAAATATGGCCCTACTCAAGTGACACCTTGCAGGAGCTCATGAATAGAATCGACGCCTGCAACTACAGAATCAAGAAAACCTAGAAGCAGTGATCAAAAGCACACCTGGGGCACCCATCAGTCCCTCAAAGTTTCAAGCTGTGACCCCCGACAATATTAAGATCATCTTGGAAGATTATGCTAGGCTGCTTGAAGCACATGATCAGTTATCAGAGGAACTGGATCAACTAAAGCAAAGACAACAAAAAGACACAACGACTACCTCTCAAACCACCTCCTCAGTGGCTTTACTTCTCACAGACTCAGAGGCTCTAAAAGATCTCTAGAAATAGGTTACAGAATTGCAAGCACGCCTACTACAATATGAGAGACCACCATCCCCACCAGAGGCTCCCACCGACGAGAAAACAATACAAATTCCTGTGGAACAAACGTTTGAAGAAGAATATGATCCACAACCCTTCCCAGGAGGTGGACAAACGGAAGAAGGTCAGGATACATTCGAAGCCCCGCGACCCCCATGGCTACGACAAGTCGAGGAGATTGGGAGTTCACATGAAGAGAGAACCGTAGTGCAAAATCAGGCCATGAGATTCATAGAAGACACCATATTACAATCCGACTACTTCAAGCACCTGTCATCTAGACGCCTTATCCTCTCATCAGAACTTCAATATAGACCTTACTATGTCATTTTAGCCGACTACAACGCAGAGATACAGAGAGTCACGGGTAAGATTCCTACCTTCGCTACCCAGTTTCAACCCGAAGACCTTCCTCCCGAAGTACAAAAAGGCAAAATTCGTCAACCAACCTCGCGGCAGAAACTTCTAGAGACATATCCAGAAATGCTGCGCGCATGGAACAATGCACCTTTACATCTCCTATACAATCCATGCTACGGTCTAGTTCCACGCCGCAGATCTTGGAAAGCATTCAACATTAAAGTGCAGAACAACGCGCAATGCAAAGAATGGCTAAACTACCCATACATAGCGCCACCACAAGGACCACCATCAGTAGCCTATATGATGGCCACAATTCGACACTGGATGCCTCGACTGAAGCCCATGCAAGATGTGGCGGCCCAAATGATGCTTAAGATCTTGGATATGATGCAAGTAGTCCTCAAAACCTTTAAAAATGCAGCAGCACCACAGGTACGTCAACCGAGGTTTACAAATGGAAATTGATCAGGATTTTGGGAGTAGCACTCCGAAGTGTTTGCACCTAAGCCAACACACCTACTCCATCTCTTTGCTTGTGAACAAGCCATGTACTCCGAGTACTACACCACACCGCAACCAGAGGTCCCCGGTGCAATAAATTGAAATGCATTGGAAGGTGACCTAGCAAGAGGATTAAGGATAGGAGAACATGAACTTGCCACCAATGTCATCCAATACTATATTGACCACCCTATAGAACAAAGGTCTGTCAGGGGCGACAAACGCTAGGAAGGGGGGAGAGTGTTGACATACAAGTCAGATGAAGAGCATACTAGCACAACGGAGCAGTCATGCACAATACGGCAACAAGGCCTAATCATTCTTTTCCATAAAGTATTTCCAATTCAAGTGATTTTCATCACTACACACACATTGTAAATTCTTTTTTTGGTAAAATAGACTCCATTTTGTTCAAGCCAAGGAGTCCTCGAGCTTGAGGAGTGCTAGAATTAGCTACATACCAATTTTCATAATTTTTAGACTTCGTTTGAGCCCTCAAATAGGCTCTAGAACCTAATTTTTAACTAGGCCGGACACTAGGTCTGGACAAGGCCAAAGCTAGTCAGAAAACTATAAAAAGATCTAGAGAGCTCATTTTGAGGTCGATTGTTTGTGAATTGAGCTTATGTAAGAGACTTTTTGACTAATGCAAAGAGCTCCATTGTTCCTCTCCTTGTTCTTGCCTTGTGTGCGCGTGTGTGTGTATGTGTGTGCATGTTTGTGTGCTTCTCACTCATGCACTTGTACCTTCACTTGCTCATAGTCTTCATACTAGTCCTCACGTCTCCACGGATTGACAATTATGAGGTGGATCTCCTCATGTTGGTACTCACCATTGTGCTGGAGTGACAGTAATATATATGTGAGTGTGTGTGTGTATAGGCATGAGTGTGTATGTATATATGTGAGTGTGTGTGTTTATATGTATGTGAGTGTATATGTATATGTGAGTATGCATGCCTACATATGCATGAATATGCATGTGTGTATGTAATATGTATGTGAACAAAACAATCACGTACATCGATGTAATGTTTTGAATCGTTATCAAAGCCCAATCAACATTGTTTCTCATCAAATTCCCAAGAGGCAAGTCCAAAAAGCTCCTGTAAAACCAAAGAGAAGAGAAATTAGAAAAAAGAAAACATAGGTAAAGAGAAAAGGCGAAAGAGTACGTGCATCACTTACCAAGATGCAAGATCTAGAGAGAGATCGAGTGTGTGTGTGTAGAGAGAGAAAGTTCTATGTGTGTGTGTGTGCACAAGACAATGCAGGTTGTACGTGCAAACTCAATGTTTGAGCACTACTCAATTCAAAACACATGCAACATGTTGAATTTTCCCTCTTGAGTCCCATTATCATATAAGAGACCATAAGTATAGGCATCAATATAGGCACCGGTATGAGCGTCCATAATTTCCACTAAACTGTAATGCTTTAGTGGAACACATGTTAAGTACATATGCTACACATATAAGAGTCTCAAGCGAGAAACTATGTGGTAAAACCTCACTCTTCATCATACACCTCACCATCTCCATGAGTGACTTCTTCTTCCTTTCAAAAAATTCATTTCGTTGAGGTGTATATGGCACTATACACTCATGTTTTATCACACATCTAGCCAAAAATGCATTAAAATTGAAGATATATTCCCCCTCCGCTCGATTAGAATGGAGGACTCCCATTTAACATCTTGACTGATTTTAAGCCAAAACGAGAAACTATTTGAAGGATATAAAATTTTCCAACTTTGCTTTCAATGGATATACCCATGCATGCCTAGAGAAATCATCAATGAAAGTCACAAAGTAAAGTTAGTTCCCAAAAGAAGGTTTTTGCATAGGACCACAAAGATCACTATGAACAAGGTGCAATTTTTGAGTAGTTTGTATTGAACCATGTTTTGGGAAGGAGGAATGCTGCATTTTGCCCAAAATATAGCCTTTACAAACATGTTTAGTAGGTACCTCAAGTTTGGGTAGAGAGGACACCATTTTAGATTCTACAAGCATAGCAAACTAGCAAAATTCAAATTATCTAAGCATGCATGCCAAAGCTTTGCATTTGACATAGCCTGAGAATCTTGAACTACACATGATTAACCATTCATAAATTTTTTAAAATCTATGAGCTTATATAGCCCACAACATAAAATGCGAGAAGCAATAATGATATCACCATTTGATAAATTATGAATTGTTCATCTCTCATCAACAAAATTCACAACCAAGCCGATCTTGGCTAATGTTGAAACAGATAACACATTTTCCTCGATTCTGAGCATAAATAAAGCATTCAAAAACGTAAAAGCACTACCATCAACAATAGTCAAAATGATCTTACCAACTCCCATGATAGGATAAGAGAAGTTGTTGGTACATGTGAAAATATTCCTTGTAGGGGCAGGCTCAAGTGAAGTGAAGAAATTGTGATGCGAGGTTTATGTTTGGTTGCCCCACTATCAAAGTACCAAATATCTAAGTCTACTACATACATACACTATTCATGACAAGATAGTTCATGACTGCAAACAATAGTAAATGCCCATTCTTCATTTTGCATCGTAGCGCAGTTTCTTCTCTTCACTCAAGCTTGCCCCTACAGCGAATACTATTACATGCACCAACAACTCCTGTTATCCTGTTATGGGAGTTGGTAAGATCATTTTGACTACTACTGATGGTAGATCTTTCACTTTATCAGATGCTTTGTTTGTGCCAGGGATCAAGAAAAATCTGTTGTCAGTTTATGCATTAGCCAAGATTGGTTTGGTTGTGAAATTTGTTGATGACATGTGTACAGTTCATGATCTATCAAATGGCGACATGATTATTGCTTCTGGCATTTTATGTCATGGGTTGTATAAGCTCATAGACTATGAAAGATCTATAAATTATTTGGCATGTGCAGTACATGATTCTCAGGCTATGTCAGATGGAAAGCTTTGGCATGCACGCTTTGTTCATCTGAATTTCGCTAGTTTGCTATGCCTACAGAAATCTGAAATGGTGTCCTCTTTGCCCAAACTTGAGGCACTTGGAAAACATGTTTGTGAAGGCTGTATTTTGTGCAAAATTCAGCGTTCGTCCTTTCCAAAAAATGGTTCAGTTTAGGCTACTTAGAAATTGCAGCTTGTGCATAGTCCTATGCGGACACCTTCTTTTGGGAATTATCTTTACTTTGTGACTTTCATCGATGATTTTTCCAAGCATGCATGGGTATATCCATTGAAGGAAAAGTACGAAGTGTTCATGTGCTTCAAACAGTTTTTGGTTCTGGCTGAAAATCTGTGAGCATGTAAAATGGGCACTCTCCGTTTTGATCGAGGGGGGGAATATATGTCTTCTGATTTAATGCATTTTTGGCTAAACGTGGGATAAAACACCAGTGTACAGTGCCATATACACCTCAATAGAATGGATTTGTTGAACAAAAGAACAGGTCACTCATGGAGATGGCGAGGTGTATGGTCAAGAGTCAGGCTTTACCACATAGTTTTTGGCTTTAGGCTTTCATGTGTGCAGCATATGTACTTAACAGGTGTCCCACTAAAGCACTCCAGTCTATCACTCCATATGAGGCTTGGCATGACCGCAAACCATCTGTTGCTCATTTGCGTGTTTTTGGTTGTTTGGCATATGCATTAGTGCCTGAACAACATCGCAGAAAATTGGATGATAAGGCAATAAAATGTATTTTCGTTGGGTACAATTCTGAAAGTAAAGGCTATCGTCTGTATCATCCACGGACTAAACGCATTCTGGTTAGCCGTGATGTTGTTTTTGTGGAAGATGTTATTCAGCCATTGCTTTCATGTACTAAGCAGACATCTGTTAGCTCCAAAGACATGTATGATACTTTGCTGCCTCTTTTTATAGGTGGACAGTCTAGTGCTGGTCCTAATGAGGCAACTTCCCAAACTTTGCAGGTTTCATGTAATGATGCAGATTTACATGATGCACTTATTGATGAGAGAGCTAATATTGAGCAGGTAAACTATGCCAAAATGGCTGGTGAAGACCTTGCATGACAACAAATTAGATGCACCTTTGTCATATTATACTCGTTTAGGCTCTCATAGTGCCTCCTTTGAATTAAATTGTTATGCTATGGCTGCATCTAGTCTCTATGATGAGATTGAGCCTGTTTTGTTTGATGAAGCACAAAATTCAAAAAATTGGATGGCTGCTATGCAATCTGAATATGATGCAATAATGAAGAATGGTACTTCATCTTTATGTGACTTGCCTCCTGGCAAGAAGGCCATTGGTACTAAGTGGGTATACAAGCTGAAGTGTAAACCTGATGGTACACTTGACAGATACAAGGCTAGGCTTGTTGCAAAGGGTTATGCATAGGAAATAGGCATTGATTTTTGATGAAACCTTTGCCCCTACTTGCTGAATGACTACTGTTCATAGCATCTGTGCACTTGCAGCTCATCATGGTTGGAATGTACATCAGTTGGACATTAAAACATCATTTCAGAATGGTGACTTGCATGAAGAAGTGTATGTTTTTCAACCCCATGGCTTTGTGCAGAAAGGGCATGAAAACTAGGTGTGTTGGTTAAAGAAGGCATTATATGCTTTAAAGCAAGCACCACGTGCTTGGTATGAAAAGATACATGCCTATCTAATTGCACATGGTTTTGAGAATAGTCCAATTGAAAGCACCTTATATGTTAAGCATGCTAATGATGTACTTCTGATCATTGTGGTTTATGTTGATGACATGCTGCTCACTGGTCCTCATGAGAGGCATATTGCTGATTTTAAGGCTGAATTGCATGCCTCATTTGAGATGTCTGATTTGGGGCATTTGCATCATTATTTGGGCATTTAGTTTATGCATGTTGATGGTGGAATGGCTTTGTGTCAAACAAAATATATTGAAAAATTATTGCAGTGTTTTGGCCTTGAAGACTCTAAACCTATTGCCACTCATATGGAGACATGTTTACGATTGAGTCTTCATGATGCTGGAGATGCATTTGATGTTGTTCTCTATCAGCAGGGTGTTGGGTGCTTGCTTTACTTATGCATTACTCGGCTATGTTGAGATATCAAGCTCAAGATGTGATGATCCAGGATGACACGTACCAGTTTTTTGTTTCTCTGACATGTATAGTGGTCATGCCGGTATATGTCAGGGATACTTCATTGAGCTGTATTAGATTTATCTACCGAGAGTGATGGCACATTTGTTTCTTGCCAGCTCACTCATTCGCGGACATTAGGTTTTTCCTTATGTACTGGTCTTTATATATTGCACTAGTGGTATTCTTGTTTTTAGGTCATTCTTGTACATTCCTTTTATGCAATAGAAGAAGAAGAAGAAGAAGAAGATCATTCTTCCTTGTCTCAATTTGTGTGTGTGCTTCTCCTTGAGAGTGAGAGTGTGTGTGTGAGCTCTCTTCCTTATCTCCTTCCTCGTGACATGGTATCAGAGCCAACATGGCTGTAGAGAGCTCGTGGAGAAGGCGACGGTGAAGACTACGTGGCAAGGCGTGGAGAAAATGCGATTTCACAAACGGCCTCCGTTTGCTCCGTTTCGAGCCGCAAGGTGGGGCCCACAGAAAAACCAGGTCAGTTTTAGAAACTGTAACTTGCGTTGTGTTCGGCAACACTCATATATTCCAGATCTAGAATTTCAAGCGATTCCGTGTACTCTTGATACATGAAAACTGTGTTTTTCTGAGATCGAACTCTCACGTGATAGTGCGACAGTGTTCAAGCAGAAGTGCTGCTTGTAGTGTGTTGCGGTGTTGTGAATTGTTGCAGAAATGGCAAACGCAGATGGAATGAGTCAACATGAGCGATAAGCTGGACAAGAACAACTTCCATGCTTGGAGATTCAGAATGACGAGTTTCCTGATGGAAAAAGGCATGTCTCGTATGTTGATTCAGGTGCTTCAAATCACATGACCAGTCATGCAGAATGGTTTAGTAGTTTGTAGAAAATGCCAGTTCCTGGATATGTTGAAACAAGTGATGATACATCACATCCTATTGAGCATACAAGAAACATAGCATTGTCTATGGAGGATGGAAAGGTAAAACATCTCGCTGATGTGCTGCATGTTCCAAATATAACAAAGAATCTGGTTTCTGTTGGACAAATGGTTGACCAGGGATTATAAGTCAGGTTCAATGATGATGGATTATATGTAGAAGAGTACAAGCAAGATGGACGATTGGTTGCCAAAGGAAACAAAGTGGGTAGGATGTTCACCTTAAATGTGAAGATTCTTGAAATGAATGCAGCCATGTTTGCAAAAGGTGCAGGAGTTATTGCAAATATAGAGATATGGCACAAACGGATCGGACATGCAAACTTGCAGCATCATTTCCACATGACAAGCATATTAGTGAGAATGTACTAGAAGTAGTACATACAGATGTTTGGGGTCTAGCAAAGACCACATCTATGGGTGGTTGCAGGTTTTATGTTACTTTCATTGATGACCATACACGCAAAGTATGGGTATATTTCATGAAAGAGAAGAGCGAGGTGTTTACTCACTTCCAGAATTTTAAAGTTATGGTGGAAAAGCAGACAAGGAAGTACATTCAGACATTAAGATCTGATGGAGGAGGTGAATACATGTCAAATGAGTTCAGCAGTTTTCTAAACAATCATGGAATTCGGCGTCAGTTTTCATGTAGGTACACACCACAACAGAATGGTGTTGCTGAACGCAAAAACAGACATATTGTAGAAATAGCAAGAGCCTTAATGGCTGAGAAGAATATGCCTCATTGTTATTGGGCAGAAGCTGTGCATACTGCTGTATACATCATGAACAGAACTTCGACTGTTGCTGTACATCAAGTTACACCTGAAGAGAAGTTTACAGGTAAAAAGCCAAACTTATCACATCTGAAAGTTTTTGGCTGTATTGCATATGTACATGTCCCAAATGAATTGAGGACGAAGCTTGATCCAAAAGTAGAAAAGTGTGTCTTCATTGGATACTCCCTTGAGCAAAAGGGATATAAATGTTATAATCCACTCACACGACAGGTAAAGGTGAGCAGAGATGTGGTATTTGATGAAATGTCAAGCTTCTATGCAAATGCCAAAGAAGGACTGAGTCTTGAACCAAATGACAAAGAAAATGCTGAAAAATCAAGTGCAGAATCTCAGGTTTTGAGTGGACCAGATGCGTCACCAAGCAATAGTTCCAACTCAAATCCATGGAGTGGAAGATTACGTGGGAATTTCAGTCCAGCAAATTCATCAAATACATCCAAGAAAGGTAAAGAAAAGCTTTTTGCTGGTCATAAAACATGTGCAGGTTTTGAAGACGTTGATGGAGATTCAAGCGGTTCAGAAAAGAGTCTTGATGAGGAACTTGGATTGCCCTTTGTGAAGACTCTAGGAGTAAGAAGGGCACATGCAGATGATACAAGGAGAAGTGACCCAGGACCAAGAAGATCTGGGAGGATGCGTAATTCAGTGCAACGATTGACATATGATAGTTACATGGCTCGCCATTGTGCCTACATGACAAAGGTAATACAAGATGCTGAACCTTCTTGTTTTGAAGATGCAATTGATAATGCAGATTGGGAAAAAGCTATGGATGAGGAGATGGCTGCATTTTATGGAAATGATACATGGAAGTTGGTTGCATTGCCGCAAGGAAAAAAACCCATAGGATATAAATGGGTTTACAAGGTAAAGCATAATACTGATGGTAGCATAAGCAGGTATAAAGCATGATTAGTAGGTAAAGGATATGCACAGACATATGGCATTGATTATGAGGAAACATTCAGCCCTGTAGCTAAAATGTCTACTGTTAGGACACTTGTTGCATTAGCTACAGCAAAAGGATGGACTTTGCATCAGATGGATGTGAAGAATGCTTTCCTACATGGTGAGTTACAAGAGGAAGTATATATGGAACAGCCACAAGGATATGAAGATTCAAAGCATCCAGAATATGTTTGCAGGTTGCAAAAGGCTTTGTATGGGCTGAAGCAGGCTCCGCGTGCATGGCATGCAAAGATTGCTGATTACTTAACCAACATTGGGTTTTCTATGTGTGATGCAGATCACTCACTATATGCAAGGAAGGCTGATGATGGCATCACTATTGTGGCTATTTATGTTGATGACCTGATCGTAGGTGGTGATAATGAAGAAAGCATCAAAGAGGTAAAGAAACTTCTTATGCAGGAATTCGACATGAAAGATATTGGTGTGCTGCGCTATTTCTTGGGCATTGAGTTTATACATACACAAATAGGTATATGGATGTCGCAAAGGCAATATGCCTTGAATATGCTGCAAAAGTCTGGTATGGCTGATTGTAAGCCAATTTCTATGCCTTTAGATCAGAATTTGAAATTGGATACTACATCAAGTGAAGCATTGGAAAATGCTACTATGTACAGGAAAATTGTGGGAAGTCTTATATATCTTACAATTACAAGGCGTGATTTAAGCTACACTATTGGACTTGAAAGTCAATTTATGGAGGCTCCCAGGAAGCCACATTTGGATGCTCTGAGGCGCACTCTACATTGTTTTATGAAGCTGGTGTAGATTTGCAGGTTCATGGATACACCGATGCAGATTGGGCTCGTAGTACTCAAGATAGAAGATCTACTAGTGGCTTTCTTTTCTCACTTGGACCCTTGTAATAAAGAGTGTGCATGTGAACCCCTTTCAAACGTGTGTAGAATTCTCCTTCAGTAAAATATTTGCAGTAAAAGTATATTGTTACCCATGAGCATGATTCGAACAGATCATTCCACTTGCTTCAAAGTTTGAGGTGACATTATGACATCATGATTTGAACATAAGTAGTCGTGCAGGCATACATAACATATGAATGACTGGTTAAGATGTATGCACATATAACTATGAGTGACGAACTGCCCTGAACACTTCATTGTAATTCTACTGCAGCATCTTGAGACTATTGCCGAAAAGAAAATTGAGAGTCATGGCTCATTTTTGAGATTAAATGATTCTGCATCAGAGGTACTCTGTTGTGTTTCTTCTTGACATGGATGAATATCACATAGAGAATGTACAGATTTACAACTGTACTTTAACTATGCCCTGCTGATCTATATTCATCCTTGGAGACTTACGGGAACGATGTAGTATGCACCTGTCTGCAATGATTTGAAGAAAAAACTTTAGCCCAGCATTGATCCACTATGCCTTTTTTCTGAGATGCTTCTCTGGAAAGGCTCATCTTCAATGCTTATACATATACTGTATAGTGACTTCCAACATTAAATCAATTTCGCAACAGAGTATTACTCACTCATAATAACATGAAGTAAATGTATGCTCAATACAATACATGATTTAGCATTCATATAAGTTACAGCAAGTGAATACTTTCAATCTGCTCTGCACTTCGATTATTTTATATATGCATTGCATAATCATGGATACAATATGGATATATAACGCTTATGAAATGCAAGTTGTAGTATGTGTGCATTCACATAAAGGATGTATATGATACTGCATAAATAAGGAGAAATGAGCAGCCGACACACTTGTATAGCAAAAACATACTATCATCATAGACTTATGAGTTAGCATTTCTCAAGTGCGTTAAAAAATTAAAATGCATTGAATACAATGCTACTCTGTACATAACCGTGAGCTTATAGTAAGAAACTCCGATTGAGGAATACTGTCTAAGATAAGAGTTCATGAAACATATGTGCTGTTGTACATGTACAGACACGTGAGACATTCATGAAGATGGAGTGTAGGTACTGTAGCATAGATAGAGAGAGAGAGATAGGAGAACAACACATGAGATATATCACATCACTGCAAAACGTCGTCTCAAAATTTCTATTAGCAATCAGTGCTTATATACATGTACGTTACAGCGGCATAGACCACGGCGCATCATTTCCTTCCATTTTCACCGCTAGCTAACTTCCTTAACTCAAGGAGCAGCTTTCCTACGATTTCTTGATTGATGAGTCATCATGCAAGTTGCCTAAATCTAAGGAGTAGTATATGCGACGTGCAAAAGAATAGTATAGTATTTTTTCTTTTTTCTTTTCTTCTTAAGCTATGGATCATATGAAAAAGAGAAATAACTTTTAGACTAGAGTCATGTGCGGCTAATTTTCTATGAACTCAGAAAAATATTTGTGAAGGGTGAATTTGAGGATTGCTTGCTCCAACAGCTCCCCTTCAATCGTCAAATTCAGTTTTTTTCATGATTATATGTTATCTCTTCTCTTTCTATGTTTTGCGTTGCCAATGTTCACTCCCCTTTGATCTGATCTTCCTTTGTCTTCAAATCTTTTTGATTTTGCTTCCTTCTTCTTTCTTCCTTGCTTTTCATATCTTCATAGTCGATTCTTCTTCATATTGATATAGATGCCATCTTCTTCTTGAGAATCTAGGACCTTGATTTTGTGGCTTCCTCCATAAGTTCTTCTTTGAAACCTTCTTAGTTGATCGTAGTTCCTTCCTCCTTATGGTTGATGATGTTCCTTCTTCAACGAAGATGTTCCTATTGCTTGATATAGATAGATGCTTTGATGATGTTCCTCTTTTGGATTTACTGTAGAATAGATCCTTGAGGTGACCTTGATCTTGAACCTTGTTGATTTGTCCTCCATGTATTAGCTTCCTTTCTCATGTTGTGGTTGATGTCTTTTCGATTGACTTTCAAGTATAGCCTTTGAAGCCCTTTTTGTTGTTGTCCTTCCTTTTATTCTCCATGTAGTAGATTTATTCCTCTCCTTGTTGTTGATGCTTTCTTCATGAGTTGATGTCGTCCATTGACGTAGTCCTTTGCTCCATGTAGACGATCTTTGCTTCAAAAGTGACATCCTTTCTTTCCTTTGTGATTGAATCTTCTCCCATGAATGTAGTCTTTGTTGTATGTTGATGATGAATTCTTTCTCAAGAATATCTCCCCTTCAATTTGAAGACCCTTTTTGTATGGTTTTCTTGTAAATGTGATCTTTACATAGTACTTCAAAAAGAAGTATAAGAGCTTGATACATGAGCTCTTTTGATACATAATAGAAATCCCAAACAAGTTACAAAGCCACAAGGTGCTTTATCTATGGCTTAGCCATTTATGTATAACAACTTAACTTTGTCCAAATGCAAAGTTCAAAGGTTGTGGTTTTTCTTCACTCATCTTGGAGCGAGCATTGCTTCTAGCTCTAGAGTGATTCTATTCCTTCACGTGTTTGATGACTTCTTTTACATAAAGAAATGAAGTTAATCAAGATCCGAGCTTCTTGATTAGACTCCATTTTGATTTCACCTTTATGTGAAGAGACAAGTGCTCATACCACTTGTAATATGCTCAACTATTTGTGTTTTACATGATTGATGATGAGGGGACTTGAATGCTCTTACTTGCTTTTACAAGGGATGTAATGTGTGTGATGATATGCAGCCTTTGAATGACTCTTTATAGGTAAGAGTCCATACAAATTTGTATTTCGTATATAAATGTAAGTTGAATTGACTTATGCTAGCACATCTAAAGTGCTTGTAGAATAATATTTTTACCTTTGTCTAGGTGTTTTGAATACACCCTCCTTTTCTTCCTTTAATGAGGAAGTCTTTTTCTTCATTTTTGTGTGCGTTAAATGCACATTCTTCATTTTCCTATGGTGAGGAAGTCTTCACTTGAGTGCGTCGTATGCACTTCCTTCTTCTTGCTTTTGATTTCATATTTCTTTCAATTGAGCTTCATAATGAGCTCCTTGGATAGTGACGTCCACGGTCTTTGCCTCGATCACTTGATTCTTCCTGCTTCAATCTTCTTCAGTGATGGAGAATTGAGTAGCGACATCCAGGGTCTTTACCTCGATCACTTGAATCTTCTTGTTTCAATCTTCTTCAATGATTGAGAAGTGCTTTGGTAGCACTTGGCTGCTAATACAATGTGTTTGAGTAGCACTTGACTACAAATACACGTTTCTTTGTTTTGTGTACATATCTCAAGAGAAAGTGGAGCTTTATAGGTACATATCAATGAACATGAGGTCTATGTGATCTTCTTTTGATACAAAGGTATGTGATAGAGATAATCTTCAATATGAGTATTCTTTGAAATGATATAGGTTTCTATGAGAAGGCTTAGAAGTGAACTAATGCTAAAGAATGGTTATCTCCAAGATAGAACATGTATGATCATTGATCCTAACTGGTTTTTAAGAGCTCTTGGATCTTAGAAGATGAATACTATCAGGGGAGAAACCAATTGATATACATTACCAACTGAATGCTTCTAATGAAAAAAAAATGCCTTCTTGTTGTTGGTCTTGAGTCCTCGGAGAGAATAGCTTCAATCGTTTGGAGCTTTGCCGATAATAGCCTTGATCTTCCAAATCTCGATCCTTGGGCCTTGTAAGTTGTGTAACCCTTGATGATATCTTTTCTTTAAAATCATTTATTTTGATGAAGAGCCTTGCTTTGAGCCCTGAATACCAAGCCTTCCTTGAAAATGATCTGCAATTCCGGATATTGAGGTTCCCTTCTTCATCTATGCGTTCTTCATAGCTTTGATGTTGCTAGCCTCCTTTGATGACGATTCTTCAAAATACTTCTTCATGACCTTTCGCATTCCTTCTTCAATAAGAAGTGATTACATATTTACCATAATACCTTTATAACCTTGAATAGAGCACTTGAGATCTCCTTGATTCCTTGCATGTTCGCCTTGCAAGGAAAATGCCCTACATTACATTTTTCTTTTGAAGTAGATAGCACAATATTTCCATTGACATGGAATCAAACAAGTTACTTCATAATCCCCTTGTGTGACAAGGTAGGTGAGTTACATAACATAACGTTCATAAGCCTTCATAAATAAAAATATTGTGCCTCATGCACAATAGATACAATGAAATGAATAGTTGAGGCCTAAGGTGAATCATCACAGACATAACAATATCTTGCAATAGCACTTGAGTAATCCAAGAGACAAATGAAGAACCGATATGAGTAATACGAAAAAAGTTGCTCATAAACATATGATGCCTTTGACGAATGTAGCTTGTATAGCTCGCATGGTACCTTAATTCCTCAATTCAATGAGGAGCATTTCTGCCTATAAACCATGAGGTTCATATTAAATTGCTTTGCTCGTTGTAGCTTATAAATAGACCTTTTGTTGATAGAATTCGGCAAGTGATCTAATGATTCACTTCTTCAAAAACACTTCATGTATGGCCATTCAATAAAAGAGCTTAACTGATGCAATATGAATGACTCGAACAACCTGTATCTGCTAAATCCAGAAGAACATGTTGTTTGCATTATGAACAAGTCAAATTATAAGTGAAGTATTATACTTGACATCATTCAAGAATACATAATGAGTTATGAGCATATAAATATGCACATAAATGCCTGTTGTAGAAAAACGTCGAGTTGCAAACTCCTCTTGTAACAATCACCATTGATTTTTTCTCCTTGAATAGAAGCTATGTAGATCATATGTAGTATATTGCACACACAGTATGAGCCTTTGATATGACTCAAAGTATATCTCCAAACTTATTGCTTTGTAGGTTGAATTGGCCTTCAATCAATATGTGTAGAACCTCCTACTTCCTGAAAGTTACGAAATAGAGAATGTTGACGAGGATATGGCTGTGATTAAGGCTTGGATAATGGCTCTTAGGTGGCTCTGATACCACTGTGAGGAAAGAGAAGTGGTTGCGAAAACGTGAATAGAGAAGCACAAACTGATATATGCAAAAAGTATGGTCCAAAAATTGAATGATGTACATCATACAAAAACGACATGTAGATTTACATTGACCCTTGTAATAAAGAGTGTGCATGTGAACCCCTTTCGAACGTGTGTAGAATTCTCCTTCAGTAAAATATTTGCAATAAAAGTATATTGTTGCCCATGAGCATGATTCGAACAGATCATTCCACTTGCTTCAAAGCTTGAGGTGACATTATGACATCATGATTTGAACATAAGTAGTCGTGCAGGCATACATAACATATGAATGACTGGTTAAGATGTATGCACATATAACTATGAGTGACGAACTGCCCTGAACACTTCATTGTAATTCTATTGTAGCATCTTGAGACTATTGCCGAAAAGAAAATTGAGAGTCATGGCTCATTTTTGAGATTAAATGATTCTGCATCGGAGGTACTCTGTCGGGTTTCTTCTTGACATGGATGAATATCACATAGAGAATGTACAGATTTACAACTGTACTTTAACTATGCCCTGCTGATCTATATTCATCCTTGGAGACTTACGGGAACGATGTAGTATGCACCTGTCTGCAATGATTTGAAGAAAAAACTTTAGCCTAGCATTGATCCACTATGCCTTTTTTCTGAGATGCTTCTCTCGAAAGGCTCATCTTCAATGCGTATACATATACTGTATAGTGACTTCCAACATTAAATCAATTTTGCAACAGAGTATTACTCACTCATAATAACATGAAGTAAATGTATGCTCAATACAATACATGATTTAGCATTCATATAAGTTACAGCAAGTGAATACTTTCAATCTGCTCTGCACTTTGATTATTGCATATATGCATTGCATAATCATGGATACAATATGGATATATAACGCTTATGAAATGCAAGTTGTAGTATGTGTGCATTCACATAAAGGATGTATATAATACTGCATAAATAAGGAGAAATGAGCAGCCGACACACTTGTATAGCAAAAACATACTGTCATCCTAGACTTATGAGTTAGCATTTCTCAAGTGTGTTAAAAAATTAAAATGCATTGAATACAATGCTACTCTGTACATAACCGTGAGCTTATAGTAAGAAACTCCGATTGAGGAATACTGTCTGAGATAAGAGTTCATGAAACATATGTGCTGTTGTACATGTACAGACACGTGAGACATTCATGAAGATGGAGTGTAGGTAATGTAGCATAGATAGAGAGAGAGATAGGAGAACGACACATGAGATATATCACATCACTGCAAAACGTCGTCTCAAAATTTCTATTAGCAATCAGTGCTTATATACATGTATGTTACAGCGGCATAGACCACCGCGCATCATTTCCTTCCATTTTCACCGCTAGCTAACTTCCTTAACTCAAGGATCACCTTTCCTACGATTTCTTGATTGATGAGTCATCATGCAAGTTGCCTAAATCTAAGGAGTAGTATATGTGACGTGCAAAAGAATAGTGTAGTATTTTTTCTTTTTTCTTTTCTTCTTAAGCTATGGATCATATGAAAAAGAGAAATAACTTTTAGACTAGAGTCATGTGCGGCTCATTTTCTATGAACTCAGAAAAATATTTGTGAAGGGTGAATTTGAGGATTGCTTGCTCCAACATGGAAGTGCAAAAGCCTATCACTATCTATTGTGATAATCTTAGCAGCATACAGTTAGCATAGAACCCTGTTTTCCATGCTAGAACAAAGCATATCAAGGTACATTATCACTTCATCAGAGAAAAGGTATTACTAGGTGATATTGATCTTGTTTATGTGAGAACAGATGAGCAAGTTGCTGATATTTTCACCAAAGCACCTGGAGCTGAAAAGTTGAAGAAGTTTCGGAAGATGCTTGGATTACAGGATATGGGGTTGAGCTTGAGGGGGAGTGTTGAGATATCAAAATCAAAATGTGATGATCCAAGATGACACGTACCAGTTTTTCGTTTCTCTGACATGTATAGTGGTCACACCAGTATATGTCAGGGATACTTCATTGAGCTTTATTAGATTTATCTACCGAGAGTGATGGCACATTTGTTTCTTGCCAGCTCACTCATTCGCGGACATTAGGTTTTTCTTTATGTACTGGTCTTTATATATTGCACTAGTGGTATTCTTGTTTTTAGGTCATTCTTGTACATTCCTTTTATGTAATAGAAGAAGAAGAAGATCATTCTTCCCTGTCTCAATTTGTGTGTGTGCTTCTCCTTGAGAGGGAGTATGTGTGTGTGAGCTCTCTTCCTTATCTCCTTCCTCGTGACAGGCTAGATATTCAGTTTGTTGTCTCACAGATGAGCAGGTTTATGCATTGCCCAGGAGTCAAGCATTGGCAGACGGTTAAGCGCATCTTTCGCTACTTGAGTGGTACTCGTCTACTTGGGTTGTTTCATCCCAAGGGGGGATCACTACCACCAGATTTGCATGATTTTTCTTACTTTGATTGGGCTGGTTGCTATGACACTCGTATGTCCACTAGTGGCTTTTGCTTCATGCTTGGTAGCTCATGTATATCTTGGTTGAGCAAGAAGCAGCCTACTGGGGCCACTTCCAGTTGTGAGGTTGAGTATAGGGCAGCTTTCACAGCTACTGCTGAGTGTGTGTGGCTCAGACGCCTTATGGCTGATTTGGGTGTTGGCCAGTCTTCAACCACCACCACCTTCATTGACAATCAGAGCACATTGGCAGTTGTGAGGAACCCTATGTTCCATGCTCACACTAAGTACATTGAGCTGCATTATCATTCTGTTAGGGAGAGGTTCTCTGCTGGGGAGATCAGCTTGGCATATGTGCCCATGTAGGAGAACATTGCAGACCTTTTCACAAAGGCTCTGCTTAGCGAGAAGTTTGAAGCTTTCCGCAAAGGTTTGGGCTTACTTCCTTTTGTGGAGTGATTTCCACATAGCTTGGCACTTCCTTATACATGAGTGCCAGCTCCTTGTTCACCGCATCACTCCTAGGGGGGATTTGTTGATATATTTAGGTAGTGATGAGTGTGAACACTCTAGGACTGTCGGGGCACTTTTTTCCCTCTTTAGGAGGTTTTTTTCCCCCGGCTTGTATATATGCCTATTGCCCTAATGGGCTACTTATCTTTGTACATTCTCTAGTAATACATTCAGTATTGTGTGTTGTGCTCCAAGCTTCTTCTTCTTCCTTGTGCTATTCGCGTGCTTCCGTAGATGTCTAACTCTAACAAAGGGTAGTATAATCCTTCATTCATGGTCCCTTTGAGATGTCTGAGTATCCTCTTGGTAGCATCCATGTGAGGTTTCCTAGGTGTGTGCATCAATTGACTTAGCACACTCACACTATAACATATATCTACCCTTGTCAATGTAGCATAGTTCAAACTACCCACAAGACTTTGATAACCTTTGATATCTTCTATGAGTTCTCCTTCATGTGAGCTCAATTTATGATTAACCTCCATTGGAGTACTTGCAATCCTGCAATTTTGCATCTTGAAATTTCTCAACAAGTCTATAATGTATTTCCTTTGTGTAAGGAATAGACCAGGATCTCTGTATACTACTTCCAATCCTGGGAAGTTTGTAAGTGATCCTAAGTCACTTATCTTTTCACTCTTCGTTCATCTACTCCTTGATCTCATTTATCCCATCTACATCATTACCTCTAAGTATAATATCATCCACATATACACACAAATAGATGACTTCAGAATTACTCTTTATGATGAAGAGTGTTGGATCTACCTTGATAGATTGTAATCCTTTATCCTGCAAGAATGAAACAAGCCTATGATTCCAAGCCCTTGGGGCTTGTTTGAGTCCATATAGAGCTTTATTAAGTTTACACACATAATCAGGATGTATTTGATTCTCAAAACAAGGTGGTTGTACCATATACACCTCTTCTATTATCCATCCATTAAGAAATGCATTCTTTACATCCAATTGAAGTATCTTCAAATTCTTGGAAGAAGCAACACTAAGTAGGACTCTAATTGTAAGCATCTTTGCACAGGAGAGAAGGTCTCCTCATAATCGATTCTCTAAGTTTGTGCAAATCCTTTTGCCACAAGCCTTATACCTATTAATGGATCCATCTGAGTTCTTCTTCAATTTTTAGATCCATCTTGAGCCTATCACTTCCATTGATGAATACTTGGGAACTAATTCCCAAGAGTTACTTTCCTCAAGAGTTCAATTTCTTCTTCCATTGCATGCCTCCACTCTGGTTTCTTCTTTGCTTCCTCAAATGTTGAGGGTTCCTCTTGATTTATGTCTTGTGCTAAATAGATTGAATGTTTAATAACTAGAGAAGTATCAAACCCGTACCTCGCTGGTTTTCATTTCTCCCTCATGGACCTTCTTAGGCCATGATGTGGTGATTTTGCCTCTCCAAGTTCTTGCATTTTAGCTTTACCTTTAGCCTTCCACATTTTGGGTTTTTCAATTTGAGTTGCTTCATGATCTTTTGAGGTATCCTATTCTTCAATTTTAGAAAGGTTATCCTTGACAAGCTTTGGAAAATCATCTTCAAGATCATAAGGTAATTTAATCTTATTGCATGAGACTTCATACTAAGAACTATTCTCATCAAATACTACATCTGTACTCACCAAGAATCCTTTGGTTGTTGGGTTGTATAGCCTACAACCTTTTTGGTTGTTGTCATATCCAATGAACACACATCTTTGAGCTTTTGGATCCATCTTTCCTCTAACTTGTGAAGGAAGATGAGCATACACGATATATCCAAAAAATCTTACAATGATCCAAGCTTGGTATTCTTCCATTCAAAGCCTCATATGGTATCATGCTATCAAGTGGTCTTGAAGGTGACCTGTTAATCAAATAAGTGGTTGTGGACATAGGCTCAACCCATAAATAATTTGGTAAATGTTTTTCATTTAACATAGACCTTGCAACTTCAACAATTGTCCTACTCGTTCTCTCTGCCACTTCATTTTTCTCAGGAGTGTACCTTGTAGTAATTTCTCTTTTGATTCCCCTCTCTTGAAGAAAGGAGTCAAATTCATGGGAGAAGTACTCTCCCCCTCCATCTGACCTTAGCCTTTTTTAGTATTTTACTTGTTTGGTTCCTCACAAGAGCTAAATATCCTTTGGAGCATGAAAAGTCTTCATCCTTGTGTTTCATAAAGTATAGTATAGTCCATTTATTGCAATCATTAATGAAGGAGACATAATACCTTGATCCAGATATTGAAGCATCCTTGCTAGGTCCCCATACATCTGTATGAACCAAATCCAAGAGATCTCCATGCATGCATCCTTTCTTCATGAATGGTAACCTATGAGACTTTCCAAATTGACATGCACTACACTTATAAATCACGTGTTTGTTTGATAGATTAGGGAGTCCAAGTACACTTTTGTGCCTGCAAATTTTCTTTAATGATCTTTCACCAATATGTGCTAACCGTTTGTGCTCTACTTCCAATTCTGTGAGTGTTTGACAACCATAATTAAAGAAAGCAATGTTCCTAGTGTCTTGCAGTTCAAATGTGAAAAATCTACCTATCTTTTCACCCTTTGCAATCCTCCTGAATCCTTGACTTGGATCCTCAAAAAATGCTCCTCCTTTTGTGAACCTAACTTGTAGGCCTTTCTCCACAATTTGTCCTACAATTATCAAATTCTTTGTGTTGGTATGGACATAGAGTACCTTGCTAAGTAGGATGATGTTTCCATCAGGTGCTTTTCTCTACCAGGTTCCTTGTATCATCACCTGTTTCCACTTCATGCTTGTTCCCTGGATCTTGTAAATCTCACAAGAGGGCCACATTTCCTACCACATGATTTGAGCAACCTGAATCTATGTAGAGAACATGCTCATCATATTTACCTTAAGACATTGTCATATTCATGAGAAGTAGAGCGTCTTCTTGATTTGAGTCTTCTGTGTAATTATAAAAATCTCTTCTCCCTTTGTATCCTCCTTGGTAGGTTGAATAGTTATAGTTGTTGTGGTTGCCATGGAGATTGTTGAACCTTCCTCTGGAGTGGCCATAACCTCCTCTGTTGTAGCCTTTGCATCTTTGATTCTTGAAATTCCTAAAGCAATTCTCAGTTGTGTGGTTAGTTATGGATAAGAGTCTTGGGGTCTTCCCGTGCCTTGTCTTCCTCCTCTCCCTCTACCTCTACCATGTCTTCCTCTACCTGCATAGTTAGCTTGGTGTGTACCTACTTCATCATCCACATTCTTTCCTCTTCCTTTGTTATCTTTGGCTTTACTTTTATAAGTATACAAGGAAGAAGATTGATTACCTTTGGAACCTTGTCCATTCTTCATGAGATTGGCCTCTTGATGAAGTAGTTGTCCCATAAGTGTATTGAAATGTGGTACATGCATATCCATGTATAGATCCATTGTTGTTGTAAAGGCTTCCCACTTGTCATCTACCTTTAGACCATTGATGATTTGCCTTACAATTTTTTCTTCATCTATCACTTCTCCAATGCTTCCTAACTGAGCAGCAATATCTTTGATCTTTGTGACAAAATCACTCACATTTTGCTTGGAAGATTTCTTGAGTGTTGTGAAGTCCAACCATAGTTGGTTCTTTCTATCCTTTGTGCTTGAAGAGAAGAAGTCCTCAAGTGCATTCCATATTTCCTGTGATGTTTTACAACTTCTAATGTGAGGAAGAAAAATATGAGATAGAGTTGAGTAGATAAGACCTTGCAAGTGCATCCTTGGAGCACCATGTGCTCAATCTTTCTTGCTCTTCATGTGTAGGTTGACCTTTATTCCTGAAACGTGGCATAACTTCATCTCCTGCTATATAACCATATAGATTCTTGCCTTGAAGATAAGCTTCCATTCTTAAAGACCATGTTGAGTAGTTACTATTAGTATATGATCAATATCTACCCATCATGATTGTATGCACAGTTTGTAAGGCCCTCATTATGAGGACAAGCCAAGTGTGCATTACCCAATTGATGGGAATCCCAACTTGCATGTTGGATGAAGGTCATATTGGACCATGTATGGTATTGTAAGGAAAGGGAGTTACCAAGCTCCCCAATTGTGGGGTCTGGAAGTCAGAAATATTCCGTGTCAAAGTCAGAAATCATTTATATTTGTTAGGTGGATTCAAGAAATTACGTGGGCGATGGCTGCCCACGCTCTGCCACCCATGTATAGTCGTCCATGGAAGGCCACCCATGATCCTATATATATACATGACCTTTGCACTACCTGCGACATGGAAATGAGCCAGCATACCTCTACCTTTCTCCCTATCCTTCGTTGTCTAGATCACCATTTAAGCTCTACCTTGAGAGCACATGGGTACAATGCCATCATCTTTGTACTTGTTAGTAGAAAATTGTTGATATTCTCCTATATTTGTTAACTTCTCTACTACTCCTGTGTTATATTGTGTAACTATTGTCTTTCATGGTATCAGAGCCGTAATGTTTGAATAGCTTGAGAAGTACCACTATTTTAGCCTACTAGCAGACTAGAATATCAATAGATTATTCAAGTGATTACATGATGGCTTCATCGTTGAACACTAGTCTTGGTGCTTCAGCTAATGCTAATGTTGCACCTATTCGAATTCGCCCACCGGCATTCACTAAAGGGAAGCTGGATGGAACCAACTATACACTCCAGAAGCTTGTCAATATGAGACCAAGAACCACACTAGGATACAAAATTTAGAAAATCAATTAGCAAATGAAAAGCATTCTGATTTAGAAAAGGCTCAAGATTTTATCAAATGGATAAAACATCTTCAAGATCAATTGGTTGCAGTTGGTGTTGTTATAACACCAAAAGAAGTAGCTAGAAGATGTGTACATTTTCTTCCATCAAAGTATGATGGATTACTAACAACCCTTAACACTCAGGTAAGACCAACTTCCCTTACATTTGAAGAGTTTTGTGCTATGCTTTTAGAAGAGGAGATGTGGTTGAAGAATCGGCGAAGTACAAGTGATGCTGCATTCTTAGCAAATACAAAAGGTAAAGGCTCTTCTGATGGAGCGAAGAAGAAGCCAAAGAAGAAAAAGCTAATAGGAAGCTCGTTCTATTGTGAAAAGAAAGGCCATGCCATCAAGGATTGAAGAAAGACGCAAGCTGATGAATAGAATGGGACTGTAAAATCATTGTGTAAGAACAAAGAGTCTGCAAACAACATAGAGCTGGAACTATATGTAGCTATTAAAGAGGTATTCTCATTTGCTCAAGCTCATGTTGTGATGGAGTTTCGATAGTGGAGCTTGTTGCCATATGACCAGCAAAAAGGATTGGTATAGTTCCCTAGTGCCTCTGCGGGAATCCATCAATGTAGTGGTGGGAAATGACTCCAAGTGTCCACCGAAAGGAACTAGAACCATCTCTTTTATCACTTCTCTAGGTCTTGAGGAAAATTTATCCGATGTTCTCTATGTACCTACACTTAAAAGAAATTTGTTGTCAGTTTTTGCAATAACAAATCGTGGACTCGGAGTTCACTTCAATAAGAGTGGTGCAAAAATCATGGACTCATCAGGTAATGTAGTAGGTAAAGGCATAAGACTTGATAGATTGTATGAGTTAAGTGCCTTAACTACTAGACAAGATAAAGATGTAAGCAAGTTATGGAACCAACCATTTGGGCATCTCGGATTGCAGTTTTGAAGGAGATACAAAGAACTTGCCTGCATTTTCAGAGTTTTAGGAACCTTGTGAAGCTTGTATGATGGGCAAGCAACAACGAAAGGCATTTTCAAGAGAGACCAGTATTTAATCTCAAGCTCCTGTGGAGTTGGTACATGCTGATCTCTACGGCAAAATGTCTACACCTGCTTTAGGAGGATCTTTCTACTTTTTTCTTTTAGTCAACGACTATAGTAGAAAGATATGGGTTTATTTCATTCGAGAGAAGGCTAATCCTTTTGAAAATTTAAAATAAGGGATAAGTATGTGGAAAATGAATCACGAAGGAAACTAAAGAAATTCAGAATAGATAGAGGATGTGAATTCTTGTCAATAGAATTCAATAATTACTATAAGGACCATGGTGTGAAAAGGCAACTTACCACATGTCCTACACCTCAACAAAATGGTGTTATTGAGCATAGAAACAGGACAGTACTTGAAATGGCTCGTTGTATGTTAAGAGCTCAAGACATGCCTGATTCATTTTGGGCAGAAGGACTCAATAAAGGAGTCTACATCCTCAATCGAAGCTACACAAAACCACTGAAGGGGATGACTCCTCAAGAAGCATATTCTAATAAAAAGCCTTCAGTTTTGCATTTTAGAATTTTTTATTGTTTCTGTTATGCACATATGCCTGATTCAACAAGGTCAAAGTTCGATTCAGAAAGAAAAAAGTGTGTCTTCCTAGGATATAGTGAAGAGTGTAAAGCATACAGGTTGTGGGATCCTGAGGCAAGGAAGATTTTTGTCAGCCGAGATGTGGTGTTTGATGAATGACCACACTTAGTAGAAGATAAAGGTAAACCAACTATCTCATCAAATGAAGAAATATCTCACCTTGTGCCTATCAAAAGACAAGTTAAAGTTGAGGAGGAAACATCTAATGGAGAAAATTCCTCAATAAAAAGCCGACCAGTTGTAACTGCACAACGTACGCCACTACCGAAGTGGGCACGACATCTCTTTGATTATCACAACCACATGTAGATGTACTAGAATAATCCTCGGATGGATTACAAAGATCAAAGAGAATAGAGGAGCAAAGAAGAGCCTTAAAACACATTGTTAACATGGCTCTAATGGCAGATATCATGGGATCGATAAAGGAACCTACCATCATTGAAGAAGCCCTTGATGATCCACGTTGGAGAGCAGCAATGCAGTCTAAGTATGAAAGTGTACTCAAAAATGATACATGGAATCTAGTTGACTTGCTGCCAAAGAAGAAGGTAATCGGTACTAAATGGATTTGGAAAGCTAAGTATAAAGCAAATGGAACATTAGAAAAGTATAAGGCAAGATTAGTTGCACACGGTTTTTCATAGATCGAAGGACTTGATGTTCAAGAAACTTTTGCACCAACAACACGCATGATAACTATTAGGACGGTACTTGTAGTAGCTGCACAAAAGGCCTGGCCTATTTTCCAGATGGATGTCAAATCTGCATTTTTGAATGGTCACCTCAAGGAGGAGGTATATGTATCTTAACCACTAGGTTTTGAGGTTCCCAATTCAATAAATAAAGTTTGCAGGTTGAAGAAAGCTTGGTATGGACTTAAGCAAGCTCCACAGGCTTGGTACCAATAGATACATACAATTTTCAAAAATATGGGTTTTGAAAGAAGTACTTCTGCTACTAACTTGTATGTAACGAAAAGGGATAGCAAGATAGTTTTTGTCATTGTATATGTAGATGATTTGGTCATTAGAGGAGATCATCATGAACTCATCAATCAAACTCGGATCACCTTGTGAACTGAGTTTGAAATGACAGACTTAGGTCTATTCCATTTTTTTTGGGAATTGAAGTATGGCAAAGGAAGGATGGCATTTTCATCTCACAACAAAAATATGCCAAAGAAATTCTCAAGGAATTTGGAATGATGGACTCAAAAACAACTAGCACACTTATGGAGGTAAATCATAAGCTATCTATGGATGATAACATGCCTCATGTAGATGCTAAGAAGTATATGAAGCTCATTGGAAGTCTTATTTTTTTGTGCAACATTAGACCAGACATTTGCTATGTTGTTGGAGTGTTAAGCAAGAACCTTTGATTTTGGTATTTCTTATACCACATGTGATACACTTCAAGGATATTGTGATTCAGATTGGGCTGGAGATTGTGATTCTAGAAAAATAGTTTCTCGATATTGTTTCTCACTTGGTTCATGAATATTTTATTGGGTAAGTAGGAAGCAACCAACTCTTGCACTCTCCTTCACTGAGGCAGAGTACAAACTAGCTTGTTTTGCTTCTTGTGAGGAGATCTGGTTAAGGAGAACTCTTGCAGATCTAGGCTTTCCATCAAATATGGCGACTCTAATCAAGTGTGATAATCAAAGTTGTATGGCCATTGTAAAGAACCCAGTATTTCATGCTCGCAACAAGCATATAGAAGTAGAGTACCATTACGTTTGTGAGCTAATTGAAGATGAAATTGTGGAGCTAGAATATTTCCCAACAGAGGCAAATTGTGCTAACATATTCACTAAGGCACTTCGAAGAGAGTAGCTCAATAGGCATCTTCAACAAATGGGCATAGGATCGAGACCTACTTGATTTATCATCAGTAAAAACTAAGGGGGTGTGTTAGTATATGATCAATGTCTACCCCTCATGATTGTATGCACATTTTGTAAGGCCCCCATTATGAGGAGAAGCCAAGCGTGCATTACCCAATTGATGGGAATCCCAACTTGCATGTTGGATGAAGGTCATATTGGACCATGTAAGGTATTCTAACAAAAAGAAGTTACCAGGCTCCCCAATTGTGGGGTCCGGGCCACAGTGAGCAGCCCCAGTTGGGGTGTCCAATGGGGCCAGTGCGCCCCCTGGTGAGGGTTCGGAGGCAGCACCCCTTATGCGATGGTAAAGGGAATATTCCCTATCGGAGTCAAAAATCATTTATATTTGTTAGGTCCATTCAATGGGCCTAAGGCGTGTATGGCAATTACGTGGGCAGTGGCCGCCCATGCTCTACCGCCCATGTATATTCATCCACAAAAGGCCACCCATGATCCTATATATACATGACTTCTACACTATCTGAGACATCAAATTGAGCTAGCATACCTCTACCTTGTATCTCCCTATCTAGATTTTTCTAGATCACCATTTAAGCTCTACCTTGGGAGCCCACAGGTGGACAACACCATCATCTTTGTACTTGTTCTTAGTAGAAAATTGTTGAGATTCTCCTATATTTCTTATCTTCTCTACTACTGCTCCTCTGTTATATTGCATAACTATTGTCTTACAATTACCTCTATAAAATTTTCCAATTGATAGCCATCTGTCTGTTGTCCAACCTTGCTCTCATACCACTGTGAGGATGGATTTGTACTTGATGAAGATGAAGTGGTGTTGCAAAAACTTTGCACTACACCGGCCAAATGAACTCCAGAGATATGTAGTGGGCCCTTTTAGCTTACCAAACAATGTATTAGACACCCTATGTACCTTGGAGGATAACTCTCAAAAAGATGAATCAAAATAGATAGGTAAGAGTTGATCCAAGAGTAAAAAACTTTCTATTTTTGTTCCTACACATGTTCAGTGTTTTGGATAGTTCCCTAAGCAAAGCAGCAATTGGCTTAATTCCTTTTGGAGAGCTCTAATTTACTTAGTACGATAATAATCATGAGTGATTACATAAAAAATGATGGACTACATGTAGAGAAAGGAGTTTAGCAAGTGACAGCTCCATCCGAATATTCAGAGGCTGCAATAGTTGTCAGACTAGTGAGCAAAGATATGCTAATATCTAAAACTCTAGAGAAGCAATGCTAATGAAACTTTGTAGAATTATAATAGAGAGTATGATTATTCTAGGATGCTTTAAATCATGAAAAATGATCAACTACATACTGAGAAAGAGCTCTGAGAAAACCACTGTTTTGATGGAGTACTAACAGAGAAGTAAAATATGACGAGATATAGGCGACCTCTAATGATGTATCTCATGATTGACAAATCCAAATGCAAGGAAGCTTTGGGACTATATAGTAGACTTAAAAATCTTACTTTACCAAGTTAAATCACTGAAAAGGATGGACTATGCTCCGAGAAACCAATTCTACAATCTAACTAAAAAGTTGAGATGTATGACAATGAATAGTACACTCACATAGATATGAAGATATGGTCACAAATTATCATGAATTCAAATGTATATTGAATGTAGATTACAATGGACTTACTGGTACATGTGTGTCCCTTGAGATCATCCTTTGATATGGCAAGACGCTCAACTAATGAGTGTGTTTAACCTGTGACTAAATCATGTGTATATATAGTGATAATTGGAGCCAAGTTTTGAATTTGAATCTTGCTCACCTAAACTATTTTTCCAAATTCTTAGTGATTGATTCTCAACTAACTAAGTCACGAGTTCACTAGATTTTCTTTCCCTTCTCATCAAGTGGATTCAAACACTTTTTATTCCTTCACTTTTACATCAAGTAAGTATTCAAAGAATTACAAGAGTGAGTTCATAAGTGAAATCCTCAGATCTTTGGTATTTGTATCAACTATAGCATAAGGTCTTATGACATTTGAAGAGTCAAGCCTTTCTTTGACTTGCCCTGAACTTGTTCTAACAAGCCCTTCTCAACAATCTGCCCAACAGTGATTAGGTTTTTGTTATGGTTGGTGCATACAATACCTCACTTAAAAGGTTCATGTTACCGTGAGAAGCCTTGACATTTCCAATCTTCTTAATAGAGTGTCTAGTGTCATCATCTATCTGCACTTCATGCTTCCCTTTAGGTTCTTCAAGGTTAGATAGCAATACTACATTTCCAGCCACATGATTAATGGAACAACCAAAATCAATATAGAAAAGATGCTCATCATCTTTACCTTGCATGGATGTCATGTTCATGATCAATAGAGAATCCTCTTGGACTGCTGTGTAGTTATTATAATCTCTTCTACCTCTAAAGCCTCCTTAATATTTGTTTATGTAGCCATGTTTGTAGTTATGATGGTAATTGTTTCCTCCATTGTTGAACTTGCATCTGGATTGTCCATAGCCTCCTCTATGGAAGCCTCTTCCTCTCTTATTCCTTGTGTTCTTGAAGCACTCATCCATGGCATGATTGGTTAAGCCACAAATATTGCAAGGTGAAGAGTTGTATGATCTCCCCCTGCCTTGCTTTCCTCCTCTGCCCCTTCCTCTAGTACCTCGTCCTCTACTTGTGAAGTTCACTTGAGAGGTACTTGCGTCTTCTTCATTCTTTTTTACCATTACATTTATCTTTACTCTTATTTCTAACTGTGTAAAGGGAAAAACATTGATTACCTCTAGAGTTGTCTGCATTCTTGTTGGGCTTTGTCTCATGTGTGAAGAGTTTCCCCATCAATGTGTTGAGGTCACGTATTCGCATATCCATGTATAGGTCCATTGTTGTGGTGAAAGACTCCCACTTATCATCCGCTTTGATGCCATTTATGATCTACTTTACTATCTACTCCTCTTCTATCTCTTCTCCAATGCTCCTTAGTTGGTCAGCTACATCCTTCATCTTGGTTACATAGTCAGCTACACTTTTCTTTGGTTGCTTCTGGAAGGTTGTGAATTCAATCCATATTTGGTTCTTCCTAGCCCTTGTATTGAAGAAAGTACCTCCCAAGTCTTGTGGGAGGCCTTTTCATTCCTAATGTGGGGTAATAAGAAATCAGATATTAAGTTAAGTATATAAGACCTAGCTAGAGCATCCTTTGCACACCATGTAGTTAGCCTTTCTTGCTCTTCTCTTGTAGGTTGATGTTTGATTCTAAATATTGGCATTTCCTCATGTCCATAGATCTATCCATATAAGCTCATCCTTGAAGGTAGGCTTGCATGGTGGCAGACCATGTTGGATAGTTAACTCTATCCAATTTTTCAATGAATGATGGAAATCCATCTCCAATCTTGCCTTGATGTTGCCCTAATACCACTATTGGAGGAGATGGTGGATAGATTCCAGAGATGAAGTGGTGCTACAAAATCATGCTTCACACCAGCCAAGAAAAAGCTGAGGAGAGTTTAGTAGACCCCTTGAGCTTCCCAACAATTAGAAATAATCACCTATGTGCTTTGGAGCATGATCCTTTAATCAATGGATAAAAAAAATAGAGTAGAAAGTTCAACCATGAGCTACGACTTGCTATTTTGGTCTCTACACATGCTCAATAAATTGAAAAGTGCTCTCAACCTACTAGCAATTGACTAAAGTCCTTTTTGCGATATCTAACTAACTTTGATAGCTACCATTTACAAGTTATTGCAATAAAAAATATCAAGTGTACATTGAGAATGATGCTTAGCAAGTTGGAAGACTAGCCCAACGTTTTCGGGATGCTATAGTATGCACATCAGTGAGCACAAATATGAAGATATCTCGAGATTAAGGCAAGCAATGACAATGAAACATTGTAGCTATGAAATAGATAGGATGCTGAATCTCTAGCATTTTAAATAACATCAAATTATCAACTATGAACTAAGAACCAAGTCTGAGAAGATCACTATTCTAAGATGACATTCTAAGAATGTCTATGTATTAAATCACATAGAAATACAATGACATTGGCAATGTATAATTGCACAATGTAAGGGTAGTGATGGAGCTATCGAATGAGCTCTAATCACAAAAAAAACCTTCTCAATTGATCTCCAAATTGGGGTACATTCCATGCAAGATTTTGATCCATTTTTATAGCTAGATTTGGAGCCAACTTGAATTCAAATTCAACCTCTCACCATAAAGTGATTCCTGAACTTTAGGACTTGATTTCTCATCAATCAACTACCAAGAATTCGAGATTTGACTCCTCCTAACTCCATGTGGGGTTAGTGTAATCAGCATATGCACCTTTACAAGGATAAAATTAATTGGCTTTTACAAGGGAATGGTCACATGAGATAAGTGCTAATTGTCCAAGTATCTAGGCTTGGAGTTATTTGCACCAACACAACATAGAAAATTGGATGATAATGCTTTAAAATGTATTTTTGGTGGGTATGGTTTATAAAGCAAAAGCTATCATCTATCATGTTGGACCAGTATTGATGCTTCACTCCATCTTTTGCCAAAATGAAGCTCTAAGAATACACATCACCTAAATCCATGAAAAGAGAAAAAGGTTTGTTTTATGAGATTTTATAGACGTCCACATCTTCAAGAAAGGTAGGCAAAACACAAGAAAATTCAAATTTACCTAAAATTCAAGAGAAACAATCACTTTAGAATAACTTTACATGAACTTTACATGGTTTGTAAAATATCAAAATCTAAGATATTTTTTTAAAGATACATTTTGAATAAGCCATTGTGACCATTTAGAGGTAATTTGACAAGCTAAATCCTATTTTATTAACACATAGCCCCTTTTTCATTAGTTTTGGCTCTAAAGTGCTTACCTTCAAGGAAAAACGTGTTAGGGATACATCTTAAGTGCAATGGCTATGAAAATTTCTATGCCTAAGAGTTTCATTGTCAGTGTTCTCTAGACAACACCTATTGATCTATCCAATATCAAAGAGCTTCCTCCTATCTCTTTTTTCTAGTTGCACAAAAGGATTGATCTACCACAAGTTTTAAGAATTTTCATTTCAATTATGTATAGCATTTCAATTACATCTTTCCATAGAACTTTGAAGCATGCAAGAAATATTCCTTCTCTATAAGATTTTTGTTCTTAGATATGTTATCTATTTGCACTAATATCTATATTTTTCATATATTAACCTCATTGAGAGCGACATGTATTGTATGCATCTATCCTAAGGTCATTAAACTTCTTGCCTCTTGAGATCCTTACTTGATTAAGAAATCAAGTTTAACGCACATATATAAGTCGAAAAATTTCTATTCAAATCCATTTATAGTCTCTCCTAGTAGGCTTCTTTCCTATAAAAAAGTGCATCTAGCAGCTCCCACATGCGTTCTATTCATTAAAAGCAAGAATGATCCCATAGAGGACCGGGATTTGTAGCTCAATCCCTCAATAGCTTGCATTAAGGATAATCTCCCTCAAATTGATCATCTATATCATTGCCATATGTCGGGCTAGGAACCACTATAAACTCTACGATCCCATCTCATTCCTTTCTTGACCACCTTTGGGTTTTGTGGGTGCCTCATTTGTAGTTTATGTTCCTAGCACATCATGTATGATCTTCACTCCAAGGCTCAGTGATGTTAGCATTGATCATAAGCCATTAAGCACTTTGTAAGGGACTTTTTGATTGCATTGTGTCCATCGGTTGGCCATATTGGCCTCTACATTTGACTTTCCCAATGAGCATCACTCAACCTTGTCATATATGATGTATTGCCCGTCAAGCCAGTACCTATCAACCATCAAACACAGAAAATGCTAGGATTATGCCAAGCTTAGATAACAAGGCATGATAAAATTTCATTGCGTTACTACAATGTATATTTCAATAACCCGTAATATAGTTAATACTTATATTTTTGCGAACTACCGACTCGTTGTTTTCTACTTGAGAGTAAATTTCAATGATCAAGACTTTTCACGTCTACAGTAGATATCCATAATACTACATGCTCTCTGTTTCTCCTTTGTCTTGCCAACTCAAGTTTTATGTGTAACATTCAACACGTAACATATGTGGATCAACTTATTCAAAAAGCAGCATATGTGTCCTGTAGTTTATCAACGTCATTAACGAATCAAACAGCTCGTAGCTTCCTCCGTGTTCCTTTTAGCCTCTGTTTTCCGACACTCTCTATATCTACCTCATAGCATGCCTCCCTTTGTTCTATTGAACCTCCATGGATGCTGTTATTGATTTCTAAAAGTTTCAATTTTATATTTTAAGAGGTTAGCTGCGTGGAAAGCTTTGAAAGCATAACAGAATGGATAAGCATTCTTGGAATTTCTCGATGCACGTGTTTTCCCATTCACAGTAAAGATGATGCTGACAATTCGAAGGACCGACATTGTTGAAAAAGCAAGGTAGTGCAACAAGATCATCAATTGTACATCGGAATCGTGTCGACAAAATGCATAGTGCCATCTTACATGGGCACAAAGGAAGTTTGGAGGATGCACGAACGAGAACGAAGTTTCCGCTTCTCACAGCAACATTTTCCGTGGAGTAGACTATGGAAGCTGTACATAGAATGGAGTATAAAGTGCGTTCCATCATCATGTTACCCTAAATTAGATTATTGGAGTTCGCCATACGTATCAGGCATGTGCCTTCAATCCTCTGCTCGATGACTCGAAAAGTGTAATCGGATGACCAGATAAAGAATGCATGTGCCATAATAGAAAAGGAGAAAATGATGCTCTCTAATTATGATATCCCAAATCAGTTAAACGGATCGATTCCATTCAAAAGAGAAAAAAACAAATAAAGCAGCTACTTCTTCCATACACCAAAAAGCACTAAATGAGACAACTTGGCAACCTCTTTGCTTTTGCCATTTTTCCAGCATGCTTTCATGAAACTGGGAAGGTAGGCATCGAAAATATGGAAAACCACTGAGATGTCGATTCTTTTATTTTATTAATTTTATTTATTTAGTAACCAAAAGCTCATATTAGATTTAATAGGAGAAAAGGAGGAGAAACAATCTAGTCATCAACAAGGCGGAACTTTTTACTGAAAAAAAAAACATGGCTTGACATCATGATTAAGTAATGATAAAAAATCGAGCAGCATCATGTTCCAATGCTTAAAGCGAACTATCAACTTTCTTTATTGAAAACATGTGTCTTTCTGCAAGTGGCAAAAAGAAAAATGTAATACTATTAAAATTCATAGACCGGGAATACTTGCAACACAAAATGGATCTGAGAAGGAAAAGGCTTACAATATTCAAGAAAGAAATAAATCTAAAATTAGTTCAATAGAATGCAAAGAAAAGATTGATCGTCCTTCTAACAAAGTCTACATCACAGGATGAAAAAAAAAAAAAAAATCCGGATTTTAACTAATAACAAGGGATTCTGTATAAATGTTGCATCTCAGACTTTATTTCCCGTGTATTGTCTTCTGGACTTTCTAGTGTCAAGATAGCGCAGGCTGAGAAAATCGCCTCTTGATATATTGGAAGAGATAATTGTAGAGAAGATCCTAGCCGATCTATTCAGAAAGTGTTAAGAAATGTTTTTTTTATCAAATAAGTTTTTTTTTAACAAAAAAAAATGATAGGAGATACAATGAAGTCTAAATATCTATTTGCTCCGGCAATACGTTTGTAATCTTCAAGGCCAAAACATAACAATAATATGTCAATATATTTTCTCTGACACAAACCTATTCTACCATCAACTTGCATATACTGAATCCCCAAATAATAATGCAAATGTCCCAAATTTGGCACCTCAAAAGAGGCATGCAAATCAATCTTAAATTCAACAATATGCTTCTCATTAGGCCTAATGACAATCTTTTCATAACATATACAATGATGATCCAAAGTACATCTGCATGCTTAACATATAAGGTGCTCTCAGTTGGAATGTTTTCAAAACCATGTGCAATGAAGTAGGCATATATCTTTCCATACCAGGCACATGGTGCTTCCTTCTAACCATATTAATTCCTTTTTCAACTTGCACACTTTGTTTTCATACCTTTTCTGCACAAAACCATAGGGTTGAAATACATACACTTCTTCATAAATTCACCATTTAGAAATGCAATTTTAACGTCCAATTGTTGTACATTCCAACCATGATGAGCTAGGAGTGCACAGACGCTACAAACAATGGTCATTCAGCATGAGGGAGCAAGAGTCTCATCAAAATCAATGCCTCTTTCTTGAGCATAACTTTTGCAACAAGCCTCACTTTATACCTCTCAAGTGTTCCATTTATGTTATGACTTGTATACCCATTCAGTGCCAATGGTCTTTTTTCCTAGAGGCAAATCACATAAAGACAAAGTAACATTCTTCATAATAACAATATATTTTGATTGCATAATAGCCATCCAATTTTTTGAATTCTGTGCTTCATAAAAAAAACAAGCTCATTCTCATCACAAAGACTACACACAAAGTCTACACTAGCCATTTAGGCATAGTTTTAGCCTCTTCTATGTCGCCTCTCTCATCAACAAGTGCATCATGGAAATCTTTTTAGGAATGGAATGATCAGCATCATCATGTTGGACTTCTAAAGGCTTAAAAATTGAAACAATTTTGACCTAACACTTGACTATCCACCTATAAAAAGAGGAATCAATATGTCATAGACATCTTTGGAGCTAATTGATGCCTCCCTAGTGCATGAAAGCAATGGCTGATTTGCATCTTCCACATAAAACAACATCACGACTAACCATAATGTGTTTAATATATGGATGGTATAGGCCATTGCCTTTGCTTTCGAAAATGTACCTAACAAAAATACATTCACTGGTTTATCATCCAATTTGTTGTGTTGTTGTTTAGGTGCTAATGCATATGCCAGATAACAAACACACATAGATGAGAAATAGATGGCTTGCAAATCTGAAGCTAGAAGTTATGTGGTAAAACCTGACTTTTCACCATACACCTCACCATCTCCTTGAGAGACATGTTCTTTCTTTCATCACTCAATTCTCTTGAGGTGTATACGACACTGCACAATGATGCTTTATCCGACATTCAACTAGAAATACATTGAAATTGGAAGACATGCATTTCCCCCTTGATCATAATTCAGGCTTCATCTTGAGGGTTCACTAATGAAAGCACGGAGGTTGGATTCACCAATAGCAAAGAATATAAAATTGATAGTGAAATTTGTATCATGAGATCTATGATTCCCAATTGGATACAAAATTCTTTCACAAATAAGGTTCCTTTGAATGGAAAGATTCAGGTAGAAACCCCTTGGAAGAGCCCCCCAAAGGATAGACTTTTTTGTTAAGACCCCTTTACATCTAGAAGCAGAGATGAACTAACCAACACCCAAATTACTAAAAAGGTGTCTGAGCCACAGACTCTCAACATTTACTGTGAAAGTTTCGTTATACTCAGCCTCACAACTAGAAGTGGCCATAGTAGGCTTCTTCTTGCTCAACCAAGATATGCATGAGCTACCAAGAATCAAGCAAAAAGCACTATAGGAAACATGAGTGCCATAGCAACCTGCCTAGTTAGAGTCAAAAAAGCATGTAAATTTTGCAGTAATGATCCCCCTTTAGGATGAACAATCCCAATAGCCGG
>CM035406.1:229004011-229091511 GCA_020310875.1 Ceratopteris richardii
TTTGACTAGCTTGCATCAAGGGTAATCTCCCTCAAAAACATCCTATATAACATTGCCATATGTTGGGCTAGGAACCACAATAAACTCTACAATCCGATCTCATGCCTTTCTTGACCACCTTTCGGTTTTGTGGGTCCCCCATTTGTAGTTTATGTTGCTAGCATATCATCTATGATCTTTACTCCAAGATTCAATGATTCTAGCATTGATCATAAGCCATGAGACAATTTTTAAGTGACTTTCTGATTGCATTGTGTCCATCAGTTGGCCACATTGGCTTCCACGTTGGGCTTTCCTAATGAGCATCACTCAGCCTTGTTATAGATGATATATTGCCCGTCAAGCCAGTACCCATCAACCCTCAAACACACAAAATGCTAGGATTATGCCAAGCTCAGATAACGAGGCATGATGAATTTCCATTGCGTTACTACAACATATATTTCAATAACACGTAATATAGTTAATATAAAGTGAATATGTTTATTTCACTCTTTCTTCTATAGTAGATATCCATAATACTATATGCTTTGTGTTTCTGCTTTGTCTTGTCAACAGAGAGTGTTCTGTTGAAAACTCAAGTTTCATGTGTAACAGCGAACAGCACGTAAACATGCACATATGTGCAGCGACTTATTCAAAAAGCATACCTCTTTGGGATGTGTGACTCGTCCTGTAGTTTATCAACTTCATCAACGAATCAAAGAGCTCGTACCTTCCTCCGTGTTCCTTTTAGCCTCTCTTTCCGACATATATCTGCCTCCGTGCATGCCTGCCTTTGGTCTGCGTGAGCCTCCATGGCTGTTGTTATTAATTTCTAAAAGTTACTACTTTATGTTTTAAGAGGTTAGCTGCGTGGAAAGCTTTGAGAGCGTAACAGAATGGATAGGCATTCTTGGAATTTGTTGATGCACGTGTTCTCCCATGGACATATAGCTGCCAACACAATAATGACGATGCTGACAATTCGAAGGAGCGACATTGTTGAAAAAGATCGCCGACTGTACATCGGAATCGTGTCGACAAGATGCACAGTGCCATCTTACATGGGCAGAAAGGAAGTTTCGAGGATGCACAAACGAGAACGAAGTTTCCGGTTCTAACAGCAGCTTTTACTGTGGAATAGACTCAGAAAGCTGTACATAGAATATGATATAAAATGCGTCCCATTATCATGTTCCAGAGTATTAACGTGTATTCAGCAAGAAGAATGTCGTAGGCGATCAGAGAGAAGGACATGAAATGATTGGCGCCCACGATCAGCTCAAAATAACATGCCAGAAATTATGGGAGAAGAGTTATTTCTGGGAGAAGAGTTACTAGTAGACGAGCTCCATTTACCTTTGTCCTTGTAACTAACTAAGAAAGCTTGATATGCAACACACGTAATGGACCTCTTTTGCCTAGATTGATCTTCCTGGAACAAATCAAAGAGTAGCTCCTCAACTGTTAATGCATTTGGATTGTGTTTCATCATCAACCGAGGAGTAGAATCAGAACTCTGATATGAATCTAGAATACCATTAAGAATAGTATGCATAGGTGAACTATCTGTCAAGATTTCATCATCAAAAATCAAATATTCCTTCAAATCTTTGATCTTTGTCAAAGAAATATCCATAGAATCTCAATCATTCATACACTCACTCTCGATTTGTTTTGAGAGGTAAGCAACGTCGGCCTCATTTCTTGCTTGGTATAAAGTGGTAAGTGTGTCCCAAGCATGCTTTGTTGTTTTGCAAGAGTGAATGTGAGGGATAATGGAATTTTTGGCAAGCAAATCTATCAATGTGTGTTCTTAAGCATCTTCGCCATCCATCAAAGTTGCTCTGCAATAGATGCAACAAGAAATACAACATGAGAAAGAATCTGAAGATCATCATCTTCAATGCCAATAGCATATTCTTCAATAAGGGTATTCATAGGTGTAGTAGGGAATCTATCAATACCTTACACAATATTTCCCAACCCTTTTGCTACAAGTGCATGACGAATCATACATGCCCATAATGAGTAATTAGTACCATCCAACTTGCCCTCAATAGCCAATATACAGAGTACATCATTACTTTCAACCATGGCCACTAACTAAATATACTAACACGAAAAAATGACTATATCTCAAAATGTTGAACAGAACTACCCTTTAGTGCTCTACTAAACTTGTAGCAAACTTTGAGCCCTTTGTACTAGCCAATTGAAAGATGTATATATGTTTGGCACAACAAGATGAAATTGCCTACATAAGCACTATCATAGTTCATTGTAGGTCAAAACAAGATCAGATTGAAATTTTGATACCACAAAACAAAACCATTTTGAACTCCTAATCACCTTGAGTATGCTTATCAATTTTCATGTGATTCTGAGGTAGTGATCAGAGAGGTGTTGACCACACCCTAGATGAAGTGGAAACCTACTATGATACCGATTTCTTAGAGTTTGAGATCACAAGGAGGAAGAAGAAGCTTGGAGCACAAAACACAATACTAAATGTATTACCAAATGAATGTACAAAGATAAGTTACTTGTCAGAATTCTATCCAAATATACAAATTGTGGGAAAAACCCTCATAAAGAGGGAAAAAAGTCCCCCGATAGTCGCAAGTGTATTCATGCACATCACTATCGAAATATATCAACAATATGTGTTCATCACATCACACCATGGGGCTACAATGGCATGGCTATTGGTATCAAGCATGGTTGGATGCCTAGTATAAAGAAGAACAATACATATAAGAACCATTCGTGGTTGCCCCCTCCTTTAAAGCCCCCTTCTAGCTCACCATTTCTTCATTGTATGTGTCAAATATTGAACTCAATATACAAATCAATTGTCAATCATTGGAATGTCTATCTACATATGTGATCCTTTGTGGGTACTTTAGTATCGTGGAATCCCGATCCATTACATAGGAACAAAGAGGGCTCATTATTGATGTTCTTGAGAGAATTCATATGGGACTAGGTTGAGTTCCACCATGATCTGGTTGAGATCAAAGATGAGAGTGGCTCCTCTTAATAAACCATCTAGGCTAGAAAAAGTTTATGAATAGCTAGATTGGATAGAAGTTATGTGTCATAGAATATTATAGATAAGGTTGGCCTCCCATCCCTTTCTCATTGTATAGAGCTTCTTATTTTGTATCTATATCCCATGTTGCTAACCTTCAAATAATATGCCAAGAATAAGAAAGCTCCATGGCTCCATGCCAATAGTACAACCATTTCAATCCCTTCCATTCCTTGGTAGATCACCTTGGCCTAGAACCAAGCCTTCATCAGAAGCTCTTCTCTGATCACATGTTGGATGGTGGCACTCAAGAAAAGTCAAAATATTATGTTCAAGACTTAGAGAAAGGTCTAAAAAATCCATCATGCTAGAAGAAAGAATCTTTATTGCATGTTATGATAGCTTAGGTTAGAAGTTAATGAAGGTCATTCCCACCTCCAATCTTGGCTTGAAAAGATCAAAAGCATGCTAAGATATGAAGCAAAAATTCAAAAGAAGAATCTTCATATCTACTTTAGGTATTTATGGGTGGAAAAAGTAGACAAACCAACAAAAGAAATATGTAGAATCTTTAAGAAGAAGTAAAATAAGGAATCTATTTTGTACATGATTGATTCCCTTTTTGTGGAATGCAAAATGAATAAAGAGAATATTGTTGTTATTGTCAACCACTTCACACAACTTCTAGAGGTGACAACGTTGCTTTCTACTCAGAGGTATATTTGAATGGCTGAAATTTCTAGAGTTAGAATCAAAAGAATACCACGAAATATGATACCACTTCTTGATTCTCCTTTCAGCGACAATGAAATTATAGAAGCCATTGATTCTCTTTCAAATGGTAAAATCTAGGGTCTAGATGGTCTCACCAATTAGTTCTTCAAGTTCTTTAAGCAATTTTTTTGACTCCTTTGCATTTGGTGTTTCATGAGGCCATGCAATATTTCACATTTCGTGGTTTTCATAATAAAGGTGTAATCCAACTGATCCACAAAAAAAAAAGATTCTAAGATAAAGATAAAAGCTAGCGGCCAACCATGATGCTACAAATAGACTCAAAGATCTTTGCAAAGGTTCTACCTAATCCCATAGCTTTCCAATTTCATTGATGGATCAATGAGGAAGTAAAAGGGCTCATTAAGGTAAAATCCACCCTCGAAGAAATCATCGATGTTTGGGAAGGGCTTATCTTTGCGGAGGAATACCTCGAGGATTTTCTATTTCTCCAATAAACTTTGAGAGAATCATGTGGGACTTCATTCTTTAATCTTTAAAAGACATTGGATGTGTGCTTAGTTTAGCAAGATGATCTTAATGCTCATGAGAAACCCCTCTACTCGCTTTAATATTAATGTCAACCTCTCTAAAATCAATTAGATTAGAAAAATTGACCAAACAAGGCTTCCCCGCCGCTCCATTGCTTTTTGCTATTGCTATTGATGGCGTAAGTATTTGAGTAACCCATGCCCATATTGGAAAAATGTATGGGCTTAATTTGCAACCTTATAGCTAGAAGTTGATGATCATGAGAATGTTCGCTAACGATAGCAACATTTTCTTACATAATAACCGAGAAAGTATGAGCTCCTTTTGGCATTGTCAAAATCCTGTTTTCTGGCCTTAGGATAAAAATAAACCACTTAAAAACCGCATTGAAGTGTATTATTGGATTCCCACCACAATTTTTAGTGGTTTAGGGCTTTCAAGTGATACCTAGTGGTCAAGTCTTTCCTCTCTTGGATGTTCCATTATATTTGATGTTAGTATGGGTCAGAGTTGGGATTGGGTGCTTAACAAGATCAACAAAAACTTAGTTACTGGAAAGAAATGCAAATCAAATTGTTAGGGCATGTTATGGTGTTCAAGTGAATCTACAAAATAAGTCTTTGGATAGTCGATCCCAATAGGAGACAGGTATCAAAGATCAAATGAACTATTTGTTGGGATAAAAAAAAATAAGGCATTCTAGGCATCCTAATCATTAAAGTTAGCTAATAATTTGAAGGTCAAATGGTTGATGAAAGCTTGGAGTAATATGGATACTTCCTAGGCCAAACTAGTTTTTGGAAACAAAATGCTCTTAATTTTGTTGGACTTCCTAGTTGGAAGAGTCATGAAATACTCACTTTTTTGTTCTCTCTTTTTCCTATACCTCCTAGAGGTTGGAACTTGGTTTGTTCATTGTGGAAAAGTTGGAACAAGATGTTAACTTACCTCAAGATTAATGAACAATGGAAGTGGGTTGCCAATATTTACTAGAATGATTCAATTTCATTTTCGATCATGAGAATCAAGGCTGTTGATATTGCTCATCTCCAAAGAGCAAAGAGATTGTTGAATAAAGGATTTCATCACTGGATGCATCTCTAGAATCAAGACAGAAGATAGTGGATCAGATTCGAGGACATTAATCGAACGTGGGAAGTGGTCTGTGAAGATGAGTGCCTATTAAGAAACATAATCCATCCTTGGAAGAACTCAAAGTCTCACCTACTCCTCGGCCATGATTCCCAATAGATATAAGTTAGAAAGTGGCCAATGGCATCAACTTGGAGAAATTACTTAGTTTCAAGAAGAATTTGGACTTCCATATCTCACTTAATAGGTTGAGTATGAGATGGGACTTTAAGTTCATTGCCCTATGGCATCCCCCTCATTGAGAATAAAAAAACTACTTTCATGTGGAAAATTATCCACTGATGAATTTGTACTAATGTTAAAGCTAATAGAATTTGTGAGGTCTCTCGATGGTGCAAGCGTTGTCTCAATTGTAGAGACAACTTGGGACACCTCTTTTTTCGATGCCCAAGGAGTTTGTTGGTCTGGCAAGCCAGGTAGATAGATAGATAAATAGATAGATAGATAGATAGATAGATAGATAGATAGATAGATAGATAGATAGATAGATAGATAGATAGATAGATAGATAGATAGATAGATAGATAGATAGATAGATAGATAGATAGATGGATACATGGATAGATGGATAGATGGATAGATAGATGGATAGCTAGATAGATAGATGGATATATATATATATATATATATATATATATATAGATAGATAGATAGATAGATAGATAGATAGATAGATAATAGATAGATAGATAGATAGATGGATAGATAGATAGATAGATAGATAGATAGAGAGAGAGATAGATAAATGTATAGAGGAGACTTATGGCTTTATAGACTCAAATAAAGTGTAAGCAAGAGATAAAATAATAGGCAAGAGATGGTTGAACCACACCCTAAGAGGGAGGATTAGGAAGTAATCCTCAACCATGGCTTTTGGGGCAAATGTTTAGCCCATCATACTCCTCGCTGCTACTAAAATAATATAGACCACAAAACATCCTCCTTTCGTTTATTTTCTTTACCTTGGGAATCCTCCTATGGTCCATCTTCTTGTTATATAGTTTTTTACATCCAAACTTCCTTTCTAATTTAATGCAAATAGAAAGTTTATTATAAATGGTTTTAATCTTTCTTTTCCTATTACCACATGTTACAAGGTCATAAGTCTTACTTGGATGGTTCATATAGAACCACTTGATTGCACCTTAGTTGATATCCTATGTCAACAGTTTGGCCTACAAAAATTAGACTAGTTATGATCATTAGCACATGTGGGATATGCTTTGGTCTCCAGTTCACTTAAAACAACACAGGCTACATGACTTATTTGACATGTATCTTTTAGTGAGTTGCAATATATGTTTCAATGAGTTGCATGTTATCTTTCCACATCCTCTTCTCTTACATTCGAAGAATTTCAAATGGCATAATACCTTCAATCTTTCTCTATTCCTTAATTATACGTATTGTTCAAACAAATTGTATAATTTCCTACATGTATTCCATTTTGAATTATTTTGAATTATTATACTTTATAAATGAATATAATAAATTTATAATTTCTCTATATCCTTTCCTACTTACTTCTACACTATCACATATCTCTTGAATTTGAGACCAGGGTAATACTAATTTCCTATCAGCTCTTCATATACAAGCTTTTCAAGGACTCATTCACACCTAATTTTAACAATTTTAGCAAATCACTAAATGGTTGGTAATCTCATTTAAAAACATCACTCTTTCATGAGTATGTAGCATGTTCAAACCTAACAAATTTATCACATAATCTCTAGCAATTTTCACTCTTGTCTTTTTTGGTCTCAACCCTTCTATCAAGTCTACAAGTGGTTTAATTTGGTTTGATCTAATTCTTATTCCTATCGGCATTTCCTTCATACTCTTAAAATGGTTTGATTCAATTTTCATAAGTGATAACTATTTTTGAAGTTGTTGCAACTGTACATCTTTTCTATGCAACATATTCTCTAAGTGATTGATGTAGTGAAGTACAAAGATATTAGATGATCTATAGAAACTTGCTTAATATCCAAATAAACCTTTCTCTTCATCTCCTACAAATCTAATCTAATTATGCAGTTTCGAGAATGGAATTATGAAGGGGCTTATAAATTTCAAGATTCAATGGATAAAGAGTTACATTGGTCCATAGAACAATATATTTATTTGCTTCATTCCAAACACTTTGAAGTTTTGTTGGCTTTAGAGCTCTTTGATACACCTTTCTTGATGTTGAATACGTGTGATCCACCATAATGTTGATATGAAGTTTTTCAATTGCACTGGTTCCACCATTGATTCGAAAAGGAGACGTTGGATCAGTATTGATACCTTTTTTAAAGCATTTCATGCATTGGAACGAGCCCCGTCTAGTAAGAAAAGGCAAAAAGAAAAATGTAATACTATTACAATTCATAGACTGCTAAGGCATCGCTCCAATAATTGCAACACAAAACTGATCTGAGTAGAAAGTGGCTTACAATCAAGAAACAAATAAATCTAAAAACTCGTTTCATAAAATGCAAATCAAACATTGATCGCCTTTTTAACAAAGTCTACATCAAAGGATTAAAAAAAAGAATCCGGATTTTTTTCCATAAGGAAGTTCCACAATAACCTACTCTCCCAAACTTTAATTAATGGAAAGCACAATTGTACAAGTGAATGGGCCTACCACCCATGGGACCACTTCAATCCCACAAAGAAAGGGTTGGTTACAACTTGCTAGAAAGTCCTCATGGGCGGCCCAATTGTTTTTAACTTTGTTCTTTCGAGGAAAAGCACGGTGTGATGTCAAAAAAGCGGGGCTTCTTACAATTGGAAATTCATTTGCCTAAAAATAGAAAGAGATTTTTTGATGGAACATTCTTTAGGAGGGCTTTCAAAGTTGGCAGCACATCCCCCTTTCCAAATCTTCCAGAGCATCTCTCCTCTTATAGCATTCCATAGTGTTGAGGAACAACCGATCCCTTCCCCCAATAATGCTTTCTTCTAGTTGATTTTTCCCTACAGCAACATGATTTTCCCAAGGGACCACCAAATCATCATCGTCTTGGGGCATGAAAAGAAGAGGTGTCCCAAGTCCTCATTACCAAGAAGGCATCATTTACACCATGGAGGGGCTCTGCAAATTTTGTTAGCTTTTACATTAGTCCAAATTCCCTACTAGAGGATTTACCATATAAGAACTATTTTTTTAACCTCGATGAGGGGATGCCAAAGGGATCCGAACTTAAGATCCCATCTAAACCCTTGACAAATCCAGACATCATCTCCTATTTAGTGTGCCATGAAGGACCACATTCTTCTTGAACCTTGGAGTTTTATCAAGAATGTTTCCATTGTTTAATCTAAGACCCTCAAGGTGAGGGGAGTCATACTCAATCAGAAGGTGCATCCTCAAACACTCCCAAGCATTCACTCTTCTCCACAACATGTACCATTCTTTGTAATCCACTCTCCTTGTCAAGTCAATGTCCTCAAATCTAATCCATTGGCATGTTTCTTGTTTCCAAAGGTGTTTCCACAAGAGATAGCCTTTGTTCCAAAGCTTCTTAGCTTTTTCGAGGCTGCAAGGTTCAACACCTCTCATGCCCTGGATAAACTTATTCACCTTGTTCCAACTCTTCCATAGGGAGCAAAATCAGTTGGAGCCTCTAGGAGTCACCTGATACAGGGAGAATAAAAGAGTAAGGAGATCTAGACCCTTCCATCTTAGAAGGCCCACAAGCCTAAGAGTGCTTTTGTTTCTAAAAATTAGTTTGGCCCAGGATGCATCTATGTTGCTCCATGCTTTTACTAACCATTTGTCCGCCGATTTATTGGCCATTTCTTCAATGTCTAGAATGCCCAAACCACCTTGATCTTTTTATCTTATGCAAGTAGCCCATTTAACTTTGGGGACATGCCTTCTATTGGGATCTCTGGTCAAGAGAAAGTTTTTGAAATTCTTTCCAATATGACAATGTGTTCGTCCTTCAATCTCTAGCAAGAGAGAAACTAAATGATCAAAGAAAGAAGGGACATGGTAACCACCATAGCTGCCTTACTAGGTTGATTCGCATACATTTCCATTATGTCAACTTGTGATAGATTTTAGAGAGAGCCCAATCCTATCATTAACTCATCGAAATATCAAATCCCATTGAAATACATAATAGGCAGAAGATTTGTCCCCTGAAGATCATCTCATAGCCATGATCAACCAAAAATTGAAGTGGATTCCCAATAATAGTCTTGAAAGAGATTTTAGAGTGGTTTATTTTGGAATCCAATGCTTCACAAAATGTATCTAGGCAACACCAAAAGGTAACAGTGCTGGCCAGATGGTTATGCACAAATGCATTCATGTCATCCGCAAAGAGTCACATGCTCATCTGGACCTGATTAGGGGGAAGAAAGAAGCCTTGAATATGACCTAAACATCCGTGATGTTTAACAATGTAGTTGAGACCATCAACAACGATTGCACAGAGAGGATGGGCCAAGGGGAAACCATGTGTAACAGAATGTTTTAATGGAATAGCTTGAGAAAGATGGCCATTGGTGTTTATCTGCAGTGATGCATTTCCTAGCAATGTTGAGACCATATTAATGAATTGCTACCCACAACCTAGGTCTTTTAAAGATTGAAGAATGCACTCCCACTCAAGTCTATCATATGCTTTGTCGAAGCCAATCTTCAAGAAGAGGAAATCTTGAGTGGACTCTTCAGCGAAAGCTAGACCTTCCCAAACATCAATGATAGCCTTGAGGATGGACCTCAAGGGGACCATCCAAATGAATTTCTGCCCACACCCTAGGTCTTTTAGAGATTGAACAATGAAGTCCGACTCAAGTCTATCATATGCTTTGTCGAAGCCAATCTTCAAGAAGAGGAAATCTTGAGTGGACCCCCCCTTGATGAACCCTTTTTTATCCTCAGTGGTCTAGTTTTCTAAGTGACAAGCCATAGGATTAGCAATAACTTAGAAAGGATCTTGTAGCCTATATGTAGCATCGCAATTGGATGCCAGTTTACAATCTTGTTTTTGCTTCCTTTTTTGTGCATATGCTTGATAAGACCTTCATTGAGACATTCAGGTAGCACAACAAAACTCCCTCTTACCATACCATACATAATGGAGTGGTTACCACGTGATTAAAGATCTTGAAAAACTTGTGGTGAGGCCATTCAACCCCAAGCTTTTGCCATTAGGAAGTGAATCAATAAATTCAAGAATCTCCACATCCGATATGGGAGCTTCAAGAAGAGGCTTCATATTTTATACAATTCTTTTGGTTCTAGCTCTACAGATAGATGCATGCAATCCCGTTTATATAGAGAAAGAGGCATGGAAACCCTCAAAAGCTAGGTAAAATGATCCAAAATCAACGTAATATTTTCTTCATCTTCCACTCAACCCCATTAATATCCATCATGAAAGGGATCACTTCCTTGGATTGATTCTTCTTCAGGAGGCTACTCATCTTTTTAGTAGGTTTGCCTACCTTTCCCACCCATGAATCTTTAAAGTGTACCTATAGATTCTTTCTTTGAATTTCTTCTTCATATCTTATCATCTTTCGATTTTTCAAAGCCCTATCTGGTATTGAGAGTGGCGAGCGTTTACTTCTTCATCAATATGCTTAAACCTTTGATAAAGATTTTCCCTTCTAATTTGATGAATGTTTTAAGTTTCTTATGAGTCTTAATCAAGATGTTTTGTTTCTTCATGGCCGCCTTTCTCCAACACTTGGCTGGCTAGGAGCGTGTGACAAAAGTCGAGTTCCATGCAGCTAAAGTCTACTATTGCACCAAGGGGAAAGAGACAATAGTGAGATTGGAATGAAACCATGCATCTTTCTTGAGAATGATGCTTAAAGCCCTAGTAGATTCAAGAGCCTCCTCATGTTTCATCGATGAAGGATTGGTTAAGAAACATGGAATTCCTATACTTCGGAGGAACAAACTAGTAGTAGCTGAAGTAGTAGATGGACGACCTCTATCATCTGGGAATATAACCATGGAAAGCACACCATTAACAGTAAACCTTGGTGACCATGAATCCCACATATGTTTCAATTTAATATCAAGCCTAGTACATCTAATTATCATTGGAATGCCTTGGTTAAAGAAGCATAATCCATACATTAATTAGGAAAAGAATAAAATCACCTATAAAATATCCAGAACAACCCAACATATGTCGGAGCCAAAGCCTTCATACATGCAGTAAGGAAGGAACTGTTCTACTCTAGTTCTTGGACATTCTATCTTGTCCTCTTGTAATCTCATAGTACGAGATCCTGTCGAGTTCTTTCTTGTATCTAGTTCATCTCCCAAAAGGGAGCTGTTGTAGTCCAGATATCTTGTTTCATACTTACGATCCTGGGTTGTGGGATCTCCTGTATCATCTCTAGTTGAGTTATTCATACCTATCAGTCCCGGGTTGTGGGACATCTTGTATTAGTCATGTATTCTTATATTGTTTTCCCTTTGTGGGTGTTCTTGTAATCAGAAGTGTATTTCCAAAATCTTGTCTACTATAGTCAGAGAGCACAATCTAGTGCTCCCCTGACACAGTATGACTACACGTTGGTTGTTTCTTTATGTGCTTCAGGATCTAGGTTGTGTTTTTGGTCTGTGGGAGTTAATAGCTAAGAGTTTTATAATCTATTTAAGATTAATCTAAAAAACTAAGGTTCATATGGAAGTGCATCTCTAGCATTTTGATATGCTGTTAAGATAAGTTCTTCTTCAGTAATATGTTTAGAAACTTCCTCAGTAATACAATTTTTAATAATGTCTACCTCATTGTTTTTCGATTGAGTTTTCCCTTTAGGAGAAGGTGGAAACAGGATTTCTCTTTCATCAGAATCTAGGAAATCAATTGAACAAAAGGTTCTAAATCTAGATAATCTATAAGCATAAAATGAAGAGTATAAGGATCCAGTTACAATATGATCTTTAACTTTTTCTTTTTTTTCTAAATCTACACTATCCTCGCTCTCGTTGATTTGTGTAGTACTATTCTCTAATGGAGCAGGTAAAAGCATATCTAGAATAAAAGAGCTATCTATTTCTTAATTTTTAGTTGAAGACTTACTTGTAGCTGCAATATTCCTAAACACGAAAAGTAAAGTCTCTAAGGTTCATATGGAAGTGTATCTCTATAACTAGATATAGCATCTAAATATGATGGTAAAGTTAATTCTTCATTAGTTATTCTATCTTTAATGAGATCAACTATGGCGTTTTCTATTTGTTGAGGATGAGTATTTCTTTTTGAGATTGGAGGAAATAAATCTTCTCTATTTTCTGGTTCAAATCAGACAACTGAGAGTAAAGGTAAACTCTAGATAAGTTACGATCGCATTTTAGAGAATGTAAGGTTTCATCTACAACTCGATCTTTAACTATTTCTATTACTTCTAATTTATTACTAGTTTTGTTTTCACTGATTTGAGTTGATGTATTCTTAATAGGTGTGGTTAAAAGAGTTCCTAAAATAAAAGAACTATCTATTTCTTTATTTTTAGTACTAGACTTACTTGTAGATGCTATATTTTCAGACATAAGAAAATGCAATCTAAGAAATTAATTAAATTGTATAGTGGAAATGCTAAAACTTTAGAACCAAAACTAGTCCTATAAAAACGCTTGTAAAAAGTTCTAATCCAGCTTTTAGAAGATATTCCTATACAAAAGCTTAATACACAAATTTATAATACAAAGATCATTTATGTACCTGTCTCAAAAGCCAAAACAACAACATATGGTCCAAACCAACATTTAGTTAGTTTACGGCATGCATCATATTGAGTCTCGAAAGTACTATCATATACAAGCACCCAATCCCCACTCTCTATTGCTTGTGGCCTCAGTCGATGTTTCTTGTCAAAATATATTTTATTTTTCAATCGTCATGTTTTTAATTTTTCAATAGCTTCTTTTAAATTTTCATTACCCTTTTTTGCTAATAATTCTTCTCTGGATATGTTATCTTCCCAATCTAAACTCATCCAATTAACTATCTGAGTATGTATTGGAAATATCAGCTTCTGACAATACATACGTTCAGCCGACATAAAACTAGTTGTCCTCGTGTACGTCATCCTATCGGCCCAAAGAGCAAATGTGAAATATTTTGGCCATTGTCCAATATCCGCATGGCATACTTTTAGAATAGCCTTCCCTATGGAAGGATGCCCTCATTCAATTTTTCCATTTGCTTTGGGATTATAGGCAATCGTAAGAGATAATCGAATTCCATGATATGCAAAGAACTCTCTTGCTTCTCTAGCATCTAGCTCACCTCGATCTGCTACTACTTTTTCTACATAACCAAATTTGGATATTACTTCTTCTAAAAGGAATAATCATATATTATAAGTAGTATTGGAATGAAGTGCTCTACCCTCAATGTGGTTTGTTAAATCTTCTCGTGCAAGAACGATGTATCTCATACCATTGTTTCTTTTAGGCATCGTCACGAGGTCGACTACCCAATTGTAGTGAATACAAGGTGGATAGGTCAGATGCAAAGGGTCTCTATGCTTGACAGATGAATGTAACTAGCACGTAATACAAGTGCTCACAAATTCTTTAATAGTTACATACATCCTCGGCCACCAGTAGCTTTCTCGAATCCTCTTATATGTAGCTACAAAACCTTTATGACCAGCCCAAAGGCTTTCATGCATTTCTTGCATAACTTGCACTTGAAAATTTTTTAAACCTAATTCTCTTTGCGGGTTTCTTATCTTTCCTCTGGCATGTCTCCAAGATATCCATCTTTCAAGAAAAAGTTGAAAGACTTCTTGATGTTTCGGAATTGATTTGAGGACCATCTTGGAATAGGTTGAAACGTACTCAGATAGTATCCTATATCTCACCACTTCATAATCATCTTCTCTAAATCTCTCATATGTATAGATAGATGTTTCATAATTAATTAAATTTATATGTTTATCTATTGCATCACTATCATTCTCAAACTTTGCTCTTGACAGCATATCAGCAAGGGTGTTATGTTTACAAGCAATATGTACAAAAGGAGGGTTAATAAATTTAATAAAGGCTATCCATTGTAACATAGCTATATATGGAGATGAACAATTGACAATTAAACCTATTAACGGAAGATAGTCAGTCTCTACTATTACATTAGCTCCTATAAAGTATTCCTTCTCTTTTTTTAAAGTTGTAACTAAACCCCATAATTCTCTCTTAATTTGAGGATAATTCCGTTGAGTATCACATAAGATTTTCAATCCAAAGCGAACTGCGTATCTTTGCTCCTTCTCATCATCCTGCCCAATGACCCATCCTATACCAAAAGTACTAGTGTCAATGGTTAGGATTATAGGCTTATTTCTTGTGTGCTCAATACATTTCAAGATCGGAGCATTGATAAGCAATTGCTTCAGACGTCTCATCGTTCTAGTATGCTCATCAGTCCAAAACAATTTCTTTCTTTTTTATAATAAATCATAAAGTGGGTTCGTTACGTGAGCAAAGTGAGGGATCCAGATGACATAGAAAACACATGCACCTAAGAATCTTGTTACTTCACTAACATTGCGACACCTCTCCAAAATCCTACTAATGGCATCAACTTTTGCTGGATAAGGCATGCGACCGTAATGATCACATAAGTGTCCAACTATCAACACTTCATTAACACCAAAAGTAGAATTCTCTTGGGAGAAAGTTAATCCAGCTTCTTAAAATCTTTGAAAGATCTTCTCACAATCAGAAATGCAACCAAATGATTTTAAACTTTCATCTTTTTCTTTTTACACATACCCTTTTATTGAAATGTCATCAATAAAAGGCATTATCACTTTTGGGATAAAGTCATGTAAGACCAGATTCATAGCATTCATCATGTGTGGTACATAATTCATTGCTCCTTGTGGTAAAGTACACATGCGTACTAAACCTAAGGGAGTCTTCATCATGGTCACATCTCAACTCTCAATGGCTAATTGAAAATGATTATACCCTGAATACAAATCTTCCATTGAATAGATGGAGTGACCAACAAATGTCTCGGCAAACTCATCTACAATAGGACCCATTCCTACATTCCTAATAGTGACTTTATTCATAGGTTGCACATCCTGAATAAAGCGTAGCTTCCTGCTTTTTCAGTACCCTGAACCACCTATTGGAGTATGGTGCCAAAGATGGTTCCAAGATTCTCATGGCAATCTTCTCGTTAAACAGTCTCATTAGCTCAAGTAAATGAGCCTTTGGGACTGGTATCAGACGAAGATTCCAAGGAATGTGTGGTACAATAAAAATAATCATCGGAGCTACAAGCTTTGGGTCTTCACATCCTATTTCATGTGGGAATAAAGAAAATGCTTTATGGTGGCAAACGATCATCTTAATAAATTGATCTTTTTATATCTCCGAAAGAAATTCATCGCCAAATTTAATATATTTCTTAGCTCCTCTGTAAACATATGACCTATCTTAGATTGGTCTCTAAGTATAGGGTCTTCAGATACTCATTGAAATATATCATGACTATCCTTAGGTAAGGGTTGAGCTACAAGCTTTATTTTCTTTTCTACTGTCTTATATTTGGTTTCTATGTTAACTTCATGTTGTAGGATGAATTCAGAAATAAACTCATATTCTTGAATAAAGTTAAGAATAATCAAATTTGATTCTAATTTTCCTTGGGAAGCAATTTCTAACTCTTCTAGTAAGGTAGTACTTTTCAAGAGTTCAATTATACACTCAATTTTTTCATCAGGTAAAATTAATCCTATTTTTCTAAAATATTTTTCATTTTGTTTTCTTAATGTTTTTGTAACGTTTTCTTTCGTAATATTATGTAAGCTATTCGTAGGAGTACAAACTAAATAATCTTCGAATTTATGTACATTGTTAGGCGAGACATCAAAACAATGTCCACTATTGTCCCACTCAATAGTGGAGTCTAACAGAAATTTTGGTCATAATATGCCCCATATTCTCTCACAGCTGGTGAATCATCACATACATGATTGATCGAGTCAATGAGATTTCTTCTTAAGTTCTTTCTATTTCTAGTATGATTTGGGCAGACTATCATGACTGCAAAGAATCCATCCCCGATTTGGATCGAATTCTTGCATACGCAGACCCATCCTTCGTTGCTTTTGTTTCCATTCTCATCTCGGCTATAAATGGATGCCCGAGAATTACTACATACGAATAATTATCTTGAACAAAGAAGTGAAACTCTTCTTGAACGCCACATATCATTATAGGCACATTCCCACATGCACCTAATAAAATACGTGAGCCATTGTCGGCTGTTCTCATCCTCCAGCCGTGCTCTTTGTTAATTGGCCATGAAGGTAGTGTTAAATTTACTTTCACCTTTTAACATTTCCTCATTAGGCTCAATCGGTCCTAAAAAATTTCTATTCACGCTCCCAATTGTAAACTCTTTATCTACTTCATAATCGCACTCACTTAATGTTACTGCATCATTCATAGCTAGAGTTTCTTCTGCCACATCTTGCATATTTGCATCTTGTAGCAATGGAAAACATCTCCTTCTAATTAGTTGAATAAAACTATCCTTGAACTCCCGTTTTTCTATTGAAAACACTTGTTCAAGAGACATTTTTACTTGAGTTTTTAGAAGACTTATATCATTGAAGATTTCCCTAGTATCGTTTTTCTTCTCGAGATCCGAAATTGTTATTGCACGTGGAGCTCTTCTTCCCTTCTTTTTCCCTTTCTCTTCACTTTGTTTTTGTTCATCTTTTTGTTTGGTTTTAGTATTTTCATTTTCAGATTTCTTCTGTTCATCCTATGATTGCATATTTTCATCTGTTGGCTTCTTCCCTTCTTTTATTATCCTTCTTTTCTCTTCTTGCGATAATTTTGCATCTTCAAATTGTACTTTTTTATCAGTTTTCTTCTCATTCTCTCTCGCCTGTCTTTTGGTCACCCTCCTATCTCCTTCTTCTATATCATCTTGCATATCATCTCCTCTCTGTTTTTCCTCAACATTCGCAAGGTGAGAATAAATAGAGGCTTGATCGAAAGGAGACCGCCATGCTGTTTTACACATTTTTCATCTCTAGCCCTTAATAATGCCTCAATCGAATAAGGATTTTGGCTTGGCATAGAAAGAGGCCTATCATCTGCTGGCTCTAATCTAGCAGCCGGGGTACTGGCAGTTGCATCAAAGATCATTAAATTTTCATACAACTTTTTCATTCCTCCTTTGCCCCAATTGAGAGATAAAGGAAGTCATGACCTAAAATCATGCAATTTTCTATCAATCTCTACAAATAATTGATTTTCCTTTGCACTCTTTAATTTGTCACAAGCATAAGTTGCATTTTCCTGGCTATCACACCACACACGCCGCTTCCTGCTAGTCCCTTTTCTTTCAGTGCTCCTTTGAAAGGCTAGCTGAGCAACAAACTGAGTAGGTGGAGGTGGCTGGAAAACTGGCTGAGGAATGTACTGTGGCATAATCGGTTGTATGGGTGGTGCTTGCCCTACACCACTAGTTCTAGCTCCAGGCTCATTAAAACTCATGGAATATACTCTTTTATTCGATTGGGCAACCTCTTTGGAAAGAGATGTCTGCATATTCATAACATTCCCCATTTTTTTACATAAAATGTCTAGTTGAAATTCTATCGGAGCTTTAGGGGCAAGTGCATTGTTAGCCATAGTTGCAACCGCACGCATTGGCATGTCAGTTTGCCTGTAGTAGGTATCTCCCTAGGCTAAGAAGCATCATACAAAACTGATTGTCTTTACTTCATTTGGGCAACAGCTTCTATTTCCCTTTTCACTTTTTCTCAGTCGTCGGTAAGGCCATATCTTTTGCCTGGCTCTTCTATTCGTCTCTCTACCTCAACTCTATCCTTAGCATTTAATATCTTGAGGAAATGTATAATTAGATCCGAATTTAATGTGTTTCTATCCTCTTCAAGGAGTTGGGTTAATCGTCTCATAAACTCACCATGAAAATGAGTTAAAGACTCATTGCTCTTTAAAGAGTTTACACATCACAAAAATCCTTCACTACTATGTTGGCTAAAGTCCTCAAGATAAAACATCTTGTGTAGCTCTTTCCTAAATTCCTCCCAAGGTTTATTAGCATGAACTTGAATACTTTCCAGGATAGAACTAGAAACTACACAGTGTCGGGATGAAATCCCTTAGGGAAGTGCATTGATTTTTTTTCAAAGTTTATTGTTTTTCTAGTTTTAGTGTGATTTCTCGAGGGAAAAAGGGGTATAAATTGTGTATGTTCTGGCCAATTTGATTGATTGTGAGAAGCGAAGCCATGTGATTATTGAAGATTTAATTTGTACATATGTAAATATCTAACTTTTGAATCCATAAACCCTTAGGTTTGACCCTTGAAACTGATTGAAAACCTAAGTTTAGCCCATGAAAAGCGAGCATGAACCCTTAGAAACTCTTGGATTTTAGGCCATAATTGTAAATAAACCTTTGAATTGACGTGCTTGGCTTAATTGTAAGCAAACCCCTAATTTCCCCAACCATAAACCCTAACTTGGACCCTTGAAATTGGGTTTTAACCTAAGTCCAAACCCTTAGATTAACTAAGCTTGTATATATAGTGTGAAACCAAAACCTTAGTCTAGGATTTTAAAAATAGTAAATGACCATGCAAGAGGATTCTAAAAATAGAAAGTTTGAGAGGAGCTTAGAAGAATCTAGAAGGATGTCCTGGGGGGCAACCTATAAATAGGGGGCCAAGCCTCATTTGTTTCTCCCCATGAATGTTTCTGTGGTTCTTCTTTCTAGGTATGTTCCTTGTCCTTACTTGTTCATTCATGTTCTTGCTTATACTATACAGTAGTGCATTTAGAGAGAAAGAGAGAGGAGATGTTAGCAACTTAACAGAACAAAAGATGGTTTCCATTCTCGTGCTCGGCAATTTGCATATATCAAATAGAGCACCATATCTATTGAGCATGGACAATGTGATTTCTATCATCAAAAATGCTTTAATGAGAGGTTTTAGGAACTATGCACTATCAAGTTCTAGCATGCAAATCGAAGTGAAGGAATATGGTGACTTAAAAGAACAGGATGTCTGAAAAATCATATAGTTCAAATAAGATTGGAATATGGTGGTTTATTGCACCAATTAAGACAAACTCTAAGGCACATGATGAGGAATCCTTGCGGCAATGTGCACAGGAGAGGGAGAGAGACAGAGAGAGAGAGAGAAGAGAAGAGAGAGAGACAGAGAGAAATGACAGACAAAGAGAGAGAGAGAGAGAGAGAAATTCAAAAGCACATAGTTGTTGATGTTGGCACAAGAAAGATCCATGGCGACACACACATACAGAGAGAGAGAGAGAGACAGAGATAGATGGAGTGTTGATGGCGCACCAGGTTGATGTTGAGCTAGACAGAGAGAGGCCCAAGGAGAGACTCCGAGCAGCGTTCTTGACGGGTGTATGCACCAACAAGGGAGAGAGAGAGAGAGAGAGAGAGAGCATAGGAGATTTCGGGTGTAGATAGAGAGAGGAATAGAGACGGTTGTTTGCGCACGCTGACAACATGAAGATAGAAAGAGAGAGAGTTGTGTGGGCCTATTGGCACAGAAGCGTAGAGAAGAAAGTTCAAGCGAGAGAGAGAGAGAGAGAGAGAGAGAGAGAGAGAGAGAGAGTTACAGGTTTGTTGGTGCCACATCGACATAGAGAGAGAGAGAGACAGAGAGACAGAGAGAGCGAGAGATGTCAGTGGTAGAGGTGGCTACAATGCTTGGATGCATAGGAGAGAGAGAGAGAGAGAGAGTTACGGGACTATTGATGGTGCATCGACACGGGGGGAGGGGGAGAGAGAGAGAGAGAGAGAGAGAGAGAGAGAGAGAGAGAGAGAGAGAGAGAGAGAGAGGCATGGGCAAAAGCAGAGAGAGAGAGAGAGAGAGAGTCGGTTTCATGCGAATAAAAGAGAATAAAGAAAATAAATAAAATAAAGAAATAAAGAAAGAAAGAAAGAAAGAAAAAAGAGAAATAAAGAAGGAAAGAAAGAAAGTAGAAAAGAAATAGAAGAGAAAAGAGTGAAAGAAAAGAAAGAACAAGGAAGAAGAAGGAAAGAGAAGTAGAAGGGAAGAAAAGAGAAGGAGGAGGGAAGAGGAAAAGAAGGAAACAAAGAAAAGAAGAGTAAGATAGAAAAGAAAGAAAGAATTGAAAGAAAAGAGAGAAAAAAATAAAGGAAGAGAAAAGGAAGAGAAGAGAGGAGAAGAATGGAAGATAGATGAGAAGAAAGAAGAGAAAGAGAAGGAATGGAGTGTAGAAAGGAAGAAGGGAAAAGAAGAAAAGAAAGAAAAGTGAAGAAAAGAAGAAAGGAGGAAAGAAGAGGGGAAGGAAGGTAGAAGAAAGAAATGGACAAAGAAAAGAAGATGGCAAAGAAAAAAAGAAAAGGGGAAAGTGTACATGGAGAGGAGAGTGGTTGAGGAGTTACTTAGAAAAGAGAAATTGTCCAAACATCTTATACATCATTTACAAGATGTCACGCACTTGTATGGCATACTTTAAGTTTTTTATCACTAGTTTTTCATCCGCTAGATTGATTAACACTAATTATACTCCCTCTAGACATTTCTGTGGTTCTTCTTTCCAGGTTTTTGTGTGGATTCTGAGGAAAAGAGAAGAGAAGCTATTGTCAAGGATACTTGAAGAAAAGAAAAGTTATGAAGACTATCGAGACTCAAGGGCGACTTCTAGCACTGTACCAGGAGGTCTAGGTTATATTTTTCCGATATTCACTATAGCAGTAGCATATTTGTATCCGTCCCTCCGCACTATAGTGGATTTCTATATCACCGAACCGCACTGTAGCGGGCATCATTTTATCACTCAGATTTTATTGGATGACTTTGGTTACATTTACATTGCATCATTGAACTTTGTCTGCACATCTATCTGGTGGCTTCTGTGTTTTAGTGCTATATCCGGACTTTTTTGTTCTCGATGCCTATGGTCTTACACATATGCACATTTGCTCGTCTCTTGTGAGGGGCAGGGGCCTACGACGATTGCCATACCAGAGACATGGAGAGGCATCCAGCGTGCAGACACTGCTCGCCGAACATGGGAATGGTGCACAGAGGGGCCTGATCCAACCCCATGCGAGCTCTTCCCATCACGTGACTCATTCCCAACACCTAAACCCACCATGAACAGAGGTGGTTGCCCGGTGATCCTCGACATACCACCCAACTCCTTGAGAAGACAAACAGGAGCCTCGGCATCAAACAGAGATATTCCAAGTACTAGCATTTCAAGTTCTGTGAATTTTTGCATTGCTTCATATACACACTTTGAACAGAAAGATTGTTTGGTTGCCTGATTCTGAGCATTCACGATCTGCATTAGCTTAGTCCATATGCTTGTGCACTTTTTTTCTTGCTTAGACTAGGGATTTTCTACTTTCATATCTTAGACAGAACGTTAGATACATTAGGAAAACATCATAAGAAAGAGGGAACAAACACATTTGGGAATTAGACAAAGAGTGTTAGATTGGCATCCACCTCTTGGCTCGTGACCCATCGAGTTTCTTCTCTGATCTCTACTCTGATCTAAGAGAGATAGTAGAGCCACTCGCACTAGACATCGTTTTGAGCTCTAGGACAGAACAAAGAAGAGAGATGGAGGAAGTCTTCAAGGAATTAGTGATACAAAAACTGGGGGCTCATGTAGTCCAAGCGGTTTTGAGAGAGAAAGGCAAGTTTATAGGTCTGAGCGTGACTGAATACCTAGATGTATTTGAGGACCAGGCACAGATCCATGGTCTACCTGAAGAATTTTTTGCACATTACTTCACACGGGTAGTTTCAGGATCTATCCTAGCATCTATTACAATGCACATAGCAAAGCCCTGGGCCGAATTTAGAAAGGAGTTACATAAGTTATTTTACCTGGAAGATTTTTCCCAACATAGTAGAGAAGGGTTCTTGGAGTGGGTAAACTCTCCGAAGCCCACTGCATCCCTCACTCATCTATTGAATGAATTCTTAAGAAGATATGCCCAGTTACCCCAGGCTCATTTGGATGCATTGAAGGCTAACCTAGTCATTTCCTTCCTTAAGATCCTAAGTCTTGAAGACAAGATTGAAGTCAAGAGGAGGATAGAAGAGCCTAGTAAGAGGTTTGGGTTGACAGAAGACTAGGTCGTAGTGAAGAGAGAAGTGGAAGCGGTTGCCCAGATGAGGCAATGCCAAGCAGTATTATATGATAGACCTCTAGTAGTAGCTGCACAACCACCTAGGGAGGCTCCACTTCCAGCGATTCGAAACGTGCTTGCAGCATCAGATTTTGCTAATGTTGCATCCACTTCGCGATCACGAATGGAGTTATAGCTTGAGATTCTCGATCAACAAATAGAAAATCGTATGACGATGCAAGCCTCCATGTCTAAAGAAATGGCCAGCATTCATAATAAAGTCTATTCTATGGGGTATCAGGACCCAAGTCCTCAAGCAAGTACTAGTTACGCAGACATGATACAAAGAGGTACTATGCCAATTCCAAATATGTAGGGTTATGTAATGCCTCAGCCTGCACCTCTAGTGCAGCCTATTGCTCAACCGATACCTGCACCACTAGTGCAGCCCACATTTCAGAGAAACACTAGGCCTTTTAAGAGATGAGCTACTCGTGGGTTTGGAGGGGCAAAGAGATGTGTATGGTGTGATGTGCAAGAGCATTTCTCCTGTGCGTGTGAAGAGCTAAAGCTAGAAAAGGAGCATCAACTAGTAATAGATATAGATAAGAAGCTGTGTGACTTTAGGACCCGTCTTCCTCTACCTATGAATTGGGGAAAGGGGGGAATGAAGAAACTTTATGAGGATCTATCTCGAAATAATGCAAGAACATTGGTTGCACAGCTAGAGTTGGTAGAGGAGGAAGGTGAAGATGAGCCTAGGCCTCGACCTCAAAGAAACTAGTCTATTGAGGCTTTAGTGAAAGCCAGGGATGCGATTATGCAGAAGACTACCTGGAAGTCTCCTATTGATCAATTCTCGGTCTATTTGCATATAGCCAATGTAGAAGAAAAGAGGAAGAGGGATGAGAGCTAGGAAGAGGCTGAGCCAGAGAGGAGAGTTACAAGGAAGCAAAGTCGAGAAGCTAAAGAGAAGGCTAAAGAGCCCGAAAAGAAAGTACAATTTAAAGAGCCAGTTGTTTCAAAGGAAGAGACAAAGAAGAAGGAAATAAAGGAGGGAAAGAGGCATGTTGGGCCAATCAACATTCAAGAGCCAAGTAAAGAGAAAGAGAAAGAACAAGAGCCAATTCAAAAGACTAATGAAAATCAAGAGAATATTCAAGAGAAAGATAAAGAGAAGAAGAAGAAAAAGAAGAGTTAGAGAAGAAGAATGATGCGAGAGAGATACTAAATGATAGTTTGTTAAAGAGCCAAGTGACCATGCCCTTGGAGCAGGTCTTCTCCATAGCGAAGCCTGAATTCAAGGACAACTTTATAAAGTTGATCAAGACAAAGAGGTTTCCACTACCTGAAGATGTGGAGATGGAAGAGGCGACTCAAGATACCCAAGTTACAAATGAAGTAGTAGCATTGAGTGATACTTCTCATGATGAGGATGATGAGGTTGCAAGGTGTCATAGGAATTCCTTAGTTCCTATTACACCAGATGAGGAGATGAGAAAGATATAAAGTGAGTTTTTGAGGACTTTTGGGCAAGAGGGACACCTGAAATGAAGGTGAAATTAGGAAGCAATGAGGATTCATGTTTTGCTCTAGCCTTGATTGACTCAGTGTGAAGAGAGATGGTGGATGCAATCCAAAGATGAGTAGGTGCTGCTACAACCAGCTTCACACCAGCCAACTGAGACTTCAGAGTTGATTAGTAGACCCTTTGAGCTTCCTAAATCCACCAAAATATCAGCCAAGTACTTTGGAACATGTATCCCAAAAGTTTAAGTCAAGACAGACTAGTTGCGAAATGACTAGCTCCCAAAACTTGCTATTTTTGGACATACACCTGTTGGAAAAAATGAAGAGTGCTCTCAACCTGGTAGGAATTAGAAACATTCCTTTTGGGCATATCAAATAGACTTAGCAAGCTTCCCAATCCAAGTTAAAACACTTCAAATGATGGACTGAGCACTGAGAACAAGTTTCATCAATTTCTGGAACCTCCCCACAATTCTCGGGGCACTGCATAGATAGACCAGTAAGCAGTAAAATGCAGATATCTCCAAAATTATTAATCCAATGACCTTGAAAAAGTATATGCACAAATTAGATAGTACAGGCTATCCAATGCAAGTTAAATCACTGAAAAAAGTTCAGTAGAACTCGAGATATGACCTTCTAAAGTTACTGCTCTGAGTGAGTATAGCAAAGAACAAAACAGAGAAGTAGATGATGATAAATGTGTAGATTCACATATGATTACAACCACATTGGCAATGAATCTTTGCACAATGGGAGTAGAATGATAGGGCTATGGAGTAAGCTCTTCAATCTCTACAAAATGACATGAAGTGGTCACGTACAAGGCTTGCTAATCGCCTCTTCCTTCTTGCTCTTTTTATAGCTATTCTTGGAGGGAGTTTTGAATTCGAATTCGAATGGCTCCACCTAAAAGTGATCCCCAAAGTTAGGAGATATTCCCTCAGCTCCAAAATTCGTGAGTTTAGGTAGATAGGGCCACGACTTTTCTTTTACATCATGGATAAGGTAAGCTATACTCTTCCTTTTTCGTTTTTCAATTACAAGAGATAAAAATGAATTCTTTTACAAGAGGTGTTCACATGACTACTCATGTGACTTAAAAATGAGGATAATATCAAGCATATCAAGCATGTAGGCTTGGGCAAAATGCACCAACACTCAGGGTCAGAAATAAATGTGATCTCCAAGAAGTTATATGATCAGTTTAGGTGGCCAATAGATAAAGACCATGGATGGAGGATGAGGACGCCAGATAATGGCCCTAGAGCACTGCTTGGGGCATGTGCCTTCGTGCCTTTGACGATAGGAGGGATTTTTGAGGAATTTCACTTCTTCGTCCAAGACCATTGTTCATATGAGGCTATCCTTGGGTAGCCCTTTATAGCTGAAGTGCGAATGGAAACTAAGGCAATGGATGATGGGTCTGCCTATGCACGAATCTGTTCTAGATCTGGTCTTGATTCTTTGCAAGTGATGATAGTGTGCCCAAATCACACAAGAAACAGAAAGAATATAAGAAAAAGACCCATAAACTCTCATGAGCATGATGATTGTATGTCTGTAGGAGAGTATGGCACTTCTGCTGATCAAAATTTATGTTAGCATCCATTGTTGAACAGGACAATAGTGCGAATTGGTTTGATGTCTCACGTGATTTTGTACATAGTTTTTAGAGTTTTTCCATTTATTCATCTGCATTTAAGTTGCTATGCTTATAGAAAGAGAATGTTTCAAATAAGTTCAGAAAAATTCATGAAAGACACTATAAGGATTTAGGAATCATGTTACCTAATGAGAGGATTGAGGATGTGATCCAGTTTGAGAGGAGTCGAAACTACTCTGGAAGAGCTTGAGCAGGCATTTGAGAGAAATGTGAAATCAAAAATCATTATGCTTAGTTCTATCAAAGAGTATGAGATGATTGATGAGTTCATGAGAGAGCATGTAGTAAGTGTAAACATGAAGTATAAGACTTTTGACAAGAAGTGAAGCCTATAGCTCAGCCATTGCTAGAAGATAGTAATGAGAAGTATCTACGACTGTCAGATGATCATTCCTAAGAGATGAGGAGAAAAAGAAGTTCATTGAAGTCATCAAGAAACATGAAAAAGCATTTGCACTTTTCCCACGTGAGATAGGCTGTGTAGATCTAAAACAAGTACCTCCCATGATTATATTTATAGTGCCACATATATCATGGAATATCCGGCCTATACCAGTCCCAAAGGCTCACTTGCCTGAGCTGATGAGGCTGCTAAAGGAAAAGATTTCCATGTGGATATTGGAGCCCTCCTCGGCTCCATATTCAAATAGGTGGTTAATAGTGCCTAAGAAAAAATGGGAAGCTTCGTTTCATTCACGATCTGCAGCCTATGAATAAAGTCACAATTAGAAATGTAGGGATAGGACGTATAGTTGATGAGTTTGTTGAAGCATTTGCTGGGCATTCCATCTACTCTATGGGCCATCTGTATTCAAGATATGACTAGTTTCAGTTTTCTATTGAGAGCATAGATATCACAACCATGAAGAGTCCACTAGTCCTTGTACGCACGTGTACTTTGCCACAGGGAGCGACGAATTTTGTGGCTCATATGATGAATGCCATGAACCTAGTTTTACAAGACTTTATACCATCTGTGACTATGCCATTTATTGATGATATTCCTATAAAGGGATGCGAGGAAAGAGTGAAAGATGTGAGTTTAGATGCTTTTGGGTGCAAAAAGTTCGTTCATGATCATATTGTGAGAAAATATTTGAGAGATTTGAAGATGTGGGGCTAACACTTTCTTTAGAGAAATCTGTTTTTGGCATTTATGAGGTGCTCATTGTAGGACATCAGTGTGGACATTATGGCTGCAAGCCATACCCATAGAAAGTTGAGGCTATTAACAGGATCTCTGAGGTGTGTCATAATGTATGTGAGGTGAAAAGGTTTCTAGGAGCCTCTGTATTCTATGTGATATGGATTTCTCACTTTGCTCATGTTGCGAACCCCTTATATGGCCTTCTGAGAAAGAGAAAGAAGTTTGTATGGACAGAGAAACAATCGAGAGCTATGCATAGACTAAAGTAGTTGCTAATTGAAGCCCCGATTCTGAAGCATGTTGACTAATCATTTTGACTGTTGATACCAGTCCTATTGGTATAGGCTGGGTCATAGGGCAAGATGATGATGAGGGGCAGAGATATGTTGTGCGCTTTGGTGCCAAGATTCTGCACGACACTCAAAGAAAATATCCGCAAATAAAGAGAGAGCTATGGGGACTAGTGACTACTTTAAAGACCGATAAAGAGTATTTCATTGGGGCGAATGTGATAGTTGAGACCGATTGTCTTCCACTGATTGGCATGATAGAAAATTGTTCATCTCCAGACATTGCTATGCTTAGATGGATCTCTTATGTAAAGTTTATAAATCCTACCTTTGTAGACATAGCTAGGAAGTTGAATAGAGTGGCTGATATGCTTCAAGAGCGAAATTCAATGATGAGTCTGATGATGATGATGATGACGATGTAGAGAGAGATACACATATGATGAGATATGATCCATTGGTATATGTATATGAGGAGTCACATAAGAGTGAATATGATGGTGAGTGGAGAGATATAGGAAGATATCTGAGTGCATTGAAACCTTCCCCAGGCTGGTCCACCAATAAGTATAGATCCATCAGGAAAAAGTCTTACAAATTTTTCTTGAAGGATGGACTTATTTGGCGACATGCTAAGGGCAAGCTAAAGAGTCTACAGAGAGTATTGAGTTCAACGTGTCTTCAGAGTAAGGTGATGAGAGAGATGCATGAGACCTTATGGGTAGATCACAAATGTTTTTATGCTACGTATGAGAAGATTAGGGAATCCTACCGGTGGTCAGGAATTTATGTGAATGTGAGAGGGTTTGTAGACACTTGTGCTACATGTCAGGTGCATTCATCAGTTCGACACAGAGACCTATTACGTCTGACTTACCCTCCTTGTATCCATTACAAGTGGGTGGTCAACCTTGTAACCATGCCCAAAGGGATAGATAAGATGAGATATATTGTTCTTTCCAGAGAGGACTTAACCAACCATGGGGAAGGTCAAGCTCTCTTTACGAAGAGGACTTACAATGTATGCAAATTCCTTTTAGAAGAAGTGATCTCGAGATTCGGTTATGTTGAGAAAGTGGTTGCAGATAGGGGATAGTTGGATGCAAGAGAGGCAAAAGAGTCATTTGATCATCATGGAATTCGATTGTCTCTCACTACTACCTATAAGCCAAAGGCAAATTGAAAGATTGAGAGAGGTCACCCTTCCATTGTGAAGGCAATCTCTAAGGCTTGCAGCGATGACATCAAGCAATGGCCTAAATTTCTTCGATTCGCCTTATCGGCTGATAAGATGAATTACACTTGGGCCATAGGTTTCATGCCTGCTGAATTGATGTATTGTCAGAAGCCAATCTTCCCCATCCAGACTCAGATACTAACATAGTTGACGCTCCCATAGAATGATGGTATGATGAGGGAAGAACTTTTATCATTGAGAATAAATCAGTTAGAAAAAGAAAATGAGAAATTGAAAGAGGCACACCAAAAATAAAAGGAGTAAAGGTTAAAGAATAAGATTTATTTTGACAAAAACCATCGACTAAGACCATGTAGGATTGAGGTAGATGATTGGGTGTTGTTGTATGATAGTACATTCGATGCTCAGTATGATGCTCGGAGGAAATCGACCAAACGATGGTTCAGGCCGTATGTGGTGACCTCTGTATTTGAAAATGGAACGTATGCGCTTTAGGAATTTGACAGTACTCCTTTGAGATCTTTGATTGTAGGAAAGAGGTTAAAGTTGTTTAAGAAAAGAAATGAAGCAGATTATGAGATTGAGCAAGAACTTCTGGAGGATGCTGATGACACTAATGCCGATGTTGATGAAGATTGATAGATCATGAGATTGAAGAAAAGTTGGTTCAATCAATGATAAAGATAGAGTAAAATAATCAAGTGAAATGTTTCCGATCTCGAATCTGTTTTCTTTCTGATAGAGCATATGCATTGCATTTAGGTGTATGATAAAGATATGTATGAATTTAGGAAAATCATGTAGAATGAAGACAGCAAATATCTATTATGGGTTTGTATGAGGCATGAGCGACTAGGAACTATATGAATGGGGTCAATTAGCAGACTAGAGACTTTTGGGAGTGAAAGCTTCGGAATGTGAAGGCATGCTTAAACTGAGTGCATGTATATGCTGATTGATTTGAACACTTAGTGAGTGGGATTCTTTGGGTCCTAATATTTATTTCTTGTGAGATCTTAGCTCCATATGGATCATGATTTATGATAAACCTTCATACTCAAAGCCAGCTTATATGTGTGTGCATGTTTTTAGTGCGCTATGATGGGCTAGTAGGCGGATGGAACCACCTTGGTCGAGCGATCAAGGCAACGAGCTGTAGCTAGTGTCATCGTAGGCTTGACCTATCTGTTGTCATGCACCTACATGGGTCGATAGGTGGGTGGAGTCACTCTGGCCGGGTGGTCAGATCCATGAGCTAACGTTGATTTCATCTAGGGCTGACGTTGTTTATGTCATGCGCTATATCGCACATGCATTGCATTCATCTACACCTATGGTTTCAAATACTAGTCCTGTGTCTGATGCATCAAAAATAGAATCGACGATTGTAGCATTAGACATTGAGGATTCTGCGAGGAAAGGGGAAACAAACACTACCTTAAAAGAGAGGAAAAATATGGAAGGTAGGATGTTGGTAGTTGAGCAAAGACTTCAATGGTTGTCCAATATTCCAGATGAGGTTGCGGAACTCTCTCAATTTGTTGATGGAATCCAAGATCACCTTAAGGTCATTTTGAACTTACTTCAAACGCCTAGGGATATCACTAAGGCTACTTTGGGTAGTCACACATATACGATTGTAACTTCAAGAATGTCTGTTAGGATGGAAAAGGATAAGGGATTATCCTCTCCTCATACAGACATGTTTCCCCTAACGTGAAGTATGAGCCCTCTTACTTTGGTATCTTCTACTCCCTTGTTTGCTACTTCGGTAGGGATGTCAGGAAGTCATAACCGCCTAGTGGATCTTCTCATAGGAAAGGAGATCCATCCTCCTTACTTCTCTAGAGAGGATAAGGATAGGAATAAAGATGCAGTTTTGACCTTCTTGGAGAAGTGGAATGATGTACACGAACTCGAACATACCCCCAATCATGTAAGAGTAGTAGGAGCAAGCTTATCACTAGGACCCAAGGCTTATACTTGGTGGATAAGTCTCTCTGAGACTCACAAGAAACCTACTACCTGGGTTGAATTTTCTTGCCTCTTCAAGAAAGAGTTTCTCCCCAAGAATGAGGAGGAATGCAACTAGGAGGCGTGGGAAAAATTCAACAGAAAGGTAGACCGTTATCAGTTTATATTTCAGAATACCGAGATGTTATTCTGAAATTAAAAAACTTAGATGACTTTCATCGTCTTCGTGGTTTTGTCAGAGGACTTAATCAGTGAATTCGAAATGAAGTCAAAAGACATGCACCTAAATCCCTAGAAGAGGCGATTAAGGTTGCCCAGATTTATGAGGATAACTCACATCTGGATGTCTTGCAATAAAGTAGTTATTCCCAGAAGAATAACTTTAAGCACAAGGGCAAAGGGGCAAAATTGAATGAAAGGGTGTCTAAAAAACCTCATAGTTTTAGACACGTGATTTCTCCAGAAGATCATGTTAAAGCACAAAAGGAAAATTTGTGCTTTAAGTGTCTCAAGCCAGGACATCATAGTCGTGCATGTCTAGTTGGAAGAGAAAGTAAGATCTCTTTGATTGACAAGGGAAAAGTTAAGCAGCAGATACATTTGATTCAAACTTTGGACTTGGATACAAATTCAAGTGCAAAGAAGGTTCAGATAATGCACGGTGATAGTATCCATAAATGCCAGATCTCCAAAAATATGTGGCGATCTCAAGAATTTGGTCCACATAATTTGGTCAAGCTGCATGGATCAGTCAAAGGGCACACCATCCGGATAATGGTGGATGAATCTACTATGCATAATTTTATTAATTATATGTTAGTTAAAAAACTAGCTCTTTCTCAGAAACCATCTCCTCATAAATACATTGTTTCCATGATGCACAGTAGGGACACCCGTGTTTGGGACACAATGATATCTAATTTGGAACTAGAAATCCAAGGATTTAAAGAAAGTTTGGACTTCCAAATCATGAACATGGACCGGGTAGATCTAGTATTAGGGAGAGAGTGGCTATGGAGTCTAGGACCTTCATTGACCAGGTGTTATTTTACTAACACTTCAGAATTCCAGCACGATGGTGTAGTGTATAAAATCAAGGGTGAGCATGATGTTCCAAGTATTCCTTTGATTTCATATAGTGAACTTAAGAAACTTGTAAAAATGGAAGCCAAGACTCAAGCTTTTCTTGTACTTTGCACAGATGTACAGAATATACATAATACAAAGCAAGTTTCTTATGTCTTGTCTTTTATTCCTCGTGAAGTTCATACTAAATTTAACAATGTAATGAAGGAATTTAAAGATGTGTTCCCTAAGGAACTCCCCCATAGCTTGCCACCCTCTCTTGGAAACATCGATCAGAGTATAGATCTATTTCCGGGCAAAAATCTCAAAACCCATATCGCCTCCCCTATGTCCACAATCAAGAAGTTGAGAATCAGATTCAAGACTATTCGGGATTTATCTGCCCAAGCCAGTCTCCTTGGGCAGCACCCATCCTTCTGGTAAAAAAGAAAGATGGAACTATGAGGCTGTGCGTAGATTATAGGGCATTAAACAATCTTATTGTAAAGAAAAAGTATCCCATGCCGCTAGTCGAAGATTTTTTGATAGATTAAAGGGGGCTAAAGTCTTTTCTAAGATTGATTTACGCCAAGGTTATCATTAGTTTAGAACCAAAGATGATGATATTCCCAAGAAAGCCTTTCAAACAAAAGTATGGTCACTACGATTTTTTAGTGATGTGGTTGGGGTTGACAAACGCACCCGCAATATTTATGACTTTAATGAATCAAGTGCTTAAGCCGTACTTGGGAAAATTTGTTGTAGATTTTCTCAATGATATTCTAATCTACATTAAACATCATGAAAGTCACTTAGAGCATTTGGAAAAAGTTTTTCAACTTCTTCGTGATAATAAACTTTATGGTAAAGAGACAAAATGTGAATTCTTTACCCCAGAAGTAAAGTATTTAGGCCATATTATTTCCACGGAAGGAATCAAAGTTGACCCTGAAAAGATCCAAGCGATTCTTGAATGGCCTGAGCCCAAGATGATTCGAGAAATACAAAGTTTTCTCAGATTGGGAGGATATTATCAAAATTTTGTGGCTGGATATGCCAAGATTACAGTACCTTTGACAGATTAACTCAAAGGGAAGCATCAGAAGACAAATTGGAAAGAGGAACAAGCAAAGAGTTTTCAAGAGTTTAAACTTGCTTTAACTTCGGCCCCGGTTCTACAAATAATAGATTCAAACAAGCCTTTCCAATTAGAGACAGATGCAAGTTCATCTGCAGTAGGAGCAGTACTAAGACAAGATGGTCGACCAATAGCTTTCTAGAGTAGAAAGCTAAGTCCTGCTCAGCAAAACTACTCTACCTATGAGCGAGAGATATTCACTATTATAAATGCTCTAAAGAAATGGTGCCATTATTTGTATGGATCAAAGTTAACCATAGTCTTTGATCAAGAGAGCATCAAGTTGTTTACAAACCAACCAGATATGAGAGGTAGAAAAGCAAGATGGGCCGAACAGTTGCAAGAGTTCGATTATGAACTAAGGTACAGAAAAGGAAAGTTCAATGCAGTGGGAGATGCCTTAAGTGAGATGCCTATGTTGAACAACCTAAGTTTTTTACAAATTCAAAGTGAATTTATTTCAACTTTGAAAGGAAGCTGTAAAGAAGATCCAAGCTACAGTCAAGCATGGAAAGCAGCTGAACAAGCTGAACATAATGAAGCAAGTACTTTTGAGATAAAGTTTAAACACTATTCTCTCCAAGATGAATATTTGCTTATAAAGGTAAGGTTTGTGCCCCAAGTATGCCAGACATACGAAATCAAGTACTTTTCGAATGCCACGATGCTCCAAGGGTTGGACATCCTGGTATTAATCAAACCTATGAGTTAGTAAAACAACATTTTTATTGGCCTAGTTTACATGGAGATGTGCAAAACTATGTATCCAAATGCCATAAATGTGAAGTCAATAAGTTTGAATGACTTAGAGTTGGAGGATTGCTGCATCCTTTGGAAATTCCCAAATGAAAGTGGGAAAGTATTTCCACGGATTTCATTTCTATATTACCCCGCACTCAAAAAGGCTTTGATTCAGTTTGGGTTGTACTTGATTGATTGACTAAACTAGCTCAGTTTATTCCATTCAAGACTACTTATAAGACTCCAAAACTTGCAAAAATATTTGTATCTATGGTCTTCCAGTAGACATAGTTTCTGATAGAGATGCTCGATTTACAAGTCATTTTTGGGGAGCAGTCTTTAGTACACTTGAAACTAAACTAAGTTTAAGTATCGCTGAACATCCACAGACGGATGGACAAATAGAGAAATTCAATCAAATCTTTGAAGACATACTGAGAGCTTATGTCACTTCTAAACAGACTGATTGGGAAGACTATCTTCATTTAGTTGAGTTTGCTTATAATAGTGCCAAGAATTCATCGATTGAATTTAGTCCATTCATGTTGATGTATGGGTTCCAGCGTAGGTCTCCATATGCAGTGGGACTTCAAAATGAATGAGTTCAAGCAGTTTAGAATTCCTTCAAGACATGAACTTTAAGCTTAAGCTAGCTAAAGAAAACTTAAAGAAAGCTCAAGATTGTGCAAAGGCTTATGCCAATCCGAAGCAAAGAGATCTTACTTTTCCGGTAGGCGATCAAGTTTATCTTCATATTCCTAAAAGATCGGAAAAGTTCAAGATTGGTCAATGCGCCAAGTTGTAGCCTAGATATTGCGGTCCTTTTCCAATCACCAAGAAAGTCGGTTTGTGGGCTTATGAATTGCAACTTCCATGGATTCATCCAGTGCTCCATGTTAGTCATCTTAGGAAGAGTCTAACAGATTTAGATAATCTAGTTGGACAACAAGTTATACTTCCACTTCCAGTAAGTGAAACAGTTCCTCATGAACCTAAAAGGATACTTCGCACCCGAGATAAATGTACAAGAATTCACTTGTACGAAGAGTGCTTAGTAAAATGGAAGGATTGAACTGAAGAAAATTCAACATGGGAAAAAGTTTCCACAATCCAACAAAGATTTCCAACTTTCAAGTTTTAAGTTGGTCCCAAATAAAGAAGGTTTTCTTCTTTCAAGTTTTAAGTGCATAAACTTATCATGTGCTTCAAGATTTAGAACATGATAAGGTTTTTTACTTTCAAGTTCTAAGTAAATAACCTGTTTGAATGAATGCATGTTCTTCAAGTTTTAGAACATGAGGCTCGGGGGTCGCCTACAGTATGTATAGCTCTAATTTTCGAGGACAAAAATATTTTCCAGGGGGGAAAGAATGTAATAAAGTAAGTCTGTGATCTAAGGATCCGACTGGTTCAGACAGATCTGAAATCGGACATCGTCTGGTCATCCATATGAATGATAGAAGATCTCGAGTCGAGACTTACTGGTAGGTCATTTACTCTTGTAACCAAGTAATCCACTTAGCCTACTATTTAAGACTCAAGGGTGTGAAGGAGGAGGCCTTGGGTTCAACCCCCATGGGGTACATGGGGAGTGATTTGCCCAAAGAGCTCTAGAACCTTCTAGAAGCATCCACTTGAGTTAACTCTAGCTAACTAGGACACTTGGCGCACACATAGTTACACGGCTGACACTTGGATGGTTAGTATCCACCTGCCCATGCAGGCAATCCCTTGGAGAGAGCTATATATAGAGGCATATCGTTCGGAGGAGAGTCATTCATTGAAGTGCATTTCCTGTGGCTACACTGTTGCAGGAACATGTAAATAGGGGGCCAAGCCTCATTTGTTTCTCCCCCGTGGACGTTTCCGTGGTTCTTCTTTCCAGGTATGTTCCATGTCCTTATTTGTTCATTCATGTTCTTGCTCATACTATACAGTAGTGCATTTAAAGAAAAAGAGAGAGGAGATGTTAGCAACTTAACAAAACGGAAGGTGGTTTTTGTTCTCATGCTCGGCAATTTGCATATATCAAATAGAGCTCCATATCTATTAAGCATGGACAATGTGATTTCTGCATGAAAATCGAAGCGGAGGAATATGCTGACATAAAAGAACAAGATGTCTAAAAATTCGTATAGTTCAAATAAATTGGGAATATGGTGGTTTATACAACATGAAGATAGCAAGAGAGAGAGTTGCGTGGGCCTGTTGGCATAGAAGCGCGGAGAAGGAAGTTCGGAGGGGCGAGAGAGAGAGAGAGAGAGAGAATGAGAGAGAGAGTTACGGGACTGGTGGCGGCACACCGAGAGAGAGAGAGAGAGATATACGGGAGTGTCGGCGGTGCACCAACACGGGGAGAGAGAGAGAGAGACACACACACAAAGAGAGAGAGAGAGGGGTCGGTTGCGTGTGAATAAAAGAGAATAAAGAAAATAAATAAATAAAGAAATAAAGAAAGAAAGAAAAAAGAAAAAGAAAGAAGAAGAAAAAGAAAGAAAGTACAAAATAAAAAGAAGAGATAAGAGTGAAAGAAAAGAAAGAACAAGGAAGAAGAAGGAAAGAGAAGTAGAAGGGAAGAAAAGAGAAGGAGGAGGGAGAGGGAAAGAAGGAAAGAAAGAAAAGACGGGTAAGATAGAAAAGAAAGAAGGAAAGAAAGAAAAGACGGGTAAGATAGAAAAGAAAGAAGGAAGTGAAAGAAAAGAGAGAAGAAAAGAAAGGAAGAGAAAAGGAAGGGAAGAGAGGAGAAGAATGGAGGATAGAAGAGAAGAAAGAAGAGAAAGAGAAGGAACAGAGGGTAGAAAAGGAGCGAAAAGAAGAAAAGAAAGAAAAGTGAAGAAAAGAAGAAAGGAGGAAAGAAGAGAGGGAAGGAAGGTAGAAGAAAGAAATGGAGAAAGAAAAGAAGATGGGAAAGAAAGAAAGAAAAGGGGAAAGTGTATATGGAGAGGAGAGTGGTTGAGTTACTTAGAAAAGAGAAACTGTCCAAACATCTTATACATCATTTACAATATTTCATGTACTTGTATGGGATACTTTAAGTTTGTTATCACTAGTTTTTCATGTGCTGGATTGATTAACACTAATTATACTCCCGGTGGACATTTCTGTGGTTCTTCTTTCCGGTTTTTTGTGCAGATTCTGAGGAAAAGAGAAGAGAAGCTATTGTCTAGGATACTTGAAGAAAGAAAAGTTCTGAAGACTGTCGAGACTCGACGGCAACTTCTGGCACTATAGCAGGAGGTCTACATTATATTTTGCTGATCCACACTGTCGCGGTGACATATTTGTATCCGTTCCTCCGCACTGTAGCGGATTTCTGTATCACTGACCCGCACTGTAGCGCGCATCATTGTATCACTCAGATTTTATTGGACAACTTTGGTTACATTTACATTGTATCATTGAGCTTTGTTTGCACAGCTATCTAGTGGCTTCTGTGTTTTAGCACTGTATCTGGATTTTTCGTTCCCAATACCTATGGTCTCATGCGTACGCTCATTCACTCCTCTTCCAAGGGGCAGGGGCCTATGAGGATCGCCATACCAGAGAGAGGGCGAGGCACCTAGCGTGCAGACGCGGCTCGCCGAACATGGGAACAATGCACACAAGGGCCTAATCCAACCTTGTGCGAGCTCTTCCCATCACCTGACTCCTTCCCGACGACGGCCAAAATATTTCACTAAAACGTCATCAGGTAAACCTTGGATTTGCACTTGTTCATAAATTTTCCTTTTTCTCTTAAGATAGCTTGAATTATACGTGTTCCTTGTTTCTCAATCATCATATTCTTAAACATCTCCTCCATCTTGCGTTCTTGGAAACGCCCTTAGAATCGAGTAAAAGATCTCTAATGGTGGGTTGTAATCTCTCTCTTAACTGCCTAAACCTATCCCTAGATGATAAAGCCAGGAATGTTGGCTATACCAAATCCTAGGCTTTACTATTACTATTTTCTTTTTTTTTTAATATATTTGCAATTTTCTTACTTTAGCCTAAACTTATACTATATCTTGACTTGATCTTTTGAATTTATAAGTAGATTTCTCTTTTACTTTGAGAGTTTTTAATTTTTAGAACTTACTTTAATTGTTAAATCTTCAAATATTTAATTCTAAAGGTTTCTATAATAAAGCTTATATGTGTAGATAGGTTTTATAAGTTTTAAATATATTTTCTTAATTTAGATATTCTAGTTTTTTAATGTAATAGGTAAAACAAAAATTTCTACTAAGTTCTTGAATAATATTTTCTTAAATTGATTTTGGATTTTAATAAAGTAGGAAAGAAAAGAAAAGCAACTACTTTAAATCAAAAGAACTTAAACCTAAAAATCTTTTTGTGCTATAAAATAAAATTCTTCTTGTGCAATAAAATAAATGTGAAGCAAACAAAAAATCTTTCTGTTTAAAATAAAACTTTTCTTTTTGTGCAATAAAAACCTTTTCAAGTATTTTATAAAACTATCCTAAGATCTAATATGAAGTTGCTTGCCGTACTAAACACAAATAATCTTTTCTAATGCAGGAATGCTTTAATTCTTTTCAAATGCAAGTATAATGTGACTAACCTTTCCTTAGAGTCCACTACTAGTTGGTGTACTCACCACTCAAGTTCAGTCTCTGTGGACTCAAGTTAACTCACGTTCACTTGAGTTAGAAGGATCTAGAACTCCTTGGACAAAATTCTCTCCCCATGCTCCCCATGGGGGTTGAGCCTAAGACCTCCTCCTTCACAACCTTGAGACTTAACCACTAGTCTAAGTGGATCACTTGTTTAAGAATGCACATGAAGTTATGCTTAACTCTAGTCTCGAGATCTTTGGCCATACACATAAGTGACCTAACATTGTCAAATTTCATATCTATATGAACCGATTGAATTCTTATATTATTGACTTACTTTATTACATATTCTACCCTTAAGGGGGCTTTTCCATGGTATCTGAGTGGCTTCTTTACCTTCATGAGAAGTCGTCTTCAAAACGAGTCTAGTATCCTTTTGAGAATTGTAGATCCAATCATCAAGCTTTTGATATGTTCGTTATCTTCATTGTTAGTGGTGAATCCATCCTCTTTGCTAGTGGTGTATCCTTCTTGGTTGTCTTCCTTGCAAGTGGAATCCTCTAGAGCTTTCTTATCATTGTGATAGTCATAGTGATTCATTCCCCTTGAGTAATCCAAGTCATTGACCTCCTTCTCCAAGTTGAAAAAAATGTTTGTTTCCAGAGTCATGCGAGAGGAATCCTCTCAAGAATCCCCTTGGGGATTGTTCTCCTTCTTTGTCTCAATAATTACAAGGGATTGTGTATAAATGTCTCTCTAGGAATAGAACATAACTTGAAAAGTACTTCAATGAAGTACTTCTCAAGTTTATATACCTATGGGAAAAAGGTTTTCAAATCAATTTGGAGAGCTTGGGAATTTTTAAAATCTCAATTTTTGTGTCTTTTCTTCTAGAATTTCTAGTGTCTGAGGTTTAAAAGATCACCTCCTCAAATATTGGAAGAGAGAATTGTAGAGAAAATCCTAGCTGAACTATTCGAAAAATCTTAAGAGATGTTTTTTATCAAATAAGAACTTATTTCAACAAGCAAAAAATGATAGGAAATATAATGGAGTCCAAACATTCTATTTTCCCTTGCTTACGGAAGTTACCAATATGTTTGAGAAGAGACAGGAAGTTAAAATAAGGATCTTGATAACTTTTTCATCTTCTTCGTGCAGGAATCACTTTTCTTGAGCTTATTGTTCTCTATAACAAAGATTCTTTGATGCTCAAAGGGAGGAAGCTTTGTAGTTTTAATATTTCTACCCAAGATTCAAGGGAAGTCTCTATGGACCATTCTCTTTGTAAACTCTCAAAGCTGGAAGTGCATCTTTCCTTCCAAATTTTTGAGATGGCTTCACTTCTAATCACATTCCAAAGGGCAACTGAGAAATGAATGGACTCACACAGCAAAGTTTGCTTCCACTCAAGGAAGAGATGAGTGATATCTTCATGGACACCATGACATCTCTTGCATCATGGCAAAACACCACAAATTTTGGTCTCTTTCATGATGGTTGATATCCCGCGATGGAGGATTTCTTAGAGAAGAGTAGCATTCTTGCACTCCATGAGATAATGCCAAAGCCCTTAGCACTTAATATCCCATATTATCCATGAATAGTTCAAACATCATTTTCCACTAAGACCTTGATGGAATTTAAGCACTTTCTTGATTCTATGGACGTCTTTGATTTTGTTTGTAACATTTCTCCATTTTAAATTCCTTTCGAATTCAAATCTTCTTGGCTAAGAAGGAAGTGGATCTTTGATTCCTTCCATAAATTGGCCATGTACCTTAGAAGGCACAAATCATCAAAGTCCACTCTATGTCTTTGATAAATGTATTTGAATCCTATCCAATCTCTTCTTCTTCTCAATTGGAACCAAAAGATCTTCTAATGATAAAAGCCTTTGAACATATCTTTTTGGGTCTTTAGAGGTTTTCCCTCTCGACGTTTGATGCCAGGAGCTAGAAAATGAATGGATTCGTTTTATATATTCCCTATCACCCGATTCCTGTTGGCTTTTACAACACAATGACGCTTCATGTAGTTCCAAGAAATCTAGATGGAGGTAAATAGAGTAGATTCCTTAGGGGCCATTGGGATTGAGGTAAAGAGAAAAGTGAAGAGGTCAAGAACATGTCATCTATGGAATCCTCAAAGTGTTATACTTTTTTGACTTTTGAAGATCAATATTTTTTTAACTTTTGAATATCAATTTGGATCAAGATTCATTATTGTTAATCATGGCTTTGATCAACTATTTAGCTAAAATACTGTTCATCATGGCCTCAACATGAAGAATGCCATGGTTGCCAGAATCATTTGGGCAAGAGCAAATCTCCCACTTTATTTTCAAGCCCCTCCCATCGGGGCCTTCCGTCCAAGGAAAGTTTCAACAAGCTCTTTTCATCTTCCTCAACTCCAAGTCAACAGATCTCTAGTAAGTAAGGAAATAAAAAATGTTCCTCAAACCCCAATGGAAACCCTAGTCGAGGAAATGGTTGACTCGAGGCAAGCTCAAGAAATCCATTGTCACAAAGAAGATATGGTGGCATTTAAGAGATAGTCTTGAAATCAGGCTCAACGTGGTTAATTTTGGAGCGAGAGGCTAAAAAACAATATTGAAGAATTGCTACAATTGAGAAACACTTCCCACTTCATTAAGCAAACATTGAGGAGTCGCTACAATTGAGAAACACTTCCCACTTCATTAAGGATAAGGGCATTAGTGTCATAAGAAAACATCCTGAGGACCATTTGATCTTGCTCTTGCAAGAGGGAAACCCTTGATATAGCCTAATTGAACCTCACTTTCCACGAGGTAGCTCAGCCCATTGGTGGCTATAATGATAAAAAAAAGCTGTAAGTAAGCAACCTTGTCAGATAGATCTTTTCAACCAAAAAGTAGCTGATAGATAGCCATTAGTATTAATTCAAGTCGAGCCGTTCCAAAGAAGAGTGGCCATCATTTGATCCATCTCGTATTCAAGTGCAAATCCTTAAGAGATTATAGGATGAAATTCCACTCAAAATAGTCATAGGCTTTTTCAAAATCAATCTTCACAAATAGCAGGTTTTGCTTGGAATCTTACGCAAATTCAAGATCATCTCCAATGTCCACAATAGCTTCTAAAATGGACCTTGCCTTGATAAAACATTTTTATGTTTGCAAAGGCAAGCTAAAAGATATTAAATGGTATGATTATACAAGACCTTAGCAGTCACCTTGTACCCGATCCGAATTATGGTGATCGGTCTCCAGGTTTTTATCCTATTCTTTTTTTTTAATATAAAGGAAGTTCGGCAATAGCCTACTCTCCCGGACTTGAATTAAATAAAGAAAAGTACAAGAGAAGGGGACTAGTGCCCACGGGACCCCCCAAATCCCACAAAGCAGGGGAAGCTTTTACAGAGCTTAGATGACATTACAGAGAAGGTTAATTACCCTCTCATCACCCTCGTGTGGGGCCCACTTGGGTTTAAGCTTGTTATCGATCAAAAGGAGTACTTGATGATGCCTAAAGGGGGGGGATTTTTTACAGTTGACAATCCTTTTGCCAAGGAGGAACAACGATTTCTCAATTGACCATTCCTTGGGGGAGTCACCGAAGTTGAAAGCACATCTTTCCCGCCAGATTTTCCATAGGACCTCCCCTCTGATGGCGTTCCAGAGAGACGCGGAGCAGCCGATCGCTTCTCCCAGCAGGGCTTGCTGCCAACTGAGACGTTTTTGAAGTCTAATTCTCTTTCCAACCACCTGCCAGAGTCTGTTGGAGTTGGGGCAGGTAAAGAAGATGTGTGAGACATCTTCGAAAGACCGGTGGCAGCGTTTGCACCAGGGAGGGATCCCACAAATTTTGCTAGCCTTAAGGTTGGTCCAGATTCCATGATGAAGAATTTGCCATAAGAGGACAGACTTTTTGATTTCTATGAGGGGGTGCCAGATAGCCATAAACTTCATGTCCCACCGAAGCCGCGTCCATGACAGGCACCACTTTTTGTTGAGGTTAACCTGATAGTCGATCGTTTCTTTGATGTTCGGGATTTTTGATAGGCTATTCTCATTGTGCCATTTGAGATCAAGCGAGCTCGACATGTCGTGTCCCATGAGAAGGCGAACTTTGTGTCGGTCCCAGGCGAGACATCTGCTTTGCAAAGTGTTCCATTCTTCATGCGAAATGTTGATGCTAGTGTCAATATCCTCAAAGTTGATCCAGCGGTTGGTGTCTTGTTTCCAGAGATGTTTCCATTTTTTGAAGCCTTTGTTCCATAGCTTCTTGGCATTTTGAATGTTCCAAGATTCCGGCAGCCCACTTCCATTCTTCACTAATTCTTGTGAAGCTTTTGACTTTATTCCAACTCTTCCAGATAGAGTCGTTTTGTCTGATACCGGCAGCCCACTTCCAGATAGAGTCGTTTTGTCTGAAACCAGATAGAGTCGTTTTGTCTGATACCGGCAGCCCACTTCCAGTCTTCACTAATTCTTGTGAAGCTTTTGACTTTATTCCAACTCTTCCAAAGGGAGCACACCAGATTAGAGCCTTTCGGGAAGACGGGGATCGGGGAAAACAGCAAGGTCAAGATGTCAAGATTCTTCCAATTTGGGAAACCCATGAGCGCCAACTCATTCTTGTTTCTGAAGATCAGCTTGGCCCACGAGGCCTCCCCGTTGCACCAAGCCTTAATCATCCATTTGGCCGACAGTTTGTTAGCCATGCACCCAATGTCCAAGATACCAAGTCCCCCACTATCTCTGTGGCTGGTGCAGATGGACCATTTGATTTTAGGCACCCCCCTCCTATTGTGGTCGCCCGTCCAAAGGAAGTTTCTACAAATACTATCTAGTTTGGACAGATCATGCTCTTTCGGTCTCCAACAAGAAAGGAAATAAATGGTAGATGATAAGAGGAACGTGTTGATAACCATAGCACGATCAGCAAGATTGATTTGCATACCTCTCCAATAGTTAAGCTTGTTTTCGAGTTTGGCGAGCACCCAATTCCACCGCCGTTCCATAGAGACGCCAAACCCAAGGGAATCCCAAGAAGCCGAAAAATTTGGCCCTGCGGAATGATTTGACAGCCATGATCAATGAGAAGGTCGGGCTGTGACCCACCAATAGCTCTAAAGGCGGTCTTAGAGTGGTTGTTTATGGAACCAGAGGCTTCACAGAAGGTAGCAAGACACTTCCAGAACGTCTCAAGGCTGGTACTATCATTGTGCACAAAAGCGTTCATATCATCGGCAAAAAGTCTCATGGTGATCTGACTGTGGTCATGCGGCAAACGAAGGCCTTTAATGTTACCAGCTTCCACCTGATGCTCCACCAGCCTGCTAAGCCCTTCCGTGGCAATGGCAAAGAGAAGGGGAGCCAATGGGCACCCTTGTCTGATAGATCTTCTAAGTTTGATCACCTTTGAAAGATTTCCATTAATGTTAATTTGGGTCGATGCGTTTCCCAGAAGGGTCGCGATCATCTTGGTGAATTTCTGACTACATCCAAGATCTTGTAGCGACTGTAGAATATAGTCCCATTCTAGCCTGTTGTAGGCTTTATCAAAGTCGATCTTGAGGAAAACAACTTCTTGTTTAGACTCATTTGCAAATTCAAGACCTTCCCAGATATCTATAATGGTTTCCAAAATTGACCTTCCTTTGATGAAACCTTTTTGGTCCTCGCTTAACCACGCTCTTAAGTGGCAAGAGATTCTGTTGGCAATGACTTTGGCGATGATCTTGTATCCTGTTTGGAGCATTGTAATGGGACACTAGTTCTCTATTCTGTTCTTTTCCCCTTTTTTGTGTACTAACTTGATAATGCCATTGTTGAGACAAGAAGGAAGCGCGCCAAACTTGAGTGCCTCTTGCCAAACCAAACGAAGAGGGGTGGCAACCACCAACTTGAAGATTTAAAGAACTCATTAGTGAGCCCATCGGGTCCCGGGCTTTTACCTGAGGGGAGGGCATCAATGACCTCAATGATTTCGGCTTCAGAGATAGAGGCATGAAGCAGAGAGTGAAGGTTGGGTGGAATCCTGTGGGGGGAAACCCTAGATATGGCTGCCATACAGTCCCTTCTGTGGTGGGAGAGGGGGTTTGAGGTCCCTAGGAGTCTCGTGAAGTGCCCTTCAATGATCCCAAAATTATCTTCTTCCGTATTGCATACATTGCCATTTGCGTCTAGCAATAAGGGGATCGATTCTCTGTTGTGTTTCCTTTTGAGGATACGGCACATCTCTTTGGTGGGTTTGTCGGCTTTGCCAGCCCACCACTCCTTGAAGAAAATTTGCAAATTTTTCCTTTGTATCTCTTCCTCGTATCTCAGCAGCGCTCTGATTTTTCGAAGTCCTTTCTGGGCTTGAGATTTTCCTTTGTTCACTTCCTCCTCGAGCCGCCAGAGTCTATGATATAGAGCTTCTCTACGAGCCCGCCGCACAGTCTCTAGCATCTTCCTGGATCTAATCATGATCTGTCGTGACTTATCGACCGCACTTCTCCAACACTTGGCTGGGGACAAGCCAGAGGCGAATGCCTCCTTCCACACATCAGAAATTTCTTGATGGACGGAGGGGAGAGAGAAGGAGGGCATACTGGCGTGGAACCACGGAGCCTTACGGATCTTGGTGGGGGGTTGAAAAGTGATGACGATCGGGTAGTGATCAGAGATGGTGAGGTCGGTGCGTTGCGAGAGGGAAGGGTGGCCCCACTGATGAGTAAAACTCTGAGAAATGTAGCATCTATCAAGTCTCGCTTTCCTCAGGTCCTCGCCTGCTTGGAGATTTGACCAAGAAAAGCCCTTCGAGTCTTTGAATTCGACCAAATCCAAGTGTAGTTTAGTTTTGTCCCACGTTTCTTTCTCCCGACTATCGATGACCCTACCCTTGCCCATCCATCTGTCCATAGGGTCCTCTACCATGTTGAAGTCACCACAGATAAGCACGTTGTGGGGGAGCGAGTCCAAGGAGGCCCAAGTGTTAAGTCTCTCTAACTCCCCATTAGGGGCATACAAAGAAACTAAAGTAAAACAAAAGGGAGCACCGAAAGAAACAGCAATCCATCGATGGCATTCATCTTTAATGGAGTTCTCAAGCTTTTCAAACCAGAGCTCTCTTTATTGTGAACCATTTTAATAACACCTTTTTCCATTCATATCAGAAGGGCACCAAACGTGAGGGCTTCCATCCACAAAAGCAGTAAAGTACCCAGAAGGCGCTCTTTAAAAGCTTTGAAGAATTCATTAGTGAGACCATCCAGGCCATGAATTTTACCCAAGGGAAGGTCATTGATAGCCTCCTTGATCTTGACTATAAGACAACATATTATCAAGCCATGTGGCAATGTCTTGCGATATCATTTTGGATCTAACTCTCGATATATAGGAAACACACTCTCGCCTTCAAGGGGAGAGACTAGAAGAAACACGAAGGAGCCCTAAAAGTGATTGATGATGAGGCCTTAATATTCCTCTTGTGAAGCCTAATCAATGCCATTCATATTAGATACTTTGTAAGTGTTGGAGTTAGACGTCTACAGAAGCATGCAAACAGCACAAGGAAGAAGAAGAAGCTTGGAGCACAACACACAATACTGAATGTATTACTAGAGAATGTACAAAGATAAGTAGCCCATTAGGGCAATAGGCGTATATACAAGCCGGGGGAAAAAAACCTCCTAAAGAGGGAAAAAAGTGCCTCGGCGGTCCTAGAGTGTTCACATACATCACTACCTAAATATATCAACAAATCCCCCTTGGGAGTGATGCGGTGAGCAAGTAGCTGGCACTCATGTATAAGGAAGTGCCAAGCTATGTGGAAATCACTCCACAAAAGAAAGTAAGCCCAAAGCTTTGTGGAAAGCTTCAAACTTCTCCCTAGGCAGAGCCTTCGTGAAAAGGTTTGCAATGTTCTCCTACGTGGGCACATATGCCAAATCTCCCCAACAGAGAACCTCTCCCTGACATAATGATAATACACCTCAATCTGCTTAGTGCGATCATGGAACACAGGGTTCCTCACAAGTGCCAATGCGCTCTCACTGTCAGTGAAGATGGTGGTGGCAGAAGACTGACCAACACCCAAATCAGCCATAAGGCGTCTAGCCACACACACTCAACAGTCGTTGTGAAAGCTTCCCTATACTCAGCCTCACAATTGGAAGTGGCCACAGTAGGCTACTTCTTGATCAACCAAGATATACATGAGCTACCAAGCATGAAGCAAAAGCCACTAGTGGACACACGAGTGTCATAGCAACCAGCCCAATCAGAGTCAAAAAAAGCATGAAAATCTAGCGGTAGTGATCCCCCCTTGGGATAAAACAACCCAAGTAGCCGAGTACCACTCAAGTAGCAAAAGATATGCTTAACCACCTGCCAATGCTTGACTCCTGGGCAATGCATAAACCTGCTCACCTGTGAGATAGCAAACTGAATATCTGGCCGAGTAATGCATAAGTAAATCAAGCATCCAACAGCCTGCTGATAGAGAACAACATCAAATGCATCTCCAGCATCATGAAGACTCAATCGTAAACCTGTCTCCATAGGAGTGTCAATAGGCTTATAGTCCTCAAGGCCAAAACACTGCAATAATGTGTCAATATATTTCGTTTGACACAAAGCCATTCCACCATCAATGTGCATAAATTGAATGCCCAAATAATATTGTGAATGCCCAAATTAGACATCTCAAATGAGGCATGCAAATCAGCCTTAAAATGAGCAATATGCTTCTCAATAGGACCAGTGAGCAGCATGTCGTCAACATAGACAACAATGATCAGAAGCACATCATTATCATGCTTAACACATAAGGTGCTTTCATTTGGACTGTTCTCAAAACCATGTGCAATCAGATAGGCATGTATCTTCTCATACCAAGCACGTGGTGCTTGCTTTAAACCATATAATGCCTTCTTTAGCCTACACACTTGGTTTTCATGCCCTTTCTGCACAAAGCCATGGGGTTGAAAGACATACACTTCTTCATGCAAGTCACCATTCAGAAATGCTATTTTAATGTTCAACTGATGTACATTCAAACCATGATGGGTTGCAAGTGCACAGATGCTCTGAACAGTAGTCATACGACATGTAGGTGCAAAGGTCTCATCAAAATCAATGCCTCTTTCCTGTGCATAACCCTTTGCAACAAGCCTAGCCTTATACCTATCAACTATACCATCAGGTTTATGCTTCAGCTTGTATATCCACTTAGTGCCAATGGCCTTCTTGCCAGGAGGCAAGTCACATAAAGACCAAGTACCATTCTTCATTATTACATCATATTTAGATTGCATAGCAGCCATCCAATTTTCTGAATTTTGTGCTTCATCCAACGAAACAGGCTCAGTCTCATCACATAGACTAGATGCAACCATAGTATAGCAATCTGATGCAAAAGAGGCACTATGAGAGCCTAATCGAGTACGATATGACAAAGGTGCATCTAATTTGCTATCACGCAAGGTCTGCACCAACCATTTTGGCATAGTTCTTGCCTGCTCAATATGTGATCTCTCATCAATAAGTGCATCATGTAAATCTGCATCAGAAATGGAATGATCTGCATCATCACATGAAACCTGCAAAGGCTGAGAAGTTGCCTTATTAGGACTGGCACTAGACTATCCACTTGTAAAAAGAGGCAGCAAAGTATCATACATGTCTTTGGAGCTAACAGATGTCTCCTTAGTACATGAAAGCAATGGTTGAATAGCATCCTCCACAAAACAACATCAAGGCTAATTAGAATGCGTTTAGTCTGTGGATGATACAGAGGATAGCCTTTACTTTTAGAACTGTACTCAACAAAGATACATTTTACTGCTTTATCATCCAATTTTCTATGATGTTGTTCAGGCACTAATGCATATGCCAAACAACCAAAAGCATGCAGATGAGCAACAGATGGCTTGCGATCATGCCAAGCCTCATTTGGAGTGATAGACTGCAGCGCTTTAGTGGGACACGTGTTCAGTACATATGTTGCACACATGACAACCTCAAGCTAGAAACTATGTGGTAAAGCCTAACTCTTGACCATACACCTCGCCATCTCCATGAGTGACCTGTTCTTTCGTTCAGCAAATCCATTCTGTTGAGGTGTATACGGCACTGTACATTGGTGTTTTATCCCAAGTTTAGCCAGAAATGCATTAAAATCAAAAGATATATATTCCTCCCCTCGATCAGAACGAAGGGTGCCCATTTTACATGCTGACAGATTTTTAGCCAAAACCAAAAACTGTTTGAACCAAATGAACACTTCGGACTTTGCCTTCAATGGATATACCCATGCATGCCTGGAAAAATCATCCATGAAACTCACGAAGTAAAGATAATTCCCAAAAGAAGGTGTCTGCATAGGACCACACACATCACTATCTACAAGCTTCAATTTCTGAGAAGCCTGAAGTGAACCAACTTTTGGAAAGGACGAATGCTACATTCTGCCCAAAATATAGCCTTCACAAACATGTTTTCCAGGTGCCTCAAGTTTGGGCAAAGAGGACACCATTTCAGATTTCTGCAGGCGTAGCAAACTAGCAAAATTTAGATGACCAAAGCATGCATGCCAAAGCTTTGCATCTGAAATAGCCTGAGAATCATTTACTGCACATGCCAAATCATTTACTGATCTTTCATAGTCTATGAGCTTATACAGCCCATGACATAAAATGCCAAAAGCAATAATCACATCGCCATTTGACAGATCATGAACTATACACCTGTCATCAACAAATTTCACAACTAAGCCAATCTTGGCTAATGCAAAAACTGATAACAGGTTCTTCTTGATCCCTGGCACAAATAAAGCATCTCACAAAGTGAAAGAACTACCATCAGTAGTTGTCAAAATGATCTAAACAGCTCCCATAACAAGATAAGAGGAGTTGTTAGCACATGTAACAGTATTCCCTGTAGGGGCAGCTTCGAGTGAAGAGAAGAAACTGTGCTGCGAGGTAATATGTTTGGTCTCCCCACTGTCAAAATACCAAACATCTGAGTCTACTACTGACATACACTGCTCATGGGAAGATGGTTCAAAACTGTAGACAGTAGTAAACGCCCATTTTCCTTCCTACACAAGATTACTAGACTCTGTTTTTGGTGTAGAGGCCTCTGCAACAACCATTCTAGCCTCTTTCTTCTTTGCCTCTTTAGCAGCCAATTTTGGACAGTTCTTTATGATATGATCATTTTCTTTACAGTACTTACAAAATAATTTCTGTTTTTCTGATTTCTTCTCACCTTTATCTTCCTTCTTTGAATATGCAGAACTAGCAGATTTCTGCTTACTAGTTGAAGAGCTCCATTTTACTTTGCCCTTCTGACTAGCGAGGAAAGCTTGATCTGCAACTCGCATAATGGACCTGTTCTGCCTGGACTCATCTTCCTGCAACAGAATAGAGACTAACTCCTCAAATGATAAGGCATTCGGATTGCCTTTCATCATCAACCAAAGAGTAGAAGCAAAACTCTGATATGAATCAGGACGACCATTCAGAACAGTTTGCACAAGTGAGCTATCTGGTATAACCTCATCAGCAGAAATCAATTGATCTTCGTTAGGAAACTGTCCATACAATCACCTTCATTCATGTGCTCACTCTCCAACTATTTTTGGAGGTAAGAAACACGAGCCTCATTCCTAGCTTGGTACAATGTGGTAAGTGTATCCCAAGCATCCTTAGCTGTTTTGCAAGAGCGAATGTGAGGAATAATGGCATGTTTGACAGACAAAGCTATCAATGCATGTGCCTGGGCATCTCTACAATCCCAATGAATCTGCGTTACAGTAGGTGCAGCAAAAACCGCAGCACAAACAAGAATATGGAGAATATCATCATCTTCGACACCTTCTGCATCAGCTTCAGTACCTGTAGTTGTAATAGTTGTAGGTGTGATAGGACGTTTTTTGACACCCTACACAATGTTCCACAGTCCTTTTGCAACCAACACATGTCGCATCATATAATCCCATAACGGGTAGTTGGTACCATCCAACTTATCCTCAATAGCCAACATACGGAATACATCACTACTTTCAGCCATGGCCTGTGACTAAAATACCTTGATGTAGTAAATTGACTATATCTCAAAAAGTTGAACAGAACTGCCAAAAAAATTCCACTAGATATGTAGCAGACTTCGAGGCGCTTATATTGGCGAACAAAAATTGGTACATACTTTTGGCACAAAAAGATGAAATAGCCTGCACAAGTGCTGTGATAGCGCATTCGGAGGCCGAAACGAGCTCGGATCGCAATTTCGGCACCAGACAGCAAAGCTGTTTTGATCTTGAAAACACACTCAGTATGATCACCAAAATCTGTGCAATTTTGAGACTACAACCGCAAGAGTGTCGATGCACCCTAGATGAAGTGACGACCTGCTTTGATACCAATTGTTGGAGTTAGATGTCTACGGAAGCACGCGAACAGCACAAGGAAGAAGAAGAAGTTTGGTGCACAACACATAATACTGAATGTATTACTAGAGAATGTACAAAGATAAGTAGCCCATTAGGGCAATAGGCATATATACAAGCCGGGGGGGAAAAAACCTCCTAAAGAGGGAAAAAAGTGCCCCAGTAGTCCTAGAGTGTTCACACACATCACTACCTAAATATATCAACAGGGAGGAACTCCTTGACCTGATTTTTCTTCAAAATTCTACACATTTTGTTTGTTGCCTTGTCCATTTTTGCTACCCACGAGTCTTTGCAACAGATAAAAAGCTTCTTTTTTGAATTTTTTTCTTTGGATCTGAGTTTGCTCCTGATTTTGACCACGCCTTGCTGAAAGTGTAATATGCCTGAGTTAACTTTCTCTTCCAAGCACATAAGCCTTTTGTCACTCTAGCACAATGGTGAGTACCAACGTGAGAAGATTCACCTCATAATTGTCAATCCGTGGAGACGTGAGGACTAGTATGAAGACTATGAGCAAGTGAAGGCACAAGTGCGTGAGTGAGAAGCACACAAGCATGCACACACATACACACACACGCGCACACAAGGCAAGAACAAGGAGAGGAACAATGGAGTTCTTTGCATTAATCAAAAGGTCTCTTACATAAGCTCAGTTCACAAACAATCTAACCCTGAAAATTTGTCATACACTTCTTGGAGCTCCCTACTTGCTCCCTTTCCTCGTGTGTCCACCTTTTGATGTGCTTCCCTGTTTTGTCCTTGACTTTGAGCTTCAACACTCCCCCCCCTCTCGAGTCTGTCGTCCCTGACAGACCCTTGTTGGAAGGGCTGTTCTGTGTAGTGCTTTGAGAGGTGGTGTCCATCCGTTGTATGAGCTGGTTTCGTGGATTCCAGGAAGAAGGTGTCGTTGTGAGCTTTCAAAACTGCACGTTGCTCAAAAGAGGTTGTCAAGAGTGATTTGGAGCAACTACTGGCTTCAATTTGCTTCCGAGATATGGATGTTGTTCCCATGATGTCTGCTAGCTCTTTCAAAGATGATGTTGAGAGCAGTCATGCCAACTACTCATAACCCATAATGAATGATGGGTAAGTGTGTTCGTGCCTGAGTTGAAAAAAGTATGTGCCTTGTGCAAGGCCTGGTAATGTAGCCCTACGCATGCTTACTTGGAAAATGCATTGGAAGAAGTATGGTGCAAAAATTGCGGGTATTGAGCTAAGTGCTCAAGGGTATGCTGACGAAGAGGTTTCCTAAACTATCATGGTTATGGTGTTTCCAGAGTAAAGATACTTACCATGGAGAAGGTTGATGGATGTTTGTCTCTTCGTGTTGTACACTCGGCCTTTGGGATGGAACATTGTTGATGAATGTCCATGTTGATTGTCCACTGATGAGATCTTTTGAGTGGTGGATCCTCTCTCCTCATATGCAGGAGTCTTCTCCTCTAGAACTACCTTTTGCAGATATCTCCTTGGATGCTCTGGTACATGAAGTAGTTAAGCATCACTCAAGTTGCGGACCTTCAAGCTCTTCATTCCAGATAAGGCAGCAATAATCTCACTGCTGGCCGAGACACACTTCTATCCAAATTGATAAATGCCTAGTAATCAACAGTTCCACCTTCAACTAAGCATGACTCATTCATGTTTCATAAGCCAAACCTGGGAACAAGCTCTCTCCCGCTTTTCTTTCTCCCCCTCTTTTTTTTTTTTTTTTTGAGGAAAAGGATATCACAAAACAAGAACACAAAAGTTAGTATCAATAGAAATATTTGACATATGTCACTGTGCTCTTGTGCGTGGGATTCTCAAGTGTGTCTATGCACGGCCGTGTAATGTGGCCCTATATTAATGCATACTTTGGAAATGCATGACCTGAATGGTGCAAAGGACAGGGTTGTGCAAGGAGCACATGGTTGTTGCTCGTTCGAGGCTTTTGATGTCATTTGTGGAGGTTGATGCCGACCTTGGTGGAGGTATCCATTGAGTCTCGAACTGATGTGATCCTCCTTATTGGAGTCCATTTTAGAACATCATTTAGCACTGTAGAGGTCACTTCAGGCGTCTTTCTCTTTGGATGCTTTCTGAACTGTGGTATTCAGTGTGGTTGACGCTTTGGTTCGGTGGAGACTACTTGCACTTTTGGCTTCCAAACCCATATCCTTTTTGCATGTCTTCTTACTAATGTTGAAGAGCTGATTTGATCTTCGTTTGGTCTCTGTACGTGGTTCTTACCCTTTTCTCTTTTTGGCTTCTTTGTTGAAACCTTTTGCATGTGGGAGAACAAAGGTTGTTGTGGATGTAGGAGCTTCTTAGGTACCCACATCTGTAATTGCCCTTGTTGAGCTGCAGCTAACTTCTTAGGCACCCAAACTTGTTGGATACCTTGTGATTGAGCTTGTCTGAGCTGCTTCCTTCGTCTTCTGGCCTGGTTGGTTTGCATGGATGGAATTTGTGGGGGCAAGGTTGGTGGTTGCTCTCCTTTGCGTACCCATATCTGCTTCATCGATTGAGTTGTTCTGCTTCGCGCGTTCTTTTGGTCTCTCGTCCGGGGAGTCTTTAGTGATTGATCTGCCCTTAGTTGCTGCCTCCTTCTGGCCTTTGGAAAAGAAGGGAGTTCCATTGTGGTTCTGACTCTTTGTTTGAGATCTTCATTCTTCTGCATCACATAGCCTTGGACAAGAACATCATGGTCAACTTCATGTGCACCCCTGGAGGGACCAGGAGTCTGTGCCTTTCCTAGTTCCTTGAGTGCTCCATTATCCAACTCTACTGTAATTCGACTATGATTGACCCAAACCTGAAGAAGTCCACTTCTTAGGTTTAAGTTGACTACTTGGTCATAGATCCAGTCTTGACCCAAGACAAGAGGTTCAGTGAGATCCTCATCTTGACACACTAGTACTTTAACTGTCATTGTCTCATCATGAATGTAGAGGGGAAGTTCCACCTCGCCCATGCAAGGGGTTTCCACGCCTCCCAATCCTATGAGATATGCTTCCACAGGATCGACAGTTAACTGCAACTCTTGACAGTAAGACACTCTAACAGCACTAGTGGCTGCACCTGAGTCAATCAAGGCTCTTACGGTCCTTGCACTCTTTCCTTGTCCTATATCTAGGGTTATGAAAGGACGTCGATCAATTATTCTATGTGAGCTAGTTCCTGCGACTTCACACATTGCCATATGATATCCTTGATCTACATAGTCATTTGTTCTTGGCTGATCTCTACCTTGCCTTCGTAATTTCATCCTTCTGATGCGTTCTAAAGCTTCTGCTTGAGCTTCTTCTCGAATTCGCGTTTCTTCCTCTTTGCGTTTCTTAGCAGTGTTGAGTCGGCTGAGCATTTCCTCCGTGAGGGGTTCCTGATACAACTTGACTCTGCAACCGCTAATATAGTTTGGGAGAATATCACCCTCTAACGTGGCTAGTTGTTCTGCTCCACTCGTGGAGATCCTATTGATGATCATAGGTCCGTAGCCTCTCTTTTCTAGCTTCCTTGCGTGTTGTTTTAGTGTATAGACTAAAACTAGATCTCCTGCTTTCAAGCCCTTTTCCTTCACATGGGCATCGAAATATGCCTTCTGTCTCTTCTTGGCTGCATATATTCGTGCAGCGGCTCTCAGTCTTGTTTCCCCTAATCGTTCAAGGTCAAAGATCCTAGAGGAGAGCTCATGACCTGTCCATTCGTGCTCTTGTGCTACTTTCAACGTAGGAATCAGGAAATCCAAGAGTAGCACAGCGTTTTGGCCGAATACCATCTGAAAGGGGGTGGCTTGGAGTACCGTTTTGTAGGCAACTCGGTATGCCCAAACAGCATGGTGTAGCTGTTTGTCCCAATCAGAGCGTTTAGTGTTCACTAATTTCGTCAGTACATTGCATAAGATCTTATTAGTGCTCTCAGCTTGTCCATTAGCTTGAGGGTGATAGGGGGCAGACTTCTTGTGTATTACCAAGAATTCTTGGAGTAGATTTTCAATCACTTCATTTAAGAAATGAGTGCCTCTATCACTTACAAGCTCTATAGGTAGCCCGTATCTTGTGAATACATTCTCAAACAAGAATTTGGCAGTTGTTTGAGCATCGTTCTTTGTCGTAGCCTTTACCTCTACCCACTTGGTGAGATAATCTGTTGCAACAATGATGTATTCCGCATGAGAACCTTTAGCTGGGGGATTAATAGGACCTACGAAGTCTATTCCCCACTTAGAGAATGCACGTCCACCCATCATAGGTTTCAATGGCATCTCATCTTTGCGTATAGGATACTGAGTCCTCTGACAGACATCACACCGTTTCACATAGGTATGTGCATCCATGTGAAGGGTAGGCCACCAGAAACCCGCAAATAGTATTGCCTTGATCACCCGATCCGGTCCAAAGTGTCCTCCTGCTACACCTTGGTGAGCAGTTTCTAAGATCTTAAGATATTCACTTTCATGGACACATAGCCTCAAGTAACCATCTTTACCACGCTTGTATAGATTATCACCAATGAGTGAGTAATCCAGGGCTTCTTGTTCTAAACTCCTTTTCCTAGCCAGAGTCATGTCTGGAGGGAATGCTTTCGTCCTTAGGAAGGATACTAGTGGTTCACTCCAATCTGGCACAATGGATACTTGATAAAGAGTGGCGTGTTCCACAGGTGGCTTAGTGCAACAGATTGGGCATTCCTTGCACAACTTTTGGACATCCGCTTCCATAGTCGGCCAATGCACTCCGAGTCTTCTTAGTGTCTGTAAAGTTCGTTGCTTTGAATGGTGTTGCTCTAGTGCACCTACATGTGCTAATTGCAACCATTTAGCGTACTCATCCTCTTCTACGCAGCAAGCCAAGATCCCTTGATCTGTGTGCTTGTACATACTTCCTGCCATGATGTGGTACTTTTGGGCTTTTACAACCTCTCTATTCCGTGTGTTTACCACTGGATGGTTAGGCCCGTATGTCAATACTGGTACCAATGGCTTAGCCCATTGCGGTACAACTTCCAAATTAAACAAGTAAGCATCAGGAAGGTCATCTGACACTCCTTGTGGGGCTTCTCCCGATGTGAGCCTAGAGAGGTGATCTGCTCTCAAGTGAGTCCTCCCTTTCCTTACCACAACCTCAAAATCATATTCCATTAGCAAGAGAAACCATCTCACTAATCTTCCTGTATTGCAAGGCTTGTTTACGAGGTATAGCAATGCTTGATGATCTGTAAAAAATTTAAACTTATTTGCAAGCAAATAGTGTCTAAATTTCTTAACTGCATATACCATGCCTAAACCTTCTCTCTCCGTAGTGGTGTAATTTCGTTCAGCCGCATTCAATTGTCTACTGGCATAGGCAATTGGAAGATCCATATTACCTTCACCAGTAGGTTGTGCAAGCACACATCCAATGGCATAATTGGATGCATCCACGTGAACATGGAAAGGCTTATTCCAATCTGGTGTGGTCAAGATTGGTGCTGAACACAATCTTCGTTTAAGCTCCTGGAAGGAATTCTCACATTCATCCGTCCACTCAAAGTTTGTCAAAAGTCCGTACATGGGCTTTGCAATGACAGCATACATGTGTATAAATCGTCGGTAATAACCACAATGCCCCATGAAAGCTTGTACTTCCTTGACATTCTTTGGCCTAGGTAGCTCTGCTATGGCTCTCACTTTCTCTTCGTCAGTAGATATGCCATTCTTTGACACTATGTGCCCTAAAATCTTGCCTTGTCTGACCATGAAAACACATTTTTCGGGGTTTAGGCAGACTTGATATTCTCTACATTTGTCAAAGATTTGTCTGAGTTCAGGAATATGGGTTTGTCTAATGTTGGAATGAGCACAAAGATCATCAACGTAGACTTCTAAACTCTTCCTCAGGAACTCCTTAAACACATGGCACATCAGCCTCTGGAAGGTAGCTGGTGCATTGGTAAGCCCAAATGGCATTACTCTAAAAGCAAAAATGCCCCATTCTGTGGCAAAGGCTGTCTTATGCTGATCCTCTGGAGCTATGGCTACTTGATTGTAGCCCGAAAATCCATCAAGGAAGCTGTACACTTCCTTGCCTGCCACTCTTTCTAAGAGATGTTCTGTGATGGGAAGCGGATAGTTATCTCGAATTGTGGCTGCATTAACCTTTTTCAAGTTAATGCACACACGCAGCTTGCCATTCTTCTTGGGCACCACTACGATGGGGGATACCCATTCAGTGTGCTCAATTTCATAGATAAATCCAGCTTCAACCAATCTATCTATCTCTTCTTTGATCTTAGCAGCGTAATTATCGTTATAAGTATAGGGCTTTTGCTTAGAGGGTTTAGCATCTGAGGTCATGGGGATAGTGTGTGAGCATATATCGGGGTCAACACCTTTCAAATCCTTGTAACTCCAAGCGAATACATCTCTGTATTCTCTTAGCAAGGCTATCAACGCATGCTCTTCTTTCTCTGTTAGGTCATGGCCTCTGTACGTGCATCTCTCCTCTCCTTCTTCTAGGGCCACTACTATTTTCTTGGTGGTTTCTTTGTTATCATAGGCCTCTCCTGATTGTGCCTCTCGTCTAGGCATTCTTATCATGACTCTCCTGTCATCTATCTCATACTTCTTAAAATTTTCTGGGACCTCAAACAAAGATTCTTCCTCTTCTGGTGAGGCTTCTATCTTCTTTCGTTTCTTTCCTTCTTCCTTCGGGGTCACATGTGTTGCTAATCTTACATCATTTGTAACCTCTCCATGCCTCTGGGGTTGAAATTCTACTTCATGGAAGTATTCTTCATCTGATGCAAATGGTGGGTCCATAATGATTGACTCTAGATCGGAGTCACTTGCATCCTCAACTGCATCAGGGCTAGGTTCGCATTCTTCTAGAACTGCCTCTCCCATGATTGGCTCTATGGAGAAGACTGAAATGTCATAGCCATCCTCATCACAATGAGGTGTCCATTGTTCTTCATTGATGGCTACGTCCATTGTTGCTAAAATTTCTGCCCAACCATGAGGTTCAAATTCTTCGTCTGGAAAAACTACAGGTGCATAGGCTGGGTCTTGGATTGATCTATGGGTTTCTTTCGCACCTACCTCTCTGGCTTTCTCTCTCTTCTCTTCTTCTACTGCTACCTTGCACATCCATAAGTGAGTGTCTTCATGCATCCATGAGGATCCAGACCCTATGGAATGCACCGATTCTGTATCACCTTTGGCTCTATGGATGGGATTCCATTGGATAGGAGGGACATCTCTATGAGAATAATCCTTGAGATTGACTTTGGTCGTAACACCCAAGTGTTGCAAATACAAGGAGTTGGTTCCCCAATCCTGTACCACTTGCAACTGTCGCATAAATGGTCTTCCCAAAATCATCTCATAGGCATGATTTTTGCTGAAGTCGCATATGGCAAATGTATGCTCAAACTCGACACCACAAGTGGTGAGAGTTATTCCTTCTAGCAATCCTAGGGGTCTCTCTATGTGACCATCGGCCATCTGCAATTTCATTCTCGTTGGCCTGAGTGCCGGCTTGCCCCAACGCTTCCATAGGGAAGTAGTGGCAATTGCAACTCCTGCACCTGAGTCCAAAATTGCCTTGGTGGTGTACTCCTGGTAGGTGATGGGAAGATAGGTGTTCCCTTCTTCACCTTCACACATATCTCCTATCTTATCCAAGGGAATTTCTGGCATTGTTCTATGGGATCCTACCTGGGAACGAGGTTTGGCTACTTCTGGTACTTGTTTGGCTACATGTTTCCATAATTCAGGTCTAACCCTGAGTAGCTCTTCTAACTTGAGATTGCACTGCACGTTAGTGTTCTTCACTACCTCTGTGTTCCTAGGTATGACTGAATCTTCGTTTCTTACCATGACTGTAGGTGCTCTCATACAGGTGGACTTTGCTTCCCATGGTCCTGTGAAGTGGGGTAACTCTTGTATGGAATTAGATTCAAAGTCCAATCTCTCGTGAGATTGAGTACTCTCATGTTCCCCGTAAATAGATGGGATGTCTTGTGGGAATTGGTCGTGTGCATCATCCACAAGTTCAAAGGGAGGGGCGACTTCACTTTCGTTATCCCATTTGTCTTCTTGAATCTCTCGTAGGAAGTCTGGTGCAAACCGATTCATAGAAGAAGAAGTGTCTGGCTCCGTAGAATTAGGCGCATAAGCAACCTGGGAAGGAGGGCTTATTCTATCGTTGGCTCTCTCCTCGTTCTCATAGATGGCTGGAGCACAAGCTTCCTGGGGAGGGTTACTTATTCTATTACTTTTCCGAACAGGCTGATACGCTCCCTGAGAAGGAATGTAGGCAACCTGTGGAGGTACGCAAGCTTTCGAGGGAGGCTCATGTGCCTTTTGGGGGGGAAGATAAGCTTCTTGAGGAGGCACATGGGCTTCCTGAAGAGGCTTGCTTATCCGTTCTCTTGCCCTCTCCTTTCTTTGAGGGGCAGGTTCCTTTTCTGATTGTGCAATTAGCCTCTCTATTCTTTCTAAGGAGAGGAAGTTGTCTGGTTTAGTGGAATTGGCCACATAAACTTCCAATGGGGGATGGTTCATGTTTTTGCTTGCTTTATCTTTTTCTTGATTTTTTTCTTCCTTGGCAGATCTTGCAATTATTCCCTCTAACTTCTCTAGGAATCCATCCAAGTGTAATTGCGTCTTGGCTGAGCCCGAGTAATTGAAAAGGCGACTGGCTTCAAACATAGTCTGAGCCAATGCGACCATTTTCGCGCACAGCTTGGTTCTTTCTATCTCTAGGTCAGCTCTGGGATAGCACTTGTCATGATCCGTGACGTTTGGCCCTTCTTGGATTCTGGCCTGATATGCTTTAAGCATCATGTCTATGTCTTCAGGAGTGGGATCAGCTAATACTGATCCTGTTTGGGGTGGTGGGTGGGTTACGTGGGGTGTCTTAGAGGGTGGAGGGATGGAGGGTGATGGGGATGGTAGCGGTGGGAATGTGTGAGAGTGCGGTTGAGATGTGATCTCTATGATTTTAGCCTTGGTTTCTCGTAGACTTTCCTCAAGTTCACTCATCTTCTTTGCCCATTGCCTTTTCATGCGTTCGCGGCTATCTCTCCAAGCTCTTGTTCTCTTTTTATTTTGGCTCTCAGTATCGCTAGCGTCTGGGCTCTTTTCCTTGCCTACCCCTTGGTTTTGTTGCACTGCTTGAGCTCTCGTGACTACCTGTACGGGTGCAGTGGAAGTGACACTTCCGCTGGAATCTACCACTAACCCAATAACATTGATAGGCGTGATTTTTGGCATATTATTGGGGTTCTTTGGGCAATCTCGTAAGAGATGCTCTTTTCCACAATCTTGGCAGAAGCCTTGGATCGTCACTGACTGGTTTTGTGTAAGTGGAGGTAAGGGGCAATCACGAATGAGGTGATCTCCTTGGCATCTGTAGCACGGTCCTCTTGGGAAGGGAGGTCTTACCTGCCTAGGTTGAGGCCTAGGGTTGGGGTTTGCATACATGACGTTTGTACAATCTGACTCCCAACTAGGTTCATTTGGCTCTTCGCTGTAATAGGACTCACCATGTTTTGGAGACTGCATGTAGTACGCCTGGGGACTATCAACATGTGTAGAATCAAAGCTATGGTCACTCGGGTCACTTTCAGAAAGCAAGGGTGTTACAGGGACTATAGCTCTATTCAGGTTTTCTTCTGCAACAGCATACTTTACCGGAATCACATTAGCTGGGGCAGGGGGTTGTTGAGCTAACACTGGCTGAGGCCTTTGTTGGTTTGGGTAGGGTTGCTGATACGGTTGTTGTGACCTGCCATATGGTTGTGGAGGGTACGGGTTCTGGTATCTTCCTTGCTGCGGGTATGGCTGAGGGTAGGGTTGCCTAACTGCCTGCTTGTTGTATGGGCAATCTTGTGCGGTATGATTGGTGTACCTTCGTTCTATGGTGCAATATTGGCTATTTGGATTGACCTGGGGTTGAGCCATAATGGGACACACGTTTGCCATATGGTCACCACCGCATGTATAGCACCTTTTCATAGGGGCAAACCTTGGGATTTCTTTACTAGTTACCCGTAATTTCTGAGCTACTTTCTCTGCGAGTTCCTCAATTGATGTGGATTGCGTGGAAGAGTGACTAGATGCACTATCTGAATCTTTGTAGATTTTGGAAAGCTCTAGTTCTTCCCCTAGGTTATCTTCAATGTCAATGCACATGCGTACACACTCTTCTATAGTCCTAGGGTCTTTCAGATACACATAGGATCTCAATTTCGTACTCAGCAATCCATCAAGGAATAAAGCTACTTGTTTGGCAGATGTGGGTAGCTCCGAAACAGGACATCTTTCAAGGTATTGCCTAAATCTTCTTCCTACAAGTCTCACAGTCTCTTGAGGGGTTTGCTTGAAGCTGTGAATCAGTGAGGAGGTATTGTGTCTTATGCCACTCTTGGAGAATTCAATAATAAATGCTTCTAGGAGTTGGTCTATGCTCCTGAACTGGCGCTCATCCAATGGCTGAAACCATGTAAGTGCTGTGTTCCTAAGGGTTAGACCGAAGGCATTGTACTGCGTGAATAGATCCTCCACTTGTTCAGCTCTCAAGACTTGCTTGAACTCCGCCACATGATCATAGGGATCTCCTGTGCCATCAAAGTAATGCTTCATGGACTTAACTAGCTGAGTCGGTCTCAGAGTTCTTGCGTGCTCTCTAGGTCTCGGCAGAGGGAATCCATCCACATTTCTTTGGTTCCTGTGAGCTCTAAGCACCTCAGGTTCTACCCTATTCGTCTCCGTCCTCGTTCTTTCTCTGCCCACTGGATTGGCAAAGCTTACTTCTGGTCTATCTCTACTTCTGTCTCTTTGCATTCCATGAGCTTGGGATGTTCCAGCACCAGGGTGACCATAGGATACATTCGATCTTGGTTGAGGGAAAATGAATTCACCCTTCCAAGTGTAAGCATGCCTATCATTTTCTGTCACCACAAAGATCCTTTCCGAAGTGTGATCTAAGTAGGTCACTCTACCTGGGCTATCCGGATCCTTAAACTCATAGATCATGATAGTTTCTATATCAGTTGGCTGATTAGATTTATACCTCCAGAAGGCTTCGTCAGTTTCTCGATTGAGGAGCAACTCTATGCTCTTGTTGTCTTGGGGAACCCACTCAGGTGTGATAATCCTAGTGAGAACAGATTTGCCTCGGGGTGTTCTAGGTTCTACTCCCATGTTTCCTTGTTCCAAGTCACCTAAGTCCGCTTCTGAGATTACATTTCCAAATTCATCTGTCCTATCTGGGTGACTGGTGACTACGTATATGGTTCCTTCTTTGTCCAGGTATGCACCGTTTTCAAACTTGACAGCTGGGTGCTCTAGTCCTATGGATTGGTCAGGGTTTTTAATCTGGACCACGGATCTTCCTAGGCCGTCCTCATAGATGCTAGCACCTAATCGGTTGGTCCTAAGGTATTCCAACTGTGTTTTGTAAGGGCCTTCTACCCTGTGCAAGTAAGGCACTCCTGAACTTCCTGTAGGTCTGTCCATGCCTTGAGACATCTCTGACTCACTGGTCTCAGAGCTAGGGTAGTACGAGTGGTGGCTCAACTGCTGGGCTCAAGACCTAGCAGTGTGGTTAACACTGGCCTCTGAAGATCTGAGGCTTTGTCTCTCCCTTACTAGATGTCGTCCTGATCTAAGGTTCATATGCCTATCTAAGTAGCACAGTTCTTTGCCTAGAGTACAACCTCGTTGCTGGTTACTTTATATTACTCGCTTGGTTCTTTTTAGTTATTTTATCGTGTTTAAGGTCTTGTCTGATATCACGTCGTCAGGAATATTTGAATGTTGTTTCGCACTTACAGTTGATCGTTCCACGTTAAGTTCTTTCCCTTTAAAATTCTCGACAGTACAAGGATTATGCCCTTAGCTTGAGCTTGAAAGTTTAGGTATGCTTCAACTTGATAGTTGCCTATCGTCGCCCTGACTTACTCCTACTTCTAATCGTTCTTAGCCTAAGCTAGGAATTGACGAAAAGGAGTTGAGAGTATTCCGACCTTTCTTGCCGAACCTTGCTCTTTAGTGCTCGAGAAGTTGATTCTCAAGCTTGCGCAAAACCCTTGCTTGGACGCTCTCAATTGCTTCTCAATAGACCTGCATAAGTCCCAAGATTAGCTCCAAGTAGACCTTTCAATTGACAGACAATTTATTTCAGACACTTTTTTAATGACCCTTGTTCCCCCTTTTGTGTTGCTAGAAATTTCCTCTAGAGCTCCCTTGGTGTTTCTACCCCTCTGTGTGTCAACTTCCAAATATCCTATCTGAAAATCAACGCGTTATTCTTATAAAACACAGTTGAGGGCGTGTAGTATATGCCACGAGCTTTCTGACAAGCCCTAGAGCTCAAAAAATGGATTTCGTATGAAAAAGTTATGACCGTTCAGGGTTTAGGGGGTTAACTTAGACAAACAGAACCTTTTAGGTTTTTAATGCATTTTTCTAAGGCCTTTGCAAGTGTATGAGTATTTGAGAGTGCAACTATGCCCAAAGTTTAGCCTAAATTTCCAAAAAATTTACCCCTTAATTTTTGCCGAAAATGTCTGTCTGTCGCGATAGACGGTGTCTGTCGCGATAGACACAAACTATCGTGGGGGCTGTCTGTCGCGATAGACGGTGTCTGTCGCGATAGACGGCGTCTATCGTGGAATTTTGGTCTGTCGCGATAGACGGTGTCTGTCGCGATAGACGGTGTCTGTCGCGATAGACGCTGTCTGTCGTCTGTCGTGATTTGGTCTGTCGCGATAGACGGTGTCTGTCGCGATAGACTGGTCTGTCGCGATAGACTGGTCTGTCGCGATAGACGCTGTCTGTCGTCTGTCATGATTTGGTCTGTTGCGATAGACTGGTCTGTCGCGATAGACGGTGTCTGTCGCGATAGACGCTGTCTGTCGTCTGTCGTGATTTGGTCTGTCGCGATAGACGGTGTCTGTCACGATAGACTGGTCTGTCGCAATAGACGGTGTCTGTCGCGATAGACGCTGTCTGTCGTCTGTCGTGATTTGGTCTGTCGCGATAGACGGTGTCTGTCGCGGATTTCTGTCTGTCGCGATAGACGGTGTCTATCGTGGAATTTTGGTCTGTCGCGATAGACGGTGTCTGTCGCGATAGACGGGGTCTATCGTGGGTCTCTGTCTGTCGCGATAGATGGTGTCTGTCGCGATAGACAGTGTCTGTCGCGATAGACGTGTCTGTCGCGATAGACTGAAAAAACGCAAATTTTTGAGAAACTTCTAGTGATTTAGAGTGCCCTAATGGTGTAGGTTACCGTGCCAAACATGCATTCACAAAATTTTAAGTTTTTCTGTCTGTCGCGACAGACAGAGGTCGTCGTCCCGGGACCTGTGCAGAGTCTGTCGTACCTGCGCACACTGCTGGAGGAGGTGGTACAGCAAGTTCCTGCAACAAAAGCTCAAAAACACACCAAAAACAGATAGCATGCAAGCTCTCTGTCGCTCTCTCTCACAATGAAATGAGGGAAATGAGGTGGGGGGTGTAATATGACCAAAAAACTGAAATTTTTTGTGGAGATGGAGATGGAGGTGGGAGATGGTGGAGATGATGATGGTGATGATGGTGATGCGAAAGTAAGGAAAAAATGAAGAAAAATTAAGAGAAAGAAGGATATTACCTATAACTCCAATGTCTCAACTCGACGTCTTACCATCACACGCTCGTCCTCGAAGCTCTCTCCCCGGCAACGGCGCCAAATTTGGTGTCACTCTAGCACAATGGTGAGTACCAACGTGAGAAGATTCACCTCATAATTGTCAATCCGTGGAGACGTGAGGACTAGTATGAAGACTATGAGCAAGTGAAGGCACAAGTGCGTGAGTGAGAAGCACACAAGCATGCACACACATACACACACACGCGCACACAAGGCAAGAACATGGAGAGGAACAATGGAGTTCTTTGCATTAATCAAAAGGTCTCTTACATAAGCTCAATTCACAAACAATCTAACCCAAAAATGAGCTCTCTAGCTCTTTTTATAGTTTTTTGACTAGTTTTGGCCCTGTCCAGACCTAGTGTCCGGCCTAGTTAAAAATTAGGTTCCAGGGCTTATTTGAGGGCTCAAACGAAGTCTAAAAATTATGAAAATTGGTACGATGGTACTTCTAATACTCCTCAAGCTCAAGGACTCCTCGGCTTGAACAAAATGAAGTTACTAAAAATAGATAATGGTATTTACAATGGTTTTTAGTGATGAAAATCACTATTTTTGTAGGGGATTCTTCTGAAAATTTGTCATACACTTCTTGGAGCTCCCTACTTGCTCCCTTTCCTCGTGTGTCCACCTTTTGATGTGCTTCCCTGTTTTGTCCTTGACTTTGAGCTTCAACACCTTTGTTAGAAGATTACAAAGACCAGGTTTATGATTGAATAACATGTTTACTTAGATGCACCCTTTAATAACATGGTCTATATGCTTTCGTATGACAAGATGATCCTTTTCATTTCGAGAAACGGAAAAATCTTGAAACATATATTATACGTATTGTTTTAGATAGAGAGTATTGGACATAAGAGTACTAAAACACGAGAAAATGAAGAAAAGATCCACAAGTTTTCAAAACATTTCAGGCATTGGAAAGAGCCTCGTCTCGTAAGAAAAGGCAGAAAGAAAAAAGTAATACTATTATTAAAATCGATAGACCGCTCGAAGATACAACGGGTTGAAGAAATCGCCTCTTGGTATATTGGAAGAGACGATTGTAGAGAAGATCGTAAGCGAACTATTCAGAAAATTTTAAGAAATGTTTATTTTTATCAAATAAGTTTTTCTTTTAACAAAAATAAGAGGATACGAGATACAATGGACTTCAAACAGTCTATTTTCCCTTGCTTATGGAAGTCATGAACATGATTGAGGAAAGGTAGAAAGCTACATAAAGGAGATTGATAACTTTTTCATCTTCTTCGTGCGGGATGCAGTTATGCTTGAGCTTATTGTTCCCTATAACAAAGACCCTATGTTTCTTGTAGGGGGGAAGATTTGTAGTTCCTAATCTTTCTAGCCAAGAGGTCAAGTGAAGTGTCTATGGACCATTCTCTTAGTGAGCTGGCAAATCTAGACACACATCTCTCCTTCCAAATTCTTGAGATGGCATCATTTCTCATCACATTCCAAAGAGCTATAGAGTAGCCAATGGACTCATCCAACAAAGTTTTCTTCTAGTCAATTGGCCTGTCGAGCTTGAGACATTTGTAAACCCCTCTCCAAACAAGAGCATTCTTAGGGCACAAAATGAAGAGATGAGGGATATCTTCATGGTAACCATGACATCTCTTGCACCTTGGCACAACACCGCAATTTTTTATCTCTTTCATGATGGTTGAGATCCCACGATGGAGGATTTTCCAGAGAAGGGTAGCTTTCTTGCTCTCCATGAGTTAGTGCTAGAGCTCTTTAAACGTAAGATCCCATCTGATCCATGAATAGTTCGAACATAATTTTTTTTAGATCTTGATGGAATTCAAGCACTTTCTTGATTTTGTAGACATCTTTCGTTTTGTTTCCATTTCCCCATTTTATTCCTTCCGAAATCAAATATTCTTGGCCAAGAAGCAGGTGGATCTCTGATTCCTTCTATGTAGTGACCACATGCCTTAGAAGGCACACGTCATCGAAGTCCACTCTATGTCATTGATCAATGTCTTTGAAGTCCACTCTAATCTCTTCTAGATTGGCACCAAAGGTGATTTTCGTGATAAAATCATTTTGAATAAATCTTTTTGGCTCTTTGGAGGTTTTTCCTCTCGAGTTTCTTGATGCCAAGAGCAAGAAACCAAATGGGGTCATTATATCTTATCTCTCCCACCCATTTTTAGTTGTTTTTGTTGACATCACAATGGGGCTTCATCTTGTTCCAAGCAATCTGGAGGGAAGTAATTAGATCAGATTCCTTAGCGGTCATCGGGATCAAGGTAAAGCTCAAAGTGAAGAGGCCAAGACCATGTCACCTAGGGACTGCTCATAGTGTTAGGTTTTGTTGAGTTTTGAAGATCAACTTGGATGAAGATTCATTGTTGTTAATCCAAGCTTTGATCAACCATTTAGCTGCAAGTTTGTTCACCATGATATATAGATCATATCATAACTTTTTTTGGTGCATCAACTACTTAGAGAATATGTTGCATAAAAAAGATGTAGAATTGTAAGAACGTCAAAAAATAGTTATCACTTATGAATATTGAAATAAGTCATTTTGAGAGTATGAAGGAAACACTGATAGAATTACATAAAAAAAATTAAAGCACTTTTAGACTTAAAAATGTTGATATATTTTGGTAATAATATGTGCGAACGTACAAGCACCATCGGAGCAGTTTTTTCTCTCTTTTGGAGGTTTTTATGCCCAAGTTTTATAAGCACTATAAGTGATAGGTCACTTACCTTTGTACATTCTCTTGGTAATACATTCAGTATTGTGTGTTGTGCTCCAAGATTCTTCTTCTTCCTTGTGTTGTTCGCATGCTTGTATAGACCTCAAACTCCAACAATTGGTATCAAAGTAGCTTTATCTAGGGAATTGGTGTCAAAATTGTGATTTAAGCTCATTTTGGCCTTTGAATGCACTACTATAGCACGTGTGCAAACAATTTTTTCCTTTTATGTCAAACATATACACAAGTTTTGGTTCACCAATCAAAGAACCTCAAAGTTTGCTACAGATCTCGGAGAGATCGAGAGGGTAATTCTAATCGAATTTTAAGGATATATTCATTTTCTTACATCAGGTATTTTAGTTAGTGGCCATGGCTGAAATCAATGATGTATTATGTATGTTGGCTATTGAGGATAGATTAGATGGTACTTATTACCCATTATGGCCATATATGATCTATCATGTATTGGTTGCAAAAGGATTGTGGAATATTTTGCAACATGTTGAAAAAAGTCCTAATACACCTACAAATACAGTTATAGAAGGTGATATAGATGGCATTGAAGATGATGATCTTCAAATTCCTATTCATGGTGTGGTTTCTACTACATCTAGTGTAGAGCAATTTTTTTGGAATCGCAGAGATGCTCAAGCACATGCATTGATAGCTTTGGCTTTCAAAAATGCCATTATTCCTCACATTTTCTCTTACAAAAAAACAAAGGATGCTTGGGATAGACTTACCACTTTATACCAGGCAAGAAAGAGGCTCGTGTTGCTTATCTCCAAAAACAATTGGAGAGTGAGCATATGAATGAATGAGATTCTATGGAATTTTTTTTTACAAAGATCAAAGATATGAAGGAGCGGTTGATTTCAGCCCATGAATTCGTACAAGATAGTTTACTTGTGTAGATGTTTCTTAATGGTCTTCTAGACTTATCAGAGTTTTCCTTGTACTCTTTAATTTAAAATGGAAGGCAATCCAAATGTAATGGAATTTCATCACGTCTCATTATCTGATCTTGGCATAATCCTAGCATTTCTTTTGTGTTTGAGGATTGATAGGTACTAGCTTCACTAGCTATACATAATCTATGACAAGGTTGAGTGATGCTCATCAGGAAATTCCAATGTAGAAGCCAATGTGGTTGATTGATGGACACAATGCAATCAAAAAGTCACTTAAAAATTGCCTTATGTCTTATGATCAATGCTAGCATCATTGGGTTTTGGAGTAAAGATCATGGATGATGTACTAGGAACATAAAATACAAATGAGTCACCCACAAAACCCAAAGGTGATCAAGAAAGGCTTGAGATTGAATTATAGAGTTTATAGTGGTTCCTATACCAACATATGGCAATGATACATAGGATCTTTTTGAGGGAGATTTTTCTTGATTCAAGCTATTGAAGGACAGAGCTACAAATTACGTTGATCTATGGGTTTATTCTTGCTTTTAAAGAATAGAATGCATGCCAGAGCTCTTAGATGCACTCTCTTATAGGAAAGAAGTCTATTAGCAGAGACTATAAATGGGTTTGAATAGAATGTTTTTGACTTATATACTTTTTATAAATTTGATTCCTTAATCAAGTAAGGATCTCAAGAGACAAGAAGTTTCTTCACCTTGGGATAGCCATACACTACATGTAGCTCTCAATGAGGTTAAAGATATAAAAAATGTAGATATTAGTGCAAATAGGCAACATATCTAAGAATGGAAATCTTATAGAGAAGGAATATTTCTTGAATGCTTGAAAATTCTATGGAAAGATGTAACTGAAGTGTTATACATAATTGAAATGAAAATTCTTAAAAATTGTGGTAGACCAATCCTTTTGTGCAACTAGAAAATGGAGATAGGAAGAACTCTTTGATATTTGATATATCAATAGGTTTTTTCTAGACAACATTGACAATGAAACTCTTAGGCATAAAAATTATCAAATCCATTTCACCTTAAGTCGTATGTCCTAACATGTTTTTGCTTGAAGGTAAGCACATTAGGGCCAAAAGCAACAAAAAAGGGGATTTGTAAAGAATTTCACTAGTTGTAATACAAATAGGATTTAACTTGTCAAATCACCTCTAAAAAAGGTCACAGTGGCTTATTTAAAACATATCTTTAAAAAATATCTTAGATTTCATTAATTTTAGTCTGGAAATTTAGGTATAATTGCATTTTCTCATAATTTTGTTGCCTTTCTCAAAGATGTGGAGGTTAATAAAATCTCATCAAACACAAATTTCTCTCTTTTCACAGATTCATGTAATATGTATTCTTTGAGATTTGTTTTGGCAATTTTGATTGATTGATTGAGAATCAACCCAACTACTTGTAATTGTGGATTTTAGGCATTTCAATCTTTCCTTTAAAAAATTTAAATACCTTGAATCTTACAAGAAATTATCATAAGTGATCAACCAATTAGTACAAAGAAAATCTGTGCACATAAGTGTTATTCATCAAGGCATATCCATAGCATCCAAATAATGGATTTCATGTAGATCATGTCCACCTCAAGCATAATGAAAGCTTGATGTTCCAAGAGCTCCCCCTCAAGCTAAAGTATGCTTGAGTCTTCATTCTTTGATAATTTGAATACCTGCCATATCTTTGAATCTACAAGCTTTATCCTATCAAGTGCCTTTGTCATCATGTCTGGTATTTACTTCTTAGTAGGAACAAATGAAATGTCAATTTCCTTTTCCATAAGATTCTCTATTGCAAAGTGGTAATGGATTTCTATATGCTTTTTCCTTGCATGAAAAAATTTATTTGTAGCTAGATGCATGGATCTTACATTATATCCAAGTAAGTGAGGTTTGGAACTTGTAAGTCCCAAATCTAAGTACAACTCCTTGAGCCATATTGCTTCTTGAGTTGCAATAGTTAGAACTCTGTATTCTGCTTGAGTTGAAGATAAAGAAACTGTTGTTTGCCTCTTGGAGCTCCATGACACCAATTTTGAAACTACAAATGCTAAGTATCTAGAGGTATTTCTTCTATCATCCTTTGCTCCTACCCAATCTACATCTGAATAGATTTTGATATCCAAATATGAAGATTAAGGATAATAGATACCTTCATTCAGTGTCCTTTTGAGGTACTTGAATACTCTCTTTATAGCATCCATGTGTGGCCTTATAGGTGAGTGCATGAATTGACTAAGCACTCCCACACTATATGATATTTCTAGTCTTGTGTGAGTAGCATATATCAAGCTATCAAATAAGTTTTGATACTCTTTAGGACCATCAATCTGCTCACCTTCATAAACACTTAGTTTATGGTTCAATTCCAAAGGTGTACCTACAAGCTTTGTGTTCTCCATTCTGAGCTTGAGAAGTAGATCTTGAATGTATCTTCTCTGAATTACATACATCCCTTCATCTGTATAAATCACTTGCATACCTAAGAAATATGTGAGCTCACCTAAGTCACTAATTTTGAACTTCTCTTGCATGTCTCTCTCTCTCTCTCTCTCTCTCTCTCTCTCTCTCTCTCTCTCTCTCTCTCTCTCTCTCTCTCTCTCTCTATATATATATATATATATATATATATATATATATATATATATATATATATATATACATATATATATATATATATATATATATATATATATATATATAGAGAGAGAGAGAGAGAGAGAGAGAGACATACATACACACACACACACACACACATATATATATATATATATATATATATATATATATATATATATATATATATATATATATATATATATATATATATATATATATATATATATATATATATATATATATATATATATATATATATATATATATATATATATATTCTCAGCTCTTGTTCTCAGTGTGTACTTGATCATTAGCCATGATTTGAAGCATGATAGAATCATCATACTGTCTATTATAATACTCAAAAGCTCCATTAGCATTGTATCTCTGGATCATCAGATATTAGCATATCGTTGCTCACTAGTCTAATGAGTATTGCAACCCGTGAATGTCGGGATGGAGCTATGACTTCCTAAACTTATTTCTTTACATGCATTCCATAATTTTAAATGAAATCACTCATGATTGTTAGCTTACTAAGTTAAATAGAGTTCCCCAAAAGGAATGAAGCCAATTCCTATTGTGCTCAGAGAACTATTCAAAACACTGGACATGTGCAGGAACAAAAAATAGCAAGTTTTTTACTCTTGGATCAACTCTTACCTATCTGTTTTGATTCATCTTTTTGAGAGTGATCTTCCAAGGTACATAGCCTGTCTAATACATCCTTTGGCAATCTAAAAGGGTCCACCACATATCTCTGGAGTTCATTTGGCTGGTGTAGGGCAAAGTTTTTGCAGCATCACTTCATCTTCATCAAGTTCAAATCCATCCTCAGAGTGGTATCAGAGCAAGGTTGGACAACATGGCAGATGGATTTCCTTCATCAATTGAAAAATTGGATAGAGGTAACTACTCATCTTGGTCATTAAGGATGGAAGCTTATCTTCAAGGTTGGAATCTATATGGTTATATAGCGGGAGATGAAGTTATGCCAAGTTTCAGGAATAAAGATCAACCTACACAAGAAGAGCAAGAAAGATTGAGCACATGATGCTCCAAGGATGCACTTGCAAGGTCTTATCTCATCAACTCTATCTCAATTTTTTCTTTTGCCTCATATTAGAAGTTTTAAAACATCACAAGAAGTGTGGAATGCACTTGAGGCCTTCTTCTCTCCAAGCACAAAGGCCAAAAAGAACCAACTATTGCTAGACTTCACAACATTCTTCTTATCTTCCAAGCAAAATGTGACTGATTTTGTCACAAAGATCAAAGATATTGTTGATCAGCTAGGAAGCATTGGAGAAGTGATAGATGAAGAACAAATTGTAAGTCAAGTCATGGATGGCTTGAAGGGAGATGACAACATGAATGCCTTTACAACAGCAATGGATCTATACATGGATATGCATGCACCAGATTTCAATACACTTATGGGACAATTACTTACTCAAGAGGCCAAGCTCATGAAGAATGGAGAAGGTTCCAAAGGTAATCAATTATCTGCTTTGTATATTAATAAAAATAAAGCCAAAGACAACAAAGGGAAAGGAACGTAAGTGGATGATGAAGCAGGTACACACCAAGCTAACTATGCAAGTAGAGGAAGACATGGTAGAGGTAGAGGCAAAGGAGGAAGACAAGGTAGGGGGAGACCCCAAGAATCTAATCCTTGTTCTATTTGTGGATTAACTGATCACACAACTGTGAATTGCTTTAGGAATTCCAAGAATCAAAGAGGCAGAGGCTACAACAGAGGAGGTTATGGCTACTCAAGAGGAAGGTTCAACAATTTCCATGGCAACCACAACAACTAAATCTATTCAACCTACCAAGGAGGATACAAAGGGAGAAGAGATTAAAATAATTACACAGAAGACTCAAATCAAGATGCCTCTCTACTTCTCATGAATATGACAATGTCATGAGGTAAATCTGATGAGCATGCTTTCTACATAGATTTAGGTTGCTCATATCCTATGGTAGGAAATGTGGCCCTCCCATCAGATTTAGAAGATCCAAGGAACAAGCATGAAGTGCAAAGAGGTGATGATACAAGCCACCTAATGGAGAAGATAGGAAATGTAAAAGCACCTAATGGAACCATCAACATACTTAGCAAGGTACTCTATGTCCCTAGCATCACAAAAAATTTGATAAGTGTAGGAAAGATTGTGGAGAAAGGCCTACAACTTAGGTTCACAAAAGGAGGAGCATTTGTTGGAGATCCAAGTCAAGGATTCATGAGGACTGGAAAGGGTGAAAAGATAGGTAGATTATTCATATTTGAATTGCAAGACACTAGGAACATTGCTCTCTTTAATTATGGTAATCAGACACTCATAGAATTGGAAGTATGGCACAAAAGGTTAGCACATATTGGTGAAAGATCATTAAAGCAAATTTGCAGGGACCAAAATATACTTGGACTCCCTAAGTTTTCAAAGCATCACATGATTTATAAGTGTAGTGCATGTCAATTTGGAAAGTCTCACAGGTTACCATTCATGAAGAAAGGATATATGCGTGGAGAGCTCTTGGGTTGGTTTCATACAGATGTATGGGGACCTAGAAAGGATGCTTCAATATCTGGATCAAGGTATTATGTCTCCTTCATTGATGATTGTAGTAGATGGAATACACTATACTTTATCAAACACAAGGTGAAGTCTTTTCATGCTTCAAAAGATATTTGGCTCTTGTGGCGAACCAAACAGGTAAAAGACTAAAAAGTCTAAGGTTAGATGGAGGGGGAGAGTACTTTTGCCATGAATTCGACTCCTTTCTTCAAGAGTGGGGAATCAAAAGAGAAATTACTACAAGGTAAACTTGTGAGAAAAATGAAGTGGCAGAGAGAACGAATAGGACAATTGTTGAAGTTGCAAGGTCTATGTTAAGTAAAAAACATCTAGCAAATTATTTATGGGCTTAGGTTGTATCCACAGCCACTTATTCGATTAACTGGTTACCTTCAAAATCAGTTGATGGCATGACACCATATGAGGCTTGGAATGGAAAAATACCAAGCTTGGATCATTGTAAGATATTTGGATGTATTACTTATGCTCATCTTCTTTCACAGGTTAGAGGAAAGATGGATCCAAAAGCTGAAAGATGTGTATTCATTGGATATGACAACAACCAAAAAGGCTACAGGCTATATGACCTAGCAACCAAAGGATTCTTGGTGAGTAGAGATCAATTATTTTATGAGAATAGTTTTTGGTATGAAGACTCATGCAGTAAGATAAAATTACCTTACAATCTTGAATAAGATTTTCCAAAGCTTGTCAAGGATAACCCTTCTAAAATTGAATAACAGGATACCTTAGAAGATGAAGAAACTCAGATGGAAAAACTCAAAATGTGGAAGTCTAAAGGTAAAGCTAAAATGCAGGAACTTGGACAAGAGGCAGAATCACCACATCATGGCCTAAGAAGGTCATGAGGGAGAAAAGAAAACCAGAGAGGTGTGGGTTTGATACTTCTCGAGTTACTAAACATTCAATCTATCTAGCACAGGGCATAAATCAAGAGACACCCTCAACATTTGAGGAAGCAAAGAAGAAATCAAAGTGGAGGCATGCAATGGAAGAAGCTCTTGAGGAAAATAACACTTGGAATTAGTTCCAAAGTCTTCATGAATGAAAGTAATAGGCTCAAGATGGATCTACAAATTGAAGAAGAACTCAGATGGCTCCATTAACATGTATAAGGCAAGGCTTGTGGCAAAAGGCTTTCCTACAATTAGAGTCCTACTTAGTATTGCTTTTTCCAAGAATTGGAAGATACTTCAATTGGATGTACAAAATGCATTTCTTAATGGATGGATAACAAAAGAGGTGTACATGGCACAACCACCTAGTTTTGAGAATCGATTATGTGTGTAGACTTAATAAATCTCTATATGGACTCAAACAAGCCCAAGGGCTTGGAACCACAGGCTTGTTTCATTCTTGCACGATAAAGAATTTCAATCTAGCAAGGAATATCCATCACTCTTCATAAAAAAGATTAATTCTAAATTCATCTATTTATGTGTATATGAGGATGATATTATATTTACAAGAAATGATGTAGATGGGATAAAGAAGATCAAGGAGCAGATGAACGAAGAGTTCAAGATAAGTGACTTAGGGTCACTATATACTTCCTAGGATTGGAAGTAGTATACAGAGATCATGGTCTATTCCTTACTCAAAGGAAATACATTAAAGACTTGTTGACAAAGTTCAAGATGCAAGATTGTAGGATTGAAGGTACTCTAATGGAGGTTAATCATAAATTGAGCTCACATGAAGGAGAACTCATAGAAGATATCACAGGTTATCATAGCCTTGTGGGTAGTTTGAACTATGCTACATTGACAAGGGTAGATATATGTTATAGTGTGAGTGTGCTAAGTCAATTTATGCACACATCCAGGAAACCTCACAGGGATGCTACCAAGAGGATACTCAGATATCTTAAAGAATGAAGGATTATACTACCCTTATGTATCTGATTTAAGTCTAAAGGTGTACTCTAATGCATATTGGGCTTGTTCCAAGGATGACAAGAGAAGCACCTCAAGATACCCTACTTTTGCAAGGTCAAAACTTGTCTCATGGTCATCTAAGAAGCAACCCACAGTTGTTCTCTCTTCCACAAAAACTAAATACAGAGGTCTTGCTATAGCTACTCAAGAAGCAATGTGGATGAAGATGTTATTCACAGATCTTAGATTGGAGATAGGGACGCCAAGTATTTTTTGTGACAACATGAGTTCCATTCACTTGGCTGCCAATCCCATTTTTAATGCAAGGACTAAACATTGATCTAAATTACCACTATGTAAGAGAGAAGATTGTGAGCAAGGAAATGCAGCTATCATATGTGTCAACTCATCAACAATGTGCATATGTTTTAACCAAAGGATTAGATGGTATAAAACTTAGTAAATTCAAAGGTATGATTGGTTTGCAGGTAATCTTGGAAGATTGAAGAACTCAAGCTTACTTGAATTGAGGGAGAGCTATTGGAGAAAGTTCATGGCAAGTCAAAGAAAGGCTTGAGTCTTCAAATGTCATAAAAACCTTATGCTATAGTGAAGCAAATACCAAAGATCTAAGGAGTTCACTTATGAACTCACCCTTTTAGTTCTTTGAATACTTACTTGATCTAAAAGTGAAGGAATCAAAAGTGGTTGAATCCACTTGATGAGAAGGGAAAGAAAAGCCATGAAGTCATGATTGAGTTAGTGGAGAATCAATCACTAAGAATTTGGAAAAGTAGTTTAGGTGAGCAAGATTCAAATTCAAATCTTGGCTCCAATTATCAGTATATATAGACGATTTACTCGTGGGATAAACACACTCATTAGCTGAGCTTCTTGCCATATTAGAGTGTGATCTCAAGGCACACACATGTACCAGTAAGTCCATTGTAATTTAGATTCAATATACATTTTAATTCATGATCATTTGTGACAATATCTTCATGTCTATGTGAGAAGACTGTTCAGTGTCATACATCTTAGTTTTTTTAATCAGATTGCACAAATGGTTTCTCTGAGCATGATCCATCATTTTCAATGACTTAACTTAGAAAAGTTAGGTTTTTAAGTCTACTATATACTCCCCTTTTTTTCATTTGATTATCTCAATCATGAGATATATTCATTAGAAGTTTTTTATATCTCTCCATCTTTTACTTCTCTATTAGTACTCCATCAAAACAGTGATTTTCTTAGAGCTTGTTCTCAGTGTGTAGTTGATCATCTGCCATGATTTCAAGCATGATAGAATCCACATAGTGTCTATTATAATCTTAAAAAGTTTCATTAGGATTACTTCTCACGATCATCAGGTATTAGCATATCTTTGCTCACGAGTCTGATAATTGTTGCAACCCATGAATGTCTGGATGGAGCAGTGACTTTCTAGACTCCTTTCTCTGCATGTAGTCCATCATTTTTTTATGAAATCACTCATGATTGCTAGATTACCAATTTAATTAGAGCTCCCCAAAAGGAAGTAAGACAATTGTTGTTGTGCTCAGAGAACTATTCAAAACATTGAACAATTGTAGGAACAAAAATAGCAAGTTTTTTACTCTTGGATCAACTCTTACGTATTTTTTTTACTCATCTTTTTGAGAGTGACCTTCCAAGATGCATACGGTGTCTAATACATCCTTTGGCAAGCTAAAAGGGCCCACTACGTATTGCTGGAGTTCATTTGGCTGGTGTAGTGCAAATTTTCTAAAGCACCATTTCATCTTCATCAAGTACAAATCCATCCTCACAAGGCTTACAGGTTTGATTCACAAGGAATTGAGCTTACATGGAGGACCTTCAACAAGGCTTCAAGAGGATTGCAAAAGGTGAGAAATCTGGCAGACTCTTTACATTTGAAGTTGAAGATACCGGAAACATTGCACTCTTCAATTACAAAGATCAAACCCTATCTGAACTACAGATATGGCATTAAAGGCTAGGTCATATAGGTGAAAGAACACTAAAGAAAATATGCAGGGATCAGAGTGTGCTTGGAATTCCAAACATGTCCAAGCAACACATGATCTATAAATGTGGAGCATGCTAATTTGGCAAATCTCACAGACAACCATTCAATAGAAAAGTATACATGTATGAAAACTACTTGGAACTTGTGCACACAGATGTGTGGGATCCTAGCAGAGATCCATCAATCTCAAGAACAAGGTAAAATAATTCATGGTTTGAAGATGATTCCATAAAAATTAAGCTACCCTATGACTTGTTAAGTGATTTTCCTACTGTATCTCACGAAGAACCACAAATATCAGAAAATGTCAACTTAGAAGATGAGGAGCAAATTGACTTCAAAGCTTGGAAGTCCAAGGGTAGGAAAAAGTTCAAACAGTTGGAGGACATTCCAGAATCATCCAAACAAGCACTCAGAAGATCTCAAAGGGAAAGTAAAAAACCCATAAGGTATAGCTATGACACATCTCTAGTCACCTAGCATTCTATATACATGAATAAAGAGTCTATCTCAGAAGATCCTTCTTCATTTGAAGAAGCCAATAAGAAGAAAGAATGGAGAGAAGCTACACACAAAGAAATTGAAGCACTTTAGGAGAACAACACTTTCGATTTGGTTCCCTTGAAATTAAGCCTGAAGGTAATAGGATCCAAGTGGATTTACAGAGTCAAGAAAAATTCAAATGGTTCAATAAACAGATATAAAGAAAGGCTAGTAGCAAAAGGGTTTGCTCAAACCCATGGAGTGGATTATGATTAGGCCTTCTCACCTGTGGCTAAGATGTCAACAACCAAGGTTTTAGTAAGTATTGATGCTTCAAAGAATTCAAACTTGTACCAATTAGATGTTAAAAATGCATTCCTAAATGGATGGATCTCAGAAGAAGTAAACATGTAAAACACTAAAAAGGCTAAGGTAAGATGGAGGGGGAGAGTACTTCTCCCATGAATTTGAATCTTTTCTTCTAGAGAGGGGAATCAAACGATAAATTACTACAAGGTACACTCCTAAGCAAAATGGAGTGGTAGAAAGAAGGAATAGAACAATTGTTCAAGTTGTAAGGTCTATGTTAAATTTAAAACATTTACCTAATTACTTATGGGTTGAGGTTGTATCCATGGCCACTTATTTGATTAACAAGTTACCTTCAAAATCACCTGGTAGCATGACACCATATGAGGCTTGGAATGGAAGAAGACCAAGCTTGGATCATTGTAAGACTTTTGGATGTATTGCTTATGATCATGTTCCTTCACAGGTTAGAGAAAAGATGGATCCAAAAGCTGAAAGATGTGTGTTCATTGGATATGACAACAACCAAAAAGGCTACAGGCTATACAACCCAACAACCAAAGGATTTTTGGTGATTAGAGATGTTGTATTTAATGAGAATAGTTCTTGGTATGAAGACTCATCTAGTAAGATCAAGTTACCTTATGATCTTGAAGAAGATTTTCCAAAGCTTCTCAAGGATATGTTGCTGCAGGGCAATCAACAATTGAAGTTTTGATGAAGGTTTGGAATCCAAGGACGGAAGAAAAGATCAAGTTATGAAGCATGGAGAAAGTATATATTCAGAGAATGAAGATATGTATACATATGTACATTAATTCAGAGATAGCTCACTTATACTTTTGTATGGTCATGAGCTTGTAAATATTTGCCTATATATACAAGGAAAAATATGGGGGCAAATATGAGAGAGAGTGTGAGAACAAGAACTGAAGAGAATTAGAAGTCATTAGACACTTTTGAAGTGTGTAGAATAGCTCTCTCATCCAGATGTAAATTTTTCCAGTAATGAAGAAAAGTTGCACCCGAGTTTTTTGAGTGTTCTCCTTCTGTGCTTAATCATTTCAAGAATCCTTTTGTAGATGTCTAATTCCATAGTTAATGAGTCTATGGTTAAAGATTGAGAGCCTAATTGTAAACAGGCTGCGAGAATTATGAGTAGGAACATTCATATGTGAAGAAGTGGTGAGTGTTTTCTGAAACAGGTGCAATCTTGATGATCAAAGATTTGATCATTTCTCAGTGCACAGTTTAAAGTTTTGCACAAGCAAGGAGTCAAAATCTAATTTGGAAGGTAATCCATCCATGGCTAAAAGATTACATAAACGGGTTCTAGTTTGAGAGAATCAAGTGGTAGAAGTTACAGGTGACTGAATCGACTTCTCAGAAGAACAGTTTTAGACATAGGTGACTTGATGAGATCATTTCTCAAGATCTACTGAGTCTTTTGAAATTATTTAACTTGGAGAAGGTGCGAAAACTATAGACAACACCTTGTGCAAAGTTTTATCAAAAACTTTATACATTTGATAAGTCAATGAGAGAGTTATGTGCAGCAGACTTTCCGTGTAGTCATCTTCTTCACAATTTGCTCAAAATTTTGATAATTGAGTATTGATCCTCCAAATTGGTGAAGGTTTTGAGTTACTCTTGATATAGAGGTGCTCTAACTTCAAGAGTAGCTTTTTCTTTTGTAGATTAACACTCTCCATCAGTGGTATCAGAGCACGAAGTATCAAAACTGAAGAAAGGAGGACCCTGACTACTGCAGTCATAAAGAATTCAACATTTGAAGATACAAAAGGTGAAAGCTTGAGAGCAAAGCTTGAGAAGGAGGCCATAAGACATCAAGGAAGACAAAAGCAACTTCATTCGAAGCAAAGGTAACCTTATTACTCATAAAGCTTGAAGGATAGAATACAGAGGTGAAGAAAGGATGGGAGATTCTCTTCAGATAGAGAAACAGGATAGAGAAAATTATCCAGCATGTTCAATGAGGATGGAAGCTCATCTTATGAGCAAAGACTTGATAGGTTATATTACAGGTGAAGAAGAAAAGCCTCAGTTCAGAGATCCTAGTGTTCCAACTAACGAAGAATTATCAGATTTGAAGACTTGGATGCAGAGAGATGCTCAAGCCAGGAGCATTATCTACATGGCAGTTAATGACTACTTGTTACCTCACATTAGAGGGTCTTGAAAGTGCAAGTGATATATGGAATGCTTTGGAGAAGCATTTCCAAAACACCACAAAGTCAAGGAAGGCATCCTTGTAGGCAAAATTTACTACATTCAAGAAGAAGGCCTCTCAATCCATCTCAGATTATGTAACAAGAATGAAGGACATTGCAGATGCATTAGGAGCAGTTGATGAAGATATTGAGGAGGATAAATTGGTAAGGCAAATCCTTACAGGTTTGAGAGGTGATGACAAATGGAAGCCATTTATTTTGTCTATTGAATTATCACTTGATCATTTCACTCCTGATTTAAATTAGTTGCTAGGACATATGCTAACCTTTGAGCAGGATGTCAAAGGTGAAAGTGATAAGATTGCAGGTCAAGCCATGTATTCGAAGGATAAGAAGAAGAATAGCAGAGGGAAGCAACAAATAAATGAAGATGAAGGAACAACTAGCCAGGCTAACTTCCTAAGAGGAAGAGGTGGTGGCAAAGGTAGAGGAAGAGGCAGGAGTAATAAAGATGGAGTCAAAGCTTGCTGGATTTGTGGTAAGACAAATCATTTAGCTAATGATTGTTGGCATAATACTCAAAATAATGGTCAATATAATCAAAACTTTAATTCAAGAGGAAGAGGTGGTAGAAATTAAAGAGGTATTTCAGAGGTGGAGGTAGTAGAGGTTACTTTGGAAGAAATGCAGGTAGAGGATTCCAAAGTCAGCAATACAACAATACCTACTACAGTTATGCTTCATATCAGAAGGAGGATTCAACATTGATAATGAATGCAACTTGTGAAAGGCAAAGTGAAGACCAAAGAGTCTACATAGACTCACGGTGTAGCAATGGATTCCAAAGTCAGCAATACAACAATACCTACTACAATTATGCTTCAAATCAGAAGGAGGATTCAACATTGATAATGAATGCAACTTGTGAAAGGCAAAGTGAAGACCAAAGAGTCTTCTACATAGACTCAGGGTGTAGCAATCACCTGAGTGGCAATATAGCTTTGATGACTGATTTGGAGAATAAGTTAACTAATCATGTAGTTCAAACAGGTGACAATACAAAGCACAATCTGAAGTCATTTGGATCAGTGAAGGCCAAGGATGGAAGTACTCTCTTGAGTAAGGTTTTGTATGTTCCTACAATTCCAAAGAATCTAATAAGTGTAGGCCAAATTGTTGAAAAAGGTTATGAAGTTAGGTTCACTAATGAAGGAGTTTTTGTGGAAGACCCTAGCAATGGGTATAAACAAATTGTTTCATGGAAGAAAGAAGGAAGACTCTTCACATTGAAGATTCAAGGTAATGTTGGTCATGCTTTGTTCACTTATGGAGGACATAAGATCTCTGAGTTAGATCTTTGGCGCAAAAGGCTTGGACATTTCAATGAAAGAGGTATTAAAGATACGGTTAACAATGGTTTAGTGCTTGGATTGCCTAATGTTGCAGGTCAACATATGACATATAGATGTGAGGCATGTCAATTAGGTAAGGCTCATAAGCAATCTTATTCCAAGCATGGTTTTATGTATTCATAGAAGCTTGAGTTGGTACACAGAGATGTGTGGGGAGCATCAAAAGATTTCGGTATCAATGGTTCAAGGTATTATGTGATTTATGTTGATGATGCTATCAGATGGATCACTATTTATGTGATCAAAGATAAGTCAGAGGTATTCAATACATTCAAATATTATCATGTGTATGCAGAAAGAATTACAGGTCAAAAGTTGAAGAGACTAAGGTCAGATGGAGGGGAAGAGTATTTCTCTAATGATTTCAGTGATTACTTGTGGAATGCAGGTATAAAAAGAGAAATTACTTGCACATACTCTCCTCAAAAAAATGGTGTAGCAGAGAGAAGAAATAGAACTCTTGTTGAGTTTGCAAGATCCATGATGAATGAGAAAAATTGCCCAAATTTTTTGTGGGCTGAGGTTGTAAATACAGCTACATATTTGGTCAATAGATTACCATGTAAAGCTTTGCAGGGTATGACACCATATGAGGCATGGTGGGGTAAGAGACCTACTCTAGATCATTGCAAAGTATTTGGATGTTTGGCATATGCATATGTGCCATCTCAATTGAGGCATAAATTGGAACCCAAAGCTGAAAAATATGTGTTTATTGGATATGATGATAAGCAGATGGGATATAGGTTGTGGAGTCCATCCACAAGACAATTCCTAGTGTCTAAGGATGTTACATTTGATGAGCAAGGTACTTGGTATGTAGGTACATTTAATGATCATGCAGGTGATGAAGAAATTGTGAATCAAAAGAAAGGTAATTCAAAGATTCAGATATTTTATGAAGAAGAGAACAATGAAGTACAGGTTGAAGTTGAAGAAGTGCCATGGTTTGATCCAGAATGTGATGAACCAGAAACCTCAAGAAGTAGAACTCAGAAGGTCATCAAGACACAAATAGCAACCTACAAGGTATAGTTATGACACTTCTTTTTTGGCTACCAAAGATTATGCTTATAAGGTAAAGGCAGATGAAGACCTTTCTACATATGAAGAGGCAAAAGGTAAGGAAAATTGGGAGAAAGCTATGGAGGAAGAGTATGATGCATTTTTAGAGAATGACACATGAAATTTGGTTCCTAAACCAAATAGTCAGAAAATCATTGGATGCAAATGGGTCTACAAGACAAAGAGGTTTGCAGATGGAAGTGTGTCTAGGTATAAAGCTAGACTTGTTGTGAAAGGTTTTGCTCAAACATATGGTATAGATTATGATGAGACCTATAGTCGTGTGGCAAAGATGACAACTATCAGGACACTCGTAGCAATTGTTGCATGTAAAGGTTGGAAATTATGTCAATTAGATGTGAAGAATGCTTTTCTAAATGGTTATATTTCAGATGATGTTTTCATGGAGCAACCATAAGGATTCAGAGATGAAAGGTATCCAGATCATGTATGTAAGCTCAAGAGAGCCTTGTATGGTTTGAAGCAGGCCCCAAGGGCATGGAATTATAGACTTGTGAACTTCTTGAAAGAACTTGGTTTCCAAGTATCTAAAGCACATAATAGCTTGCTTGTTAAAGCAAGTGACGATGGGTTCATTTACATGTGCATATATGTTGATGACATAATTCTTACAGGTACATATGAGAAAGGCATTCAAAGCTTAAAGAAGCAAATGGAGAAAGAGTTAAAGATTAGTGACTTGGGAGACTTGTCATATTTCTTGGGCATGGAGATTTCATACACTCAACATGGAGTGTATGTAACTCAAGAAAGGTATTTGAAAAACTTGTTGATCAAGTTTAAGATGAAAATGATTGCAGGGTAGCACCTGCTCCAATGGAGTTGAATCACAAATTGAGCAAATATGGAGGAGAAGAGTTCAAGGACATGAAGCTATATCAAAGTTTGGTTGGTAGTATGATCTATGCTACATTAACTAGGCCTGATTGTCATATGTAGTTGGAGTATTATCTCAATTCATGCATTGTCCTAGGAAAGAACATTGGATTGCAGGACAAAGAGTGTTGAGGTACATTAAGGGTACACTCAAAGAGGGTTTGTATTATGGTTTTACATCAGATACAAACATCAAGATATATAGTGATACAGATTGGGCAGGTAATCCTGATGATAGGAGATCAACTTATGGATACTTGTGTTATGTGGGAGATAAGTTAATTTCATGGTGTTCAAAGAAGCAACACACAGGTGCTTTATCATCTACAGAGGCTGAGTACAAAGGTATGGTTGAAGCTGCAAAGGAAGTGATATGGCTTAAGACTCTTATGAAGAGTTTTGACATCATTCAGAGTACACCCACTATTCATGGAGATAACATGAGTTCATTATATTTAGCTGCTAATCCTGTTTTTCATGCCAGGACTAAACATATTGAGATTCAATATCACTTTCTAAGAGAGAAGGTGATGGATAAGGAGATTGAAGTAATACATACTTCAACAAAAGATCAGATAGCTGATATGCTAACCAAAAGCTTGGATGGACCAAAGCTACAGAGATTCAAAGACATGGCAGGTATAAAGAAGATAGAGAAAATCTCAATTGATGATTGAGGGGGAGCTATGGTGCAGAGCAATCAACAATTGAAGTTTTTATGATGGTTTGGAAGCCAAGGGCTGAAGAAAAGATCAAGTTATGAAGCCTCGAGAAAGTATATATTCAGAGAATGAAGATATGTATACATATGTACATTAATTCAGAGATAGCTCACTTATACTTTTGTATGGTCATGAGCTTGTAAATATTTGCCTATGTATACAAGGAAAAATATCGGGGCAAATATGAGAGAGAGTGTGAGAACAAGAATTGAAGAGAATTAGAAGTCATTAGACACTTGTGAAGTGTGTAGAATAGCTGTGTCATCCAGATGTAAATTTTTCCAGTAATGAAGAAAAGTTGCACCCGATTTTTCTGAGTGTTCTCCTTCTGTGCTTGATCATTTCAAGAATCCTTTTGTAGATGTCTAATTCATAGTTAATGAGTCTATGGTTAAATTTTGAGAGCCTAATTGTAAATAGGCTGTGAGAATTATAAGTAGGAACATTCATATGTGAAGAAGTGGTGAGTGTTTTCTAAAACAGGTGCAATCTCGATGATCAACGATTTGATCATTTCTCAGTGCACAATTTAAAGTTGTGCAGAAGTGACATGTCAAAATCTAAGTTGGAAGGTAAGCCATCCATGGCTAAAAGATTTTACATAAATGGGTTCTATTTTGAGAGAACCAAGTGTTAGAAGTTACAGGTGTCTGAATCGACTTCTTAGAAGAACAGTTTTAGACATAGGTGACTTGATGAGTTCATTTCTCAAGATCTACTAAGTCTTTTAAAATGATTTAACTTGGAGAAGGTGTGCAAACTATAGGGGACACCTTGTGCAAATTTGTATAAAAAATGTTACACATTTGATAAGTCAATGAGAGAGTTATGTGTAGCAGACTTTCCATGTAGTCATCTTCTTCACAGTTTGTTTAAAATTTTGATAATTGAGTATTGATCCTCCAAATTGGTGAAGGTTTTGAGTTACTCTTGATATAGAGGTGCTCTAACTTCAAGAGTAGCTTGTTCTTTTGGAGACTAACACTCTCCATCAGGATAACCCTTCAAATCTTGAAGAACAGGATACCTTAGAAGATGATGAAGCAACTCAGATTGGAAAACTCAAAATGTGGAAGTCTAAAGGTAAAGCTAAAATGCAAGAACTTGGAAAAGAGGCAAAATCATCACACCATGGCCTAAGAAGGTCCATGAGGGAGAAAATAAAACCACAGAAGTATGGGTTTGATACTTCTCTAGTTACTAAACATTCAATCTATCTAGCACAATACATAAATCAAGAGGAACCCTCAACGTTTGAGGAAGCAAAGAAGAGTGGAGGCATGCAATGGAAGAAGAAATTGGAGCTCTTGAGGAAAGTAACACTTGCGAATCACTTCCCAAGTCCTCATCAATGAAAGTGTTAGGCTCTAGATGGACCTACAAATTGAAGAAGAACTCAGATGGCTCCATTAACAGGCATAAGGCAAGGCTTGTGTCAAAAGGCTTTGCACAAAATCAGGGAATTGATTATGAGGAGACCTTCTCTCCTATGGCAAAGATGCCTACAATTAGAGTCCTACTTAATATTGCTTCTTCCAAGAATTGGAAGGTACTTCAATTGAATGTAAAAAATGCATTTCTTAATGGATGGATAATAGAAGAAGTATATACGGCACAACCACCTAGTTTTGAAAATCAAGTACATCCTGATTATGTGTGTAAGCTTAATAAACCTCTATATGGACTCAAACAAGCCCCAACGGCTTGGAATCACAGGCTTTTTTCATCCTTGCAGGATAAAGGATTTCAACCTAGCAAGGTAGATCCATCACTCTTTATCAAAAAGAGTAATTCTGAAGTCATCTATTTGTGTGTGTATGTGGATGATATGATACTTATAGGAAATGATGCAAATGGGATAAAGAAGATCAAGGAGCAGATGCAAGAAGATTTCAAGATAAGTGACTTGGGTCCGCTCACATACTTCCTAGGATTGGAAGTAGTATACAGAGATCATGATCTATTCCTTACCCAAAGGAAATACATTAAAGACTTGTTGACAAAGTTCAAGATGCAAGATTGCAGAATTGTAGGTACTCCAATGGAGGCTAATTATAAAGTGAGCTCATATAAAGGTGAACTCATAGAAGATATCACAGGTTATCAAAGTCTTGTGGGTAGTTTGAAACTATGCTACATTGACAAGGGTAGATATATGTTATAGTGTGAGTGTGCTACGTCAATTTATGCACACACCCAGGAAACCTCACATGGATGCTGCCAAGAGGATACTGCGATGTCTCAAAGGGACCATGAATGAAGGGTTATTCTACCCTTATGTATCTTATTTAAGTCTAATGTTGTTTTCTGATGTAGATTGGGTTGGATCCAAGGAAGACAGAAGAAGCACCTCACGATACCTTACTTTTGCAAGGTCAAAAATTATCCATGGTCATCCAAGAAGCAACCCACAGTCGCTCACTCTTCGAAAGAAGCTGAATACAAAGGTATTGCTATAGCTACTCAAGAAGCAATGTTGATGAAGACACTATTCATAAATATTGGATTGGAGATTGGAACTCCAAGTATTTTTGGTGACAACATGAGTTCCATTCACTTGGCTTCCAATCCAATTTTTCATGGAAGGACTAAAGATATTGAAGTACATTACCACTATGTAAGAGAGAGGACTGTGAGCAAGCATATTCACTTATCATATGTGTCAACTCATTAAAAATGTGCAAACATTTTAACCAAGGCATTAGATGGAACAAAACTCATTAAATTCAAAGGTATGATTAGTCTATAAGAAATAAAGGAGGAAAGAAGCCCAAGCATGTTAGCCTTGAGGGGGAGTTGTTGGTGCAATTAAACTCAAGCCCCCATAGTTGGTTGATTAATTTATGATTGATTTATTGGCATAACCTATGAAAGGCTCCATATGATCAACCTCATGTAAAAGTACTTCACATTTATCCTTGTAAAAGTAGATTACATCCACGAGGAGTTAGGAAGCTCTAAATCATGGAGCACTTGGTTGTTGAGCAATGAGATAATCTATCATATATGTTAGCATTCACCTTTTAGGTAGAAGTTTGAATTTGAATTTAAAATTTGGCTCCAAGTTCAACTATAAGAAGGGGATCTACAAGGCCTGCGTGTATCTCGAGGTTGAGAGATCATTTTGTAGTACATCCATTTTTGAGAGCTCACCTCCTAGCTCTTTCACCTCTCACACATTAAGCAATGCTTGATTGCAATTGACATTGTATTTGTACATGTTTTAATACATATATGATCATTATATTCTCATTTTACTTCTCTGTTGGTACTCCATCAAAATAGTGCTTTTCTCAGAGCTTTTTCTTAGTGTGTAGTCAATCATTTTCCATGATTTAAAGCATGATAGAATCAGCATACTGTCTATTATAATTCTACCAAGTTTCATTAGCAATTTTTCTTTAGATCATCAGATATTAGCATATTTTTGCTCAGTGGTCTGATGATTGTTGCAACTTGTGAATGTCAAGATGGAGCTGTGACTTGCTAAACTCCTTTCTCTACATGTAGTCCATCATTTTTTCTGAAACCACTCATGGTTGTTAGCTTACTAAGTTAATTAGAGTTTCGTAAGAGGAATTAAGCCAATTGTTGTTGTGCTCATAGAACTATTCAAAGCACTAAACAGGATGCAGTAACAAAATAGAAACTTTTTTTACTCTTCGATCAACTCT